>CM062816.1:183868564-185068564 GCA_031772625.1 Pinus tabuliformis | reverse complement strand
GTAAAGTCATTTTGACCTCTAGCAGTCCTGATGTTACTTCCATGTGCTCTACAAGTGGTGGCTACGTTACTACCGGTGTTGTCTCTGGTGTTTGTTTTACTAACACTTCTACTGCTTTCATCATTGCTTTCGGAGTGGGTGCCTCTTCTTCCTCAATCCCGACTTGCGGCATGGCATTTGTTCCTGTGGCCCCTTCTTGCCCTTGTGGTTCCCTTGTTGCAAATGAATGCTCCAACTCTGGGACTAAGGCTGTTGTTTGTTTCCTAAAGTCAGTGTATATTTGAAGGGCCAGGTCCCAGTTGGTGAGAATTGCATCACCGCCTTCAGTGAACGCCTCAGCCGATTGTGATGTTAGGTTTGTTGGCCGTTTGCTCTATGCATCATTTCATTGGTAGCCACTGGAGTCACATGCCTCCTTCAAGAGTAGAACTTGCATTCGAACAGGAGGCCGCAAATCTCTCATTATCCGTTTTGTCTTTTCTAGCTCGTCCTCAATGTTGTCAACCTGGGCCTCGAGGATTTCGATTTTCTCATTGATCTGTTGTAGCTGAGTATGGTCTGTACAATCCCTTGTGCTAGTGAATAGTGATTGAATTTGTTCTCTTAAAAGGTAAACCAAGTGGTTCTTTATTGCTAAACTGCCTGACCAGTCGTCAAACTTTTCCATTAGGGCATATCCGTTGGTGAGGACCTCGGCCAAGGCTTGTTTTTTCACTTCCAGTTCTCTGACCTTTCCCTCAACCATCCGCGTGTAAATTTCTACTAGATCTGGCAATGTGGACCTTATGGTCTCTAGCTTTTGCCTCATCTCAGCATTGGTGGCTGCCAGGCACGTGCACACTGCCTATATGTGATCGTATCAGTCGAACAACATGCAAGCAGTCATATGCGTTGGTGCTTCAGTGTTGGCCTCGGTGACGATCGACCATATTGATCTAAACAGTTGTGTAATCTGATCAACCTTGGCTTGCATTTTCATGTTTGCTTCCCGTAGGCGATCTCGCTCCTTCGTCACCATATGCAACTGCTTCATCTATTGTTCGTGCTCTTTAGTCATGTCCTCATGGAGGCTCTCGTCCTTGTGTGCTGTTTACTGAATGAATGAAAATAATTGGGTCGATGAGCAGTGATGGAGTGTATCAACCTGCATTGTGCTTGGTTCCGGGAACTACTGCTATAGGGGTAGGCCACTCGAAATGGATTTGTCAAGATGGGAGGCAGGTGAGTGGACTTGTTGTGATGGTGGAGTGAACTATGGGGTGCTTGGAATAATGCTAGGGTTTGGCGGCACTGTGAGATTTATAGGGAGAGTTGGCAAGTATGGTTCAGTCCTTTCCCCCTACCAAATGGTATCCAAGTGTCTCCATGCTATTCGGTCCAACCCAAGCATTGGTGATGTACTCTCCATTGGTGGCATTCCCATGATCGAGGTGGTGCCCTCTATCCGGCCAGCCGACTAAACTTCTGCTTCTGCAATAGTCCTTTGGTGACCGAATAGAAGGATCTCAAATAGGGTTGTGGAAGTGGAAGCAGTTTGTAGGGACAACTCCCGTGACTGATCCAATGTGGAGGATGTAGTGGCATGGATTTATTCAACTGTGGTGGTTGTGAGGATTGACTACTCAACCTCAACAGTGAGGTCGACAATTAGAGTTGGCAGGTTAATTTTCGACTTTTTATTAGCCGAATTTTTGGTAGCTGGGGTTCCGATGACTCTATTTTTCTGAGGTTTGGTGACCGTGATCTGGGAGGGAGCCTAAGCTACTCCCAAGGGAAGCATCATAGGGAGTGGTGGCATTATAATGGGGGAAACCATGGTGGAACCTTGAAAGTGCTTAGGATAGTTACTCTCACCTGGTTTGAAGCTGGTGACTGTCCATCTTAGTTCGAACATCTTTTCTTCCATTTAGAGCAGCATCGGCTGGAGTACTTCATCAGCTGCCCACTTCCAACTGCTTTCTGCCCCATCTCCCTCTCAGCCCTATGGCATCATGGCTCCGAAAAGGTACTTGGGTTTCCCTTCCCTTACCTCGTAGGCCACTCCTGGCCAAGACTCCACCTCTCTACGCAACGCTTCCTCTGTCATGCTAAACCTCTATGGCTTCAACTTAAACATGCTCAGGTTGACACACAATGGTCTTAGGTAAGTGTGTGCGTGGAAGGCTCCAAAACAGAACTCGTCTGAGAATTCATCAAATAGAACCGTGGGTATCCTCTTAGTGGACCAAATGGTGTCCAACATCTACTCATACCAGCGCTTGAATGCTTTCTCATTGATTTTCTTTGTGTTGGGATCCCCTGATCCCTTCCACGATTCATACCTGAGCGCAATTGGATGGTCTTTGATAATGGTTGCATTTTCCTCTCTGGTGGTGGCCTCCATTTCCACATTGCAACTTCCATTAAAAGGTACCCGAACACAAACCTAGTGCTCCTCCTGTACACATCTTCACAAGCCTTGAATAGTTCACTGAGCACGAAAGCTGACCAGTTGTGTACTTCTCCTTGGCAACATTGTTCTGCAACTAAAATGGTATCCAAGGTGCACTCGTTCCTTTTTAAATGCCTCATTGTTTTACCTGCAATGAGATAGCAAGAAAAACTGATATTATCCTTGTTAATCTTGTCCAATTTTGCACGCCTCCCACCTCACTTTGTCCTATATCTGGCATAGATGTTGTCCTACGTCTGCTTCTTCCCCACTTGACCCTGACCTAGAATGCTGTGCTGACTACGTTTCCAACTTCGGCCAGCCCGGTGAGTCGATTGATATCCTCCACATGGATGGGATATTCCTTGTCCAACCATAGCGACCCTCCATGCATCCTGCTTTCTAGCAATTTTGTGCACTACATGGCAGCAAATTGGGTGCCAAATACGGGAAAATTTCTCAAGTGGAAGAGCGTGGACCTTTGTATCCCCATGAATTCTTCTCTGATTCTCGAGGTCCTGGTGCCATCCTCCCTTTGAAATACTTCCACATACATCTCCCTTTTCATTGCCAGAAACTGGAAACCATCTATGAAGTCATTATCGATCAAATTCAACCTATCATACTTCCCATACAAGTCATCCACTACTTCAATTCATACATCAAGAGAGTTTCTATGGGATTGATGTTATTCCTTTTTCTATCTCTTCTCTTCTGCAGTAAACTATTTGTACTAGAGGTTTCTTGTTTCTTGTCCTCTGCTCCTGTTCTTCAGAGCGATCCTAGAATTCTTTTGTGATTTGAAATTCTAGAGTCCCCTGCATCCTACTGCAATTTAAGTAGCCAAATATGACATGACATCCCCTGACTAATGAGGCTTTAATCAACTAATTACTCTAGCGACCTTTCCATGTATTCTAGCTATATCTTGTCACCATTGGCCAGCTTGGACGTGACAACTATGACGTGGTCTGGAAAGTACAGAGTGGTCTGCATGGCAATTTTGCCATGATGGGTTTATTTATTAACTAATTCTATGCTTAATGGGAAAGATTTTGTGACCCTATATTGACAGTTTCCTTATTAATTACTTAATCGGGAAATAACTACTACTACGGTGGATGGGACAAGTACTTGTTTGGTCATCAATTCTGGAAAAGGTTCAGACCTACACGTATTCTATTGATTAGGATGAAATGTGTGGACACTGTCTCTACTGACTAGGAATACCAATGTGACCACTAAGACTACCCCCCCTCCAACCACAAATGGGTTGTAGAATCCTAATCTTTGCCGTAACCTTATTATCTTGATTTTATTTTTTTTACTTATGGAAGGGCTTCAAGCGCGTGCCATTCACCCATCCCTGTAGTAGGACTCCATCCAGTTGTGCGAGTCTTACCACACCCGATTCTCTTATTTCGACGATTATGAATGGACCTAACCAGTGCATCTGCAGTTTTCCTGGGAACTTCTGGAACTTGCTGTCATAAAGAAGCACCTAGTCTTTGACTTCAAATGACTTCTTCTTGATGTGCCTATCGTGCCAAGCCTTTTTTCTTCATTTCTCAAGTGATTTATGGAACTTTTCTAGGAACCGGGTTTCATCGACTTCCTTCAGCTTGCTTAGCCTGTCCCATAAGGCACTGCTATCCGTCATTCCTGTAGATTCTGAAATGAGCATGCTGGGTAGTATAAATTCTACTAGTACCACTGCTTCTCTGCCATACATAAGCTAAAATGGAGTTTGCTTCTGTAGTCTTTTTACTGTTGTCTTATATGCCCATAGACTCACTGGAATTCTCTCATCCGAGTTGTCCCGATTAGCAGATATGACTTTTGTTAGCCCTTTCTCTAGTATTTTGTTAAGTGCTTCTATTGCACCCTTGGCTTGCGGATGATAAGGACTACTCTTATTATGTTGAACCATAAAATTCGTTAGTAGAGTCTCAATGGTTTGATTCAAAAAGTGGGTTCCCTAGTCACTTGTGAGGCTCCTTGGGCATCCGAACCTTGAAATAATATTTTCAAAAATGAACCTTGCTGCTTTTTCTGTTGTGCAGTCTTTCACTGGCGTGGCCTTTGCCCATCTGGTGAGGGATTCTGTCACTGTAATTATGTATCGGGCTTGCGAGTGTCTTGCTGGTGGAGAGATTGGTCGAATGGAGTCTACTACCCACTTATCAAAGATATGCACTATATGGACCAGGTCTAGTGGTAGGTCATCGCGTCGCGAAGGCTTACCAACCCTTTGACAGACATCGCACCCCTTGGAAAATACTTTGGAATCCTTATGGATAGTGGGCCACCATAATCCTTCATGTAGTATCTTTCTTGCAATGGCCTTGCCTCCTACATGGCCTCCCGCGATTCCTACGTGGTACTCCCATAGGACGTCCTTTCTTTCATGCTGCAGTAAATAGCAGCTGAGAATTTGGTCCAACCCCATTTTGTAGAGGTGTCTCACGATGAGATGGTAATCTGCTTCTCTGACCACCAAGTGTCATCTCTGTGTTGTCGTGTATCCCTCTAGGCAACAACTTGTTGTTAGCAATGTAGCAATCTCTTCTAGGTGGTCGGGAATCACCTCTATCCTAAATATTTCGGCATCGGCAACCAATCATGTACTTCTCCTTCATTCTCCCCTGTATCCAGACACGACAGGTGGTTTGGTCCTACATTCAATCTGTCAGGTTTAACAACCACTTCAAACGTGAATTCCTAGAATAGTAAAAGCCACCTGAATATTCTTCCTTCTAGTATTGTCATGTTTACTAAGTACTTCAGTGCGGAATGGTCTGTAAATAATTTGAACGACGCACCAAGTAAGTAGTGCCTGAACTTTTGGAGAGAGCAGACCATCGCCAAAGCTTCCCATTTTGTTGTTGTGTAGTTCCTTTCTGTCGTAGAGAGATTTCTGATAGCATAGTATACTGGATGGTCCATCCTTTCTCCTGGCGCTAAGACCACTCCCAGGGCTATTCCAGATGTGTCAATGTGTACGTGGAACATTTTGTTCCAGTCAAGGTACACTAATATGGGGATGTTGTTATCAGGAAAACTAGTGTCCATTCAGAGCTGTTAGTCCCACTAAGATGGGTAGCTATCTTAGAAAAAAACAAACTAAAGTTTCTTGTGTTTTCCTTTATGAGAGATAGATGAGAGAGAAGCAAAGAGTACCAACATCAGTCTTTCGCTAGTCTCCTTACAGTTTCCTCTCTCCTTTGATAGAGCCTTCACCACTCCTTTCTCAATTGTCCTACTTCAAAGAACACCTATAGAGTCAAAGCAGCAAAATACCATCAAAGCATAGAGATCTATAACCATAAACAATGTAGGATCAGATGTACATTAACCATATAAATGCATATACAAATACAAGATTCAAAGATATACAAGCATATGGAGGAAAACTCAAATAGATTTATTGATAGAAGTAGTAGAAGAAAGGATTACAACCAAGCTGTCTGATCCAGCATCATCCTCCTAGCATGAAATCTCTCTTCACCTCATACAAAGCAAGATCACCCAACAATACAATGTCTCAAAGAGAAACCAACAACATTTCCTTACAAATTACAAAATTCGAACCTTTGGATCTCTGGGATGAGGGATCCATATATAGATATTTTCAGGAGAGTGAGTCAGCTTCTGGGATTTTGATTAGTGTCATTTCTCTGATAGTTCTTGGTTCCACTTGGAGATTTCATGATCTCTTACTCATCCCTAGGTGAATTCAGAGAGGCAAGTGTCATATGAGCAGCTTCTAGAAGATTCTTTGAGTTTCCACCTAGAAAACTTCTTTTGCCATTTGTCTACTCTCACTCATCGCACCCTACAGAAGGGATTTCCAATATGCATCGCACCCCCCGTGTGTAATAGGTGAGATGCATCGCACCCTCAGCATGGAACAGTGTGTATGGTCCAGTTTTGACCAGTTCTGAGCAATTTTTTCAGGGAGAACTTCTGGGAAATGATGTAATCAGCTGACCTTGTTCCTTTAGGGTATGAAACAACACTTTTAGGGGTTTAGAAGCACTTGGTTTATGGACATATGTGCTTGGGTTTGCAGTGCCCAAATATGTCTATAACAAGCACTTACTAATATTTCCTTCAGTTTATTCAGAGCTGCTTGACAGTCTGCAGTCTAGATGAATTCTTCCATCTTCTTTAGAATTTTTTCCATCGGGGCTGTTATGGATGTGTAATTCTTGATGAACCGTCTGTAGTACCCTGTGTGAACCAGAGTTTCCCCTAGTTGCTTCACATTACGCGGTGGATCCATGTGGGAAATCACTACAAACTTGACGGGGTCTACACAAACTCCATCCTTGCAGACGATATGGCCCAGTAGAGTCCCAAAGGGAACTGCAAAAATGTATTTTTTTAGATTTAAGGAAATCTACAACTGCCTACACCTCTCGAAAATCACCCTTAATAAGCTAGTATGCTTCTTCAAGAGGCTGTATATTGTCCAGTCGTCCATAAAAACTTCTAGGAACTTATGAATATAATCCTAGAATGCAGCTATGACAATATTTGAGAAGACTGGTGGTGCATTCTTCAATCTAAATGGCATTACATTGTATGTGTACGACCCCCACTCAATCATGAAAGTTTTTTTCCTTTTGTCCTCTTCAGCTATTCGAAGTTGGTGGTAACCTGAGAACCCATCTGTGAAGGATTATGCTTCATTCCCCACAACATTGTCTAGGACTTTGTTGCTAAATGGCGTGGGGAACGGGTCATGCACGCATGCATTGTTCAGGCTTCTGTAGTCGATGCATACACTGATTTCGGTTGCATATTTCTTGTTCTGAATAACTATGGGGCTTATCAAGTCGGATTCATCTACCGGAAATATGATTCTTGCAGCCAACATTTTGTCAATTTCCCTTTGAACTTTCTCTTTTACCCTTGGGTTCAGTCAGTATGGTCTGTGCTTTACTGGCCTGACACCTGGTTTCAAAACAATCTTCATTTCTCCCAAGTTACCTTTTATCCCCTTGAGTTCTGCCACTGACGCTGGGAATGGGTCCTAATATTCTTGCAATAAGTCAAAAATTTCTTTGGTGGTTTGTTCGTCCCAGTAATCTCCCACCGATGCTATCTTGGGCTTATCGTCCGTCCCCACATGATATTTTCTCAGCTTCACTAGTAGGAGATGGGCACCTTCTATCGAAGGGTTCTCCCAAATACCTCTTCCCCCTCCTGTTTCTTCAATGGCCAGGTGTCTGAACCCTTCCAATCCGTCTTCCTCTGGTTCCACATCTATTTTGTCGCAGGTCACAAATCCTGATAGTTCCATATTGTACAAGCATTACAGAAAGTTTCCTTTTTTCCCCCCATCAACTAACGTCTCTGAGGTGAACAAAACCCCTCTTACTGCCTAGAGTACCTCTGTCATTTGTGCCTCATTTCCCTTGAATGAAAAATTGTTGACGAACTATGCCTCCAAGGTACCCCAACTAGTTGTCTATCGTCATAGCTCCTCCTGGATATACCAAGCTCGAGGGACAGTGCTGAGGGTATGTATAAACGCATGTACCCACTAATTCCTTAGCAGTCCCTAGCTTTCCCAGTTGGTCGTGCAGTCTTTGATGTGCTTCTCGGGACTTGAATCTCCCGTGTATTTCCCTTCATCTTGTGGCCGATCTGCCTCCCTGCCAAACCTCTCCTTCATTGCTTGCTTAGTGTCCCTCCAGTCTTTTAATACTTTGCAGTGCGCCTTCCACCATCTCTCTAGCGTTGCCATAAGCATGATGTCTAGAAAGGGAATCCTTTGGTCTTCTGGTATGTCCTGGTCCACCCTGTCTAAAAAATGATCTACCAGCTCAAGGCCATAGTACTTTGGGTAGTTGACCATTCCCATGTCTCCCCAGTTTGCTTGGCTTATCATTGCACATCGTCGAGTTGTCAGTTCATATCCACCATGTTGCCATGCATCCCATGCAACTTCTAAACCAATATCCGAGCTTTGAATGCTTCTCTAGCTAACTAATCCTCCAGTTGTAGGATTTATGCAGTCCTCCCGTTTTCCCACTGTGAGCATATATAGCTGGTCAAACGTCCCTGGTTCATCCTTGTCATCTATTGGCTCTATAAACCTAGGTCCTTAGTATGGGTCTAACAGCTAGATCACCCTTAGCCCATATACTTCAAAAATCATCAGCTCCTTCTTAAAATCTATGACAGCGTAGTTTTCATATGCCCAGTCAATCCCCAAGAGTGCTGGATACAGGTCTTTATCCCCCATAATGTCAATTACTTCGAACTCGGTGTGCGTTTTCACCCCTACTACATCAACCTATACATTTTCCAATCTCTCGATGGGCAGTATGCAGTACTGATTCTCCATTCTTAATTGAATTGGTGAGTACTTCAGCTGTGGCTTCCCCATTGCCTCCCAAGTCTTCCTGGGTAAGATGTTTACATCTGACCCTAAGTCTAGCATGGTGTCCCTTATTTGGAACCCTGCCACTTGTGCATTGATTCGAAACTCCTTTCTACTCCTTTTCTTATTCCGCTTCACTCTCCTGGAGGCTCTCTCTGGAAAGGTTGCACACAATTTTCCTTGTTCCCCTTCCTCCATGGATACTGCGACCTTTAAGATTTTCCACAATACCTTCAGCATGGCATCATCCTCAAAAATTTTCAAGAACAACTTAAACCACTCCCCAATTGGCTGGGTGTGATCGGGCATGTGGACTTGTGATCTTTGGGTGTCCATATCGGGCTAATATGCCCTTTGTGGTGACGCCGCTTTAACGATCGAAGGGGGGTCCTCTGCATAGTGGTCCTCCCTTGTCTTCTTCCCTCCTCGGGTGACTATATTGATATTGGTTGTGGGGAGGCCATCGTCGGTCCGAGCCTCAACATTCACCAAGTTGGCCCCCCACTATCGAGTTCTCTCTTCCCACTTCACAAGGAGCTCTAGGTAGTCCTCCGTCGCATGGGTGTTAACCCTGCACTGTGAACACCAGGGTCTCCTCGGGAATCGGAATTATTTGGCGACATGTCCTTCCTAGTCGCAACTGTAACACCTTAAGGGTCCTCTTCCTCCCGTTCTTCCTTCGCATCCATTTCCTCATCACCCTCCTCGACTCGCTTCATTGACCCTGAACGTGGATCTGTCCAGTCTTTCTAGTAGAGCGTCCAACGATTAGTACTGATCTGTCTGATGAGTTGTTGATGCATATAAATCACATTAATTGTTATTGGGGACATTAGAGTATTTTTGTAGAATTAGGCACATCCTTGGCAGGTGGCCATATGCCTTACAAATCTCGCAAAAATCCTAGTTATTCCTTCCTGGGAAGGGTCCTTATAGTCCAACTGCCACAAGCCCTACAGTGGGAGGGGCCCCTAATGACCCCGCCACCCACCTAGGGTGATTAACTCCCCGTAACTATGGGCACTCTGTCACAGCATGCCCTTCCACCAGGCAGTGGGTGCACCAAACATTGGGCCTGGCAAGTCGTACAGGCTGGAGATCCCTCAGCTTCTCGGTCAAGTTTTTGATCTGGATTTGCAAGCCTGTGATTGCCAGATCTTATAGGCCCATGCCTCCCTAGTATTCATGGGGGTATCCCACCATAGCTTCTATTCGGGATGCTTGCTCCAATGCATCCTGCAGGGTTCCTATCTTTTGTTGTGTTAGCGGTGTTTTGGTCAAAGGCAAGAGTGCCTTGATAAACCAGTCCTACTGGTGATTTGGGTCCAGGGTGTAACTCAACTTAGCGATGGAATCCTTAAACCTTTGCATGAGCTCCCAAGCCATCTCAACCTCCCTCTACTTAATTTCCCATAGCTTTGATAACCCCTGCTAGTCTATCTGCGACACCATGAATTCTTGCATGAATCCACTCTTAATATCATCTATTGTGGGATTCTGGTTCTTCTCTGCCCACTTTATGAACCAGCGTAGAGCCCTTTCTCCTAGCATGGTCTAGAATTCCCCTCCCGGACGTTATCTCGAGTCTGACGGGCCCTCTATATGGCTTCGTACAAGTACCAATGTTGCTCCACATCCTCGTCCCCCTTCCTACAAATTCCGGGTATCTAGTAAATGACCTCGCCATACTACTTTAAGTATGGGCTAACAACACAAAACCTTTGCTTCCCGGCTTTCGAGATCCCTGTAGTCCTAAGTTACTGCTATAGTTGGTTCTTGTGTTACTTCCAATTTTGAGACTGGCCCTATATTTCTCACGCGCACTATATACTCGAGCTACCTTGGCTAAACTAATGACAAATTCCTCCGGTTTGTGATAACGTACCAAAGGAAGGTTGGGGAAAATGCCACTTATGTTTCGGGGTTGGGGCTGCTGAATTTTGATGGATGCTTCTTCCTCATCGAACAACCTCCTTATCCCATCACCCACATTATTGTCATCTCTTTTCTCATGCCGATATGGTTTCTGATGTTTCAATTCTACTTCCGCAACCTGGAGGTGTTATAGACATTTTTGGGCACTACAACCCCAAGCATAAAATTTCCATAAACAAGGGGCTCCTAAGTCCCTAAAAGTGTTTTTCTAACCCATAAAGGAACAAGGTCAGTTGATTACAGTTTCTCCCAAAAGTTCTCCATGAAAAACTGCTCAGAACTGGTCAAAACAGGATCATTTCAGCTGCTCCATAGGCAAAGTGCTTTGCATCTCACCTAAGTACACTCTGTGGGTGCGTTTCATTTCAAAAATCCCTTCTATAGGGTGCGATGGGCGAGAAGTGACAAATGGCAGTGTCAATCCGCGAGGTGGAGAGGCATGGAATCTTCCAGAAACTTCTCCTATGACACTTGCCTCTCTGAATTTGACCAAGGATGAGTAAGAGATCATCAATCTCCAAGTGGAAGCAAGAACTATTAGAGGGAAGACACTAATCAAATCACAAGCTGACTCATCTCCCTTACAGATATCTATATATGGATCCCTCATCCCAGAGATCCAGAGGCTGGAATTTTGCATCTTGTAAGGAATTGTTGTTGGTTTCTTGAGACAACATCATAGTGTTGGGTGATCTAAGCTTTGTATGAGGTGAAGAAGGGCTTACTTGATGAGAGGATGATGCTGGGTCAGAACAACTAGTTGTAACTCCCTTGGCTCTTTCTTGATTATCAATAAAAGCTATTCAAGTTTTTCCTCCATACTCTTGTGCCATTTATGTTTTATGCATCTGTATGGTCAATTTACATCTGATCCTAGATTGTTTATGATTATAGATCCATGTTCTTGTATTAATGATACTGTGATCCTACAGGTACTCTGTGAAGCTGGGCGTACAAGGGATCAAGTAGCGAAAGACTATCAAGAGAGAGAGGAATCGAACTAGGAGATAAGCACAAGATAGAGGTTGGTCTTCTTTGTTCTTCTCTCATCTATATTTCATAAAGGAAAAACAAAAGTAGCTTTACTTTGTTTGTTTCTAAGGTAGCTACCACACCTTAGTGGGATAAGCAGTTCTGTGTAGATACTTTTCCCTGTAACAAAATGGTGACTCCACTAGGGAGCGACTAGGTCGTTTGTTTATCTTCTTTCTTTTTTATTTTATAAACTTACAGACGGAGCCTGAAGTCAAGCCAGGTATCTTTCGAACTGCATTTGCTATGCAAATTCAAAGTAGATAAATGCAACTTCAATCAATCTCTGGGATTTGCTTATGCATTAAACAACTGATTCACAAACTCTCTAATTGCCCTCATGGTATCTCTTGGATCCTCCTTAGATCTACCCCTGATTGTTGGTTTACTGATTACCATTTGCTCGGCCAAAACCCCTGAACTGAACTGCAAATTGTGACCCGGAACCCAAGCAAAGTCTCGTCTCTAGCCCAACGCAGGCTGTGTTCTGTGAATCTAAAATTCAGCGCACTTCCCGAGTGTAGTAGGTGCGCTGCATTTCAAGTTCCCTGTGTTATAGGTGCACTGATCAGACTAGGCATTGTTCCTCAATTTTGGTTTCTGTGTTCATGCTTTTCAGTTCCATTCATGAGTTTTGCTGTTTGTAATCAGTATATTTCTATTTGAAACCCCTTTCCTTGCTGATATTCTGCCTCCATTGTGAAAAATAACTGTAAATGTTTTTGTGTATTTGTTGAGTCATTTTCAGTTCTCCTTTGCAAAAAGTAACGTAATTGTACTGTCGTCCCTTGATTTGAAAGTGTCGCAAGTGTCGTTTTCAGTCATAGGAAAGAGTTTGGTTGCTATTGATAGTTGATTACCCTGTTACTATTGTATTTGGTCTGAATTTGTAGTTTTTCTAGTGTCGAAAGCAAGTATTCATTTCCAAATCGTAAAGTGTTGTGATTGTCTCCATTTTTTATTTTGAAAAGAAACTTGTTAGTAATTGTCTCTTGAAAAGTAATTCAGATTTGTGCATTAGCTTTCTTTTTACCATTCACATACTAGGAAAGCTGAAAACAAATACATGCATGTGCATTTTCATTTAGACTGTTTGATTGGTTTGATCTAGGACAGTGCATTTAGTGTGTGCTCTTTGCTCTTTGTGAAAGAATACTGTCTCTCTTTCCTTAGTAACTAGGATTTTCATTGCACAAAGAAGATAAAAGACTGTTTATCATCTTAGATTGCATTTTAGGAATAGTACATCTACATCTCACGGTGAACCTGAAAGGCAAATTTCTTAAGCAAGATCAACTATAAAATAAATTTAATGAATCTAACAACGCTTTGGAACCTAACGCACAACATCTAGAAGTCTAGGCTAGAGATGTATTCCGGCGTCGTAAAGCCTGGTAACTGTTGTTCTCACTGATGGTTGGGTGATTCCTCCACTTTGAGATGATAAGTGCCAGTACGGACTTGTGCTCCCATGTACCATTGAGTATATTTTGGGAGACCACAATAGGCTTAATCCTTTATCCATAGGAAGCCGTGTCTGCCGCCCTATCGATCGGCAATGCACTGAACACAACATTCGGGAAGATTGATTGCCATACCGTAAAAAGTATTCTACAGTTTTGCGATTGGTTTGGTAATCCCTCTACCTAGATTTCCAGAGCAGTCCTTTTCATTCCTTTTCAGACTCCTTAACGGAAAAGGTCCATCTGAGCACTTGTCACTTCAGGCTCATTAAAAATCGAAGGCGACTAGAGTCATCTTTTGTTTTCTCTCGACTCTTTAAAATTGAAAAAACAAGTTGTGTCAAAGCGTCTAAAATTTGTTTTAAACGGAATAATCATCATCCTTTCTTACATTGATCTTAGGTTGAGAAAATGGAATCCACCAACCAAGGAATTCCCCTTGGAGGAAATCCTAGTCCCTTCTCCTCTTGGGGAGATGTTGGTGCACCCCATATGGCCACATTGTCGCTTCCAGGATTGACAATCGGCTTGCCCGTATGGCTCTTCTCAACCTCTGTCATTCAAACACCGCAATTCCTAAACAATCGAGTCAGCAACTAGACGAATCCAGAGTTACCCACCAACCTTCTACTTCCTCCAATTCTTCCTCTCCTCCTTCCTCTTCGCATGATGGGGTTGGTAAAGCGAAAAATGAAGTATTGAGAAGAAGAAGGAAAAGAAGAAGAAAGAGAAGAAGAAGAAGGAGCCAAAAGCGAAAGGGGGAAACCAAGCGTCGTCTAGTGAAAATCCACACACTGCACCGACCAGGCCTAAATCGCCATGTGTCATTTGCAAAGGAGACCACTATCATAGAGATTTTCCCTGCATCCCTTAGATCTTAAGGGACTGGTCTCCTCGTTTGCACAACCCGATGTCATCAACCTCTGATGATCATGTTGAAAACACACCGTCGACTAGTGAAAGTGAAGCCCCAGGACAAAAAGGAAAATATTGATTTCCTTGTAAACTGTGCGAAGGTGATCATGCCATCCACCGTTGTCCCTTCTTAGACGAGACTAAAAGAGTTTTGGACGATCGTCTGGTTTCACCGTTATGACTTCCTCCTAGATATAAAAAAATCTTGCCGAGTCCGTCACTAGTTGAAAATCCAGCTGACCCGCCCAGGTGTTCAGCCGAAGCGTCTATCATTAAAGACAAACCATCTGAACCCATACCAGATGAAAGTCAAAAGGTCGAGGCGGCAGTTGACCCAGTCTTGCCTTCAGAGGTTCCATCTTCAGATGATACAGTCACAGAAGAGAATAAGGATGACACCATCCAATTATCTTTTCGTAGGCACAGACTCCGATGAACATGGGGGAAATTTACCCATTCCTTTACCGCAGGAAGGAAGTTCGTCAGAGTCATACCCGGCCATCTATTCGGTCCCACCTCCAAGCAACCTAGTTGTTTCCTTAGACTAGAATCAACTAGGCAGACCTCGTTTACCGGCTAGTGTACCATTCCGAATTATTGCTCAAATATATAGAATGGTTATGGCTGGTACCATCATAGATGAAGGGGCTTCTGTGAGTATCTTTTCCTCGACTGCTTGGAAAGCGCTTGGTTTGCCATCGCTTTTGCCTGAGATGAGAAATCCAACAAGCTTTGACAGAGGAACCAGTCGACCGTTAGGGATCCTTCCCAATGTGCCCATAACATTGAGAGGGAAAACCGTTCACATGAACATAATGGTAGTTCAAGGGCCCCTGGATTATAATCTACTCCTTGGGCGAGACTATATTTATTGCATGGGAGCCATTGTCTCATCACTCTTTAGAGTAATGTGTTTTCCGCATGAAGGAAGAGTGGTCAAGCTCGTAGAACAGCTTTCATTTCCCGGATCACATAGAGCAAATAGTCATATGCCATCCCTGAATGGTCTTTTCATACAAGGAATGTCTCAACAATCTCCAGTCTGTCCACTTGATGAGCGCGAGTGATTTCGAGGACATGACTGAAACCCAGGGGGCATGCACCCTGGTCTTCTTTTGCAGGAAAACTTTGGGTATAGGGTAGGTTTCCGCGAGAGATATATGACTAGTCTGTACTCCTGTCCATGATTGGAAAAGGGGGTTACACTAGAATAAGATTCCCTCGTCAAAGTTATGTGAGTGGATTGTCTCACCTTTGTATATTTCAGTAGACATCGCCAAAGAAGTGTTTTGTTTGCGCTGTGAATAGAAAAATCTTTGGTAGCCTGAAAGAGGTAGACCTTTCCTGATAAAACAAATGTTTTGTTGGAGATTTGAAAGGTGACCTTGAAACTCTGTTTTATACCTGGGGGCATGCAAACCTTTTGGCATGCAAGCGAAGAGCGACTATTTATTTTTTAAATTTGTAGGTCCTCTAACCCTTTAAACTCGTAGGATTGGTCGTTTCCTAACTTGCATAAAGAAAGGATGTGGGGAAAAACTCTAAAAATTGTCGTTTTCATATATGAGACATTCTTATTATACGACTGGATTAATCGAGCAGTTTTAGCACATAGTTCAAGCTCGTTAAAAAATAAACATAAGTCATGAGAAAATGTTTCTCCCCACGTTTAAGCTCATTAAAAAATGAACTATTTCCCGGTAAATAACCATCGTGAATGTAGTACTTCAGCCTTTAAAGCCTTGGTCATGTTCTCATCATCACCTCCACTCTGTATTGGCCTATCATTCACTTCCATTTGGTTGTTTACCCCTTTTGAGGAACAGCTGTGAAGAGTGATCCAACTAGCCATCCTTGTAACACTGCCGTGATTGGAAAATTCCAAACCTTACCTGGAATCAGTTGCTACCCAATTTTATCACTCGTTCCTCAAAAGCCGAGTCTCCTTTAAGCTCTTTTCAACTGACTCGTAAAATATGAAACGATTTCCGAGCCATTGGCCTCTCCAGCTCGTTAAAGGACTGAAAGTGCTATCCCTCCTTTAGATTTTAATCTTTTTGGACCTGAGGGATTATTACACAAAAAGATTGTGTGCTTGTTTTGTTCGGCTCGTTAAAAGTATCGAAAATTCATCCCTTCTATATTGTTTTATACTTTTTCGGACTTAAGGGATTAGATGACGAAAAAGGAATTTTGGAGTTTCCTTTACGTCCCTTCTCAGACTCTCTAAAATTTAAAAGGAACGAGTTATCTTTGTCGTTAAACTCGTTAAAACTTAATAGCAACAAACTTGTCCATAGCGGACAAGAAAGAGTTTCACTATCGCTAGGCTCGTTAAAACATAGCGATGGGTTTACCCAAAGGGAAAATTATAGAACAAGCATATGTTATCCTCCTCAAGCTTGACAAAAATAAAGAGGTACTGGTCAGCAATGACTGGGGAAAAATTGGGAAGAAAACTTGAAGAAACTTTGTTGGTAGCAAGTCACTCTTAAACATGAAACTTTCACTCCACATCCAAGTCGGGTGGGGTTGTTTCATTCACCGGCCACATCCCCATGGTCCCATCACACCATCCACATTTGGGGTTAATGCTACCAATCCATCACATCAGTGTCGCCGATATGTTCAAGAGAAGTCATTCAGAGAATTCACTTGTGTCTCACCCGCTACAATACATTTACACTCCATTCTTTCATGACCGCCATCCCGAACCTTATGTCGTCAGATCGTTTTCACCTCCATTAAAATCATTTGCTCCGTTCCGTGTCATTGATGTGGGATTCATTAAGGCCCTCCTGTGACAGATCTCTTCTTGTCAACATCAACTCATTATCCAAGAATTTGATCTAGGAACACCCCGTTCAGTACTTTGAAGCTTGCATGCCTCAATGGCAAGTTTCTCACTTCCGGCGACAGGTTTACATCAATGGCCTTCGATCGAAAGATTTTGCGTGGTGTTCGATGCCAAGTCCTTTATTCACACCATGTGAATTGTACTGCAATACCTTGAGGGTCATTATCATTATTGGTGATTCCTCTCGCGCCTGTTAACAGCTTACATCATTGGCCGGTAATCAGGCGATGTCTTTCCATGTTCGACTCCAGAATATCTCTCACATGGATAGACTTGTACTTCGAGTGAAGATCGAATGAGATTGAAGAACCTGGATCTAGTTTCATCCATCCGGGCTACGATATATATTCAGGGAAATAAAGACATCAAATGTACATCATTGCTGCACAGATAATCATCCAATCAAAGGGATGATGGCTCTACCAGAATCATCAGTCTACACTCAGACGATTGTTTGTCCTATGTACATGAAAATGAATTTATAAAGCTGAGCATGGGAATTCCCACCTCAGCTAGATCATGAAAATATTATGAAGATAATGTATTGTATTGTATCTTATTACAGGTCTCCTCCCAGCTTGAAAGAACTTCGGATCCTCATAGTAAAGCATTTCACCCGACATCAGAAGATTAACGACCTCATGCTTTAGGGGGAAACTGTTATAGACATTTTTGGGCACTGCAACCCCAGACATAAAATGTCCATAAACCAAGGGTTCCTAAGTCCCTAAAAGTTTTGTTCTAACCCCTAAAGGAACAAGGTCAGCTGATTACAGCTTCTCCCAGAAGTTCTCCATGAAAAACTGCTCAGAACTGGTCAAAACAGGATCATTTCAGCTACTCCATAGGCAAAGTGCGTTGCATCTCACCTAAGTACACTCTGTGGGTGCGTTTCATTTCAAAAAGCCCTTCTATGGGGTGCGATGGGCAAGAAGTGACAAATGGCAGTGTCAATCCACGAGGTGGAGAGGCATGGAATCTTCCAGAAACTTCTCTTGTGACACTTGCCTCTCTGAATTCGACCAAGGATGAGTAACAGATCATCAATATCCAAGTGGAAGCAAGAACTATCAGAGGGAAGAAACTAATCAAATCACAAGCTGACTCATCTCCCTTACAGATATCTATATATGGATCCCTCATCCCAGAGATCCAGAGGCTGGAATTTTGCATCTTGTAAGGAATTGTTGTTAGTTTCTTGAGACAACATCATAGTGTTGGGTGATCTAAGCTTTGTATGAGGTGAAGAAGGGCTTACCTGCTGAGAGGATGATGCTGGGTCAGAACAACTGGTTGTAGCTCCCTTGGCTCTTTCTTGATTATTAATAAAAGATATTCAAGTTTTTCCTCCATACTCTTGTGTCATTTATGTTTTATGCATCTGTATGGTCAATTTACATTTGATCCTAGATTGTTAATGATTATAGATCCATGTTCTTGTATAGTGTTATGCTACTGTGATCCTACAGGTACTCTGTGAAGCTGGACGTAAAAGGGAGCAAGTAGCGAAAGACTATCAAGAGAGAGAGGAATTGAACTGGGAGATAAGCGCAAGACAGAGGTTGGTCTTCTTTGTTCTTCTCTCATCTATATTTCATAAAGGAAAAACGAAAGTAGCTTTACT
The DNA here is from genome assembly GCA_031772625.1 of Pinus tabuliformis. Classification (NCBI taxonomy): domain Eukaryota; kingdom Viridiplantae; phylum Streptophyta; class Pinopsida; order Pinales; family Pinaceae; genus Pinus; species Pinus tabuliformis. Next base: position 185,049,913 of record CM062816.1, on the reverse strand, counting down.
TTTTTTGTTTCTAAGGTAGCTACCACACCTTAGTGGGATAAACAGTTCTATGTAGACACTTTTCCTTGTAACAGTAGGGAATGTCCCCCGTCCATCCCATGTTGTGACTCTACTTCAGAAACATTTCGAGACGGTTCTCCTTCGGGTCCCTCTTGCGATCCTAGTTCCACAAAATGTAGGGAATGTCCTTCTTCATTTCCCCAACTCTGACATCCCTCTCTCCTGCACTTGGGTTTCCTAGCACCGTCTTCTCCCTCTTCTTCAACTCGGGGTTTTCCCATCACCACTCCTATTTGGTGGGGACCCCTCCTTCTCTTCCCTAGAGCCTGAGCCACTCTTTCCTGCCACTTGTCTACTAGCAATGACCTCCTCTATGCTCTAACATCCCTAGCTCTTCTCAATCCTTCCACATCCATCCCCGCAGTAGCATCCCTATCCCTCAGTAGGCAGCATCTCCCCCTTTAATTCCTTCCCCCGGTACTGGGGTTTTACGCTTCCATCCCAGTAGTGGGTAAAGGCAGCAGTCCTTCCTCTACCATAAACATCTTAATCCACATCGGGACTTCTCTTATCAATTCCCCTCTTAGCCCAGAGTCAAACACAACTTCCACTTTTGAGAAAAACTGGTAGCTCTCCGCAGTAAACTCTACCACATACCCTTCCACCGTAGTCTTCACCCAAAAATCGATAGCTCTCATCTAATCGTTATCCAGCTATTGTAGCAGTGAAATATCAGAAGAACTCCAATTATGGCAAACTGGTGCTGATCCACATGACTGACTCTACCTCTTCAGCTCCCTCAACCAATTGTATAGGTCCTCGAGGAACTTGCACTAGAAAATTTCATACTGGTCATTGATGCCACCGGCGTATAAAATCCCTTCACTTACCTTGTCGATCATTTGATTCCTGTAGGTAGATTTATCTTCCACAAATTGATCTACTTTATGATTCCACCAATCTCTGATTTCTCTTTTAAATACCCTTGATACCATATTATGAACCAGTTCTTGCAACTTCGGGTCCCGGCAACGGAACCATTTTTTGGCTCAAAAGAGTCATGAGGGGGAAGACCTTGGGTTTGGGCACAGTAGGTGAGTGGTCCACTGTAGTCTAGGATAGCACCAACATTTTCACCTTACCCCAAAAGGCAAGGAGTCTCACCCGAGGTGCGCTGCGACCAAAAGGGAGAAGGGTTCAACATGGGGTCGAAGAAGTATCAATCGAGCATAGTCAATGACAAACAAATATATACATTATATGAGAAACATAGATAACAACATCCTTGAATCATACACATATATCCATTATAGAGAACACAGAGATAACAACATCCTTGAATCAATCTATGAATTACCATCTACATGCAACTGATAGGCTATTCAAAATTTTAATAGACACGGGAAGCATCAGGTCCAAATACACCAGAGGTCGCAACCAACATTGGATCTGTCTTATATTAAACTTAACATAAAATATTATAGCATGATCTGACATTTGACATAAACATTACATAAAGTACCCAGCTGAGTCGCTCGGGTTCGGATTGGTTCCGCAACCAAGTCCCTCTGATCCCATCTCTCTATCCTTCAGCCTCTGCAACTGTGTATCCCTTCACCTGCAACTGACTCCTTCTTCTGCTAGTGGGTCTAGCAACAACCTTTTTCCTCTCTTGTCTTCCCTTTTATGTCCTTCTCGGCTACCTGGACTACCAATTATCGCTCGGTTGTTTTCTCCCTTGGCTGCTTCTGCGCCTTCCTGCCTCCTCGGCTGCCTTTGCTTTCTGCTACCCCCTTGCCACCACTCCTCCACAATTGTTCGTTCCGCCAACCAACCGTTACTACCATATGTCTCTTTCCCACCCTTCAGTCAGTCAAAACTGGTCAAAACCTTTCAAAATTAAATTAAGGCCCCAACAGGTTACCCTTCTCAATCTCCTTTCCAGCCTAGGAAATTGTAAGGAATAACATTTTTGGTGCCATTGCCGAGGAACGAAAGATCATATCTTCCCTTGGAAAGAACAACAAGGATCAGATATGATCGTTGATAGTGAATAGTGATTAGACACAGGAAAGGTTGTGCATCTTTCACCTCGCGACTCCAATGTCGAAGAATCCAAAGAATTAGAATTCTCATGGTGACTCCACTGTTCAAAACCGGTAGTTTGAAGAACTTCTTGGTGAATTAACTATTTTCAAAATGGATTCAACTGCTCGAATGTATTCTCCTATCAATCGAGCTCATATTCTTGGTTTTTTGAATTGTATTCCTTGCATATATTGGAAAACAGGGCTGTCAAAGTTTAAAGGTCAGGATGGCCAAGATGAGGCTATTCTGCATCTAATCAAATTTCATTGGCATATACATAAGATCGAGATCAGGTTTCATCAGGATTGTTTGATGAAAATGTTTACGGCTACCCTAGAAGGAAAAGCAAGATCTTGGTATGAAGGATTGAAGACAGGTAGCTTATACTCTCTTAAATATTTCCACACAACATTCTTTGATTTTTATGGAAAATTTCATGATTCATTTTTGTTGTTCGAAGATTGTTGTGAATCCTGTGAAAAATTCATTCAATACCTTGAAAATGCTTTTGGTGATGAAGAATGTCTAGATTATGAAATCATAGAGGCCCTTTATGATTTTTATTCCCAACAAAAATCTGAAGAAGCTAATCACTTTGATACATGAGATAAAACCTAGCACATGGTAGCCTCCCCTTTGATTGATGAAGAATCAGATGATGAATATTGCCAAGATGCTCATAAATATTCCCCACATGAAACAATTCTGGAAGTGACACAACGGACTGATTAGCTAGAGGTAAAGGAAGAAATTCAACAGCCTGAAACTAATCAAGAAGAGGAGAATAATAAAAAAGAACAGGTTATTTTAGATCTTGTGGGTGTATACCTTAGCACTGTGGCTGTCGAACAAAGTTCTCTTGCCAATCATCCGGAAAAATTAATTGAGCATATCATTGAAGAATCATTTGTTGATTTTCAACAATCTTATGATCCACAAGAACATCTCCAAGAGACAACGATTTATGCAGCTAAAAATGAAACTGATCATATTGTCAAGGATCAAGAAAAGAGCAGTGAAAGAGAAGAGTTTGTTCTAAAGCATATTGCAGAAGAGAATTGTATTCAGGAAAACTTCCAGCAAACAATGTCTTCTTTGACTGAAGATAATATTGATCAGCAATCAATTGATGAAGGTCACATTCATTCCCTTGAATTATATGAAGGTATTCATCAGTGTTCAGGAGACAAATACATTGATGAGGAGTGTCAATCATATTTCTCTCCAAATATTTAATTTCTTGAATTTTTGTTTCAATATGAAACTTGTCCATCTATATGTTCAGAGTTTTTTGAAGACCAAGAGCACACTATTCCCAAAATTCATCACGAAGAGCAACTAATTACAATAGAAGGATGTTTCTTTATTCCTCCAAATAAACAAGACTCAATTTTTCATGATTCTTAGGATCCTATGGCATATTCGTTACAACCAGTAATGAAGGTCAATGTTGCAACATTCACTGATGAAGGTGATCAGTTTTAGCACATAGACAAATCAATAGTTTGGAATGAGGTTTGTTTTCCTATTTTAAATCATCCATAAAAGCATATGTTGTATGCTTTACATGATCCTCTGGTGAGTTTATTGCAGTCATCAGTAGAGGAATAATTTTTCAAGTTTGTCAATACAGGTGTTGAATCCATATGGAATTTGGAGTTACCTAGCTTTTCTTTTGTCTGCCTACACAAGGAAAGTGTGAGTAGGATTCAAGTAAGTATCCATTTGCTGGATTGGTTACACTGGAGGGATCATTACACATGATTGTATATAGATCTTTAGCAACAAGGCGATTATCATCAGGATTTGAAGCCTGAGATTAAGGCCCTAAGATCCCAATGGTCTGCGTCCATAAGTAAGTTTATTTAGTTTTAGAGTTTTGTCAAGGTAAATTAGTTAGTCAGTTTTTGGTTTCAATTTAGTCTTTGCAGTTTGACTCCATGCCCAATGGATGAGGCTACTTGGTCTATGGTGTTCTTTACACCTCCAAGGAGCTGCCATCCCATGTTGGAGCCAATGTTAGTGTCAGTCAGTTCAGCCTGCCATCAGTGACCAAATATGCTCTTACAAGGTGTTGTTAGCATGCCAGGTCAAATTTTTGTCATTTCAGTGAGTCTCCAAAGGAAAATTTGGTCACTGGTTGTTGTGTCTAGGTCACTGTTGCTCCCTTCACTTACTCATGGTCTTCATCACTCATCTTGGTCATTGTCTTCTTCGAGGTATCATATCTTCCTTCAAGCTTCTTGGGTCATGAAATGGTTATATTCCTCATTTTAGGTCATGGTCTAGGGTTTCACTCCATGTGTAATCAATATACCATATGTTAAAACAAAAACATGTCCATCATGTGATTCAGTCGATAAATGGAGTTAGCATCTTAGGGAAAGAAAAATAAAGGTAAAGGTAATGTTTTATTTCAAATAAGACAATGTCGCAGTACACTACTGCACCTCATCATTTCTCATAGGGACATGTTTGCTTCAAAATATGTTTTTGACCAAATGCAGAAGAATTTTACAAAAGGAAAAGTAGTTTTTGTCCATTATAGTCCAAGGAACAAAAACCACCTTCATTTTATGCACAGGTATTATGATTGGAAATAAATACCCAAACTACACTTGCTACGGGAGAGTTGCTCCACTTGTGGACTACTTTAATTCAAGACAATTTGCAGGGGTTTGGAGCAAGTTTTGGCAGTACTTAAGGACTCTATTGTGTAGCAAACATCCTAATTTTTCCAATGGTATCTTCATCTTGTAATTTGGATTAGTGGAAGGCATCCGAAAGTGATTTTCAAGTTGGCGTTGCGCTTTTGTTAGAGAAACCCTGAGTTTGTGGAGAGACCTTGGGAAAATCATTTGTTCTCCCTAATGGAGTGTCAAAATTACATTCTTGAGAGTCCATATTATAGCAGACTTTGATATCATTCCAACATGATTTCAAGTTCTCAATTTGGAGCAGTTTAAGTCCTCCAAAAGTGGTTTTTAAGATGGCGCTGCGCACAGCCTAACTGCACCGCACACTGGCCAGAGTGCCCTAAAAACACCCAAATCTCTCCCAAATTCAATTTTTTGGCTTGATAACCTGATTTCATTGCTTCCTAAGCCAAGAAACAAGTACACCATTATTATTCCTTATTCTCTTTTCAAAATCATCTCATGCCAATGCTTTTTCCAATTAGGGTTTTGTAGTTAAATTTTCATGAAAAATGATAGGTTGATGATGGCCATTTTTACTTCTTGGTTTTTAAACATGTAAAATGTTTCCCTACACCTATATACATGTTTTTTACGCTATTTTAAACACTCAATCAACCTCAAAACATAATTTTACCTCTCCAAAAGTGAAACCCTAGTTCATTCCTAGGGGTTTTTGGGCACTTTCACTACAAACTCCGTTTTTCCTAATCACAAGCAGATCATTCCTCCTTTGCATTTCCATTCATTTTCATTAGCTCTCCATAGTTCATTCCCACCTCTTTTAAACCTCCTTTTCTATTTTTTCAAAATCCACTTTGACATCACTTCATTTTCCACTCATCCCTCACTGTTTTTCCCCTCTACTATCATCTAAGGCTTCAAAAATGAAATGAGATTACTTCACCAAGCCATCACCAAGACACATCAACACATCCTATGGAAGTAGGGTTATCAAACAAATTAGTTGAAAGAACCAAAGCTCCTAAGCCTGAGGTGACCATAATGTACAAGAGAGGAAAGAGGTTTGTGTTTGCTTCTCATGGTGAGAAAGGAGCCAAGCCTTCTTCATCAACAAAACAAGGATCAACAGTGAAAGATAAAGAAACATTTGAGCATGAGTTTGAGCTAGTTGATTTAGAGGTAGAGGATTAGACTTCAAGTATGCAATAGACAATCAGAGGTAAAGACTATTAGATCAAAGAGCTTACAGTCAACATGGCAAGAGCTAGATACATCATTTCATTCCTTGAACAGGAGAATAGTCAGCTCAAAGCAAAGGAATTGATCATGGAAAAAGAAAAAACCAAGTTATTGCAGTAGGCTGGAAAGGGAAAAGAAATCATAGATTCAATTGTTCCTGAAGGAGTAAAATGGAAAGGAAAGAGGAAAAGTCCAAGGACAAAGGGCCTAAAGAAGGCATTGCAAGAAGAGGAAGAACACATTCTATTAAATGAAGACATAGACCTAGACGAAAGAATTGCTATTGAGGTCAATCAAGACAAGGAGTATTGGTTCAACATGGTGAATGAACACTTGGATAAGCTACTTGAGAAGGTAAACAGGGATAATCAGTTTCATAGACGTATCGCACACCACTTCCAAGCTCAAAACATCATCGCCAATGTCAAGGTCAAGCAACTTGAAAACAAGCTCAAAGAAGCCAAGAAGGACAAAAATGATGAGGGAAACTCGGAGATGCTTGCTGAAGCATCTATGAAGGTTTAACATACACAATTTTATAGCTCCTACCCAATTTTGAGCAAATTCTGAACACTTTTGGTTTTTTGTGACTTTTGGAGCTAAATTCAAAAAATCAGCAACTCTAGGCACTGCACTTTTTCCTCGGGCATCTATTTCAGGAAAATTTTATATTTTTGGGAAGCTCTTGCAATCCTCTAAAACCGATTTGCTCATATTTTACAAAGGTGGCTCAGTTTTGGAGAAAAGTGGAAAAAAGTGGCAAAAAATAGCATTCTGGACCCTTTTTTGACAAGCGTTGCGCACCTGGAGGGACCTTGGGAGAATGGGCTTTTGAAGGCCTTCCCATGGTCGAAATTCAAAAATTAAAACTATTCGGGAAAATAGAATTGAAGGGATTGTTGTCTGTTCTTTCATATTTGCATTTGGATATTTGGAAAATACCTGAAAATCATCTCAAACTCGGCACTACGCTTCTACACTTTTCTATGTTTTAATTTGTATATTTCACTGTGTAAAAATTCTAGTTTCCAGTTTGACTTAGTCAAAGTCAAACCTCTTTACATAATGTCACTATTTTTGAGTCTAGGTGATGTAGGCATGAATAAATGTACATAATAGGTTGTTTTTTATGTTTATTAGGCCTCACAAAGGAAGCAAACTCCTAAACAAATTCTCCAAGAAGTGTATGAGTTTCACCTTCTCACTCTCACCTATTGGTAGAGAGAATCTTGGAGTCATTTTCTCCACCAAGGAATTCAGTTCCTGAAGGTGGGAAAGTGGTCTAAGAGTGTCTATATGTATCATTTCTCTTTCAGAGAGATGGGTTGGACTTTTTGTGGAGGAGGCTTGCATGTAATCATCTTTTCAGCTAATACAGAGACAGTTGGAGCTATTTTCAAGGAACTCTAGCCCAGTGAGTTCATGGTGTTTGTTCTTCATTATATTTGTTTTCTAAAGGTTAAAATATCTTTATCTACATGATATCTCTTCTTTCTGTGGATGACTTACAGTGAAATATACAGAATACTTGTTTCTCAAGCTCTGTTATCTGGTTTTCATAGTTATGTTTATGTCTTCCTAAGCTAATGAAATCATGTTCACTGATGCTCATTAGTTTCTTCTACATTTTCTCTTCTATACTACATTGACAATATTCTAAATACACCATGGCTTCTCATAACTATCTCATTCTCATATTTTATCCTACACTCCTACAACCTAGACCTATTTGCGGCTCCAAACCCTAAGTTCAGCAAACCCTAAAACTGAAATTTTCACAAACAAATATTTATATCTAGCCTAAAACGCATTTGCTTTAAAGTCATATCATTGATAAGAGACTTAGAGAGATCCCTCTCATGCTCAATAGGGCTAGCTACTGAGTTGAAGTGGTTTGAGGTTACCCTTCTCGATTTCCTTTCTAGCCTAGGAAATTGTAAGGACTAACATGGTGAAATAACCATTGACACAAGTGACACTTACACTCACCAGGCACGTGAACCTAACTTCTCAAAAGGTAAAGCACACCACTCTCTTGTGCTGAAAAGTAAGAGTTGAGGCAAATCTTTAAGATAATGGCAACAGGACCATCGTACCAGATGGGACTCCTACACCAAACGGTGTGAGGTCTAGTTGGGACTTCATACCGGGGAGATCTCCTGATGTTGGCGAGCCCAGAACTATCAACAGGTCCAAATAATCATTCCATACATTTAGCACAATATTAGTGAAGCCCCCATGAAAAAACAAATTGAACCAAAATGGAATCTCGGAATTTAGACCCTGCAATTAAAAAATTCTCTAACCAACCAACCCCCTTTAAAGTGTTTCTTACTTCTTTTTATAAGAAGTGGGGGAGCTGGAATTATAGTTTACAAAAATTATGAGCCAGAGCTCCAGTCGTCTACTAGACTAGTTGTCTCGGCCCATGTAAGGCGTTGTTTCCCAAAACAATTACAATTGGGATTCGATCCCTTCTTAGAAATAAATGGAAATTGCAGAACTAAAAAGAAAATTGGTGGATGATGGAGGAGGTGTCCCTTCTACTGTCCCTATGAATGGCCTCTAGTCAGGCCACTACCATGTTGTGATGCATTCCTCTGTTTCAGAGCCATTTTCAGTCATTTATGCCTTTACTATGTGGATGACCAGTTCTGTGGAATAGGGAGTGGGTCGTTGCAAGTGCCTGTCTCAGGGGTCCTTTGTTATATAGAGGAGTGAGGCTCTATGCTGAGCCATTAAGTCTTCGTGAGTCCCCCCATACTAATCTACTGCCACACGATATTTCACTCAATGCTTTAGTTGTTGACCCATACACCTTCAATGCCCTGTATTGTACTATGGGGGTCTCACTGTAATCGGGGCTTTTTCCTTTGAAATATTACGAATCCACGAGCTGTGATCCCCCTCAAGCCCCGTTGGTTTAGCCCCTTTAAACTTTTCTTATCATATGACCAAGGGCTTAGCCCTATGGTGCTAAGGCCTGTAGGCTCCCATCCCGAGGACCTTTTTCCTTTGTTACTTGGAATCCCGCGTCCAGATGCTTGTAGCACTTTACCTTTAGCCTTTTCCCCTTGACACTTGCGATCACCAATCTGTGGGATATAGAGATGAATGAGCATGTGGCTTTTGAAAGGGATGGACCCGACATCCCTATAACCCCAGTGTATAAAATATCATGTCTGAGGAGTTCCCGCATATCGCAATCGCAGGTTGGGAAGGAACTTCAGCGGAAGAATGAATTTTGTTATGTGCAATCACCGATAGTCGATCTGAAGGGGGGTGACGTCGTCACTACCATGTGTCACCCTATGAGTGGTGACACATGTCACCCAGAAATGCCCCTATAGGACCCCTGAAAATTTTGAATCTATGTGCCATGTGTCACCCGTACTGCCACATCATTGATGATGTTAGTTGTCATTTCATAGATACGGGCCAATGGGATTGCGCCACGTGGCCACTTGGAAGAGAGAGAAAGGGGGCAGCCCATTCCTATTTTTGCATGCATTTCTTGTTAAATGCTTTTGGCCTTCCTCGAAAATTTAACACTGAGGGTCGAATCATAGGTGATTTGTGCTATCACCATGTTTTAGCCCCCACAATTCCTTAAGGATGGCCCATCGAAGGACTGCTGGACTTCGAGATTGCGGGACTGTGGGACTGCGGGATCGCGGTACTACGGGATGCAAGATTGTGAGACTGTGGGACTGCAATATTGCGGGAATGCGGGATTTCATGTGCCCAAGGCCATCCAATGTGCCCTTCTTTCATTTCAAGGCAACAGAACCCCCATATTCAAACTTCTCTAACTTCTGATCTAGAAGTCTATTTTTGGACTTCTATATATCATTGGAAATCTTATCACAAGAAATATGCAATGGAGATGGTACGATTTGACCTTGAGAGATTCTGTGGCTTGGGAAATGACTTCAAACTTCACATATTTTGTGAACTTTGGGCAACTCAGAACCTTACGAAGTAGTGAGTGACAACAATGGCTCCAGCTGGGGAAAATGCCTTGTTGGCAAGGTGTTGAGAACGAGCAGAAAAAAATCCTTCACCATTTGGCATGGAGTTGGAAATATATGAACTTAAATAAAATCTCCATGAAACTTTGATTGTAAGGAGTCACTTGCACGTCAAACTGATATGCAAAAATAAAAATTCTAACAACTAGAAATTAAATGCTCAGCTAGTGAGCATATTTATGTACATTCCTACTTATGCACATGGCTCAATTCACCTAAGTGAGTTCAACCCTCCAATGGAACGAGGCCAGCATTTGAGTACTGGACCTTATTCCTTCACGCTACTAAAAAATAAAAATTAAAACAAGCAAGCACCATGAAAAATATGCAAATGAAAAGCTTGATCCATGCTCTAGACATAACCTCTATTGTTGACTTATGAATATGCCCATGTACTCAGCCACCGTGTCATGGAATTGACAACGAAATTTTGCAGCTGCCTCTTTTCCATGAGCAGTCTACTGACCAATACCCTCTTGTTCAGCGAAGCCACAATTACTTGCCATCTCTTCAACCTTAGGTCTTTCAAGAAAAGCTTGTCGCTAATCTTTTACTGCCCATTCTTCAAAGGGACTACCCTCTTGGAAGTCATAAACTGGAGGGTCTATTAAGAATTCCTCGTAGTAATATTTGTGTGAAAGAAAGTAACATACTCTTCGTCGCCTTTCAGATTTAGGTTCTCCTTGAAAAACCTAATGTTGGGTGCTTTCTCTTCACTTGCTGGTAAACAGGTCCTTCTGGACCTCCGTGACCATCCTATCCTCCTCTGAATAGAATTCATCATAAATTGGAGGAGGCTTCTGAACTGTAAGAGTCATAAACTGGAGGGTCTATTAAGAATTCCTCGTAGTAATATTTGTGTGAAAGAAAGTAACATACTCTTCGTCGCCTTTCAGATTTAGGTTCTCCTTGAAAAACCTAATGTTGGGTGCTTTCTCTTCACTTGCTAGTAAACAGGTCCTTCTGGACCTCCATGACCATCCTATCCTCCTCTGAATAGAATTCATCATAAATTGGAGGAGGTTTTTGATCTCTCTCTCCATGTGAAGGGTGTGAATTGTGAATTGGAGCCTCTTTATTAACCTCTTGGTAGAGCTCCTCTCCTTGTGAAGCTTCGCATGACTGGGGCTATGGCTCTGCAACACTTGAACCTTCAGTAGATTCGTGTTCATCATAGGAAGGAGGAGCATCAAAGTCAGCCGAATTAGACCCCTGAGGGCTTGTAGGGAGCTCAATGATATTTCCTTCTTTTCTTTCTCGGTCCTTTGGTGATGCTGCTTGATGCGACTGGATGTTTTCATGGAGCAGAGTTCCAAAAACATCTTCAACCAGGTATTCCACCTCAGGAACGTCTTCATCATTAAAATGTGCAAAACAATCTTCAAATAGAGCATTTTATGGGTGAAATATTTTGAAATATTGATGGAATGTTGTATGAAAAAAATTTCAAGGAAGATATGCTACCACGAGGTATTGTTTTAAACCAAACTCTAGCATCCTCTTCTAAAGACAACTTGACAAACTTCATTTGCACATCTTCAAGATAAATACCTTGTTGCTCCAAGCATTCATAAAAATATTTGAGGTGTTGGTCAAGCCTTCTCTCTTTGTTCCCATTGAATCTAGGGAAATAGGCATTCCACACATGAAATGTAGGGACATGATTGGAATGACCAGCAACAGAAGAGAAATCCAGTGGGGCAAATTGGTTCAGCAGGAATACGGGAAGGGCCATCTCAGAAACCTCCTTATATGAGTGATTTTAGTTTCAAAAGTAGGGAAAGTTTTGGCTACTATAGCATCAAAGTAAGTATTGGGCTGCTTGAAAGCCATGATGATCAACTAGAGCAATGGACAGTGGAGTCACCAGGATGTTCACCATAGAATGAAATAATGGAGTCACCAAGGTGAGGGATCTTCAACCCACACTTCCCCTTCTCACCTAACAAAGGAAATGTAAAAAAATTTCTTACCCAGGTAATAATATTCTAATCCGTTCCCTAGCAATGACGCAAGAAAGATGTTATCGCTTCAAATCACACCAGCAACACAAGTGTTGCAAGGGAGATAGAAATCTTCCTAGAGATAGCCTATGGGTTGATTGTAGACTAGTGCCTAGGACATATTAAAGATAGGAGTGCTTAAGAGATAATCTATGAGGGGTTTTCAGCACTCCAATTGTCACGTAGAAAGATAATAGGATGGGCTTGGTTCAATAAGCCTTCTCTGAGGTAGTTTCAAGCCAACACATGTATCCAAATGTTGGGGGTATGTTTGGGGAAATCTCAAAAAGAAATGGCCTCTTCTTCTGGTGGCCAAAACACAAGAATGAGATAGCTTAAAAATGAAGTTGTATAAATGGTGGAGAGGTCCAAGAAAGGAAGGAGGGAAGTAGATGCATAGGGCTATAACAAATAGAATCCTAAGCAGCAATGTTCCAGCAGAAATATGGAATTCGATGTATAGGGCTGTAAACAACACAGAATCCTAAGAAAATATTTTCTAATAGAAATATAGAAGATGGAGGAGGTGGAGTGATAGAAACATTAGAGTAATTACTATGGTTTCATGCCTATGATGTGGGTACGTCTATCACAAAATAGTTTGAGAAAGGATGTGCTCATAAAGGTACTGCAGGCTAATGTAATAACATATGTAAATCTATAGTTACTATAAGTACTATAGGCTATTGAACAACAAAAGTAAATTTGTAATGCACATAAGCATTGTTTTCTATTTAGCAGCCAGGGTAACTCCGTGAACCAAGGAGAAACCAACAATCTCATTACACTATTTTAGAGAAGGAAAAACAGCTTATGAAATGAGGTTACAGAAGGGAAAACATATTGCACATATATAATGCTTGGAATCAACAGGGAATTGTCATTTATATTAAAGGGTCCAAATAACTAATCCATGCATTTAGCAGGATATCAGTGAAGCCCTAATGAAAAAACAAATTGAACCAAAATGGCATCTCAGAATTTAGACCCTGTGGGTAAAAACTTATGGAACCATCCAACCCCTATTATAATGTGGTTTTCCACTTTTTATAAGAAGAGGGAGAGCTGGAATTACAGTTTACAAAATATCTGTGCCAGAGCTATAGCTATTTGCTAGACTAGCTGTCTCGACCCATGTACAACATTGTTTCCCAAAACGATTACAATTGAGATTCGATCCCTTCTTGGAAATAAATGGAAATTGCAGAACTAAAAAGAAAAATGGAGGATGATGGAGGAAGTGCCCCTTTCATTGTCCCTATGAATGGCCTCTAGTCAAGCCACTTCCATGTTGTGATGAATTCCTCTGCTGCAGAGCCATTTTCTGTCATTTCTGCCTTTACTATGTGGATGACCAATTCTGTGGAATAGGGAGTGGGTCACTGCAAGTGCTTGTCTAAGTGGTCCTTTGTTGTCTAGAGGAGTGAGGCTCCATGTCGAGCCATTAAGTCTTCCTGAGTTCGTCCCATATTGATCTATTGTCGCGCCATACTTCATTCATTGATTTAGCTATCAACCCATATGCCTTCAATGCCCTATATTGTACTATCGGGGCCTCGCTGTAATCAGGGATTTTTCCTTTGAAATATTATGAATCCACAAGCTATGATCCCCCTCAACCCCCTTTGGTTTAACCCCTTTTCGTTTTTCTTATCATATGACTGGGGGCTATGACCAAGGGTTTAGCCCTCTGGCCCTAAGGCCTTCAAGCTCTCATCCCAGGGGCCTTTTTCCTTTGTTACTTGGAATCCCGTGTTCTGGTGATTGATAGCACTTTAACTTTAGCCTTTTCCCCTTGACACTTGTGATCACCAATCTGCAGTATAGAGTGATGAATGAACATATGGCTTTTGAAAGGGATGAACCTGACATACCTATAAGTCCAATGTATAAAATATCGTGTCCTAGGAGTTCCCGCATATCGGAATCGCAGACTGGGAAGGAACTTTGGTGGAAGAATGAATTTTTATGTATGTGATTGTCGATTGCTAATTTGTGGGGTGTGACCTCATCACTGCCATGTGCGACCCTATGAGTGGTGACACATGTCCCCCAGAAATGCCCCTATAGGACCCTTGAAAATTTTGAATATGTGTGCCACGTGTCACCTGTACTACCATGTCACTACTGTACTACCACATCATTGATGAAGTCAGTTGTCATGTCATACGTATGGGCCAATGGGATTGCACCATGTGGCCCCTTTGAAGAGAGAGAAAGGGGGCCACATGTTCCTGTTTTTGCATGCATTTCCTTTGTTAAATGATTTCGGCCTTCCCTGGCATTTTAACACTGAGGGCCCAAATTATCAGTGATTTTTTCTATCAGCATGTTTCACCACGCACAATTCCTTAAGGATGGCCCATCGCAAGACTATGGGACTACAGGACTGTAGGATCGTGGGACTACGGGATCGCGGGACTGGGGGACTAGGGGACTGCAAGACTACAGGACTCCGGGATCGCATATTGTGGGACCTGCGGGATGCAACATTGGGGGACTGTGGGACTGCGATATTGCAGGAATGCAGGATTTTCTGTGCCCGGGGCCCTCCAATGTCCTCCTCTTTCATTTCAAGAAAACATAACCCCATCTTCAAACTACTCTAACTTCTGATCTACAAGTCCACTTTTGGACTTCTATATATCATTGGAAATATTATCATGAGCACTATGCAATGGAGAGCGTTTGATGTGACCTCAAGAGCTTATGTGGCTTGGGAAATGACTTCAAACTTCACTACTTTTTTGTACTTTGGGAAATTGATAACCTTATGAAGTAGTGAGTGACAACAGTCCCATCTCCAGTTGGTTGATTGTAGTCATTAATGAGAAATCCTTTCCCTTTATTTTCATGTGTAAAGGTGTTGGTGTATTTACAGATTTGATGTTTTTCATGTTTATTGTATTTACGTTCCTATTATGTTGGTTATTTTCACATTTTATGGCAGCAGTAATGTATGGCTCTTAGCATGTTTTTACTTGTATGTTAATGGATAATGTGTCTATCACCTAATAGATGATAATGCAACAAATGACATGAGGAAAAAATGTTTCATAACAGTCCTCAGATAAGTATGAGATCCCTACACTTAACTTTGCTATTTACACATCTATATTACATGTCGATCATATGTTTGACGAAATTCCTGTCATGGCTAGTAGGATTCGAGTCAAGGTCTTAAACGAGTATTTTATCTAGTAATTTCATTTCCGTGTTACTTTACTGATTTGAAGAGATGGATTAGTTCTTGGCATTGACCTAGGCTCTAGGCCTGAAAAGTGGCTCAAATCTCGAAGTCACTGGCACAACATTGACAATTCTGGTCCACAGTTGCTGGTAGGTAGGCCTGTGAGAGCGACTTTAGGTTGTTGGTCACTCCCTTGCCCATAGCATGAGAGTGACTATGGCCCAAGAGACCTAAAACAATAGTGGGACCCAGGGACAGGTTGTTTGAGTGGTTAACATGTCTTCTAAGGGTTTTGTTGATGATGTTGGATGTTTTTATGTTGTGTTTCCGTCGGTTCCACTTCCTTAATGTGACTTAGGAGGTCGAATCATATCAAAGTGTCCTCTCATCGCATTTTTACCCTGACTGGCCAGTTTCTTAGGTAGATGTTGGAGGAGGGTGTTACACTTTTAATGATCAAACAAAAAATGCCTTAGAATTTATAGAGATGGAGTTTTTACCTTTTGGTCTTGAAAAATATATATCTTGGCGATTTGATCCTTTGCAAATTATGTCAAATGCAAGAAAGTTGGTTGGCCTAGTTGCATATGTACATGACCCAAAACTTGAGCTTCAAAAGCTAGCTAATATTGATTGTTCCTCTCATAATCATGTAAATATAGTAGAAATGTCGATATCTGAAGTTTCCATGGCTAAGGCAACTTACGTCAAAACAATTCCTGTGAAGTTGAATATATCTGCATTAGTTCAAGAAGAAGGGAAGATAATTCATGCAAAAATAGACATTGTAAATGATAACTCTCAAGGTAATCCTCTAAAGAGAAAGGAAGATGAAATCAGTCTTGATGAAACACAATTGTTAGTAAAGACTATAAAAGCTAGCATTGATGATTATGAGGAAGCAATTATTTGACCAATGATGACTTATTGAAATAGCTAGAGGATACACTAAAAGAAACCAAACCAAAGGACTCTAGAAAGCAAGCTATATCAGTGGATAACAATGTAACTAATGAAAACCTTATAATGGCCAAATGTAAAGAATTAATGTTAATTTCTGGGGAAACTAAAGTCATGGATGATGTTGTGATGAAGGAAATGACTTCATATACAGTGCTTAGGTTTTTATCAAATACTGACTTTGATAATAATAAATTCAATTTTACTGTCTTTCATCCATGAACAGATGAAAATGAATAACTACTTGATTCTATAGATATTTCCATTAGCATTAACCTATCCAAAGTAAATGATACTAATATAGTTAGTTGGAACAAACAAATAGGTGAGGTAGTGGCCAAGAGATTACTCGAATATGTGGCTAGTAATAAAAAGTATCACACTATTATTACCAAGGTCCAAGTATAGATCAACCATGCTAAGGTTCCTCTTAAAACTAGAGTTAATCAGATAAAGGATCTTGAAGAAAAAATAATCCCCTAATTAACCATGTCGAAAGATGGTTCAGTAACTAAGAAACCGCTAAAAGATAAGGACAAAGAATTCAATTGTTTAAAGTTCATTATGAAGAATCCATATTAAAATATAACCAAATTGGTGGAGGTATTTCAATAGAAATAATATCAAAACAAAAAGTTTCAAGAAATGGAGAATCATTGACTATAAATGAAGCTCAAGGCAAAGAATTAAAAGGAAAGATTGACAATTTTATTAAAGAATCAAGAGAGAAAGAAAAATGATACCTAGAATAAATCAGAAAATATAAAAACACTCTTGATATGGCCTTGTAGGAAGTCTAATCACGAAATATGGATCCTGACAAAGTTAAGATATTTGAACTCAAAATTGATGAACTATAGAAGAGGTTGAATGAGAAGTGGCTAGAAAGGGATTAATTGGAAAGGGGTTCGAACAGTTAGATCGAATCAAAAAATAAAATTATTGAAGGATTTTGGGATATCTTGGTGAGTAAGGAGGAACAAATCCCTGATTGAGGCTAAAGACAAGATCTAGGAAATGATCAATGAGAAAATACTCCTATTAATGCCATATGCCAATTTCATAGGGGAATGTGAAAAAAGATATTAAAAAAAAAATATGCATACAGATTAACAAAATGGGTCCTCCACTTGAAGCAATATTGAAATATGTTGATTCAATCATTGGTCATCGTAACTCTCTAGAAGACCAGGAGTTGCAAACACTATAATTTTCCCATAAGGACAAGTGTATCATAGCCATCATGATAGTAAAATAAATTAAAAATTTGATTCCAGAAATGAATGATCAAATTTCTAAAACTATGGAGATCATTGATAATTTTAAGGTTGGATGGAACTATATACAGAGATTTGGTATCCCATCCCTTTGGAAAAATATAGGTTGGTGTTGTAGTGGCGACAAACCACCCTCCAAAATTTTATCTCGCATGCAAATTTCGGAGCCTACCTTGGATCCCGCGATCAATCATTCCTTGGTCACTTGTTAGTAAGTTGATGATCTCAAGCTCCCCTCCTTGATCTTAAGAGTTCTCCTCATTCTCATATTTATGCAGTATGTGTCATCTTTGGGCATAGGGATTGTTGGTTGTCATCTAAAGGGGATGTTGTTTTGCTTCAAGGGAAAGCATGCACACATGAGTTGTATAACATGTTTCACACTCACTTCACGTGCTCTTGTCATGAAGGTTGTTGCATCAAGTAGGGCATGTTTTATACATTTTGGATGGTCTACGTTGTACCACCAAGTGTTCGTGCGTGATCATAGTTGAGTCCTATCACTGTTTACATATGTTTCACTGATCTCGCACTTAGCCATTTCTCGAGAAACCTGGCCTCATGCAGCTTCCTAGAACTGTGCACTTTGCTTCTACAACCCTCAAGCTTTCTCACTTGCCTGTTGGAAATGCATAGTGTGCAGAGACCCCAACCTCCCTTGGCATCCAAAATTATGCAGTGGCTTCCTCCAGTGTCCATCCCCCAGCCAGAACCCACTATCTCCAAAAACTGCCTAGTATTGTCCCTTAGCTGCTCACTCTCCCTTGCAACCTGAAACTGCATAGATGTGTCCTCCCAAAACCCATCCCACAGCAATGACTTCCATCCAGAAGCTACGCAGTATTGCTCTCAACTTCTCAGGCTACACTGCACTCATAAACTACATAGAGTTGTACTCCCAGGACTCCATCCTGGAGCAGTGTCATGTGCCTCAGAACTACGTAGTGTTGTCCAAGCTGCCCTGTTTGTCTTGCATTCAAAACTACACAGATGGGCCTCCCAAGGCTTCAACCCGGTAGTAGTCACTGCTCCCCTGAAACTACACTGATCTATCTCTCAGTGATTATAAGAAAAGGTGACATGTTGGAATCACTCCCAAGAAGTTGAGGAGAAGGACCAAGAGACCAAGTGATGGAGAAATGTCAGGACTGCATGCAAACTCCATCAGATGATGATCATCTCTAGGGTGAGTATGGTAAGTAAAGAACACCTTTCGAAGTAAACCTCTTAGTTGAGTTTGCAAGATTTCTCATCATTGTCATATTATCCTATCTTTAGTAACATGGATGTGTGAAAACACAAAAAAATCATTTCGTGTGTTTCCTCTACATGTCTTGCTTCCTTTTTGCTTGTTTGACAAACTGTCATCTTAAGTGTGTTGATTGATATGTCATGCTTCCAACCTTGTTCTAGTGATCTTGAAGGTTTGTCTTTGTGTGTATGAGTTGTGTTCAATATGTAAACATCTATCGCACTCACACACGAAGTTGTAAATAATGTCACGCAAGTGTCATCACAGTGATTCAATGATCTATCTCAAGTGTCGCACTTGTCTCTCTTAACTTTTAGATATTCACACTGAGACATGTTGTCTTTTTGGTTTGAGGTGTCTTGTTGTCA
Organism: Pinus tabuliformis; assembly: GCA_031772625.1. Lineage (NCBI taxonomy): Eukaryota > Viridiplantae > Streptophyta > Pinopsida > Pinales > Pinaceae > Pinus > Pinus tabuliformis. The sequence goes on along the minus strand of CM062816.1, from coordinate 185,030,845 downwards.
AGTCATGTTGAGTGTGTTTTCACAAGGTCAGTTATACATGAGTTCGCTCACTCACACAGTTATCCATTTTTCTAAAACGTTGTCGACAGAACCACCCTCCATAAGTTGGACATCCACTGAGATGCACTGCGCATTCTCAGCCCTTAGTGGCCAAGAATTATTACCCAGAAATGATCAGAGCTTGAGGCTGCCCTCCATGTAGTCTGCACTATGCAATTCTGGAATCAACCTAGCTGACTGTCACCCAGAACAACGCAGAAGTTGCCCAAGAATCCATCCCAGTCTATGCTCCCTGCAAGCCAATCCATCAAGCCTCTCGTTGGTAAATTGGAGAATTTGACTTGAGTAGTGACCTAGGACTACACTCATCTCCAAAAATGCATAGAACTTGTCCAGCTTGCTTGCCTGCACTACCTGAAGAAACTACACAGACACGAGGGACAGGCACCCACTGCCTGTCACAGCATCGTCCCTAGAAATTGCGCAGTTTTGTTAGGTAGTCCCCTTCTTGGCCTGCTTTGCACTCCTCCTGAAAACTGTGCAATTTTCATTGACAGTCTACCTGCTTCCCAATACTCCACTCAGCCTGGAAACTATGTAGTCATCTCTTGACGACCTCCTAGATCTATGCAGTTCTGACCAGTAGTCTCCTACAGCCTGATCCTAGCCTCCTCTGGAAAACTAAGCAGTTTTCACTACCAGTGCCTCCTATTTCTTACACTGCCTTCCCCGAAAAATTTGCGTAATTCTGCCTCCCAACTCAGCCATATCCTGTAGATGTGACTAATGTCCTGGACTACTCAACCCAACCTCTTAGTGACCTCCGCGTAGTTTTTCTCGACAATTCCCCAAAGCCTTACGTCCCAACCTCACATGTGCTTTGCGTTGTTTCAGATCCTTGTCCTTTCTCCCTGTCACCTGCACCCAGAAGTGAAAGATAATGCATCATGGTAGATTAGGGGATTTATAGATTTGATGTTGTCTCGTCATGGGTGATTGCAGAAACAAGTACATGGATGAGACATGGTGCAACAACAAACACGATGAATAAGGAGTGCATGCTAGGAAACTTTCTCATGGTTCAACGAACACACAAAGCATACCAGTAGTAAGCGAAGGATATTAATGCACATGCATAAACCATCAAGCAAGCACCAAGACCATTGAATACACCGTGCACTTTTCCATGCAGAGGTGAAGCTATGGTACACCACGAGTGCACTCACCACACAGCAGCACAACATCTCGACACAAACAACACAACAAGCATGTGCATACTAGTAGTCTCATGTTGATTTGTGTCATGAGTCACCTCGGCCACATCACTACTTTGGGTCATACTTCTGCAATCAATGTTATGTAATGTGGAATTCCAAGAGACCCACAGATGAAGTTAATGGGTCATGTAAGTTGAATAGTCATGTAAGTCGAACAATTATGAGGGAAGTCGAAGAGTCACAAGGACTAGTTTCACCCTTGAATACATATACACCCTCATTTGTACATGCAAAGGAATTTTCACCTTGGCTCCTCCCACATAGCCTTGAGATTATGTAGTCTTTTCTTTGAGGAGCGAGCAGTGGATCCAATGCTCCACTACTAGGGCTAGTGATGTATGGTGTATGAATGTGACTTGGAACTTTCACTTAATTCAGAAGCTTGTTAACAGGCCAGCACATTTTCACACATGTATTGTATTCGTTTGTAAGACTATTCTTTGGATGCTTGTAATGCATGTTTCTTTAAATTGCACTAAGATAGTTGAACTATTTTGGTTGTTTTAGTGCATATGTTGTTGGAAATGTGATGTATCAGTTTTTATAATTGTGTCTTCCATGTGGACTACTCCGGCAGACACTAGACAAAGTCATTGTTGGGGCCTTCGTTTTGGTTTGTAAAAGGTTTTGATTATTTTTGTTGGCCAAAGAATGAGGAGGAAATGTTTGGAGGAAGCAACGACTAGCTTGCGAGGAGTACAGTTGGACAACAAAGAAGGAACAGGCAGTTGCGAAGGGGTTGAAGAAAGGTGTCAATGAAAGAAAAAGGAAATTGAGTGGACAGGAAGGAGGAGTGGCAGCTGAGGGAAAGAACAATCGAGTGGGAACTAGCAGTCCAGGAAGCAGGGGAAATATAAAATGAGAAGGCCCGTAAGGAAGAGAGGTTGGTTCATTAGGCTGTTGATGTTAGCATTGCAGAGGAGATAGCTAGTTGCAGCATAGTGGTACCAGAATGCAGAGACATAGCTGAGCAGGACCCTTGAGTTAGAGAACGAGCTCATGAGTCTGTAAATGGGTACTCCTTGTAATCACCTATGGTGAATGCCGAGATGTCATGTAATGTTTTACTGTTGAATCAATATAAAGTAAATTTCAGACTAGTTGCTTAGCATAATGTGTATGAGTGCGTATGATGTGGTGACCCACTTAAAATTTTAAAATGTCCTGTAAGATTCATGCATGTAGTAGTTTCTGTGTATCGGATGGTATGTTGTTATCTTGATTATGTATGTGATGTTGTGTATCTATTATCGGTTGGTGCTTCCTTGACTCCATGACGAACCCTTTTTAGTTCTGGTCGCGGCACGCCTCGGGTGAGACTCCTTACCCCTTGGGTAAGGTGAAAATGTTGGCATCGTCCTAGACTACAATGAACCATTGTTGGCTCTCTGCGCTTGAACCCAGGTTATTTTCCCTTAATGACTCTTTCATGCCAACAAATGGTTTCATTGTCGGGACCTGAAGTTACAAGAACTAGTTCAGAACATGGTGTTGAGGATATTCAAGAAAGAGATTAGGGATTGGTGGAATCACAAAATAGATCAGTTTATAGCAGAGCAAGCTATCCACAGGAATCAACCAATCAGCAAGGTGAGTGAAGGGATTTTATATGTTGATGGTACCAATGACCAATATGAGATATTCTGGTGCAAGTTCCCAGAAGACTTGTACAATTGGTTAAGAAGACTGAAAGGGAAGAATCAGTCAGGGGAGTTGATGTCAGTTCACTGCAATTGGACTTCCTCAAATCTCATATTGCTTCAGCAGTTAGATAATGATCTGACCAAAGCAGTTGATTTTTGGGTAAAGACTATGGTGGAAGGATATGTAGTCGAGTTTTTTGCTGAAAGTTATCAATCCTTTTCAAAGGCGGAAGTGGTGTTTGGATATGGATTGAGAGGAAGATTGATGAGGGAAGTGCCATTGTGGATTAAAATGTTTATGGTAGAATAAGGACTACTGCCCTCGCCTACCGCGGAAATAGTAGCATAAGAGCCTAGTACCGGGGGAAGGTCCTAGGGGGAGAATGCTACCGGTTGGGGAATAGAGATGTTGCTAAAGGGATGGATGTAGAAGGTTTGAAGAAAGATAGAGACATTAGAGCACAGAGGAGAGTGTTGCTAGCTAACAAGTGGCAAGTAACAGTGATTCAGACTCTAAAGAAAAGAAAGATAGGACCCCACCAAGTAGAAGTAGTGTCGGGAAAACCCCAAGAGGAAGGGGGAGGGAAAGAAGATGCAGAACAGAGAAAGATTGATAACAGGTGGTGTAGGAGCCAGGAGGATGAAGAAGATCCTTCCTTACAGTTTGCAGAAGGGATAGTGCAGGAGCAAATGCCGAGTAGGTATGAAGAGGAGAGAGAAAAGGACATGGGTGACATCATGAGAAGATTATTTGCCGAAGGAGAAGCATCCATTAGGAGTCAGCAACAATACCCCCAAGGTACAGGTAGTATCCCTCTCGACCTTCCCCTGGTACCTTACTATAATTTGGAGAAATTTGCTATTAAATTAGCCAAGGCATTATGGGTACATAGAGTGCGTGAGAAATATAAGGCCATTTTTAATACTGGAAGTAGCAAGGGAACCTGTAGTATTCGTAACTTGGGACTGCAAGGATCTTAACAGCTAGGGAACAAAGGGTTCGTGTTACTATCTCATACCCAAGTAAGCATGGCAGGATCTTTCACCAGATATCCAGAGTTTGCGTGGAGGGGGAACGAAGACATGGAAAAACAATGGTATCTCTGTGAAGCTATTTGGAGAGCACGTCAAACTCTAGAAAATGTCAGGATAGTGGAGTTCCAGACCACGCTGAGGGAGATAGCTCTTCATTGGTTTATAAAATGGGTGGAACAAAACTAGAATCCCATGATAGACGATATCAAGAGAGGATTCATGCAGGAATTCAAAGTACCTTAGATAGACCAGAAAGGGCTATCGGAACTGTGGGAGATCAAGCAGAAGGAGGGTGAAACTGCTTGGGAACTCATGCAAAGGTTTAAGGATGCCATTGCTAAGCTGAGTTACACTCTAGATCCGAATCACCAGTGGGACTGGTTCATCAAGGCACTCCTGCCCCTCACAAGAACGCCACTAATGTAAGAGAAAATTAGAACTCTCCAAGATGCTTTGGACCAAGCATCATGCATAGAGGCCATGGCTGGATATCCTCATGAATATCAGGGAGGGACGAGTTTGTAGGATGCGTCAATCGTGGGCCTTCACAATCATATCGCAACTTTAACGGAGAAAGTGAAGGATCTTCAACCAGTGTGACTAGCCAAACCCAATGTATGGTGCACACACTACATGGGGGAAGGACATGTCACGAAAAAATGCCCAAGGTTGCGAGGAATTAACCATCCAAGGGGGTTTCAGGATTGTCAAGGACCCCACCAACTGCAGGAGTTGTGGCAGTAGGAGCGCAAGGCATTTTTCCCAGATGAATTAACCAGGACTATTGCAAGATCTGTAGAATGTATGGACATCTACCACGGATGTTCCTGATACTACAGAAATACTCCAATGTCCCTAATAACAACTGCTATGAGTTCTGTGCATCCACAACACATCACACTGACCAGTGCCAAGCACTAGATGCTCTAGCAGAACGACTAGATAGGTCGACATTCAAGATTAACGAGTCAAACCGAGGAGGATGAGGAGGAAATGGGAGAGGAGGAAGAACGAGAGGGAGAGGCCCCGTAAGGTGTTACAACTGTGACCAGGAAGGACACATCACTAGGGAATGCCCACTCTCTAGGAGACCATGGTGCTCACAATGCAGGATTAATACTCATGCCACAGAGGATTGCCCGAAACTCATTGTAAGTGGGAGGAAAGGACAAGACATAGGAGGGCTAACCTAGTTAACGTCGAACCTCATACCGACGATGGTCTTCCCACAACTAATATTAATATAGTTACAATAGAAGGAAATAAAATAGGGGAGCATCGTAGTATGACAGAAACACCCTTTATTATTAAAGTAGCATCTCCAAGGAAAGAATATCAGCCTGAGCGCTAAAAGCAATATTATCACAAAGCAGCTAAGCTATTTGAGGGGATGACCAAGATGAAGGAAGACCAGAGACAGAATGAAAATGTGCTCGATCGTAACTAACCGATTAAATAAAGGTTTAAATTATTCCTGCAGATCGTCGAAGATGAACACATGTTAAAGGAGTTGCGGAGAGGTTTAAAGGTTGCATTAACAGTGAAGGGGAAGCGGAATGATCACCTACCAACCTACCAAAAAAGTATTCCAGAAGAGTGAGGTGAAACAAGAAGAGAAGTGGAAAGGAATTTTGAATTAATGCTCAGGTTGCGGGATTCCAAATCAGGGACACGATGCTAGACCTAGGATCGGATGTAAACATCCTACCTAGGAAAACATGGGAGGAAATGGGGAAGACGCAACTAAAATACTCACTGATTCAGCTAAGAATCACGAAATAGTATTGTATACTACCCATTGGAAGGTTAGAAAACGTAGAAGTAGATGTGGTGGGGGTTATTGAACTCGAGGTGATCGATATAATGGGAGATAAGGACGCATATCCAACACTCCTTAGGATCGAATGGGACTATGAAAACTATGCTTTCATCGACTTAAAGAAAGAGTTGATGATTTTTGAAGCAGAAGGAATGAGGGTGATCCAACCCTTGGACCCATATCAAGGACCCAGGTTCACAGAACTTATAGATGACAGGGATGAACCAGGAATGCTAGACCAGCTATACACACTAACATGAGGGAAAAGGGAAGATTACATAAATCCTACTGCAAGAGGATCCGTTAGTTGGAGAAGTATTCAAAGCTCAGAGACCAGTTCAGAAGTTGCATGGGATGCATGGCAGCAAGGCGGATATGAACTAAACACTAGACGTTGTGTAATGATAAGTCGAGTTAATTGGATAGGAATAGAGGTAAGTGACTATCCCAAGTACTACGACGTTGAACCGATGGATGTCTTCTTGAACAAGGTAGACAGAGAAATGAGGGAAGATCAAAAGATTCCTTTTCTTGATATCACACTCCTGACAACACTAGCAAGGTGGTGGAGAACACACCATAGCACACCGAGAAACTAGGAAGCCATCAAGCAAGCCATGAGGGAAAGGTTTTCCCTGGATGAAGACCGACTGCATGATAATATGAAATACAGAGGGAATTCAAGTCCCGAGAGGCACATCGAATCCTGCATAAAAGGTTGGAAAAACTAGGGAATACCGAAGGAACTGTGGGTACATATATTCATACATACCCTAGGAACTGTTCTCCGAGCTTGGTATGTACAAGAGGAACTCCGTAGACAAATGGCATATTGGGATGTTTTGGAGGCACAGTTCGTTAGCAGCTTTTCATTTAGGGGTGACGATGAATGCATGACTGAGACACTCCATGCGATAAAAAGGGTTTTGTTCACCCCAGGACAGTTAGTTGAAGGTTGTCCAGACAAAAGTTTTCTACAGTGTTTGTATGACATGGATTCTGCAAAATATGTGACCTGTGACAAGGTGGATGTAGAGACGAATGAGGATGGGTTAGATGGTTTGAGACACATGACCTTCAATGAAACAGAAGGAGAGAGAGAAATCCGGGGGAGTCCCTCAAGAGAAGGTGCTCACCTTCTACCGATGAAGTTGAGAAAACAAAATGTTGGGATAGAGGATAAGCCCAAAATGGCATCTGGAGGAGATTACTGGGATGAAGAGACTAGAAAATAAATTTTTGACCTATTACAATAGTAGCAAGACTTGTTTCCAGTTTTATTAGCAGAGCTGAAGGGGATAAAAGGAGACATAGGGGAGATGAAGATTGTTCTAAGGCTAGATGCCCATTCAATAAAGCACAGACCATATAGACCAAACCCAAGGGTGAAGGAGAAGGTTAAGAAGGAAATTGACAAAATATTGGAAGCAGGGATTATATTTCCGATAGATGAAGCAGAGTGGATAAGTCCGATAGTCATACAAAACAAGAAGGATGCGACTGAAATCAAAGTATGTGTTGATTATAGAAGTCTCAACAATACATGTGTGCATGATCCATTCTTGACACCTTTCAGTGATGAGGTCCTAGACAATGTGGCGGGTAATGAAGAATATTCATTTACAGACAGATTCTCGGGCTACCATCAAGTTCGAATAGACGAGGAGGATAAAATAAAAACAACATTCACTACCAAATGGGGGTCATATGCATAAAACGTCATTCCATTCGGATTGAAGAATCCACCAGAGGTTTTCTCGAGGATTTTCATTACTACATTTCAAGACTACATTCACAGGTTTCTAGAGGTGTACATGGATGACTAGATAGTATATAGCCTGTTGAAGAAACACACAAGCTTACTAAGGGTTATGTTTGAAAGGTGCAGACAATTGAAAATTTCCTTAAACCTCAAGAAGTGTGTCTTCGTGGTCCTGTTTGGAACACTGCTAGGCCACATCATCTGCAAATATGGATTATGCATAAACCCAGTGAAGGTTGCAGCAATTGTCAACATGGAGCCACCACAAAACGTGAAGCAACTGAGGTCCACTCTAGGCCATACAGGGTATTACCAACACTTCATCAGGAATTATGCATCAATCACAGCCCCAACAGGGAAATTACTAAAAAGGAAGGAAGTGTTCATTTGGACTAAGGACTGTCAAACAACACTAGACATATTGAAATAAAGACTGGTAAGCAGCTCTATCCTTGTCTATCCAGATTGGAACAAAATGTTTCATGTGCACATTGATGCGTCAGGGATAGCGCTGTGAGCAGACTTAGCGCAACCAGGGGAAAGAAATATAGATCATCTAGTGTACTACGCCAGCATAAAATTGTCGACTATAGAAAGGAACTATACAACAACCAAGAGGGAGGCCTTGTCCATGGTTTATTCTTTCCAAAAGTTCAGGAATTACTTATTGAGGGTGTCATTCAAGTTTTTCACAAACCATTCTGCACTGAACTACTTAGTAAAAAAAACCAGTACTAGAGGGTGGGATATGCCGATGATTACTACTATTCCAGGAATTTACTTCCGAGGTGGTCATAAAACCAGGGAGATTGAATGTGGGGCGAGACCACTTTTCACGACTAGAAACTAGAGAGAATGAAGGAGCATTGGATGATCAGTTTCCTGATGCTGACTTATTCAAAATAGAGGAAATTTTGGATCACCTAGAAGAGATCGCCACATTATTAACAACAAGCCATTGCCCAGAAGGATATATAGCAACACAGAAGTATCACTTAATAGTAAGTGTAGCAGACTACTTACTGATCGCAGGACACATCTACAAAATGGGCTTAGATCAAGTATTGGGGCGTTGCATACTTCAGCATGAAAGATAAGACGTATTATGGGAATGTCATGCGGGAGTCACATGAGGCCATGTGGGAGGTAAAGCCACCACAAGGCATATACTACAAGCAGGACTATTGTGGCGAACCATTCATAAATATTCTAAAGAATAATCTAAGAGCTACGATGTTTGTCAAAGAGTTGGAAAGCCTTCCTGACAGGATGAAATTCCTTTAAATCCCATTCACACAGTGCAAATATTTGAGAAATGGGCAATAGATTTCATTAGACCCATTACACCACCGACAAGGCATTCACGCGCAAGATACATAATAACCGAAACTGAATACCTCACCAGGTGGTCAGAAGCAACACCTGTCAGGGGCTGTACAGCAGACAGAGCCACAAGGTTTATTTTTGAGAACATAATCTCGAGGTTTGGATGCCCGAAGAGTCTCACAAGTGACCAAGGAATGCATTTTATAAATGAAACTATTGAGGCTCTTCTGAATAATTTCATGATTCCTTATAACAAAAGTATTCCATATCATCCATAGGCCAACGGAATTGTTGAAGCATTCAACAAAAACTTGGACAAAGGTTCAACAAAGATCATATCAGTGAACAAGGATGACTGGGATGAGCTAATACCAGCAACTCTATGGGTGTACAGAACAACGGTGAAGAGACTTCATAAACAAAGACCGTTTCAGCTAGTATACAGAAAGGAAGTAGTGGTGCCAGCAGAGTTCATAATACTAGGCATGTTCATATCTGAAACAACAAGAATGATGGACAATATGGAATTGAGAGAAAGACTGAGTCAACTAATGGAACTTGAAGAATCCCGATTCTTGGTCGAGTTTCATCAGTCAGTGGAGCAGAGAAGGCAAAAATCTTGGCACGATAGGAATATCAGGAAGGAGACATTCGAAGTTGGGGATTAGGTCCTACTATACGACAACAAGTTTCAAAAATTCCCAGGGAAACTCGAGATGCACTAGCTGGGCCCATTAATAGTTATGGAAATCAAAGATTCTGGAGCAGTAAGGTTGGCGCAACTAGACGGAATCATGCTGCACGAATGGGTAAATGGTACAAGCCTCAAGCCCTTCAATAAATAATCAAACACAAATTCAAGATGAAGAGGGTCTTGTAAATGAGCCCGCAAGTAGATAGGACGTAATAAGAGTTATTCAGTCATGTTAAGCAGCTCGTTATAGTCATGTGTTTTATCATTTTCATAGAAATAAGAAAAATTGTCAATAAGGTTGCGACAACAATATCATCACACCGCAACACATTTATGGTCGGGGGGGGGGGGGGGGAAGTAGAATTAGTAGTCACACATGCATTCATAGTCCACAAGTTACATGTAGGTAGATGCTTTTTCAGTCTTTATGATCACACATTGTACCCATCCTTTCCGTCGTACCAGTAGTCATTTCCATAATAAGTAACCAATAATGTGACTATCAAGTAGGAGCCGCAAAATATTTTCCTGTTAAGCACAATTTTAGTTAATAAATAGCCCCATCACGGAAAAATTAATATTCCATGCAACCCACTATTTCCTGTCCCAGTCCACGTCATGGTTGTCAGGTCCAGGTTAGCCGACGACAGTAAAGTATGTCTAAAACACATGGGGAAAGTTGCTAAGTAATTAATTGCTAAGGTCCAGTCAAGAAATGTTGTGTCAAGCACGGTTACTTAACTCGCAGGATAATGAAGGAAATTACAGAGTTTTAGTTGTAGATAGCAGAAGAAATCCAGGCCCGCTCTAAAGAAAAAATTCAAAAAGGCAGAAGCGAAAAGCCTCAGGTGACAATTGTTTACCAGAGACGCAGGGAGATGGTGAAGGGAATTGTCTTAGTTCCACAAGATACATTAGATGAATGAATTGAGTTGGTTGACAATCTGTATGGGAAATATGATAAGGTGATTCTAATCGACAACAACCTTACGGATTGCTTCTAGTTCCCAAATCTGAAGAGAGAGGCTTATACAGAAGACATCCGAAAGGACGATGACACCAAGACTTCCAAAGTCAAGGAGGATTTCAAAGGATTACAAAGGTAAACCTTAATCAATTTGAGAAGCCTACCTATTTTCAGCACTCAATTCGCCACCATGCAATGTACTAAACTACTGGCTAGCAGAGATAACTATTGATCCCCTAGTTATGCCAAGAAGCAGAGAGAAGATAACTACTATGCAAGATATGGAAATGAACGAGGTGGAAGACGAGTAAAGCTTGATATGATAAACAAATTCGACATCCGATTTTCCTGCTACATCATAGTAGGAAAAACCATGAGGAACTTCTTGAGAAATGAATGCACACTGGACGCAATTTCAGTTGCGAAACATCGTTGAAAATGGGAGGTACTCAACTGGTTTTCTTTTGTTCTTAACGAACTTTTTGAAGCATGAAAAAATGTGTATAGATGGAGTACCAATTTTTGGTTTGGTTACATTCTAATGTCTCTGGCCATGTGGAAATGGAGGCCGCTAGGAGAGAGGGACATTATTCCCATCATTGAACGAGAACCGTTGGCACTCCGGTATGAACCATGGAGAGTGTCGAGGGATCCGAGCACGAAAGAGATAAATGAAATGAATTTCAAAGATTGGTATGAACTAATGCTAACTACAATAAGGTCGACACAGAGGATACCTAAGACTCTGCTGGATGAATTTTCATAATAAGTCTGGTTCAGATCCTCACACGCGCACACCTAACTTAGACCACGGTGAATCCATCTAGAGACATTCAAGATGAGGCCACAGAGATTTGTTCTGATTATAGTGGCACTAAAAACTAAGGTGGAATCATGGTCAGGGGTGTCTTGCGACATTACTGATGGGAAATACAACTATCTATTCGGGGCCTTAAAGTATAGGCACAAGGGGGAGATGTAGCAGAAAGATACCAGGCAAACAATTGCAAGTTTCGAAGGCCAATCAGGTGATAGTAACCAACCCTTGAAATTGCAAGGTTCCACTATGTTCTCACCCATCATCACAACTCCATTGGCCATGAAACTCCCCATTGGAGTAGCTTACACTCCATCCCAGCCAATAGTCCCTAAGCTGAAGAAGAAAAGAGTCGTTCACAGTCTGGCCGTTAAAAAGCTGAGAACTGCTCCACCACCTCCAATTGTCGACCTTACTGATGAGGTCAAACACTCAGTTTCCACATCCCCCATTGTCGAAGAAATTCCTCCCACCACTTCCACCACCTTACATTAGTCACAGGAATCCTCCCTGCACATAGCCTCCACCTCCATGACCCTGTCAGAAACCCTCATGTCCAGCTGACGATGAACAAATACGAAAATGGAAGTTGAGTCAGCAGAGTGGGATAAGGGCACCACTTCTACCAATTTTACACATCCAACATCACTAGCATCACTACTTCTTGGGTCGGACCCACCATAAGCAGGAAGCCCAAACACTCTTCTGCAAGGAAATAGGGTTGAACAATACCGGCCACTTTTCCCTATAAATATCACAGTGGTCCCAAACCCTAGCATTGTTCCACCTAATCCCTAGTTCACTCCATAGTCACAACACGTTCATTTTCCCACCTCCCACTCTGAAAAATCCATAGCCAACAGCCTACCCATACATCAGCATTTCCCAAAGCCTAGCACAATGCAAGCTAACACACCACAGCACTGGTCTTCAGTGCAGCTATTTACATTCATACAACAAGCAGCACATAGGGCTGAAATGATCCACGAGGATCTGGCTAAGGAGCATGCGCAACAGACAAAGAAACTGCAGGATGTGACGGAAGAGCGAGATCAACTGAGACGGGAAAACACAAATTTACAAGCCAAGGTTGACCAGGTCATGAAAAGATTCCGATCATTATGGCCAGCGATCATTGATGCCAACACAGAAGCGCCAGCGGACATCAGAGCCTGCACACTGATAAGTTGTTGCAACCATATCCAAGTGGCATACTTGAATCTAGTAGCCACTAATGCTGACATGAAAAAGACACTGGAGATGGTAAGATTAGCACTTACAGACACAGTTGAGATATACATGAGTACTGTCAAAGGAAAAATCATCGAGGTAGAAGCAAAGAAGCAAGCACTAGCCAATGCCCTCGCAGATGGCTATGCCAGGAAGCCTGGCACGGAAAAATCACCTAGTATACACCATGAGAGAGTGGATACAGGAATTATTCTCCAGCACAAAGGATTGCATAGATTCCACCCACCTACAATAGATCAATGACAAGATCGATGCAATCCTGGCCCAAGCCGATCAAATTGAGGAAGAGTCAGCAAAAACTAAGAAGGTTGTTAGAGACCTATGACCACCGGTCCATACGCAGGTTCTGACTCTAAAGGAGGTTTGTGACACAAGCGGAAAACAATGGGACAATCTGCAAAGCCAACGGCCAATGGATTTAATGTCTAATATGGCTGAGGACTTCACTCAACGAGATGACACAATCCTCACCGAATGGGAAGCTACCATTCAGAGGTATAGATAATTTAGGCAAAAAACCATGGCAGTTGTTCCGGAGTTGGAGCCTTCGTTTGAAATGGGGGAGCCTCAGAAGGAGGAAAGTGCAATAGGAGTAGATGCCACCTTGCAAGCGTTGGCTGAAACAAAGGAAGCACCAGCCCAGCAGTTAGCAGAACCAGTACAACTGACATTGCAACCACCAACTGAAGAACCCATGGAGATACCAGCAGGGTCGGTTGAGATCACGATGAATTGACTTGGGGACGAGTCAAAGAATTGTGGTCAGGGCCTTTGTTTTTATTTTACAAAGGTTTTGATTATTTTTTCTAACCAAAGAACAAGGAGGAAAAGGGTGGCGGCAACAACAGTTAGCTTGCGGGGAGGATAGCTGGACAGCAAAGCAGGAATAGGTAGTTGTGGAGGAGTTATGGCAAGGTGTCGGCGGAAGACAAAGCCATGTGAGCATATAGGAAGGAGGAGTGGTAGCTGAGGGAAAGAACAACCGAGTGGGACCTAGCAGTCTAGGTGGAAGGGGAAAATATATAAAAGGAGAAGGCTCGTGTTGTTGGGAAAAGTATCCAATTCGGAATGCCCCTATCCCACTCTAAGAGGTGATAGTGCCTTAGCAACAAACAGGTAAACTTATTTGAGTGTTCTTCTTTATGAAATGCAAGTGAGGAAGAAGGATCTAACTAACCTGTATCTTCCGCTAGTTTGTCGATCCAAATCACTCCTCTCTTCAGTAGCTCCCAACTGCTTGCTCCTTCACCGGCCCAGCTTCACTGAATTCCTGCAAGATCACAAGAGAGAGAAACTACACAAAGATACAGATATACATTCATAAAAAGCTCAAGATCAGATTAAGCTAAACATGCAAGCATAACAAAACATCATTGGTATACAACATGTAGGAGAAACTCAAATAGTTTATTGATAAAATAAGAAAGTCCAAGAGGAGATACAACCAAGTGAGTTCTGATCCAGCATCTACCTCCCAGCAAAGGAATCCCTTCCTCTCCTCCAACAAAGCATACATCACCCAATGTGCTAATCTCAATCTCAAACCAACAACAATTCTCTGCAATGTACAAAATTCCAGCCTCCTGAACCTCTGGGTGAGAGATCCATATATAGATGTAAGCAGAGAGGATGAGTCAGCTTATGTTTTGACTTGTGGCTTCTCTCTGTCAGTTCTTGCTTCCACTTGGAGGTTGAGAACCTCTTACTCATCACTAGTCGAATTCATTGAGGCAAGTGTCATTGGAGAAGATTCTGGAAGCCTCCAGGGTCTTTCCACCTCGTTGAATGAACTTGCCATTTGTCATTTCTCGCTCAGCGCACCCTGGTAGTGCTTCTACCTACGTTGCAGTGCACCTAGCCAGTGTAATCTCTGCATTTCAGTGCAGACAGCTAGTGGAGCCTCTGAATTGATCCTGAATTGACTGTTTCTGAGTGGTTTTTGGTAGAGAACTTCCGGGAGAAGCTGTCATTGGTTGACCTTGTTCCTCTAGGGGTAGGAACAACTCATTTAGGGACTTTGGATCCCTTGGATTATGGACATTTCATGCTCAATGCTGTAAGGCACAAAAATGTCTATAACAGTTGCCCCCTAAAGTATGAGGCCGTTTATCGGGTGAAATGCTTTATTAGGAGGATCCGAAGTTCTTCCAATGCTGGGAGGAGACCTGTAATAAGATACAATACAATACATTATTTTTCATACTGCTTTCATGATCTAGCTGAGGCAGGTATTCCCATGCTCAGCTTTATAAATTCATTTTCCTGTACATAGAACAGACAATCGTCTGATGGTAGACTGATAATTTTGATGAAATCATCATCCTTTTGGTAGGATGATTATCTGCTGCAATGATGTACACGTCAATGTCTTTATCTTTCCTGAATATATATCGCAGCCCGGATGGATGAAACTAGATCTGGGGTCTTCAAACTCGTTCGATCTTCACTCTAAGTACAAGTCGATCCATGTGAGAAATGTTCTGAAGTCGAACATGGAAAGACATCGCTTGATTACCGGTCAATGAGGTAAACCGTTAAAAAGCGCGAGAGGAATCACCGATAATGATAATGACCCTCAAGGTACTGCAGTACAATTCACGTGGTGTGAATAAAGAACTTGGTGTCGAACACCACGCAAAATCTTTCGGTCGAAGGTCATTGATGTATACCTGTCGCCGGAAGTGAAAAACTTGTCATTGAGGCATGCAAGCTTCAAAGTACTGAAGGGGTTGTTCCTAGATCAACTTCTTGGATAATGAGCTGATGTCGACAAGAAGCGATCCATCAAAGGAGGGCCTTAATGTATCCCACATCAGTGACACGGAACGGATCAAATGATTTTGATGGAGGTGAAAACAATCTGATGATATATGGTTCAAGGTGGCGGTCATGAAAGAATGAAGGATAATGTATGGTAGTGGATGGGACACGGTTGACTTCTCTGGATGACTTCTCTTGAACATATCGGCGACACTTATGTGATGGATTGGTAGCATTTACCCCAAAGGTGGATGGTATGGCGATACCATGGTGATGTGACCGGTGAACGAAACAACCCAACCCGACTCAGGCACGGAGCGGAAGTGCATGTTCAAGAGCGACTTGCTACCAATAAAGTTCTTTGAGTTTCTTCCCAATTTTTCCCCAGTCATTGCTGACCAGTACCTCTTTATTTTTGTCAAGCTTGAGGAGGATAACATATGCTTGTTCTATAATTTGCCCTTTGGGCAAACCCATCGCTATGTTTTAACGAGCCTAGCGATAGTGAAACTCGTTCTCGTCTAAAGACAAGTTTGTCGCTATTTAATGCTTTTAACTAGTCTAACGACAAAGATAACTCAGTCCTTTTCATTTTTAGAGAGTCTAAAAAGGTACGTAAAGTCAACTCCGAAAGTCCTTTTTCGTCATCTAATCCCTTAAGTCCGAAAAAGTATAAAACAATACAGAAGGGATGAATTTTCGATAGTTTTTACGATCCGAACAAAACAAGCGCTCGATCTTTTTGTGCAATAATCCCTCAGGTCCAAAAAGATTAAAATCTAGAGGGATAGCACTTTCGGTCGCTTTAACGAGCTGGAAGGCCAAAACTCGGCAATCTTTTCATATTTTACGAGTCAGATGAAAAGAGCTTAAAGAAGACTCGTCTTTTGAGGAACGAGTGATAAAACGGGTTAGCAGCTGATTCCAGGTAAGGGTTGGAATTTTCCAAGCACGGCAGTGTCACAAGGATGGCTAGTGAAATCACTCTTTGCAGCTGTTCCTCAAAATGGGTAAACAATCATATGGAGGTGAACGATTGGCCAATGGAAAAGTGGAGGTGACGGTGCAAACACGACCAAGGCTTTAATGGCTGATAATGCTACATTCACGGTGGTTATTTACCAGAGGGTAGTTCATTTTTTAATGAGCTTAAACGCGGAAAAACACTGCTCAATCTTATGTTTATTTTTTAACGAGCATGAACTATGTGCTAAAATTGCTCGATAATCCAGTCATATGATAAGAATGTCTCATGTAAGATGCCATTTTTTATGGATCTTGCGCCTTACCAAAGCTATGCCCCGCATCCTTTCGTTATGCAAGTTCGGAAACGACTAATCCTACGAGTTTAAAGGGTTAGACCTACAGGTTTAAAGGGAGGACCTAAAAATTTAAAAAATAAATAGCCACCCCTTGCTTGCACTCCAAAAGGTTTGCATGCCCCCAGGTATAAAATATGATTTCAAGGTTACCTCTACTTCACTTCCGCCAAAACATTTGTTTTACCGAGAGAGGCCTACCTCTTTCAGGTTACCCAAAGATTGTTCTGTTAATCTTTCAAACAAAACACTTCTTCGGCGATGTCTACCGAGATAGACAAAGGTGAGTGACAACGAGCGCCAAACACATAACTTTGACAAAAGAATCTTATTCTAGAATAACCCCTCTTCCAAGACGGATGGGGTACAGACTAGTCATATTCTCCCGCGGAAACCTACCCTATACCCAAAGTTTTCCTGCCGAAGCAGACCAGGACGCATGCCCCCTGGGTTCCAGTCATATCCCTCCGAATTACTCACGCTCATCGGGAGGACGGACCATGGGTTGAGACATTTCTTGCATGAAGAGACCATTTAGGGAAGGTATATGACTATTTGCGATGCGTGATCCAGGAAATGAAAGCTGGTCCACGAGCTTGACCACTCTTCCTTCGTGCGGAAAACACATTACTCTAAAGAGTGAGGAGACGATGGCTCCCATGCAATATATATAGTCTCGTCCAAGGAGTAGGTTATAATCCAAGGGTCCTTGAACGACCATCACATTCATTTGAACGGTCTTCCCTTTCAATGTGATAGGCACATTGGGGAGGATCCCTAACGGTCGACTGGTTCCTTTATCAAAGCCTGTCAGATTTCTCATTTCAGGAAAAAGCGCTGGCGAACCAAGCGCTTTCCAAGCAGTGGAGGAAAGGATACTCACAGATGCCCCTTCATCAATGATGGTGCCAGCCATGACCATTCTGTATATTTGGACGATAATTCTGAATGGTATGCTTGCTGGCAAACGGGGTCTGCCTAGTTGGTTCCAGTCGAAGGAGACAACTAGGTTGCTTGGTGGTGGGACCGAGTAAACGGTCGAGTATCGCTCTGACGAACTTCCTTCCTGCGATAAAGGAATGGGAGGAGTGCCCCCGTGCTCGTCGGAGTCTGTGTTAATGAAGAGAATTTGGATGGTGTCATCTTTATCCTCTTCAGTGACTGTATCATTCGAAGATGAATCCTCTGAAGGCAAGACCGGGTCAACTGCCGCCTCGACCTTTTGACTTTCATCGGGTATGGATTCAGCTGGTTCATCTTCAATGACCGGCGCTTCAGCTGACCACTTGAGTGGGCCAACTGGATTTTCAACTAGCGAAAGTGAAGTCCTTGAACAAAAAGGGAGAGCTAGATCTCCCTGTAGACTGTGCGAAGGCAACCACGCCATCCACCGTTGTCCCTTCTTAGATGAAGCAAAAAGAGTTTTGGATGATCGTCCGGTTTCACCATTACGACTTCCTCCTGGATATAAAAAATTGGGAAAAGTATCCAATTCGGAATGCCCCTATCCCACTCTAAGAGGTGATAGTGCCTTAGCAACAAACAGGTAAACTTATTTGAGTGTTCTTCTTTATGAAATGCAAGTGAGGAAGAAGGATCTAACTAACTTGTATCTTCCGCTAGTTTTTCGATCCAAATCACTCCTCTCTTCAGTAGCTCCCAGCTGCTTGCTCCTTCACCAGCCCAGCTTCACTGAATTCCTGCAAGATCACAAGGGAGAGAAACTACACAAAGATAAAGATATACATTCATAAAAAGCTCAAGATCAGATTAAGCTAAACATGTAAGCATAACAAAACATCATTGGTATACAACATGTAGGAGAAACTCAAATAGTTTATTGATAAAATAAGAAATTCCAAGAGGAGATACAACCAAGTGAGTTCTGATCTAGCATCTACCTCCCAGCAAAGGAATCCCTTCCTCTCCTCCAACAAAGCATACATCACCCAATGTGCTAATCTCAATCTCAAACCAACAACAATTCTCTGCAATGTACAAAATTCCAGCCTCCTGAACCTCTGTGTGAGAGATCCATATATAGATGTAAGCAGAGAGGATGAGTCAGCTTATGTTTTGACTTGTGGCTTCTCTCTGGCAGTTCTTGCTTCCACTTGGAGGTTGAGAACCTCTTACTCATCACTAGTCGAATTCATTGAGGCAAGTGTCATTGGAGAAGATTCTGGAAGCTTCCAGGGTCTTTCCACCTCGTTGAATGAACTTTCCATTTGTCATTTCCCGCTCAGCGCACCCTGGTAGTGCTTCTACCTGCGTCGCAGTGCACCTAGCCAGCGTAATCTCTGCATTTCAGCGTAGACAGCTAGTGGAGCCTCTGAATTGATCCTGAATTGACTGTTTCTGAGTGGTTTTTGGTGGAGAACTTCTGGGAGAAGCTGTCATTGGTTGACCTTGTTCCTCTAGGGGTAGGAACAACTCATTTAGGGACTTTGGATCCCTTGGATTATGGACATTTCATGCTCAATGCTGTAAGGCAAAAAAATGTCTATAACAGCTCGTAAGGAAGAGAGGTTGGTTGATTAGGCTATTGATGTTGGCATTGCATAGGAGATAGTTGGTTGCAGTAGAGTGGTACCATAATGCAGAGACATAGCTGAGCAGGACCCTTGAGTTAGAGAATGAGCCCATGAATCTGTAAATGAGTACTCCTTGTAATCACATGCGGCGAATGTCAAGATGTCATGTAATTTTTTACTGTTGAATCAATATAAAGTAAAATTCAAACTAGTTTCTTAGCATAATGTGTATGAGTGCGTATGATATGGTGACCCACTTAAAATTTTAAAGTGTCCTATAAGATTCATGCATGTAGTAGTTTCAGTGTATTAGATGGTATGTTGTTATATTGATTATGTATGTGATGATGTGTATCTATTATCGGTTGGTGCTTCCTTGACTCCATGACAAACCCTTCTTAATTCTGGTCATGGCATGCCTCAGGTGAGACTCCTTATCCCCTGGGTAAGGTGAAAATGTCAGTATTGTCCTAGACTAGAACGAACCATTGTTGGCTCTCCGCACCTGAACCCAGGGTATTTTCCCCTAATGACTCTTTTGTGCCAATAGTCATTCTTGTAAACTTGTTATAACAACCATCGTACTCATGTGGACTTCTTCGTTGGGTGTTGTACATGCTATATGTTCACTTTGTGTTGGTGAATTCCACATTCGTGCAGACTACTCCACCAAAAGTTGGGCAGATCCTGTTGTGTTGTGCGTCTCTACCTGAGTTGGGACTGTTCCCTTTAGACTTGAGACTCACTCTCACCCTCTCCCTCTGTAATGAAATAACTTAGACACAAGTCACACTAAGCACTCACCAGGCACATGAACCTCGATGTTTGAAGAATAAGTATACCACTCTCACGTGCTGACAAGCAAGAGCTAAGGAATATCTTTAAGATAATGGAAACTAGGACATCATACCGAATGGGAATCCTACACAAAATCTTGTGAGGTCTAGTTGGGACGTCATACCGGGGTGATGCCCTTAATTTTGGCAAGTTCAACACCATCAACATTTCTGGGACTAAAAGGAGGGACAAATGACAAGTTATGTCCTCAAAATCTGTTTTGAATCTTCCCACTTCTATCATGTCTTATGTTACACTTCGTCCTCCGAGATGTATGTCCTATGGAAATGACTTTGAAATCTTGGGGGATTTCTAGACTAACTTGTCACAATACACATATCAAGGTGAAAGCGGAAAAACTTGGTAGAGGCATAGTCTTGCTTTTGCCAATCTATGTAAAAGCCTCGAAACCCGTGAGAATTATGTAATATGCATGTTGTTTGCATTCACGCTTCATGGGAACCCATGGAAATGGCTTGTCACTCTGCTTGAAAAATCTATTCACTCATTTGGTCATTTTGTTAGAGAGTTATATGATGCTTTCCATAAGTTTGACCATCAAGCACTCAATAAAGAAATTTTGAAATTACGAAAAGAACCTGATGAATCCGTTGAGAAATTTTGCACACGCTTTTGTAATCTTAGATACTGATTTCCTCAAGATGAAATTGATTGGGAATTTATCAATGAAAGATTTAAGTATCTTCTTTACATATTTGAAAATCTATAATTCTTAGAATCATTTGAATACCTCCCAGTAGACCTTAGTGTTAGAGTTCCAAATCTAAGACAAAAAAGGTCGTTGTCACAAGTGACCATCCATCCACTTCTCATCAAATAGCTCTAGCTCCACAGTCCGAGGTGGGAGAAGGTGCACACACATCTGTTGAATTTTCACATCCTCCCACCCCACCTGCTCTCAATGTTAGTGCAGATTTGACTTACAAGTCTATCGGTTGTCACATGGACTCATTCCCTCAACCTTTGTCCCTGCATTCCATTGATCCTTGGGATTTTACTGTGTTTTTTTCTCTTGTTCCAGACTCCACATCTTGCATTCACAAGGATCAAGTTGTCGACGGAGTTGGTGTTTTGCAACCAACCCATGCTATCATTCATGATGATTTTGTGGGGAGATTCAAAGAAGAACCCGCAGCGAAGGATGACTCCCTTCCATCCACCCCTCATTTTCTCTATATTGACATCTCTTTTGATTCTGCCACTTTATATTTTCTCTATGAAAAATCATCTCCTGATGTTTCTACTTCCGATCATTCACACGACACAATGTATTTCAGCTTGTCATTACATTGTGGAGAGGACACTTCTTCCTCTTAAAATCCGTCCCATCTATCATTTGTAATTTTTTGAAACACATAGGGTGAAATTCCTTATTTCTCATCAACCCCTCTACAAGATTCATTAGATCATGAGGATGCTGACAAATATTTTTAATTTTTTTATTGTGGTTGTCGTGATCTTTGCACTTCTTCATTTGATCACAATGTTGATTCACTCGTTGTTAATATTTCTAAGCCACTGGTCTTCGATGATCTATCTATTGACGAAGTGGAAACCCCGCAGGCTGTCGAGGCACTTCAATCTAAGCTGATGGTTATGTCAGGCCCTCGTTTTCCTAAGGTTAGTTCCACTTCCAATCATAAAATTTTTGAAACACCCAAGGCTCATCATCACTCTCTTTTTTTCATTGAAGATCAATATAATACACATGGTTTAATTCCTCCACTCAAATCACATGATCCCATCGCTCATGCCTTGGAGGAATCTTACACAATGAGCACGCTTAAAAAGCATAAGTTGTTTGTATTTCTCATGTTCACTCGTATGTCATAGTCAAAAAAGTGTGTATGTTTACTAGTTGTATGAAGTACATCACAACACCATGGTATGTCTCTAGAATGTTTGTTCTATTCATTCTCTCCTTTCTTTTCTATGGATGCTTTAGAACTCAAAGCATGTTTGTCTTTGTTGATCTATCTTTCTTGTTCACTGGTTTACATGCATATCTTTCTTGTTTACCATGCCTTCGCCAACATGGGCCAGCCAATGTGTCAGTGGCTGCATTGGAAATATCACTTCACGTGAGTAGGCCCATGCATTTTTTAGCGTAGGATTAGGAGTAGTGTTTTCTTTCTTTCTTTTATTTGCTTCCTAGTTTGCATGTTTGCTTTGCTTTCTTACTTGGTTTGGTTTTCTTGCTTGCTTTCTTTGCTTACTTGTTTTGCTTTCTCTTTACGTTTTCTTTTTTCTTTTTGCTTTCTTTGCTTGTTTGTGTCAATAGGTTAGCCTTACATGAATCCGTGTTTGGCTCTCGAGACAAGTCAGGAAAATCTAAGAGGACATGTACAACTATGAACACTTGGTTATCTGTTTTCCTCTCTCTTTATGAAGAAATTGTCTTCATTTGATGATGCCTTGATGGAAAATATGTTCTGTTCAGAGTGAGTCTTGATGAAATACAACACTTGCATTGTTAACTAGTATTGCCTACTCAACTCAGTCAAGTAGATTAAGGTGAGGGAGAAAACTTTGATAGATTTTTCAGAGGTATATATAACATCCTTATCTGAAGGAACAACCACTTCTTCTATCAATAAGTTAGGATCCCTCTTCCGCCTCGGAAATAAATAAGTGCCTATGCATAGTTCTTTGAAAAAATAAATAAATAAATAAACAATGAATAAGGAAAAATAAGAGAAAGGCTTCCTACATAGAGAGGTGATACAAATAAATCTGTAAGGGGTACTGACCAATCTTGTTGGTAGTGGATCGATGCTTTTCTTCCTGCTTGACTCCACTGAGGTACTGTCTAGGCCTACTGGTAGCAGAGCAACACTAGAGATGAAACTTAAAATCTAACAATTATATTACTTGTGCATCCATATACTCCTCATCCCCAATCAAAACAACTAAGTTGACCTGGCTTGGAATGTGTGTTGAGTGATCAAGAGAATGGTAGGAACTACATCTTTCACACAAGCTAGTGTAGAATCCATTGTGATCAAAGAGTCAAACAATACTTTCGGAAGGGTTAGACTCACTTTTCATGAAACAAGGTCCATACAGAGAGCTAGAGTTCTTCCAGCGTGTTTCCAATGTTGTAGCCACCCTCCAAAATTTTGGCTCACATGCAAATTTTAGAGCCTACCTTGGATCCTACGAATGATCATTCCTTGGTCACTTGTTGGTAAGTTGATGATCTCAAGCTCCCCTCCTTGATCTTAAGAGTTTTCCATTTTCTCATTGTTATGTAGCATGTGTCTTCTTTGGGCATAGGGATTATTGTTTGTCATTCAAAGGGGATGTTGTTTCACTTCAAGGAAAAGCATACATGCATGAGTTGTTACCATCTCATAGACATGTTTCACACTCACTTCATGCACTCTTGTCACGAAGGTTGTTGCATCAAGAAGAGTATGTTTTATACATTCTGGATGGTCTATGTTGTATCACTAAGTGTTCTTGCGTGATCATAGTCGAGTCCTATCACTATTTACATATGTTTCACTAATATCACACTTAGCCATTTCCTGAGAAACCTAGCCTCATCCAGCTTCCTGGAACTTTGCGCATTACTTCTACAACCCTCAAGCTTTCTCCCTTGCCTGATGGGCAGTTCCTAGAGACCCCAGCCTCCCTTAGCATCGAAAACTGTGCAATGTTTTCCTCTAGTGTCCTTCCCCCAGCTGGAACCCACTGTCTTCAGAAACTTTGTAGTATTTTCCATCAGATGCTCAGTCTTCCTTGCAACCTAAAATTATGCAGATGTGTCCTCAAGAAACTCATCCCACGTTAGTGCCTTACATCTAGAATCTCTGCAATATTGCCTCTCAACTTCCCTGATTGCACTGCACTTACAAATTATGTAGAGGTGTCCTCCTAGGACCCCATCCCATAGCAGTGTCCTATGCCTCAAAACTGCACAGTGTTGTCCAAGCTTCTCTATCTATCTTGCATTCAGAAACTGCATAGATGGGCCTCCCAAGGCTTCATCCCAATAGCAGTCATTTCCCACTAAAGTTGCATTGATCTAACCCTCACTGACTACAGGAAAGGGTGACATGTCGAGATCACTCCAAAGAAGTTGAGGAGAAGGACCAAGAGACCAAATGATGGAAACAAATCAAGACTCCATGCAAACTCTGTCAGATGCATGATCATCTCGAGGGTGAGTATGGTAAGTAAATAACACCTTTCGAAGTACACCTCTTAGTTGAGTATGTTGGACTACTCATCATTGTCATATCATCTTGTATTCAGTAACATGCACGTGTGCAAACACAAAAACGTCATTTCGAGTTCTTCCTCTACATGTCTTGCTTCCTTTTTGCTTGTTTGACAAACTGTCATCTTCAACATGTTGATTTCTATGTCATGCTTGAGACCTTGTTCTGGTGATCTTGAAGGTTTGTCTTTGTGTGTATGAGTTTTGTTTTCTATGTAAACATATATCACACTCACACACGAAGTTGTAAACAAAGTTGCATAAGTGTCATCACGGTCGTTCAATGATCTATCTCAAGTGTTGCACTTGTCACTCTTAACCTTTAGACAGACACATTAAGGCATGTTGTCTTGTTGGTTTTAGGTGTCTTGTCATCTATTCATGTTGGGTGTGTGTTTGAAAGGTTAGGTATACATGAGTTCACTCACTCACCCACTTAGCTATTTTTCCAAAAATCTGTAGACCGGACCACCGTCCATCAACCGAACCTCAACCGAGTTGCAGTCTCAGGACTCAGTGTCCAAGCATTGTTTCCCATAAGTGCATAGAGATTTAGGTTGCCCTCCATGTAGTATACACTACACAACTATAGAATCAACCCGACTGTCACCCAGAATAGTGCAGAAGTTTCCCAAGAAGCCATCCTAGTTTGCGCTCCCCACAATCCTAACCATCAGGCCTTCGACTGGTCAACCAAAGAATTTGACTTAAGCAATGACCCAGGGTTGCACTCATCTCCAAAACTATGCAGAAATTGTCCAACCTGGCTGCTTGCACTGCCTGGATAAACTACGTAGACATGAGGGATAGGAACCCGCTGTCTGTCACTACACTTTCCCTGGAAATCGCGCAATTTTGTCAGGTAATCCCCTTGCTGACTTTCTCTACACTCCTCCTAAAAACTGCATAGTTTTCATTGACAGTCCACCAGCTACTTGGCACACCGCTCAACCCGGAAACTGCAAAATCATGGCTTGCTTAACTTCCTCCCAGATCTGCGTAGTTCTGATTAGCAGGCTCACGTAGCCCAATCCCAGCCTCCTATTGAAAACTATGCAGTTTTCACTATGAGTTCCTCATAGTGCCCGCATTGCCTTCCCCAGAAAAACTACACAATTCTGCCTCCCATATGAGCGATATCCTGCAGATGTCACTATTGTCCGGAACTGCTCAACCCAGCCTCTTAGTGACCTCTGCATATTTTTTCCCAATAATTCCCTAGAGCCTCGCATCCCGGCCTGACATGTGCTCTGTGTTGTTTCAGAGCCTTGTCATTTCTCCCAGTCACCAGCACTTGGAAGCAAAAGACAATGAATCATGGTAGACTAGGGGATTTCAATATTTGATGTCGTCTCGTTATGAGTGATTGCAAAAATAAGTACATGGATGACACATGGCAAGAAGATGAATGGGATGAAAAAAGAGTGCATGCTAGGAAACTTTCTCATGGTTGGAAGAAATACACGAAGCATACCAACTAGCAGACAAAGGAGATACATGCACATACATGAACCACCAAGCCAACACCAACACCATTGAAGACCCCGCCCACTTTTCCATTCAGAGGTGAAGCTATGGTACACCATGTTAACACCCAGATTGTTCCCTATGACTCCCAAGGGAATACGGCCGGGGTAACCACTAACCAATCTTTGGATTACAGTTTCTAGCCAAACTGTAATCAGAGAGGGCTCTCTCTTTATGATTTGTCTCTGTTTTGATAGTATTTTAGGCTAGCTATGATGTTCAGGTTTTGGTTTTATGTTTTGGTTGAGGGATGTCTTCTGTACCTAAGGTGTAAACCTTCAGATAATTCTAGTCCATTGGGCAATGGAGTCTTTGGTTACTGGTTGTTTGAGAGGTAGATTAGGATTGTTGAAACTGCAGGGCCTTTTGAATATCTCATGAAACAAACTTGATGTTATAATGATGAAATGTGTGTAACCAGTGAAAAGCAGTTAAGAATTTTCCACTAAGCTAGGTCGTGAGAAAGAGATGTATTGTAAAGGAGCAGACTTGAATTCCTAAACAATAATTCCTGTGAAAGATACAGTGTAGAGGTGCAGCAATTAATAATCACACCTTTATAACCATAACTGAAGAAAACATTTGCAATAGCATAGATTGAATTCAGGGTATTCTATGAATAAATCCTGGAATTAGTCGTTTTCTCTGCCATTAATTGTGAAATCTAGAACATGGATGAGTTATGAGAAAATAACAGAAAGAACATAACGAAAGTTTTAAAGGAAACTTATTGAGCCATGACAACATGCAAGAATCCTGTAGCACTCAGCAATCGCATCACAATCCTTCAGACAACACAGACTTTGGAAATTCCATCGGCCTTTGTATTAAACTGTAAAAATTTACAGCAAAGGACTCTTCAAGAGAAATCAACAACAACCCCCCCAAGCTTCTGCGAGGGGGAAATATATACAAACATTTATACAAAATATCTAAGGCGTTGAGTCATCTGAGAAATGAATGTTTTCACCAAATTTGTACAGAACAGTAGATAAGAAGTTATTACTACTTTTAATACAACATAAATGCTCTTTATGTCTGTCAGAAGATATTTT
The DNA here is from genome assembly GCA_031772625.1 of Pinus tabuliformis. Lineage (NCBI taxonomy): Eukaryota > Viridiplantae > Streptophyta > Pinopsida > Pinales > Pinaceae > Pinus > Pinus tabuliformis. The sequence goes on along the minus strand of CM062816.1, from coordinate 185,003,976 downwards.
GGCCTTTAGAGGCCACTGAGTCGGTCTGACCGTTCTGCTTTAACTCTGAAAAATGCGTCTTTATGGCCTGTCATGCTGTAACTTTCGGCCCAGCTACCTGTTAGCTGTCAATTATGATTTGTTGGCCGAATAGTTCTGCTGAGTTGGCTCAGCCCTTCTCTTTTCATGCATGCTAATCTTTTCAAGTTTTCCTGTGCATGATCACTTGTAAATTTGAATAATAAATAACAAAACTTGATTTACAGGCTCTGGTTTATAATATCATCTGTATTGCCTTAGTCCACCATTCCTGTGTGGGCAATTGGTGTCTCAGAATTGCATATAATGTCTCATCTGCCTCTGTATATTTATAGAAATTGGGAGGCACTTCAAACAGATGTTTGATCTCATCCATGATAAAAAATAAGTTCTCTACTCTATTGTAGAGACTTTGTCCTGTTGCTGGCCCTGTTTCCTCTGAGGTGCTGGCCTTCTCTGTGATCTGATTTGTGGCAAAGGTGTTCACCCTCTTGGCATAGTTTTCATGGGAAAGTAGTCTTCCTGTGCTATTCAGTAAGCTTGGAAGACCTCTGTTTTGCAATGCCACAAATTTTTCCATGAATCTATTGACCTCGGTCTGCATATCCTGGGTCCTTCTCTCTAGTGTCTGCACTAGGTTTCTCAGTGTTAGGACCCTCTTTATTAGCTGGATGGTCTCAGTTCTGTTGGAGATTCCCATAGTAGCTAACTGAGCACTTGTTCTGTTGTTGAGCACATTGATCATTCTGTTGGCAACCTCAGGCATATTGCCTAGAGATGCCCTTGATCTCTGGATTTCCCTCTGTGCTTTTGCTATGAGCTCAATCTGCTCATGGATTGTCTCAATATACTGCCATTGGTCAGTGATGGATTGGCCAATGTTGGCCCATAGCACTGTCTTGAGCTCAGCTGTCATTTTATCCAATGTGAGCTCCTTCTCCAGCTCCTTTATCCTGTCTTTAAGGGCCTTTATTTCCCGGCCTTTTTCTGCTACAGTTTGCTTAGATTTGTCATATCTTTCATTCAACTTAACCAAATTTTCCCTGGCCTCTTTCAACTCTGAATTATGGGCTTCCAGGGCTTGGATTTCATTCCTTAGTTTCTGCATGTCCAGGCTTGATGCCTGGTCTGTTGTTGGCGCTGGTGCTGAGGTGGATGGTGCTACCTATTCTGTTTGTTGAGTAGGGGGAGCAGTGGTTTGAGGAGCTTCCTCAAGATTAATTATTTCAGGAGGAGGCTGAGAGGTTTGACCTCCTTCCTTTTGCTGCAATGCTGCCTGGGCAGCCTTTGACTCTCCCAACTTCTCTTGGGTCTAGATTAGCTGTTTGTATAGGGATACCAGCAAAGCAGTGGCATCTTGATCATGTCTCAGCTGAGCAACTTCTTCAGTTTGTGGGTGAATTGTTGCTGGGACTTTGACCATCTTTCTAAGGGCTGCCATGTCTGCGTCCCTCAATTTCAACAATTCCTGCACGGCCTTAATATCCTTGGGATCATGCCCAAGTTATATAATTATATCTTCTAAGGCCCTGATCATGTTATCCTTTGCTTGGCAGGATGCCCTTTCCAACTCAAGCTGGGCAGTTGTATTATTTAGGCTATTTTCTAGCCTGTAGTTATCCATTGTTTTGTCTGCCAAGGAAGCATACACCATCTCACCCGTTTGTTTGTGCAATTAAATTTTGTCCATTGGGTGGATGTCCTTGGCAAGGACCTCAAGATTGGTCCTTATATAATCTGCAGGGGACTGTGGCTGTAGTACAGCTGGCATAAAATGACTCATGATCATTTTTCCCTCCTGAACATCATAGGCAAACATCAGTCTTTGCTGGTTGGTAGGAGCCATTTTCAGCAGATGATTGTAGAGCTGTATTTTAAGTGGCTCATTTTTCCTTTTAATATCAATAAACTGTTGTTTGATTCCTCCTTCAGCTTCTCTTTGGTGGCTTGAGGAGTTGAGTTCTCCTCCCATTGTTCTGTCTTGTCCCTGCTGGAAGGAGCTAGCAGATGCTTCTCTACTAGGTGGGCCCATGCCCAGAGACTGTCCTATTGGCATTTCCTCCTCAGAGAAGGGATTCATTCTATGCCTTTTTCCTCCCTGATTTATGGATGATGTGAGGGGAGTCTCTCTGTCCCTTTTCCTACTTATATCCTCCTTTTGTGGAGTTTGGAGGACTGAAGCTTCAGTAGTAGTCTCTTGCCTAGGAGGCACAGTATTCTGAGCCTGTTGCTGAGTGAAAATTGGGGCCTCAGCTGTCCTTTCTTGTTGTAATGGCTGCTCTTTGTCATGCTGCCCCTCTTCTTGCTGTTGTGGCTGCTCTACCTGTTGCTGTTGCTGCTGCACCTCCTCATGAGGCGGCTGTTCTGTTTCCATCACCTTTTCCTTGCCTTTGCTAGAGGTTTGCTCACTAGCCTTGGCTGCTTGTTGATTTGCAGTTGAGGACGAGGCAACTGCTCCCACTTGTGTGCTTGGAAGAGTGGGTACCTGTGAGCAAAGTTCAAGGTCAGCCATCTTTTTCAGATTTCTCACTGCTCTTTGATTCAACTCTTCTTGTGTAACAGGCTCCTCTAGGGTTCTTCTCCTCCATTTTACTTGGTTTGCATATTTTTCTATGTGAGGAATCCTCACATGGTCATAACCTGACAGCCTATACTTGACCCTTCTTAAAGTTACGAAGTGATTGGGGTCATATGGTTTCCATAGGAAACTGGTTTGCAGGCCCAGGGATTCTAACATGCTATCCGCCTCTTTCCAACCTTCTTCCCTTTTGTTGTAGATAAAGTGGCCAAGTTGGTTCCTGACCTTCAGTTGTGCTTTCTTGCCTCTGCCTGAAAAGTGCAGCACATCGGCATTTCCAAATTGCCTGAAGTATTCCAGGGCAAACAATCTCATGGGCACATACTTGGGCAATCTGTAGGGAGGCCGTTCACACCCATAGATTCTGATGACTGTGTGGTTCTGGTAGAAGTACCAGTCCCCAATGCTGTATGATTTGGATAACTGAAGGATCCTTTGCATTTCATCAGTGAGCCTTGGAGGAGGTGAACTCATCAGCATAGACATGGCTGGGTGGATGAATAGATCTATGAACTCACAGTAAGTGTATGGAGAATGAGATCTGTAGTGGAAGGCAGAGGACCAATAAACCACTGACCTTGGATTGCCTTGGGCATCCACTCTTTTGATAGCAAAAGAAAACTTCTCATGTTGATAATATAAGATCAAATGATAAATGTAGGAGGTGTATCTGAACACCTTTTCTCGGGCCAAGTTCATCAACTGCTCATGTATTTTGTCAGAGATGTAGGTGGCATAGTCATAGCAGATTGGAGACTTGCCAGGAGCGAACATGAGCATCATTACCAGCACAGTTTGATCAACAAATTCAATTGAATTATAGCCCAAAATGGGACTAATCATGTCTGCAAGATCTCTACCCAATTGATTGAGGTATACTTGGTTGACAGGAGGATACTTCACAGAGTCAAAGTCAATGTACAGCTGATTTAATTTGGTGACCTGAGCATCTGTCAATCTGGCTCCTTGATTTATCAAGTCTATGAGTGTTAGAGGGACCAATTTCTTCTCAGTCTTCAAGCAGAGCATCTCTTTGATAGCTTCAGGGGTGATGTAGAACACAACTGAGCCTGAAGGGTCAAGCACTGCACTCTGAGTAGGGTCATAGTTTTCAGCACATAGGTGGATCAAATCAGGGAACTGATTGACGTGAGGGAGCTTGAATATAGGGAGAAAAGAGTCCCATATGCCCAGCACATCTGTCCCATTCTCATGTTTAGCCTTTAGCTCATTTAGCAGGTGGATGTGGAACTTGGTCCTCATCAGCATTTCCTCTTAAATTTGATAGTCCAGGTCTGCTAGAGGCTGCCACTCCAATTCTCTCTGAGGGGCATTCAATGGAGCAACGTTTAATGCCACCGAGGCTACTGGTGTATCCATGATTTCCTTTAGGATTCTGTTGTTTATGGACTAGTGTTACTGTGTAAAACAACACCAAAGGGTTTTCTATGAGCAGGAGGGTGAATTACTCAGGAACAGAGGACAAAAGGTAAGTTGCAGCAATTGAAATACTGCTTAGAACACGAATAAGGCAAATGTCTGGCCTTACTCTCACTTTTACAGCAAATTGGTACAGTGTGGTTTACCAGTTCGCGAATGCGCGAACAGAATGCAGTTTTAATAAAATTTCAGGTGAACGAGGCTTAGCTGGTGAATTTCGACGTTCTAGGTGCAACTGGGAACCAGGCAGAGGGGATTTGCTGGTGAATTCTCTGTTTTTTCACTGCTTTAAGTTAATTTGGCAATTTACAGACAAAACCGGAAGCAGAAAGGATTTGCACGGATAAATACCTGATATACAGTCAGTAATGGTCAAGGATGCAGGTGAAATGGCGCGCCAGTGGTCTGGAGGTTGAATTCAACAGGTTGGCGAAGGCTCGGACGTGAAATTCATGCAGAGGATACAACAACGTTTTTTGCAAAAAGTGCAAAAAACGCGACATTTCGGCCAAAATATAGTTTTTTAGGACTTTGGCGCTTTTTTTGGATGACGTCAGCATGACGTCATCAGGTGGGGTCAAGGTCGGATGATGTCAGCATGACGTCATCGGGTGATGTGGCGGCATACAAGGGGTCCACGGGGATGGTGAAGTGGCAGACAGGTGGGTCAAATCGGGGACGGGGCGCTGACACGGCGGTGACGCTGGCGGTGACGCTGGCAGGGCGGATCAACCGAAACCGGAAGTGGTTAGCGGTTTCATATCGCACCGCTTTTGATACGGAGGCAGAAATGTCAGATGTACCTCCGATATGTTGTGGGGGTGGCGCGTGGTAGAGGCCTGACGTCACCCTCTGACCGTTATCGGAAGGTAACTCTCGTACGTCGGGGCCGGTCCGATATGCACGAGGGCCATCGGATCAAAGGGGCCCAATCCGACGGTCGACGGGACGCTGAGATGGCCGAACGATACGGGCGGAGGGCGGAATAAAATAATATTTCTTTTGGGATTTGCGCTCGGCGGAAACCTTTGGAATATGGCGGATTTTTATGGTTTTTCCAATGTTTTTTGCAAAAATGTGCATAGCGCCAGAACTTTGGATAAAATGAAAAAGTGGGTTTTTGGAGGTTATTTCGCAAACGAAGCGGGTTAGGGGTACAGTAATGGGGTTTTTATAAGGTTTTAGCATATAAAGGGGTTAAATGGGTCAAATGACTTCTTGAAGGGGGAAAAGGGTAGGGCTTAGGGTTCTTAAACTGGCCTGGTGCCAATTTAATCCCTGACTGTGAACATATGGCTATAATGCCAAGGGGAGGGATATTTATACAATGATTGGGGTTTATACACCATAGTGTTATAATAGTAGGGAAAGAGTAACATAGGGGATTTAGATAATAGAAGTTAGGAGTTAATATGGATGAAAAGGGTAAGTGAGGAATGATATCACTAAGTTTATTTTGAAAATCACTTAGTTTAGGGAGTAGATCAAAATGAAAAGAATTTTATACAAGAAATGTGGCTTTGAAAGGGATAAGAACCACCACAAAACCTCAAACTCTTCCATGAATCTCAACTGATGAGGGGATGTTAGGAATGGGAGTGAAAGGGGAAACTGGGAAGTTAGACATGCTCCTTTGCTTTGCCGCAACATAATGGAGAAGAAGTTCTTCTCAATCCACTGATCTTCCTTTGTAAACAGGTTATCAAACCCTCAATTAGAAAGGACTGAGACTTTTGCAACCCCAACTGCCTACCCATCTATTTGCCTAGCATTTTTTATTTCTTCATGGAGGGTGCACTTAGACTTGCAGACCCTTATATGCCTTTTTCTTTTCCTTGGCTTTTCCCTTTTGATTTTCTATCTAATGCTACCCTTATTGCTTCCAAGGTCCCAGATTAAGCAGTTGGGAACCTTAATTCTCTACCTAAGCTATTGGTCTGCCAAGATTAAACAGTTTGGACAGACTTCTTTCTCTGTTCTACAACAAAAAATTGAAACATGGCATGATCCAGATTAGGTTTTTGGATCACCCATCAAAATTGAGTCAACAAAGAACTTATGTACATACATTATCTTCTCTAAGAAATATGGGATCTTTGCCTCACCAAAGCAGAGCATATTTGGACCTTTCCTTTGCCAATCATGAAATATGAAACCTATTGATATAGGTAGCTAACAGTGGCTCCACATGGGGATGGTTTTTCATTTGAAAGACCAAGAACAGCAGGTCAGAATGCCTTGCCCCTTGACTTCTTGTATCAAATTTTGGAGTATTCCTCTTTGAAAATCCAAAACTGTGTTCTTCCTATCTTGATAAAGCTTGAAACTTATTTGCCCTTTGCTGATAATCTGTAAAACTTTGAGAAACTGCATTGTTACATGTCAACAAAAGTAATATATACACCTAAATATGTACAAGGGAAAATCATGGTTGCACTCATGGATGGTAGTCAAAATAGTGCTTCAGCATCCTGCCATTCACAGGACCTTCATTCAAATCAGCTTCGTCAAGACTTTTGAGGAAATAAGTATTGTTTCCTTGCACTACTTGAACAGCAAATGGTCCTGTCCAAAGGGGATCAAATTTTCCATGTTTTCCTTTATCTTTCCTTCTTGAATCCCACTTGAGGACTTTGTCTCCAATATTGAAATCTTCTGCCTTAGCCCTTCTGTCAAAAGCTTTCTTTAATTTTTCTTGTAAAACTTGAACTCTGCTGTAAACTTGATCTCTAGTTTGCTGCAGACATATTATTTGATTTATCCTTCTCTGCATATCATTTGGTTCAGCTTGACTTTCTTGAAGAAGTTTCATGACAGGAATCCCTAGTGATGAAGAGAATTTAGCTTCTAATCCATAGACTAACTCATATGGGCTGATCCCAATTGATCTCTTGGTTGTTAGTCTATCTGCCCATAAGGCATTCACAAGTTTCTTATGCCAATTCTTTTTATTTTCTTCCAGCACCTTCTTTATGATGTTTACCAGGCTTTTATTTGATGACTCAGCAAGGCCATTTCCTTGGGGATAGTATGCAGTAGAATGGCCCAAGGTAATGTGAAATTTGTGGCAAAAATTCACCATCTTCTTACATCTGAAAGCAGCAGCATTGTCTGTTATTATTTTGTCAGGACAACCAAATCTACCCAATATGTTATTCTCCAAAAACTGAATGATTGTTGAATCATTTGCTTGTCTGCATGGAATAGCTTCAATCCACTTAGTGAAATAGTCTGTAGCTGTTAGAATCCATCTATGTTGGCCTGAAGATGAGGGATGAATTTCCCCAATGAAATCCAAGCCCCATTGTTGAAAAGGTCTCTCTGTGGCAATAGGCCTCAAGGGAAGTGGTAGTAACTTTCTCTTTCCCTCAAGCACTTGACATTTATGACATGATGTGGTAAACCTTTTAACATCAGAGAAAACAGTGGGCCAATAGTAACCAGCCCTTAGTATTTTGTCCACAGTGGACTTCCAGTACAAGTGTACACCACAGTCACCTGCATGAAATTCTTTCATGATATTGTTAGTCTCATTCTCAATTAAGCAGTTTAACAATATCCCTTCATGGTTTTTCCAAAGCAAATTACCATCCATAACACAAAATCTTGAGGCTTTCATTTTTAAGAACCTACATTTAGTTCTGGACAATCCTGGGGGAGCACACAGGTTTTGTAACACATAACATATATCAGAGTACCAAGGGGATTGTTCAAAGGCTACGTTGATCTTTGGAGTCACCAGCTCCGGTTCATTGTCCAGTTGGTTTATGTCTAAAGCTTGGAAGTTTGATTATGTCATTAATTTGGCCAAGCCTTGCCCTTTTATCAGCTTTGTAGGTTTTATTTCAATGTCAAATTCCAGGATGTTGGCAATCCATTTTCCTCTTCTACCCTCTAAGTTTTCTTGAGTGAGTATGTCTTTTACAATAGGACTTGGCACATAAGCTATAACATGGGAATAAAGGATATAAATCCTAAAGTCCTTAATGGCCTTAACCAAAGCATAGGCTTGTTTTTCCATGATTTGGTATTTCAGAGGTGCATCTCTAAGAGCTCTGCTAAAGAAACCAATGGGCTTTTCATTTCCCTGGTCATCTTTCTGTAATAAAACAGCAGCAATAGTATGTTGGGAGGCAAAAGAGAAAATGATGAATTCTTTATCAAATTGAGGATTTGTTAGGACTGGAGTTTGGGTAAGGGCCAATTTTATACCTTCAAAGGCTTGATTTGCTTCCACGGTCCATTTCACTTTTGCATCCTTCTTTAGCATGTTATTTAGTAATCTGATCAGTTCTGCTAAGTTTGGGATAAACCTTCTCAAGAAATTGATTTTTCCCAAGAATGCTTGCAATTCTTTGATATTTCTTGGGTGGGGCATTTGTAAGATAGCTTGTATCCTATCTGGGTCAATTCTAATGCCATCCTTTGAAATGATATGTCCCAATAGCTTACCTTCCTCCAAACCAAATAAGGACTTCTTGGGATTCAAGGAGATTCCATATTTCCTACATGTTAGGAAGATCTGCCTTAAATGTTTCAAATGTTCTTGGTCTGACTTTGAGAAAGGTGTGAGATCATCCAAATAAATGACATGGAAGTCATGAATCTCTTTGGCAAAAGAAATATCCATTGCTCTTTGAAATGTTGCCCCTGCATTCTTCAATCCAAAAGGCATCTTTACATATTTGAAAGTTCCCCATGGGGTTGTGAATGCAGTTTTGTCTTGATCATTAGAGTGAACTAGGATCTGATTAAAGCCTGAGAATCCATCAAGTAATGAAATCCTTGAGGCCCCTACCACTCTTTGGAGAATGTGATCCATCTTGGGTAAGGGATAATTGTCCTTGAGGGACACTTGATTTAAGTTTCTAAGATCAACACAAAGCCTTATTTCACCAGTTTTCTTTCTTGTGGGCACCAAATTTGAAATCCAATCAGAAAACCTGATTGGTGCTATAATACCAGCTTTAAACATTTTTTGTAGCTCCTTTTCAATTGAGGGGAGAAGCATGGGATTAATTCTTCTCAATTTCTGTTTGAATGGCTTTTGATTAGGCTTGAGAGGGATAGTGTGCTGGATAACAGAAGTATCATAGGATTTTAGATCCTCATAGCCCCATGCAAACACATCCTGAAACTCTTTGAAAAGGTCAATGTATTTGGGCTTTTGATCAGGAGGTAAGGATGCAGACAATTTTATTATCTTGGGTTTCTCAATGGTTCCAATGTTGCATTCCTCAACGGCAGCGTTAAGGGGCTGCATCTTTGGTTTTCTAGGGATGTCATTTGAGTCAAAGATGTCCTCTAATGGAGTTAGGCCTGTTGGGAGAAAATTGTCTTTCAGCTCTATGATCTCAGCTTCTGTAACAGGCACTTCTTCATAACTGTTTTGTTGAATTTGTTGTATGTTTTCTTTGTTGAAAATGGTTGGATGTAGCATTTGTTTTGTTGTTCTGGGTGATATTGGGTGGTTATTCTGTTCAAACTGTATTTGTGATTGACTTGCTCTTTCAGGTATTTGTGATTGACTTGCTCTTTCAGTGTCAATATTTAATCCTGCAAATTCTTGCTGTAAAGTCAAAAAATTGTTTATTTGTGCATCATCTTCGAATAGTTGCCAGTCCTTGACATTGTTTGGGACAGAAGGTCTGTGTTTTACCTCAGCTGTAAAACAGTGGTGGGGCTCAAAAGGTAGCTTGCAGGTACTTGCAAATGTGGCTAAACTGTGGGCATGCAAGTTATGGGTTCTAGGAATCTTGGTAATTTGAAATTCGGTGAAGGACTGTAGTAGTTCAGCAGCAGCAGATCTATAAGATCTCAGTCTTTTGTCATTGGTGACAAAATTTCCCTTTACTTGTTGGATAACTAGGTCTGAGTCTCCTAGAATTGACACTTTTATGGCTTGTAGGGACTTTACTAGTTTGAGGCCTAGTAAAAGAGCTTCATATTCTGCCATGTTATTGGTGCATCTGAAATTTAGTCTGTAGGCTCGGCCTTCTGCATGACTGTTTTGTTTAATGTGTATCCAAACTCCAGCTCCTGCCCTTAACTTGTTGACTGACCCATCAAATTCAAGAAACCATAGGTTCTCTTTTTCTAGGGGAGGTTTAATAACCCCTCTGTGATCCGGGATCATAAGTTGAAGTTCTGGTTTTTCACCTGGTTTGTTTTCTAGGACAGTCTGATCACTTGATTGAATTAGCTTAGTTTCTGGAACAGCAGCTCTGCTTAGTGATGGTTTAACCATTATTTCTTGGGTAGCAGTTTTTTTATCAGTGTCCTCCTCTTGTATGAGTGTATTGGTTTCAACATCATTGTTTGAGGGAGTTGTATTATTATTGAAGAGTATGTATGAGTCTATGTCTGAATGGATAGCATATATGGGAAAGTTTTGGGGCTTTTCTTCACTGCTAACCATGAATTTCATTAGTGTTTCTCTGTATAGTCTCTTTGGTTGCCCAAAAATAGAGATGGTGGCGTATGACATGTCCAGTTGTAGGGAGCCTTGAAGTTTAGCCCCCCATGACCTTGATAACAGCATTCCATACTTGGGTGGGATATCAGCAACTACAACATCCATTAGAATTGTATTATTTGGTTATTGAACAAGGGACACACATAGATCTTTTATTAGACCTAAGCACTTGACTTGGATGGAGTCAAAGGAGAATAGGTCCTTATATGGTCTTGTAATATCTAGATTAAGTCTTTCCATGACTGCTTTTGGCATGAGGTTGTGAGAGGCACCTGAGTCAAACATTGCATTGTGTAATATCTTATCATGAACATGTAAACTGACATAAAAAGGTAAGATCCCTGTGACTACTGCTTTTCCATCAACTTCTGGACCGAACAGCAATTCTGGGGTATCATCCAGCACATTGACATCATCTTTGTTGTTAGTTAGTTGAAGGACTTCTTGATTTGTTGTTTATAAATGTCATACTTGGCTAGTTCTGAAAGAGGAATAGCTACCTTCAATTTACCAATTTCAGTTTCTAGGTCAAATGGTTTTTCAGACTGGGTCTTCTGGCTGTGGATGACAGTTCTTTCCTTGTTCACTAACTCTTCTTCTTGATTCTTATCTTGATCTTGAGGCTTGCCCTTCTTGCTCATCTCTTGAGGAGTGACACTTGGGTTAGGGTGCAAGGATGATGCAGCCATGGGCTGCTGTTTTGAAGAAAATGGTTCAGTGACTTCTTCAATGGTTACTTCCTTTGCAAGTGATTCCATTGTGTCTTTTGGCTCTGTGACTATGGCTCTTTTGGGCTGCTGGCTATCCTTTATCTTTTCAGGCTGTGTTACATTTACAGTTCTACTCCTTAGCTTGTATTGTTTATGGACTTCATAAACAGCTGTGTCATAGCCTTGCTTAAAGTCAAATGACTCACCTGATTTGGTTTGGAACAGCTTGATTTCATCATTCTCATGATCTTCTTGTGTTAAAAAGACTTGAATTTCACCATCCAAACCCATTAAATTAATGTGGGGATATTCATTGGGTTCACTTGATGTGGAAGTATCAGCATAATTCTCTTGGAAAGGGGGTCTTATGTCTGGGTCAGAACTGGCCTTGCCAACGTTTGGATTTTGAGTTCTCCTAAAATTTGGATTCCTAGGAGGGTTGTTTTGTGGTGCTTCCCATAATGACTTTCTCTCAACTGACTCCACTCTATCTCCCAATCTCTTCATACCAGTGAGTATTGCATCCAGTTTTTGATCAAAGGCTGAGGGTTCTTCTTTGAAGGTGGTTCTCTTTTCCAACCTTGCTCTGTTTCTTTTGGCAATCAGGTTAGCTTCCACTGTGACAGCAACCTTTTGGGCATCTGCAAGGGTTTTAGGGGCTTTCTCCTTCAACTGATAGGCCATGTCAGGGTCAAAACCATCAGGAAATTTGTACAAGGCCAAATCAGGAGGAGGTCTTAAATTTTGTGGGATTGCGTTATATACATTGTTAAATCTTGCACAATACTCCAAAACAGTCTCTTGGGGACCTCTTTTGATAGTGTCATATTCACCAAGTATGTGCAGAGGATCTTTCTTTTTCTCCCATCTGTTAGTGAAGGCTTGATAAAGCTCATCAGGAGTTGTTATGGAATTTGCATTCAGGGATCTAAACCAAGTTCTTACATCCCCAGTCAGACTTTGAACAAACATCCTCATTCTCACACTGTTATCATCTATTTCATAGGTCTCAAAATGATCTTTCATCCTTTTGGCATGCTGAATAGCTGTGAAAGGGCCAGTAGAGTCAAAATATGAGATCTTAGTTTGGTAGTCTTGGGGTAGAGCTGCAGCATTAGCAGGTAACTGCAAGGGTGCATATCTGTTAGCCATATTCACAAGGTTTGGGGGATTTATAGGAGCAACTGGGATAAAAGGAACGATGTGTATCATAGGGGTAACAGGTGCAGTAGCACCTAGAGTGTTGGTCAAGGGGATATGTGCAGTGGGTGAAGATGTGAAAGGAGGGCTTTGAGATGTAGATGGTGAACCGGGGGAAACAGGAGTAGACCGAAATAGAACCTTGATAGGAGTTGGTACTGGTTCAGGGTGAGCTATCTCAGGACTCAAATCACTAGGATTTTCCTGCCTTTGCTGTTTCCTAATTATTTTGGGGATTGTATTAGGATTGTCAAAAACTACTGGTGGATTTGGATCAGGGTTTGACCTAGTGTGTCTGGTTTCCCTTTTAGGAGCCAGCTTCTGAACTTCTTTTTGAGTATGTTTTTTGGAATATTTTTATATCTGTAGGGACTAAGCAAGATTTTGGAATGGATGTATATTTCTCAAAGCTAACATGAAGATTGACTGAAGCAACATTTATCTGAACCTGTTAATGTAAAACAGAAACAGTTCTGAAGGCTTCCTGGATGGTATTCAGACTTCATATGTAGATTTAGGAGATATACAGTAATTAGAAAATCCTAGGGAGTCCCCAGTGGAGTCGCCAATTATGTTAACACCCAGGTTGTTCCCTATGACTCCCAAGGGAATACGGCCGGGGTAACCACTAACCCATCTTTGGATTACAGTTTCTAGCCAAACTGTAATCATAGAGGGCTCTCTCTTTATGATTTGTCTCTGTTTTGATAGTATTTTAGGCTAGCTGTGATGTTCAGGTTTTGGTTTTATGTTTTGGTTGAGGGATGTCTTCTGTACCTAGGGTGTAAACCTTCAGATAATTCTAGTCCATTGGGCAATGGACTCTTTGGTTACTGGTTGTTTGAGAGGTAGATTAGGATTGCTGAAACTGCAGGGCCTTTTTAATATCTCATGAAACAAGCTTGATGTTATAATGATGAAATGTGTGTAACCAGTGAAAAGCAGTTAAGAATTTTCCACTAAGCTAGGTCGTGAGAAAGAGATGTATTGTAAAGGAGCAGACTTGAATTCCTAAACAATAATTCCTGTGAAAGATACAGTGTAGAGGTGCAGCAATTAAGAATCACACCTTTATAACCATAACTGAAGAAAACATTTGCAATAGCATAGATTGAATTCAGGGTATTCTATGAATAAATCCTGGAATTAGTCTTTTTCTCTGCCATTAATTGTGAAATCTAGAACATGGATGAGTTATGAGAAAATAACAGAAAGAACATAACGAAAGTTTTAAAGGAAACTTATTGAGCCATGACAACATGCAGGAATCCTGTAGCACTCAGCAATCGCATCACAATCCTTCAGACAACACAGACTTTGGAAATTCCATCGGCCTTTGTATTAAACTCTGAAAATTTACAGCAAAGAACTCTTCAAGAGAAATCAACAACAACCCCTCCAAGCTTATGCGAGGGGGAAATATATACAAACGTTTATACAAAATATCTAAGGCGTTGAGTCATCTGAGAAATGAATGTTTTCACCAACTTTGTATAGAACAGTAGATAAGAAGTTATTACTGCTTTTAATACAACATAAATGCTCTTTATGTCTGTCAGAAGATATTTTGGCCTTTAGAGGCCACTGAGTCGGTCTGACCATTCTACTTTAACTCTGAAAAATGCGTCTTTATGGCCTGTCGTGCTGTAACTTTCGGCCCTGCTACCTATTAGCTGTCAATTGTGATTTGTTGGCCGAATAGTTCTGCTGAGTTGGCTCAGCCCTTCCCTTTTCATGCATGCTGATCTTTTCAAGTTTTCCTGTGCATGATCACTTGTAAATTTGAATAATAAATAACAAAACTTGATTTACAGGCTCTGGTTTATAATATCATCTGTATTGCCTTAGTCCACCATTCCTGTGTGGGCAATTGGTGTCTCAGAATTGCATCTAATGTCTCATCTGCCTCTGTATATTTATAGAAATTGGGAGGCACTTCAAACAGATGTTTGATCTCATCCATGATAAAAAATAAGTTCTCTACTCTGTTGTAGAGACTTTGTCCTGTTGCTGGCCCTGTTTCCTCTGAGGTGCTGGCCTTCTCTGTGATCTGATTTGTGGCAAAGGTGTTCACCCTCTTGGCATAGTTTTCATGGGAAAGTAGTCTTCCTGCACTATTCAGTAAGCTTGGAAGACCTCTGTTTTGCAATGCCACAAATTTTTCCATGAATCTATTGACCTCGGTCTGCATATCCTGGGTCCTTCTCTCTAGTGTCTGCACTAGGCTTCTCAGTGTTAGGACCCTCTTTATTAGCTGGATGGTCTCAGTTCTGTTGGAGATTCCCATAGTATCTAACTGAGCACTTGTTCTGTTGTTGAGCACATTGATCATTCTGTTGGCAACCTCAGGCATATTGCCTAGAGATGCCCTTGATCTCTGGATTTCCCTCTGTGCTTTTGCTATGAGCTCAATCTGCTCATGGATTGTCTCAATATACTGACATTGGTTAGTGATGGATTGGCCAATGTTGGCCCATAGCACTGTCTTGAGCTCAGCTGTCACTTTATCCAATGTGAGCTCCTTCCCTAGCTCCTTTATCCTGTCTTTAAGGGCCTTTATTTCCCGGCCTTTCTGCTACAGTTTGCTTAGATTGGTCATATCTTTCATTCAACTTAACCAAATTTTCCCTGGCTTCTTTCAAATCTGACATTTGGGCTTCCAGGGCTTGGATTTCATTCCTTAGTTTCTGCATGTCCAGGCTTGATGCCTGGTCTGTTGTTGGCGCTGGTGCTGAGGTGGATGGTGCTGCCTGTTCTGTTTGTTGAGTAGGGGGAGCAGTGGTTTGAGGAGCTTCCTCAAGATTAATTATTTCAGGAGGAGGCTGAGAGGTTTGACCTCCTTCATTTTGCTGCAATGCTGCCTGGGCAGCCTCTGACTCTCCCAACTTCTCTTGGGTCTGGATTAGCTGTTTGTATAGGGATACCAGCAAAGCAGTGGCATCTTGATCATGTCTCAGCTGAGCAACTTCTTCAGTTTGTGGGTGAATTGTTGCTGGGACTTTGACCATCCTTCTAAGGGCTGCCATGTCTGTGTCCCTCAATTTCAACAATGCCTTCACGGCCTTAATATCCTTGGGATCATGCCCAAGTTCTATAATTATATCTTCTAAGGCCCTGATCCTGTTATCCTTTGCTTGGGAGGATGCCCTTTCCAACTCAAGCTGGGCAGTTGTATTGTTTAGGTTATTTTCTAGCCTGTAGTTATCCATTGTTTTGTCTGCCAAGGAAGCATACACCATCTCACCCGTTTGTTTGTGCAATTCAATTTTGTCCATTGGGTGGATGTCCTTGGCAAGGACCTCAAGATTGGTCCTTATATAATCTGCAGGGGACTGTGGTTGTAGTACAGCTGGCATAAAATGACTCATGATCATTTTGCCCTCCTGAACATCATAGGCAGACATCAGTCTTTGCTGGTTGGTAGGAGCCATTTTCAGCAGATGATTGTAGAGTTGTATTTTAAGTGGCTCATTTTTCCTTTTAATATCAATAAACTGTTGTTTGATTCCTCCTTCAGCTTCTCTTTGGTGGCTTGAGGAGCTGACTTCTCCTCCCATTGTTCTGTCTTGTCCCTGCTAGAAGGAGCTAGCAGATGCTTCTCTACTAGGTGGGCCCATGCCCAGAGACTGTCCTATTGGCATTTCCTCCTCAGAGAAGGGATTCATTCTATGCCTTTTTCCTCCCTGATTTATGGATGATGTGAGGGGAGTCTCTCTGTCCCTTTTCCTACTTATATCCTCCTTTTGTGGAGTTTGGAGGACTGAAGCTTCAGTAGTAGTCTCTTGCCTAGGAGGCACAGTATTCTGAGCATGTTGCTCAGTGAAAATTGGGGCCTCAGATGTCCTTTCTTGCTGTAATGGCTGCTCTTTGTCATCCTGCCCCTCTTCTTGCTGTTGTTCCTGCTGTTGTGGCTGCTCTACCTACTGCTGTTGTTGCTGCACCTCCTCATGAGGCGGCTGTTCTGTTTCCATCACCTTTTCCTTGCCTTTGCTAGAGGTTTGCTCACTAGCCTTGGCTGCCTGCTGATTTGCAGTTGAGGACGAGGCAACTGCTCCCACTTGTGTGCTTGGAAGAGTGGGTACCTATGAGCAAAGTTCAAGGTCAGCCATCTTTTTCAGATTTCTCACTGCTCTTTGATTCAACACTTCTTGTGTAACAGGCTCATCTAGGGTTCCTCTCCTCCATTTTACTTGGTTTGCATATTTTTCTATGTGAGGAATCCTCACATGGTCATAACCTGACTGCCTATACTTGACCCTTCTTAAAGTTACGAAGTGATTGGGGTCATATGGTTTCCACAGGAAATTGGTTTGCAGGCCCAGGGATTCTAACATGCTATCCGCCTCTTTCCAACCTTCTTCCCTTTTGTTGTAGATAAAGTGGCCAAGTTGGTTCCTGACCTTCAGTTGTGCTTTCTTGCCTCTGCCTAAAAAGTGCAGCACATCGGCATTTCCAAATTGCCTGAAGTATTCCAGGGCAAACAATATCATGGGCACATACTTGGGCAATCTGTAGGGAGGCAGTTCACACCCATAGATCCTGATGACTGTGTGGTTCTGGTAGAAGTACCAGTCCCCAATGCTGTATGATTTGGATAACTGAAGGATCCTTTGCATTTCATCAGTGAGCCTTGGAGGAGGTGCACTCATTAGCATAGACATGGCTGGGTGGATGAATAGATCTATGAACTCACAGTAAGTGTATGGAGAATGAGATCTGTAGTGGAAGGCAGAGGACCAATAGACCACTGACCTTGGATTGCCTTGGGCATCCACTCTTTTGATAGCAAAAGAAAACTTCTCATGTTGATAATATAAGATCAAATGATAAATGTAGGAGGTGTATCTGAACACCTTTTCTCGGGCCAAGTTCATCAACTGCTCATGTATTTTGTCAGAGATGTAGGTGGCATAGTCATAGCAGATTGGAGACTTGCCAGGAGCGAACATGAGCATCATTACCATCACAGTTTGATCAAAAAATTCAATTGAATTATAGCCCAAAATGGGACTAATCATGTCTGCAAGATCTTTGCCCAATTGATTGAGGTATACTTGGTTGACAGGAGGATACTTCACAGAGTCAGAGTCAATGTACAGCTGATTTAATTTGGTGACCTGAGCATCTGTCAATCTGGCTCCTTGATTTATCAAGTCTATGAGTGTTAGAGGGACCAATTTCTTCTCAGTCTTGAAGCAGAGCATCTCTTTGATAGCTTCAGGGGTGATGTAGAACACAACTGAGCCTGAAGTGTCAAGCACTGCCCTCTGAGTAGGGTCATAGTTTTCAGCACATAGGTGGATCAAATCGGGGAACTGATTGACCTAAGGGAGCTTGAATATAGGGAGAAAAGAGTCCCATATGCCCAGCACATCTGTCCCATTCTCATGTTTAGCCTTTAGCTCATTTAGCAGGTGGATGTGGAACTTGGTCCTCATCAGCATTTCCTCTAAAATTTGATAGTCCAGGTCTGCTAGAGGTTGCCACTCCAATTCTCTCTAAGGGGCATTCAATGGAGCAACGTTTAGTGCCACCGGGGCTACTGGTGTATCCATGATTTCCTTTAGGATTCTGTTGTTTATGGACTAGTGTTACTGTGTAAAACAACACCAAAGGGTTTTCTATGAGCAGGAGGGTGAATTACTCAGGAATAGAGGACAAAAGGTAAGTTGCAGCAATTGAAATACTGCTTAGAACACGAATAAAGCAAATGTCTGGCCTTACTCTCACTTTTACAGCAAATTGGTACAGTGTGGGTTACCAGTTCGCGAATGCGCGAACAAAATGCAGTTTTAATAAAATTTCAGGTGAACGAGGCTTAGCTGGTGAATTTCGACATTCTAGGTGCAACTGGGAACCAGGCAGAGGGGATTTGCTGGTGAATTATCTGTTTTTTCACTGCTTTAAGTTAATTTGGAAATTTATAGACAAAACCGGGCGCAGAAAGGATTTGCACGGATAAATACCTGATATACAGTCAGCAATGGTCAAGGATGCTGGTGAAATGGCGCGCCAGTGGTCTGGAGGTTGAATTTAGCAGGTTGGCGAAGGCTCGGACGTGAAATTCATGCAGAGGATACAACAGCGTTTTTTGCAAAAAGTGCAAAAAACGCGACATTTCGGCCAAAATATAGTTTTTTTAGGACTTTGGCGCTTTTTTTGGATGACGTCAGCATGACGTCATCAGGTGGGGTCAAGGTCAGATGACGTCAGCATGATGTCATCGGGTGACGTGGCAGCATACAAGGGGTCCACGGGGATGGTGAAGTGGCAGACAGGTGGGTCAAATCGGGGACGGGGCACTGACACGGCGGTGACGCTGGCGGTGACGCTGGCAGGGCGGATTAACCGAAACCGGAAGTGGTTAGCGGTTTCATATCGCACCGCTTTTGATACGGAGGCAGAAATGTCAGATGTACCTCTGATACGCTGTGGGGGTGGTGTGTGGCAGAGGCCTGACGTCACCCTCTGACCGATATCGGAAGGTAACTCTCGTACGTCGGGGCCGGTCCGATATGCACGAGGGCCATCGGATCAAAGGGGCCCGATCCGACGGTCGACGGGACGCTGAGATGGCCGAACGATACGGACGGAGGGCGGAATAAAATAATATTTCTTTTGGGATTTGCGATCGGCGGAAACCTTTGGAATATGGCGGATTTTTATGGTTTTTCCAATGTTTTTTGCAAAAATGCGCATAGCGCCAGAACTTTGGATAAAATGAAAAAGTGGGATTTTGGTGGTTATTTCGCAAACGAAGCGGATTAGGGGTACAGTAATGGGGTTTTTATAAGGTTTTAGCATATAAAGGGGTTAAATGGGTCAAATGACTTCTTGAAGGGGGAAAAGGGTAGGGCTTAGGGTTCTTAAACTGGCTTGGTGCCAATTTAATCCCTGACTGTGAACATATGGCTATAATGCCAAGGGGAGGGATATCTATACAATGATTGGGGTTTATACACCATAGTGTTATAATAGTAGGGAAAGAGTAACATAGGGGATTTAGATAATAGAAGTTAGGAGTTAATATGGATGAAAAGGGTAAGTGAGGAATGATATCACTAAGTTTATTTTGAAAATCACTTAGTTTAGGGAGTAGATCAAAATGAAAAGAATTTTAGACAAGAAATGTGGCTTTGAAAGGGATAAGAACCACCACAAAACCTCAAACTCTTCCATGAATCTCAACTGATGAGGGGATGTTAGGAATGGGAGTTAAAGGGGAAACTGGGAAGTTAGACATGCTCCTTTGCTTTGCCGCAACATAATGGAGAAGAAGTTCTTCTCAATCCACTGATCTTCCTTTGTAAACAGGTTATCAAACCCTCAATTAGAAAGGACTGAGACTTCTGCAACCCCAACTGCCTACCCATCTATTTGCCTAGCATTTTTTATTTCTTCATGGAGGGTGCACTTAGACTTGCAGACCCTGATATGCCTTTTTCTTTTCCTTGGCTTTTCCCTTTTGATTTTCTATCTAATGCTACCCTTATTGCTTCCAAGGTCCCAGATTAAGCAGTTGGGAACCTTAATTCTCTACCTAAGCTACTGGTCTGCCAAGATTAAACAGTTTGGACATACTTCTTTCTCTGTTCTACAACAAAAAATTGAAACATGGCATGATCCAGATTAGGCTTTTGGATCACCCATCAAAATTGAGTCAACAAAGAACTTATGTACATACATTATCTTCTCTAAGAAATATGGGATCTTTGCCTCACCAAAGCAGAGCATATTTGGACCTTTCCTTTGCCAATCATGAAATATGAAACCTATTGATATAGGTAGCTAACACACCATGACCACACTCACCACTTAGTATTATAGCAACTTGACAGTAATAGCACAGCCAGCAAGCGCATACCAGCAGTCTCATGTCGAGTTTTGTCATGATTCATCTCGACCACATCACTACTTAGGGTCATACTTGTGTAATCAATGTAATGTTATGTGGAAGTCCAAGAGATCCATGGATGAAGTTAAAGGTTCATGTCATGTAAGTTGAATAATCATGAGGGAAGTCAAAGAGTCACAAGGGCCATTTTCACCCTTGGCTATATATACCCCCTCATTTGTACATGCAAAGGACTTTTCACCTTGGCTCCTCCCACATACCCTTGAGAGTCTGTAGTATTTTCTTTGAGGAGCGAGGTGTGGCTCCAATGTGCCACTAATGGGGCTAGTGATGTATGGTGTATGAATGTGTCTTGGAACTTTCACCTAATTCAGAAGCATGTTAACATGCCAGCACGTTTTAACACATGTATTGTATTTGTTTGTAATATTATTATTTGGACGCTTGTAATGCATTTTGTTTTAACTTGTACTAAGATAGTTGAACTATTTCTGTTTTTTTAGTGCATATGTTATAGGAAATGTGTTGTATTAGTTGTTATTGATGTCTTGCCCATGTGGAATACTCCACTGGACACTAGACAGAGTCATTCTTGTAAACTTGTTATAACGACCATCACACTCTTGTGAATTACTCCATTCGGTGTTGTACATGCTATCTATTCACTTTGTGTCGGTGATTGCCGCTTCTGTGTGGACTAATCCACTGGAAGCTACGCAAATACTTTTGTGTTGTGTGTCTCTACCTAAGTTGGGACTATTCCCTTTTGACTTGAGACTCACTCTCACCCTCTTCCTCTATAGTGAAAGAAATTAGACACAAGTTACATTACGAATTCATGAGGCACACGAACCTCATTGTTTTAAGACTAAGTATACCACTCTCATGTGATGACAAGCAAGAACTAAGGCATATATTTAAGATAATGGCAACAAGGCCATCATACCAGATGGGACTCCTACACCAAACGGTGTGAGGTCTAGTTGGGACTTCATACGGAGGGATCCCCTAAATGTTGGCAAGTCCAACACCGTCAACAGTTGGGTAATTAGAAAAAAACCATTGAAGGAAACACCTATTGAGGAAACATTAAAAAGGGAAAAACAACAATTTAGAGATTCCTTTTTAATGAGTAAGGGGCTATATCTAGTGAGGCGATTATAGATTCCTTTCTCAGAGAATTCAATATCCTCACACTCCTGGATAAAATGACACAATAGTTTCCAACTACCATGTACCCAATCAGATTAGAACTCATCATCACTCAGTCAAAGCTCAAAAATGTTCCATGGATATGAAACCTTGATTGGGATAAGTTCATCAAGTTAACAAGAGGATTTGAGTAACCTGCTTTCCCCACCTCATCTCTAGAGACCATCATGTCAAGTCCACCTTTATAGTCTTATTGAACACATTGAGGAATCATATACAGAAGCCATAGTCATATTCCATAAGATGAAGAAGAAGAATGTGTTGATTCCATGGAAACATGTAGCAACTATCACTCCAAAGAAGACCAAAAGTTTCTAAAAAGCCTGCGAAAAATAGAAATGTTTTTTGGAATTAATTTTAGTTTATTTTATTTGTGATGTTCTGAATTTTCCAGATACGAATACAATTTATTAAGACAGTTACCTAAATTTTTGTATATAATGACCTTATTTCTCATCTTGGGGGATTGATATTTGAGGAGAAGAAACTTATGTTTTAATGGTCTAAATGCACTTGATGCACTAAATGATCATGATGCTTTTATGATCTTGTTTTATGTAATTTTTAGTATAAAATCTCTACAATTTTCTTTCTATTTCTATTTTTTGTGATCTTATGTTGATTTAGTTGTGGTTTACTAAATGACTTCATCAACTTTTTAGATCATTATATATTGCTTGATTTCATTTCCTTTCATATATAGATATTATCAGGGTTAGATGAATTAATATATTTACATGATCTATTGTTAATTGAATTTCAAATGCCTGATATTGTCATTCCATTATGATAATTCATGCAAATATATTTTATATCATTTATATGCTATGTTCGTTTTTCATTGTTATTATTTTTTCAATTATCTCATATCCTTACATATTAATATATGTTAACAAGGTAATAGTTTACCTAATTGGCATTATCTTATTGCAACCTATAGGGGATTTTCTCGTCTATTGATATTCATACTATCAGTGGATGGTTATATTCTTAACACTTGTATTTTGTGGAGTGAATGAGAAGTAATAATACTTGATATTATACTTTTCCACACTTTTCGTTGTGATAAGTTATTAATACGAAGATATAAGCATATGTTGTTTTATCTTTTATTTTTCTTCTTTAAATTAATCATTATGTTTGTTTCCAATTTTTTGAGATGTTGTTTTATTATTTCATAATTAAGTTTTTAATTTGAAATCAATGATTATATGTGATGTGTGAGTTTCTTCCACCTAGAGATTTACCACTCTATACATATTTCTATGATATCAGTAACTTGGTTATATATATATATATATATATATATATATATATATATATATATATATATATATATATATATATATATATTCCTATTAGAATATATTTTACAAACTAGTTACAGGGAATACCCCCTGAGGTGAAGGGAGACCAACATTTTTATCCTAAAGTAGGAGGATTTTATCAGGGTCCATCAAAAGTATGAAACATGGTACTCATTGGATGAGGAATCAAATTCTACATCCAACAAGTGTTTCCACTTGAAATTTGTGTAAACCCATAAGGAGATAAGTTGAAAATACGAGTTGAAAAAATAGTTTTTTTATTTTTTCCCTCTAAAATTTGTTGATGTAATCTAATCTTATTTTATTATTTTTACTATTATTTTGTAATTTTCTTAGGAGGCCTATTTTAGACCTCAAAAATCTCCTAATTCTGCAGGGAAGTTGAACTTCAGGTCCACGGGATTTGAGGAACCTCAGAGCCATGAAAATATGCATCAAGAAAGAATCATTGAAGACATAAAGGTAGAAATCTAGAGAGGAGCCCATCATTGGAATAATAATAATTCCAATTTCCCAAAGGAGTCACACCACCAAAGAATGAATCGATCAGCAAGACAATAAAGGTATCTTCATGCACAAACTCATGAACTGTCTAACTTCAGGTACTCTCATTTATTTTATGGTAATTTGTTTTAGATTTAATGTCTTTGGACATAAATTTATTGATTGTATAAGGGTTAAAGTTGAAAGAGATGAAAAATTCATATACAATAAGTATTATAATTATAAAACTGAAAAATATTCTCTCGGGGATAGAAATCCCTTCTCTCCTCTAATGGATGATGTTGAATGCTTCAAGTTCAATAATTTCAAGGACAAGGCAAGTGAATACAAACACAGGTTTGTGTATATTTTAATTCCATGAACACTTGGCAGCCATCCTTTCTAAAGGACAAGGTGAACTAGAAATGCAAGCCTAGAAAGATCATGCAATGCGGGCTTGCTTTGTCGGCACATAATCAAGAGAGCAGATGGCATGTAGATAGTGGTTGTTCCAAGCATATCAATGGGGATAAAATCAAATTCCTCTCACTAAAATAAAAGCATAGAGGGAACAATGTCACTTTCCGCAACAATGCCCCAACAAGAATTAAGGGTAAGGGTATAGTCAGTCTTGATGAAAATACTAAAGTCAAAAATGTGTTGTATGTAGAATGTCTCAAGCACAACTTTATTAGTGTAAGCCAAATGTGTGATAATGGATATAATATGACATTTCAATCCAAGGAATGTGAGATCTGAAATGAAGAAAATGGAAAGTTGGTGGGAAAGGCATTCAGAACCCACAATAATGTATATATGTTTGACGACTCCAAAATAAGTTGTTATCTGAGGAAGACAAATGAAACCTGGTTATGGCATAGGAGACTTGGTCATATTAACTTTGATAGTCTTATAAGTATCATCAATCTAGGAGCTATTAGAGGATTGCCAAGACTATCAAGGCCTGATAATTCAATTTTCAAGTCATGTCAATTTCGTAAGAAGACTAGGACTCATTTCAAGGAAAAAGAATTCTCTTCATCTGAACCATTGGAGCTAATTCACATAGATATCAGTGGCCTAACCAGAGCAAAAATCCCCAAGAGGAGAGAGGTATTTTATGCATCTTATTGATGATTTTACCAGGGCCACTTGGATCATACTCTTAAAACAAAATTCATAAGGTTTTAAACATTTTAAAAAGTTTAAATCTCAGGTAGAAAATGAGAAAGATATAAAGATAAAATTCTTAAGATAAGATAGAGGAGGAGAATACACCTCAATAGAATTTAAAGAACTCTATGAAGAGCATGGGATAAGGAGGCAGTATTCTATGGCCAGAACTCCACAACAAAATGGAGTATTTGAGAGAAATAACAAAAAAGAATAGGAGATGGTTAGATCTATGATGGATGAATCAGATGTACCTCACATCTTATGTGGAGAAGTAGCACAAGAAATAGTGTACCTATCAAACAGAACACAACTCAATCCTAATAGTGATAAAACTCCCTATGAGTTGTGGAAGGGAAGACTTGCATCAATAAAACACTACAATGTATTTGGGAGAAAATGCTTTATCAATAGGAATGATAAAAATCCTGGAAATTTTGATTCACGCGCTAATGAGGGTATATTTTTTTCTCAAATACTCTGCTCGAAGTAAAGGATACAAGTGTTACAACAAAAGGACAAAGAGGGTTGAGGACTACATTAATGTAGTAGTAGATGAAATAGCTCCACAATATGAGTCCTGCAAAGAAAACATGAATTCATATAGAGAAGAGAGTTCGGCCATCAGGCCCTCAGACCATGAAGAAACAAATTCAGATAATGAAGACATAAAAATTAGCACAACTCCAAGGCCCAAAACACCTTCCAGGTATGTATAGAAAGAAAATCTTGGGAGTCAAATTCTTAGAGATCAAATACTTGTTTCTCATACCAAAAGGACATTTGTTGGTAGTCCAATTTATGCAAATATTTCTCTGTTATCTCATGTTGAGCCTAAGAATCTCAATTAGGTTAGTGAGGACAAGTCCTATGTGAGAGCTATGAATGAATAACTTTACCAAATTGAGAAGAATAACACCTGGGAGCTTGTTCCAAGACCTAAAGATAAAAATTTCATAGGCACAAAATGCTTCTTCAAAAATAAGCTAAAGGAGCAAGGTGAAGTAATTAGGAACAAGGGTCAAGTAGTCTAAAAAGGGTATGCTCAGATAGAGGGGATAGATTTTGAGGAAACCTTTGCACCATTAGCTAGACGAGAAGTTATCGGAATATTTCTTTCTTTACTAGTCATAAAAACATCAATTTGTATCATATGGATGTGAAGTAAACATTTCTAAATGTAGATATGGAAGAATAAGTTTATATTGAGCAGCCAAAGGGGTTGATGCTAACTGAATATGAAGGGTTTGTGCACAAACTGAAAAAGGATTTATATGGACTCAAACAGGCCCCAAATCTTGGTATGCAAGACTGCATAGGTACCTTCAACAACAAGGCTTTAAGAAGGGCACTGTAGACAACAAACTATATATAAAATCTAAATACGATCATCTACTAGTTGTGGTAGTGTATGTGGATGGCATAATCTTTGGTAGCGATCTAGAAGGTTTGGGAAATCAATTCTTAAACTATATGCCAACAGAGTTTGAGATGAGCATGATAGGAGAATTGTCCTTTTTCTTAGGATTCTAGATTTCTCAATAAAAATTTGTGGTATTTATCTCCCAATCCAAATACTTGTGATAAACTTTGAATAAATTTGGACTCAAAGATTGCAAGTCCATTAGCATCCCCATGATTACATGTTGTAAGTTATGCAAACAAGATAAGATACCAATGGTAATTAAAAATGTCTACAGATCAATGATAGGAAGCATGTTGTATATCATAGTGTCGAGACCAGACATTATGCAGGTAGTGGGTCTTGTGGCCAGATATCAAACCTTCCCCCATGAAATTTATGTCATTGTTGTCAAAAGGATTTTCAAATGTCTCTAAGGGACAATAGATTGTGGATTGTGGTATGTTAAAAGCAAATATTTTAAGTTGACGACCTATATTGATGTTGATTGGGAAGGAAGTATTGATGACAGGAAGAGAACCTCTAGTGTAGCATTGTTCTTGGGAGATTTATTAGTATCTTGGGTTAGTAAGAAACAAGACTCCATCTCCCTATCAAGTGCAGAAGCAAAATATATGGAAGTTGCCATTTACTGCTCACAATTTCTGTGGATGAAGCAAGTTTTGAAGGACATTAAGGTAGATTTAATTGAGCCAATTCCCATCATGTGTGACAACACCAGTGCTATCAGAATTTCTAAGAATCATGTCATGCACTCAAATACCAAGAAAATTCCTATCAAGTTTCATTTCTTAAGAGAGAAAGTTGCCACAAATGTTTTTCATCTTTAATATGTGGCCACTAAATAAGAACTAGCAGATATATTTATTAATTCTCTTACAAGAGAGCCCTTTATGTATCTTTGGCAGTAGATAGGAGTTATTACTCCTCCTCCCAAATGACTCTATTATAATGTGTGTTGGCAGCTACTTAGTGTCTGGGATTAATTGAAGGGTAGGATGTAGTGGTTCTGAGGGCGTTTTCATGAGAACCCTTTTCCATTGATACAAAAGGGGGAGAAGGTCAGTGATACATAGGACAACAATGAAGAAGACCATTCCTGATTTTAGGGGGAGCTTATTTTGTCTCGATCAATTCCAAAGGGGGATAATGTTGGAGAGTTGACACTCACTAGATGGCTAGTGGTGAGAAACGTGTTGGAATTTATGTAAACAATCATGTGAGGAGATGTGTTTTCCAGTTGGAATTATCTAACAATTGGAAAGCTTGTTTGAATTGATGTCAAACAAACTAGCATGGATGATTGTGGCAGCAGATGTGTGCATTGGTGTGCATGGTGTGTTGAGCTTAGAAGGAGTTCTACGGTTGCTATAGTAACTTGTAGAGAATCATCATAGTAGAAATCTTATTGGAGAAGCCATAATATGATGACTATAATGGTTGGGAGACTTAGGATTTGGAGGCATTTCTACATCAAAATATTTGTTCATATGCTCCTAGAAATGAAATGGTTGAAAAGTGCTTGGAAATATATTTACAACAGTATGTGGAAGTCTGCAAATGGCCCCTTGGTTGAAAAAATATTTTTTGTCAAAGTAAGGTTCCCCAAAAGGCAAAGTTGGAGTACCTTCCCTGAATCCCTAAGTCCCGGAAGCCTAGAGGCTTATTTAAAAGAGACATGGGATTACCTTCAGCATGGGTTGCGGGATCAAATCCCACAAGGTCATAATTTTGGAGTCCCAAAAGCCTGGAGGCTTATTTAAAAGAGACACGAGATTGCCTTGAGCAGGTGTTGTGGAATTAGATCCTGCAAGGTCAGAATCCTGGAAGGTTGGAGCCTAGAGATTTATTTAAAAACTGCTACAGGATTACAGTAAGTCGGGGAAGTGGGAAGACTGGAACTCTAGAAGGTCCAGAAACCTAGAACCCTAGAAGGTAGAAACCCTGTAACTTCTTATTCATTACATTCCTTGTAAGTACCAAGTTGTAGGGAGCAGGGAATTACAAAGGAAATCACTTGCAAAACCAAGGATCGAGGGATCATTTCTCTGTCCTCCAATAGGACAGGTGGCAGCACACTATTAGTCAGAAAAGACGTCAGCAATGTGTAATGTTGGACATGTTGTAAGTAGCTTTGGTATTTTTGGGTACCCAAAAGGCCCACTTATGGGTGATACATGGACCTCTCACAAGTAAATACGTGGCATGGGTGATGAGGAATGTTGACATGGAAATTGTGGGCCATACCCTGAAAATACGAGATCCCGTAACGCCTTTATAATTGCATTTTGAAGAAGTGTCGGGAATGGGAGTTTCAGGTGTTGGATTTGGTGCTTGGTCACTCTTATGTTTCCTAGAGAAAATATGACACAAAGAATTTTACAAGGAAATAGGCCTCTGACAGGATTCTGAAGGGCTTAGCGCCTAGGGGCCTAGCCAATGGTCACAACACCTAGTCCTTAAATGAGAACAAGTAGAGGAGTTAATCGAAATGTGCTAAGACATAGATGGGACAGTTCTTGGAAGCCTGTAACTATTATTGAATTGTATTTAAAAGGCTATGGGTACAAAGGCTTGAGAGATCCAACTCATATAGTGCCATAAGTTCTCTGAAGGCGTGGATGTGTCAGCAGCTAATTAAATTCACAAAGAAGAGTTGGTTAGTGGAGTAATGGCTACTCTCAAGATCGTTAAGTAGAGGCAATGAGGAGCACAATTTGTAGAGAATATTAACGGGGTCAGTAATAAGTTGAAGCAAGTCATCCCTTACCTCGCTGACACTCTTCATTGAATTAACTATAGAATATGGTCATATTAGAGTACTTGGGCCATTATGATCAAATAAATAAGCATGGGAAGGGTTGTTGGAGTAGGTAGGTTGACTGAGAATTTATTCTGAGTATGGGAGACACAGGTCGCCATTCTCCACGTTAATTATAATACATCTGCAGTTGTTGGAGTGAAGAAAACACTTAGATTCCCACTCTATCGTTTAAATGCATTTGAAGTATCTATGCACCAGACGAAACAATATGAAGGAGTGCACTGTGAAAGATTACACTTGGGCATCATGAATGGTAGATTAATGGTCAATAGAGAGAACATTATTCTGAGTGTAGTAGAGGAACAAAATAGAGGATCACAGTTGAGCAAGTTGTGTGTGTGCAGAATTTTTGTGAGCTAAAGAGGTGCAGTGTAGTGAGGATGAAAACAAAAGGGTGACTATGGCTAAGTGTTGGCAGTGATACATAATTGCAGAGGGTTGTGATTAGAGCTTGTGGAGCAGCAGAGAACAAAGTTTAGAGAAGAATTGCAGAGCTGGAGGAAAGGGATTGGTATTGTAGTAAATTAGATTTATATTTTTGCGTATATGTATTTGCCTCTATTTTCAATTTGAAAATTGTATGAAAAGTATAACAGTGGCTAGAGCAGGTTGTGGCCTGCATTCATAAGAAGTTGGTTCCTCTTGGCAAGTTGTGGCTCGCTATATTAAGGAGGTTGGTGCCTCTTGTGAGTGGGTGCTCACAAAAAAATAGATGTAATTAAGTGTTTGTTTAAATTACATCATAATAACAAACATATTGGTTGTTTTCTCCCTTTAGGCTTCCACATAAAAATAATTGTGTCAATATGTGTGTGAGTTTTTCAATTGATGTATGTGAATATATTATCTTGTTTTTCATGTTTACTATAGTATGAATTCTCTCTCAAATAACTGACAGTAGTGAAAAGAATCTAAAGGTTTGTACTTCTAATTTGAAGAACCTCACTATTACTGATTCACCACCCCTCTCAGTAATTCCTTATTCCAACAATGAGTGCTTCAAATGAGTTGAATCTCTTCTTATTTATGGCCTTCTTATGAGATTTAATAGCCTTCCTTTGGGCTGACTTATCCTTTCTTGGTTCAACTTGTACTTGGAGTATTCCTTGACTTTCTATACTCAGAAATAGATTTGTTTGTATGTTACAACATGCCCAAATGGGTCTTATACAATTCATATCGACTTTCTTGACTCATGAAAAACCTTAGAAGCATGAAGAATGTGCTTGACCTAGTTGACTAATAAGAAGAAACATGAAACTCATGCTTGAAAATAATATTTTTTCTTCCCTTTTCTTTCTTTTGTTACATAATAAATACCAAACCTAGTTACTTTTCCAGCACTCCCTCTTAACTAGGGATGTATTCATAATGAATCAACAAGTCCATATCAAGTTGAAATATTCTCATAAGAAGGTATCTAGATTGATAAGCATCAAAATATCAGCATAGTAAACATTGTCACATTACTAGGATACCTAGAGTAATCTACCACTAGACCATTCCCCTTAAATAAATGTTTGTCCATCAAACAATTCTTATCCAAGTCCATGATACTTAGGATCTCCATCCTACTCCATCACATTACATTACTCAACAATGTTTGTCCATTCTTATCTAATCCATCATTCTCCTTATCCATGTCCATGTACTTGACCTAGGATATTAATCCTAATCTTTCACAGTACCTGACACAAGGAGAACCAAGCTAATTCAAATGATCAATCTCCCTATCCATGGTGCATGTACTAGAATTACGATTGTTGGTCTTGGCCTAGTACACAACATATGGAGAACCAGTGTTCAACCTTACTCCCTCTCAACCTGAGAAGAAAAATACACACTCACTCCCTCTCAGCCAAGGATATTTTATCAACAAGCCTTAGCTTGTGTCAAAAGTAATCATAATTCTCTTACATCACCTACTTCTAATTGTAGCTTTCCTATATGAACCCTCTTACCACTAAATATTGCTCACCTTTCAAGGGCTCCAACTCTTCCCCCTAACAGATCATTATCCTATACTTGAGGTCTCCCACTACTACCTACACCACTTTCTTCCTTGAATATAGTCCATTACAAAATTTCTTCAATAGACTAATTATCACGAGGTTAGACAATCCATTGCTTTGAACACAACTTGGTTGACCTCTCCAAACAACCTTTGTCAGTTAATACAACTTTATAGTCACATTTACTTACGCTCTCTAGTTGTTATTATCATCCTTTACAAACTAGCCAACTCTCAGGGTCTTCAAACAAACCTTCTCACCAGTCCTTCAACTACCTCCGAGATGATTATCCTTGGCCCTATAATTGTCCTCTAGTTAATAATCTTTAGGCAATGAATAAAACTGCCTTTTAATATCTTCATGATTTCTATCACATGGTTTTCCAAACATAACCCACCTGATAGAGAATGCCCATTACTTCACCGCCCTTAGGTTTTTCATAGATCTTCCTGAAATAAATTCAATATGTCCTTAAACAACATTAACTTAGGAAGATCAAAATATACCCTTTTCTGCCTCATATGCAATTTGGTTGTGCCCTAGATTTTGAGTTTTTCATCCCTTTTTGAGGGCTTCTACAACCACTTTTACTGCCCCACAACTATGAAAAGAAATGCCTCCAAACACTGTGGCTTAGTTGTTCTAATAAGGTCCTGAAAATCATTGTCCCTTTTTCCACCTTCCAACCCCTTGTTTACCTCCAATAAGACAACTACAGGTCTCGACCTGTAGGTAGAGAAAAATACAAAAGCTTCAGACTTGTTATTAGAGAAAATAAATATGAATATTAACAAATATATGCTCAGAATAACCTTTATCCAATGTTGGCTACTTCTCCAAGCTTCGATTCAGTTGTCAG
The DNA here is from genome assembly GCA_031772625.1 of Pinus tabuliformis. Taxonomy (NCBI): domain Eukaryota; kingdom Viridiplantae; phylum Streptophyta; class Pinopsida; order Pinales; family Pinaceae; genus Pinus; species Pinus tabuliformis. The sequence goes on along the minus strand of CM062816.1, from coordinate 184,972,386 downwards.
GCGAAAAACAGTCTAAAACTTGCCCTACTTTTCTCCTTCACTAGTTGCCTTTGGCTTTTCACACTATTCTAGGTATTGTGCCTCCTGTTGTAGTATTTTGGCCTTGTTAGGGCACTATAACATCCCTCCATCCTACCTCAATTCTCTTTCAAAATTATGCAAAAAACTTTCCTTATAGCTTGTCTCATCTTCCATCATACTCAACCTCCATCCAATTATTTACTTGATAGCTTTGTGCCCTTAAAAACAAACTTTTTTGGTCTTGAAAGAAAATACTACATGACTTTGGTCCTTCCTTCAATCCAAAAGAACTTATGTTCCCAGATATTGGAAGAGTTCAAGCCTTAACATGCACAGGTCGGGTTTCTTCTCATTTGGCTAGCCTTCTACTCTTTCGTGGACCTGAAATAGATATAGATAGACCCAAAACTAGTCCTCAAATATCTTCATTCTTTTCCTCCTTGAGCTTAGTTGTTACAGATGTTCTTTTCTTATGATGATTGGCATTGGTTTGATGGATTAGAATTTATTATCCTTAGTAGCTCATCTCTTCAAACTTAACCCATAGATAATTGTAATGGTCTAGCTCAAAGAAAGTAATTTGGATAGTTGAATTTTGAAGTAGCATTGTCTTGGAGACAATACATGTCATTGTTTTACCTCTGCAATAAGAACAAAAAATTCACCCTCAAATTGTAACCCGGATCATTGTATAGGTGTAGTTTCTTAACCTTGTATCTTCGTCATATCTTGGAGGAGATGTCATACCTCAATGTTGTAACTCATACCATTGATATGTTATGTCATTTTCACATCATACTTGAGGGAATCTTCACATCAATATCTTGAGTCACAGAACAACTTCATAGCTTATATCATTTTAATGTCAAACTTTTCATAGTTAATAAGGAACTCTCATCACCATTCATCAACTATGCTTCAGTCCTTTTTATGATTTTGATCATTGGATTTTTGGATATAAATTTCACTGTAACAAATTTGGATCAGACATATAAGAAGGAAAATTGTATCAAAGTAGGAGATCAATGCATCAACATACTTGGATTTTTATATTTCTTTATCTCAAATAAACTCGTCTTCATTTTAGATGGAACTAGGATTACCTGATATGCTCGAAACTTCAAGAATATAGATTTTTATATTAGCCCACAGTTAGACTTATATTCAAATCCTTTTGTAGCAATCTTCCTTCCTTTTCATAATGCCAACAAATTTGTTATCTTCTAGCCTCCTTTTGTCAACCTTAGCTCTAATTCCACATTGGAAATTAAAGAAGATGTATATTTTTGAAAGAATGACAACAATTGATGAAAATAATGTAATTATCCGTAAATTTGGTCGTTACCGGTCAGTCATTTGTATAACGAGAAAAAGTTATGTAATAAAGTAACCGATATTAATTGGGATTGCCTAAGAGACTTGTAATCATGGAGAATCATTCTTGATTAATAAAGTTTTCCAATCCCTTTCCCCATGGAGGTTTCCTTGACACACTGTCAAGGTTTTACCGTGTAAAACCACCTTGTGTTAATGCGTGATTCAATTTGTTAGTTTTATACATCTATTGCCTTGTATGTTTGAATGATTAATGACTCTCAGAATGCAATAAGTGGTATCAGATAAAATCAAAGGAAGGTCGAAGTCGTCAAAAGTTTAAATCCTAATGCGAAAGGCTTGCTACTATTGCATTTGAACCACCAATCCACTGTGCATTAAAGAGGCCATGAAAATAAGGGAAGCTTGACTCTGCTCACTCAATGAGGACACAGTCTATGCCTCTGTCTAAGAGCTTGCAGCCACTGCGAGAGAATAAGGAAAATATGCCAAAGAAAAAGAGAGAAAGGGGGAGGTCATTGTCGATTTCAGGATTGACAGTCTGTGCCACCATCTAGAGAATTTACGGTGTCTTCCTCATATATAGAAGCAAGAGAATCCGATGCTGAAAAATTGTTGTTCGCTTGATGGGGCCTGACCCAGGTTCAGCAGTGAGTTAGCCAAACAAATCCCGAAACTACCGACCCTTTCGGCAATAGCCCACGGTGCGCGGACTAAGGTCTCACCCGAGGTAGTGTGGGAGGGTGCTGAAACAAGTTTCCGCACCCTAGGGATGTCTTGATGAGGTCTAGGACATTCACGAACCCAACCTGCACACTTGCACTGCTCCGCGCAGCCGCCTGACCTTCGCACCTTGTGTGACTACTTCTGCACAGCTCTGTAAAGAGCGCGAAGAGGTGCTATCTAGATCCTGTATCCTTACTATGCTATTATTATATATCTTGACTTAATTGTGTGTAACCAATATTCTTATCATTCATTCAATATTCATAACAAGTGTGCACGATCATAAAACTGTAAAGAGATGCATAAATACAATAGAAGCATAAGCACAAAGATCTATGAGCAGATGCACAATATTTCAGAATCAAATTATCTTTTATTAATCCTCTATTCAGATACAATCCCAACTTCGCCCTGCGCACTCATTTGCAAGGGTCCACACACACAGCTGCAGAATCTACTAGGCCTTTGTGCACACAGCTACAGAGCCTCTTCCTACTACTACAACCCAAGATTCAGACTTACAGACTCAGAGCTAATTCATTATCCAAGACCATCATATCAATTAAGACTAACATTTACCTTTTACACTTGGAGCCTCGCTCTACATTCTCTATTAAATTACATTATTTAAGGGTAGACAACCCTAGACTCTCGCGCTTCGCACCCGCATTTTGCGGGGTCTTTACATTACATTAACCAAAACTCAGGCTTTAAGCCCCAAAATTGGCTATGGGGGGATCCACTACCCAACAAGCCCCCAAAACAATCATTGCGACTCATCCCAAGTCACTCGGCTGGTGTGGTGACCTGTGCGCATAGTCCATCCAGCAACCTCTGCGCTTCTCTTACGTTTGCAACACACTCTTTTGTTGTCTGTTGTATCAGTTGTGTGCAACTCTCCGATGCATCATTGTCAGGGACACCTTCTTGCCTTAACGCATATGTACTCTGCATCTATGCCAACTTTCCCTCGATCATGGCGGTGACCGTGAATGCTTCCTTGAGCCAAGGCTGGATGCGGGCTTTAAGCACTACTTCTTGCTGGCAGGTGACGTCCACCTGTTCCTTTAGAGCTTGGGCCTCCTTCATCTTGGAAAGTTGATGAGTAAGGGCGACTGTCTGTGTGGTCCCCCTGATATTGTCCTATGCCTGCTGTAGCTGCCATGCTTCTGTCTCCAGATGTTGTATGGTTGGATCTTCCTGCAGTGAAGTGAGCAAGAAGAGGGACTGATCCAACAATCCCGTGTAATCTTGTACAGCGTGTTCTATCACTTCCAACCCCAATTGAATGGCGTGGTGGCACTGCTCTCTGACTTCCGGGCATGTAGAGGGTTGCGTCTTCAGCTGCAGCTCAGTGATTTGCAAGTTCAGCTCCAACTGAACCTTCGCGGCCTCTTCCTGGGTCTTGTGGACTCCAGCCGCTAGCTGGTGAATCTTTTCTGTTGTTGGGAGTACCGCCGGCATAGCTAACTCTAATATGCTGCTACAAACCTCCTCCACGGCCTGTTCCAACCCCTGGGTGTGTGCAACCAGGTTGTCGCACTACAGGCTGAGCTATTCTAAATTTAACTTCTACTCACTCAAGACCTGGAGGGCACGGCCCTCCCTAGCACGAAGCTCAGTAGTTACCCCATCCTGTAGTTGGTATAGTGTTTCTCTAGGAAGGGCAACCAAATTCAACCCCCAGCCATTCATTTGACTTGTACTGGCCCCGTCGCACTCGGTGACTCCTAACACTGTGCCCTCTGGTAATACAAAAGTGTTCATGGTGCGGGCATGCAACGTCGGCTCGGCTTCGGATGTAACTGTTGCAACATGTGTTGCCATCATTCCTGGGGGTCGCACTTGTAATACCTGCAACTGTGCTTTGAGCGCCCCTAACACAGGTGTCTGCTCCGTCACTAGTTCATCAAAAGCAACCTTAATGACATCGCAAACTGATTCGCGAATGTCAAGAAGGTCTCCCTCGGTGAGCTGGATTGGGTCGGCGGAGGTCTTTGTGGCCTTTGTATTTTTCCATGAGGCTGGCTTCTCATGGACGCGTGGCCTCTTGAGTTGGGTCAATTTTGGTGTCAGGTTCGTGCATTCCTCTGTCTCTACCTCCCCCTATATGTCCTACTTCATGGACATTTCTTGGCCTTCCCAGGTCTCTTTCGTGGCCGCGGTTATGGTTTCTGCCATCTACACTGCCCCTGCTGCCTTAGTCGCCTTCTGCTGCATGGTCGCTTCTTCTTCCTGGGGCCTTCTCTCTACCAGTTGCACGATGCATAGCTTGGTCTCCCTCTTTCACTATTGTGTTGTGATCTCTTCCATTTCTGCCAAGTCCAAGGCACGCCACTTCGGAGGCCAAGATGCCATTACCGTAAAGATCACATCATCCATTGCGATGAACGGGAGATTTTCCCATGTTCGTGCGGGATCTTTGCACGCCCAAATATACAGGTTATGCATATCCGCCTTGAACTCTGCTGCGCTCTGTAAGCTATTATGGACTGTAGGAGACAAGCACAGCGTGTGATTGATCCATGTTCGTATGCTCACCTCTACGAACAACCAAAACACCTTTATCACGCTAATCCTCATGACGTATTTCATTGCCCAGAGTGAGGTGTACCTCGCGGCTTCGAGTAAGCCACCCTCAACCATGGGAAACTGGCTGTCCTTTGGTAGTTCTCCTGCAACCAATAGGATGGATAAGAACAACCACGGATAGTGGAAGGTTTTGCCCTACTCCTGGGACTCCCTGTAATTTGTCAAAAACTTGTCACAGAGGAACTACACCCAGTTGAACTGGACCCCCTCGACGCATTGCTCAGCCAATATAATTACAGATGCTAGCACCTCGTCTGCGCGACACTTCCTCATTAGCTTGCCGGCCAACAGCTGGGTGGCTAGGCACACCCCTTGGTCTTTGATGCTTTTGATTACGTACCCTTGCTTCCTCTTCTCCAGCTTATATTTGGCCTTCATGGCTTCTACGAGGGCCAAGTCGCTACTCTTTCTTGCTATGGCTGCAGGGTCATTTGCTTTGATGGGCAGCCAAGAAATATAGTGAGTTAGATCGGCTATGATGGGAATCGGCTCCTCCAGCTAGAGATACCCATCATGTACTAGGCACAATAGCTACCAGATGATAAAAATAGTGACGGGCGCACGGTGGTAGTGGGGTATCCATCGTAGATGGAGTAGCCTAGCCTTCTCTACGCTGCGTAGCCATTTCTGCTTCAGTAATTTCTCCATGGCCAACTGTGGGAACTTCTCGCCATCCACGAGGTCCCAGTCTTCGAACTTCATATTAGGTACCCATCCCAACGGGTGAACATTCAAACCTTATTTCGTCAGGAAGGAGCGGGGTCTGGAGCGCACTCTTCATGGCCTCCAGGTGCTTTGGTATCTTGGCTTTCCCCTTCCACAGGGGGATGTAGGGGGGTAACTTTATCACCGAAGGCACTTGGGAGACATTCTCCACTTCATCATCCTATGCTTCAATTTGGGCATTTAGGGCTTGTAAATCTTCCTCCTCCTCCTCTATTTCAAAGGTGACAACTTTTCCCTTCTCTGCCATTAACAATTTATTAAACTGTGGGTTCCATGGTGATACCCAGACTGGCCCCATTGTCTGCTTATCTTTCTGTGGTCACGGTGTGCGTGGTGACTTTGGAACCACTGGTGCAGCTGCCGCCTCTCCAAGCTCTTCCTGGGTCATACGGGGCTCTGGGGTAACTTCTGTGAATCACACTCTGGATCTCACAGCCGTCATTGTGTCTACACTGGATCCGTTTGTTCGCATACTCAAGGGTGGCAAGAGTGCTTGGTGCTCAATGCTTTGTACTCACTCAAATATTAAACAATCAAGTGTTTCCTCGAGGCTAGCGCAAGGGATTTTATAGTATCAGTTGAATTTGAACTCAACCATTCCCTCCACTTCTGAGTCATTAATACCTTCTTGGCAATAGATTGTCCCAAATCGATATCTTAATTCATGTCTTAATTACCCACCACCCGCTCCATTCTGATTTAAATTGGACCTCTTTTCATGAACAATGACATCAACGGTCACCTTCCAACCTACCCACGTAGCAGCGCAGCCCCTTATCCGCAACTGCGACCACTGTGAAACACTGACCCTGCGCGTAACCTCCTTCCCGCGCAACTCTCCTACAGACTTGTTTATAGTCCCACACTCTCTTTCAACTGCTAAGAGTGTTGATACTGTGCTTCCTACAGATAGTCAGGTTGTTGCACCATCGGTGCGAGGTTTCACATCACCTTCAAACCTGATCTACGAGCCTTCCCTAGTCACCCTCGTGCCAGTCTGCACCTCTCATTCTTCCTTATGCAGTGCGCTTCCTTGGTTACTTTGTCTAATAAGGTGCAGTTGCAGCCATGGTAGTATAACCAGACACTCTTAGCGACATTCTTCTAGTGTGGTGGGAGGGTTGCCCATATGTTGTCCTGTCCTTCGATCGATGCATAATGCTTGCACGATTTCGGTTTCCAGTTTTCTGATATCCGTGTCCATTAACATGCTCTTTTGCTTCATTCGTACCCGCTCTTCTTCGAGTTCACGAAGCTCCATTTTCCCTCGTCGAATGGCTTCTTGAATCTACATATGTTCATCCTTGCGTGGCTGCATAGTCTCTTCACTGTGGTCCTCATGTGCTATCAGAATTATGGAATTTATTACATGAGGATTCTCTTCCCATGCTATAGCCTCAACTCTGCTCGTCATCTTTGGAATCATTCCCGCACTCAAGTTCCTATGCATGGCCCTATGGGCCCATCGGACCGCTGGTATGCGTAGGTCCCAATCAGTTCATTCCGCCCAGTAATCCTTATTCAAGATCCCACGTACCCATTTAAATGCTTTTATGTGGAAATTTTTTAGTGCATGGTGCTTCTCCTGCTACTGTAGTTGGTTCCAAGTGTCGATCCTTAGTCTATGATGTGCTTGCATAGCACATGTCTGCACCCTTCGACACAGGTGGGCACGTAAACTACGCCGTCCTAGCTGCCTGGTTTTTGTTCACCATTGGGGACTTCCAAACCATAAGCACATTAGTCTTCTACATTTGCACCAGTTTCCAATGGTCTTCTGATGTGTACTCCACCAACATGCGGGTGTCACACAACACCTATTCCAGCGCACCATATCGCTGCTATTCCGGTACTGCACTTTCAAATTTGTCTAAGAATTCATCCACCGCTATTACCCCATCATATGTTGGCAATTCCCTTGCTTCTATCATTACGCACCGTAGTGATCTAATCATCATGTTGCAATTCAGCATGGTCACTTCGTGCAACCGGTTCTGTCAGCGTTCTACTTCCTCATTTGAATCCGAAGTACAGGAACTGTCGCGTTCCCATGAGATTCTCCCATCTATAGTCGGGTTCACTTGATCTTGGTCTTGTGCCATTATCTGGTAAATACAATCCAGTTCATCGTCGCTGTCATCATCGCGCACAGGTTCAGTGTAGCATGCTCCTTCGGCTGGATCTAGCAGAACTACTATGCTTAAGGACTTTTTCTCGAATATCATCTTCCACTTCTTCAGGTTGATTACTCCATTCATATCAGTGGCCCAATCTATTCCTAGCAACGTGGGATAAGGATTGTTGTCATCAACAATCTCTATCACTTCAAAGTCTATCTGTGTGCTCGCGCCTTCGAGATCAACTATTACCCCTTGCAATCTCCCCACGGGAAAAATCTTCTGTTGGTTTGCCATCCGTAATTGAATAGGGGACCACTATAATGCAAGCTTTCCCATACATTCCCATGTCTCTTTTGGTAATACATTCACGTCTAAACCTAGGTCTAAGATTACCTGGTCCATTTCATATTCGCCAATATGCGCCGTCAATCTCATTTCCCTCCCAGTGCGCAATGCATGCTTTCCCAGTTTCCAGACCACGCACGTTCCCTTGACCCCGCGCACCTGGTGATCAACTCTTGTAGTCCCTTAACTACCTTATTGTTGTGCAACAGTTTCATGCATGTCTCTAAAAAGGTAGTAAGCATAGAAGGATTCATCCCTGGCTCTGGTCGATCCTTACTACCTGAAGTAGAGGCCTCCGCAAAGCTCTTCTTAGCTTCCATGAACGTCTCTTTTGCATGTTCTAGGTCAAACTCAAGTTCCTTTGTAGGAGCCTTATGAACCCATGCATCTTCCTTGGGCTGCTTCCCCTTATCCTCCCCTGTGGTTGTACCGCTTCTGAGCACCATATTCACATTTGGGTCTTCTTCGCACAGTTCAGATCTCATCATTTGGATATTTTGAGTCGGAGCAAGCTAGAGTACCTCTTTCTCGCGCATCTATGCGATCAACATAGTACAATCTACCATTTCATGATCAAATTGAGCATAGTATGAACAGGATACTTTCGTTGGGTTGGTACAATTGCGGCCATAGTGCCCTGGTCCTCTGCAATTGTAACAAATTAATTGGCCACGACCCCTTCCTGGGCCCATCCCTCCTCATCCTTGCCTCGCCCCTAAAATCAAGTGCACACCATCCCCACGGCTGGGTCAAGGCCTCTCATTTCTGTCTGCATTCTATATGGTGGAGTTCGCTCCATCATCAACTCGTAGCTACGACAAGTATTCTCGTCGTGGCCCGCCAACCTACAGAAATTACAAAACAGCTGCTGCAGAGTCTGTGTATACTTCTGCAATAGATGACAATTGTCTGTCATGTGTTTTCCTCCTATCTGACAGATCGTGCACCATAGCGTGGGTGTCGTACTTTGGCCCTGCCTATGTTTATGTTCTTAATGGCATCGGTCCCCCTCCTTCCAAGTAGTTCGCGAATACTGGATAGTGATCCTTGTCGTGGCCCTGACCTTTGCATTTTATACACCATACTTCAACACACGCCTCTAGCCACGGTGTCCTATTTTGCTTCAAACTCTGCATCTCCAAGCATAGATTTTGTAGCTGCACATGGATTTGTTGAACTCCTGGCCTCAGATCCTGTATCAGTGTTTCATGCAACCTCATCGCCATCTCCAACGCTTCGGCCTAGGTTGAAAACTTCTGCTGTGACAACGCCATCCTCAAGTGGGGCGTTAAAGATGCCACAAACCATGCACAGTGCTACACATCTGTTAGCATCATATTAGCCTTGCAGATTGTACTCTTCAGCCACTAATCTAGATCCCATGGGGTCTTGCTTGGGAGCATCGTGATCTATTTAAATCCGATGATTGACTGTGTCTCTGATTTTGGCCAGCGAAATTCTCTATTCAGCGCATTCTAGATCTCTGTTATTCCTGCATTTGGGTGATCATTCGAGTGCTTGATATACCATGTCAATGCTCGATCCTGTAGCACACTCACCAATGTATCCTTCTTAATGTTGTCATCTGTAACCCCTTGTGCTTCCCACACTGCTCTTACCACAAACCAAAACTGATCCGAGTCCTCATTTCCTACTCCTTTGAATATAGGTAGCTTGATCACGCTCACCACACTGAACTGCTGGTTTGGTGGAGGTGGTGTGGGCAAAGATGGAGGTGAAGGAGGTGAAGTGAGTAGTGGCATAAGTGGAGATGGTAACTGCGGAATGCACTACCTTATCAAGTTGACCGCACTCCTCGAAGAGACCCGAGCGATCTCTTCCTCGCTCTCTCACGAAGGTGAAATTAAGGGACTGTTTCCTAATTCCCCACTACCACTGTAGACCTTTCTGATCCGTGTCGTTCCGAACATTAATGTATTCGCATCACTTGTTTTTCACATAACATCATCTTAATCCAAGTATTCAAAGGTTTTATGTAGTTACCTCGCGGTCCCTTGAGAAAATGACTTTCTTCTTCGCTGTAGCTCACAGTTGTGTCTATCAAAAATTCAGTGATAAACCCTCCTATTATCCTGTCGAGCTAATAATCCACAGCTTGCACAATCTTATCTTCTGATGCCTCTAGTCTGCGCACTAACTCCAGAGTCCACACTATTTTGAGCTTGTGCCTTCCCCAGCTATCAGCTACCCTCGCAATCCAGCTATACTATTCAGATGGAAAGGATGCGAGGAAGATCTCATGGAATTTCATATATACGTAGCGATCTAGCCACCTCTTCTCAGATATCTGCGGAGTTTTGTTTTCCTGTGTCCCGAACTCGTGAAGCTTCTTTTCCAACCACTCTTCATTTTCTTCCTTCATAGGGTTCCAATGGCATGATATCAGACATCCCTTAGGCAGATCCCAGTCCCAGCAATGAAACCATTTGTTGGCTTGATGGGGCCTGACCCAAGTTTAGTAGTGAGTTAGCCAAACAAATCTCGAAACTACCAGCCCTTTCGAAAAAAGCCCGCAGTGCGTGGATTGAGGTCTCACCCGAGGTAGTGTGGGAGGGTGTTGGAACTATGTTTCCGCACCCTAGGGATGTCTTGATGAGGTCTAGGATGTTCGCAAACCTAACCTGCATACTTGCGCTGCTCCGCGCAACCGCCTGACCTTCGCACCTTGTGTGAATACTTCTCTAGAGCTCTGTAAAGAGCGCGAAGAGGTGCTATTTAGATCCTGTATCCTTACTATGCTATTATTATAGATCTTGACTTAATTGTGTGTACCCAATATTCTTATCATTCTTCCAATATTCATAACAAGTGCGCACGATCATAAAACTGTAAAGAGATACATAAATACAACCGAAGCATAAACACACAGATCTATGAGCAGATGCACAATATTTCATAATCAACTTATCTTTTATTAATCCTTTATTCAGATACAATCCCAACTCTGCCCTGCGCACTTGGCTGCAGGGGTCCGCGCACATAGCTGCGGACTCTACTAGGCCTCTGCGCACACAGTTGTAGAGCCTCTTCCTACTACTACAACCCAAGACTCAGACTTATAGACTCAGAGCTAATTCATTATCCAAGACCATCATATCACTTAAGACTAACAACTTCCTTTTACACTTAGAGCCTCGCTCTATTTATACATTCCCATGGTCCGTGGACCATGGGTAGGCCGACACATTCTATATTAAATTACATTATTTTAGGGCGGACAACCCTAGACTCTCACGCTCCGCACCCACATTTTGCGGGGTATTTACATTACATTGACCAAAACTCGGGCTTTAAGCGCCAAAATTGGCTATGGGGGGGTCCGCTGCCCAACAATTGCACTCTTTGAGCCTATCTAGATTTGCTAATAGTCGAAGCCATGGAATGGTAGTTGGTCGTTAAAGTTTTTTTTAAAGGAAATAGGGGAGCTAAGAAAATTGATGAAAACACCTGAAGGCACCACACATTCTTGGAGGAGTAACAAGTTAAAGAGCCACTGCTTCCACTGATGACAAGAATTTATTTTTTTAAGCATTGCTTGTCGAAGTTGTCAGAGAACCTATGCACAGAAAATCGTAAACCAGGCTTCCGAGTAACTTAATTTTTTAATTAGAATGAAAAAACAAAACAAAAAAAATTGTACAGGGTTTGAAGTTTTGAGAAATTCTAGAATTTTTTGAAGTAACAGAAATTGGAGTAGGGTTTTGTTTAATTTTTTCTCTGAAATTAAAAAAAGGAAACCCAAGAATTCTGGAATTTTTTGTTGTAACATAAATTGGAGTAGACTTTTGTTTAGTTTTTTCTCTAAAATTAAAGAAAGGAAACCTAAGAAACCATTTTTTTTGAAAACCCTAGTTGAAGGAAGGAAACCCTAGTAGGAGAAATAAATGGCAAAAATCACGAATGCAAAGTTCGAGGTGGAAAAATTCACCGTCAAGAATAATTTTTCTTTATGGACAGTGAAAGTTAGGGATTTTCTTGTGAAACAAGGGTTGCACAAAGCATTAGACAGGGTGAAGAAGAAACTTGTTGGCATGAATAATTTGGACTCAGAGGACTTGGATGCCCAAGCTCGCAGTACCATCAGGTTGTGCCTGGCAGATGAAATTCTCATCAATATTGTTGAAGAAACCTCAGCATTAGGTTTATGGGGAAAACTAGAAATGGTGTATATGACAAAGTCTTTAACCAATAGAACTTATGTGAAAAGGAAATTGTAGTCTTCGAATGAAGGAGGGTACAAAAATCGCAGAACATTTAAATGTTTTTAATGCACTTATTTGCCAATTGTCAAATATGGAAGTTAAATTTCAGGAAGAATAAAAGCTATCAATTTGTTGTGTTCTCTGCCCGAGTCATGGGACCACTTTGTAACCTCTATCAGTTTTAGCACAACTGAATATTTGGAATTTGATACAGTTGTGGGAGCTCCATTATCTGAAGAAGTATGGAGGAAGCCCAACATTGAAACCTCCACACCATAATTAATGGTAGCTAGAGGTCATTCAAAGGAAAGATGAGAGAAAGCAAGGAGTTCTTCTAGATTAAAATCAAAGGGAAAAAAGTGTAAACTCAAATGATGGTACTGCAACAAAATTGGACACTTCACGAAAGACTATTGGAAACGAAAGTAGTCTGAAAACCCAAAGAAGGAAGAAAATCAAGCTGAGTTAGGTATGATTGATGAAGTTTTACCAAGGAAACTTTTAAGGATGGAAAAATTTCTTAAAGTTTAAAAACATTGGCGAATCTCACTAATCCCTAATATGCAAACTATAAAATGTTTATTGATATATTTGTAAAATTATTCAAATTTATAATGATTTTATATATAGCCTCTATACAATGTTGGCTATTTTTAAGGTAAAATAATTTTATATTCTAAAATTTGGGCGAATCGTCTTTTATAAAATTGGCAATTGGCGAATCTTTTTTGTGGAAAAATCATGGAAAATTAGCCCACTGGGCGAACATTAGCCCCTAAAATTTTCCATGAGTTTTACTTATTGAATTAGGTATGGTATATGAAGCTTTACCTATTTGTAATGTCTCCCAGAATTATGATAATTGGTTGTTAGATTTTGGTGATTCTCATCACATGAGTCCGCTTAGAAATTGGTTCATGTCATATGAACTTGTGAATGGTAGTTTTGTGTTTATGGGTAATATTATATCTTGTCAAACTGTTGGGATGGGAAATATTAGAATTAAAATGTATGGTGATACCGTTAGAGCATTAAATAATGTTATGCATGTACCTGAATTGAGGAAAAATGTGATTTCTTTGGGAGTGTTGGAATCGGATGGTTACATGTTTATAGGTTAGAATGGAGTGCTGAAAGTCACAAAAGGCACCCCGATTGTTATCAAGGCAGAAAATATCAGTAATATTTTCAGACTTAAAGGAGGTAATAAGGTCAGTGAGGCAACGACTATATCAGAGAAGCCAGAAGAAGGTACCCGCCTGTGGCATCAATGGCTGGGTCACATGAGTTAGAAGGGTCTTTAGGTATTGATGAATCGCAAGTTGCTTCTTGATTTTAAATCCTTGAAGTTGGCTTTTGTAAAAATTGTGTATTTGGTAAACAATGTAAATAGAAATTTAAAACTGGAAGTTAAAATAGTAAATAAATTTTATACTATATTCATTCTGATCTTTGGGGAGCATCTCCTACTGTATATATTATGGAGGTGCATTATACTTCTTAACATTTATTGATGATTTCTCCCAAAAAGTCTGGGTCAATATGTTGAAAAAGGAAGTTAATGTATTAAATGTTTTTAAACAATTTAAAGTAATGGTGGAAAATAAAACAGGCAAATCAATTAAATGTTTAAGAGCTGATAATGGCGGTGAATTTACTTCTCTAGAATTTGAACAATACTGTAAGGGTGAAGGAATTGTTAGACATAAAACTATTGTTTATACTCCTCAACAAAATGGCATTTTGGAACGTATGAATCAAACTCTTATGGAAAGAGCTAGAAGCATGATCAAAAATGCTAACCTGCAAAAGGAGTTGTGGGCATAAGTAGTATCTACTGCTTGTTATTTAGTTAACAAATCACCTTCAGTTGCCATTAATTGTAAAATTCCTGAAGAAGTTTGGTCGGGTTAGTCTTATGATTATCCACATTTAAGGATTTTTGGTTGTGATGCCTATGCTCTTATTCCTAGAAAACGACGCTCAAAATTAGATCCAAAATCGAAATGTTATGTCTTTGTTGGGTATGGCAATGCAGTGAAAGGATATAGGTTGTGGGATCCTTCTTCACGGAAGATATTCATTAGTAGAGAGGTAACATTTGATGAATCTTCTCTTTAAAAATCAGATGTTGAAAAAGTTGAACAAGAATAGGTATCACCAAATCAGAAAATTCAGTTGGAGGTGAGACCTTTTTCATAAATTCAAAAGGAAGGAGGGACTTATAAAGAAAAAGGTGAAGAATATGCAAAGGAAATTGTTGAAATTTCAGAACCAGTTCAGTAACTAGTCACTCTAAGAAGGTCTACAAGGGAAATAAGAACACCCAAAAGGTATAATGAACATGTTGCTTCACCTATTTCATTGATTACTGGAGATGGGGTGTTGTGGGGAAAAATTCCTATGCAAGACGATCCTATCCACCTAAGGTGTGACAATGCCTTAGCAACAAACAGAGACAGCTATTCTAGTATTCTTCCTTTATGAATTAAGAATGAAGAGAGATAGATGGACTAACCGGTGTCTTCCGTTTGTCCCTCGATCCAGTTTCCCTTCTCTTTGAGCGTTCCCAGCTACTTGCCTTCTCGCTCGCCCAGCTTCAAGAGGTTTCTGCAAGATCACAAGAAGAGAACACTACACAAGACATGGATTCATATTCATAACTAGTTCAGGATTAGCAGTAAACTAAACATACTAATGCAATCATACATCAAAGATACATCAGTATATAGGAGAAACCAAGATAGCTTTATTGATGAATAACAAGGTTCAGGAAGAGATACAACCCAGAGGGCTCCAATCCAGCATCTCCTTCCCAGAAAATGGAATTTCTATCTTCACCCCCTTCAAAGCATTAAGCACCCAATGATTCCAATCTCAAACCAACAACAATTCTTTGCAATAACAAAATTCCAGCCCCTAGATCTCATGGAGGAGAGATCCATATATAGATGTTTGGAGAGAGGATGAGTCAGCTTGAGATCTGACTAGTGTCCTCTCCCTCTGTTAGTTCTTGATTCCACTTGGAGGTTCTTGCTTCCACTTGGAGATTAGGAACCTCTTACTCATCACCAGTCGAATTCACTGAGGCAAGTGTCATTGAGGAATATTCTGGAAGCTTCCTGGGTCTTGACACCTCTTGGAATGAACTTGCCATTTGGAAACTCTCGCTCAACGCACCCTGGTAGTGCTTCTACCTGCGTTGCAGTGTAGGTAGCCAGTGTTGGCTTTGACATTCAGCACAGACAGCTAGTGGAGCCATTGAATTGATCCTGAATTGACTTGTTTTTTAGCAGTTTCTGGTGGAGAACTTCTGTGAATTGCTGTGGTTTGTTAGTCTTGTTCCTCTAGGGGTAGGAACAACATGTTTAGGGACTTTGGATCCCTTAGATTATGGACATTTCATGCTCAATGCTGTAAGGCACAAAAATGTCTATAACAGTTGCCCCCTAAAGTATGAGGCCGTTTATCGGGTGAAATGCTTTATCAGGGGGATCCGAAGTTCATCCAGTGCTGGGAGGAGACCTTTAATAAGATACAATACAATACATTATTTTTCATACTGCTTTCATGATCTAGCTGAGGTGGGCATTCCCATGCTCAGCTTTATAAATTCATTTTTCTGTACATGGAACAGACAATCGTCTGGTGGTAGACTGATAATTTTGATGAAATTATCATCCTTTGGGTAGGATGATTATCTGCTGCAATGATGTACATGTCAATGTCTTTATCTTTCCTGAATATATATCGCAGCCCGGATGGATGAAACTAGATCCGGGGTCTTCAAACACGTTCGATCTTCACTCTAAGTACAAGTCGATCCATGTGAGAAATGTTCTGAATTCGAACATGGAAAGACATCGCTTGATTACCGGTCAATGAGGTAAACCGTTAACAAGCACGAGAGGAATCACAGATAATGATAATGACCCTCAAGGTACTGCAGTACAATTCACGTGGTGTGAATAACGAACTTGGCGTCGAACACCACGCAAAATCTTTCGGTCGAAGGTCATTGATGTATACCTATCACCGGAAGTGAGAAACTTGCCATTGAGGCATGCAAGCTTCAAAGTACTGAAGGGGTTGTTCCTAGATCAACTTCTTGGATAATGAGCTGATGTCGACAAGAAGCGATCCGTCAAAGGAGGGCCTTAATGAATCCCACATCAATGACACGGAACAAAGCTAATGATTTTGATGGAGGTGAAAACGATCTGTGACATATGATTCAGGGTGGCGGTCATGAAAGGATGAAGGATAATGTATGGCAGTGGATGGGACACGGTTGACTTTTCTGAACGACTTCTCTTGAACATATGGCGACACTGATGCGATGGATTGGTAGCATTACCCCAAATATGGATGGTATGGTGAGACCATGGATGTGACGGTGAATGAAACAACCCAACCCGATTGTGGTACGGAGGAAAAGTGTCATGTTCAAGAGCGACTTGCTACCATCAAAGTTTTCTTGAGTTTCTCCCAATTTTTCCCCAGTCATTGCTGACCAGTACCTCTTTATTTTTGTCAAGCTTGAGGAGGATAACATATGCTTGTTCTATAACCTACCCTTCGGGCAAGCCCATCGCTATGTTTTAACAAGCCTAGCGATAGTGAAACTCGTTCTCGTCTAAAGACAAGTTTGTCGCTATTTAGTGATTTTAACGAGTCTAACGACAAAGATAACTCGGTCCTTTTCATTTTTAGAGAGTCTAAAAAGGTACATAAAGTTAACTCCAAAAGTCCTTTTTCGTCATCTAATCCCTTATGTCCGAAAAAGTATAAAACAATACAGAAGGGATGAGTTTTCGATAGTTTTAACGAGCCGAATAAAACAAGCACTCGATCTTTTTGTGCAATAATCCCTCAGGTCCAAAAAGATTAAAATCTAGAGGAGGGATAGCACTTCCTGTCCCTTTAACGAGCTGGAAGGCCAAGGACTCGGCAATCTTTTCATATTTTATGAGTCAGATGAAAAGAGCTTAAATAAGACTCGTCTTTTGAGGAACGAGTGATGAAACGGGTTAGCAGCTGATTCCAGGTATAGGTTGGAATTTTCCAATCACGGCAGTGTCACAAGGATGGCTACTGAAATCACTCTTCGCAGTTGTTCCTCAAAATGGGTAAACAAACATATGGAGG
This sequence comes from Pinus tabuliformis, assembly GCA_031772625.1. Lineage (NCBI taxonomy): Eukaryota > Viridiplantae > Streptophyta > Pinopsida > Pinales > Pinaceae > Pinus > Pinus tabuliformis. The sequence continues at coordinate 184,955,150 of CM062816.1, read as the reverse complement.
TGAACGATCGGCCAAATGAAAAGTGGAGGTGACGGTGCAAACACAACCAAGGCTTTAATGGCTGATGATATTACATTCACTGTGGTTATTTACCGAGATAGTTCATTTTTTAATGAGCTTAAACGCGGGTGGAAACATTTGCTCGATCTTATGTTTATTTTTTAACGAGCATGAACTATGTGCTAAAACTGCTCGGATCTTGCGTTTATTTTTTAACGAGCATGAACTGTGTGCTAAAACTGCTCGATATTATATGGTCAAATTCTGAATTTTTACCATAACTAGCTTTGCTCTTTTCAAAGATAGTACTGTATCCTCAATTGCTGCATCAAACTAGTTATAAATGAATAACATTTGTTTGAAAATGAGATTAGAACCCTAATATTTCGCTTTGAACTATGTAAAAAGCAATTAAAAAGTGTTTTTACCTCTCATTTTACCATTCCATTTGAACTTTGTTTGTTGGAGCTTTGGAGGTGCCTCTTCCCCCTTGATTTTCATCAGCTGATTCCGGGAGATTCTGCGGACTATTTTCGGCGCCGTCTGGACCAGGTAGGAGCTAAACCCTAGCTCTTTCTTTTCATGGTTTCCTTTTCCCATTATGTGCCTGTTTTCCTGTTCTCCTGAGCCCCTGGGGTTTTTTTAGGGCGCTCTGCCATCAGCGCAGATGGTTCACTCAAAACCTGCTTTGAATGTCAAGCTGCATGAAGGCAGTTTGACCTTCAACGCAGGTGGAACACTGGCTAGTTGCGTTGGGCATAGAAAATAGTTTTGTTGCACAATTTTTGATGAAAATTTTGCCAGTTTCTCATCAAATCCAGGATCTAACTCCTCTCATGTTTTGTTTTCAGAGATTATTGGAGCAAAATAACCCTTACATGGTGAGAATGAGAACATGAAGAAGAGGACATGATTGCCCTCCATGATCCTGTCACGGTGAACGCGCTGCGGAACTGTGCTCTGCTGAAGTTCTTCCGTATCTCTAATATGAGAGCACAGATCTCCCTACTGCAGTATATGCTTGATGCTTGGGATCCTATCAACCAAGTATTTCAGATCAGGAGCAAATCCATCCCTTTGACCGTGGTAGACATTTACTTCTTGACTAGTTTGTCGAGGCGGGGTGCCCCCATTTCTTTGTCAGGTTCGGCCCGAGGGAATGACTCCGTGAGAGATTATGTCCGCCAGTATTGCAGGGAAGGATCTCAGCCGAGTAGAGACGGCAAGGTCGTTATCAGTGAGATTACTGACAGGTCTCTCAGGTCTATTCTGTATACTATTGGTAGGATGGCCGGTAGTGCATCTCTTCATGTTGCCAACAGATCCTATGTGCAGCACGCCTTGGAGTGCCTCCAACCGAAAATATTCAACTGGTGTGATGCAGTACTTCTTCAGATGAAAAGTCAGTTGACCAAGGTAAAGGACGGGAAGCTGAAGAACTTTGGATTTGGTTCTATTTTGACTGCCTTTGCCTTGGAGAAGATACCACTGATGCAGCCTCAGTATATCGCACTCGACTTGCCTTCTCCTACCGAGCCACGCATGCAGAGATGGGTTGATCACATGTCTAGGCATGCTGGTCAATCTCAGATTTCTTTCACTGATACCTTCTTCAGGTGGTTCGAGCGTCAGGAGATGGTCTATTCCGAGTATCCATATGTTGGTATGGATTTCCGAGGTGATCCGGACTTGGTACTGCCGGATGGCGAACAGTGGGGTGCTATTGGTAAAATCTTCGACCATATCACTGTTTACTGTTTTTTATTTATAATGTCCTTGTGCTTTATCAAGACTTTAATCAAACTCATGTGTGCATGCAGATGTTGGTCCTGTTCGTCCAGCAGTTCGCCCAAGCGCGCCAGTTGCTGCCTCAGTAGGGGAGACTGCTGGGAGGGTTATTCTTCGTGACCTTGATGTGGCCGAGACCCTTACAGCTGTGCAGGAGCAGGTTGAGAGCCTTACTCTCGGCATTCCCGATGTGAGGATCGACGAGTTACCTTTACAGTTGCAGCGGCATACTACTGGTGTGCCTAGACGATGGACTCGTCTCTTACGCATGATTGCACAGGCCGTGACATGCTATCATGAGCATCACTAGACTAGGGTGCCCCCTAGCATTTTTGAGTTTTTGGGTCATGCGACCGATTTTTGTCTTGGTTACAGAACATTATGTATAAACGATAAACAGCTTATATATATATATTTTGATTTTCGGGGTTTATTTTGGTTGAGTTATATGATCCATATGTACAACATTGATGATGTGTCTCTTTTTATAAATTTCACAAATGTCTATCTAACACATAGTTTGCTAATGAGTCGGTTAATGTGTTTAAGTTTCTGGAAATATGTTGGTATTGAATTAAATCAAATTGTCTTTCCAAAATCTTAACCCTTAGGAACATGCGATAAATAGCTGGGTTGCGGACGGAATATATACCATTGAGTTGTAGTATTACGAGTTGTGAGTCTAGCCTGACGATTAGTCGACGTATACCATGGGTGATGGCATCAGAGAGTAGTTCTATCAACGCGCTATACTCAGCGATGTTATTCGTTGATTGCCCGATACATACACCTCTGAAACTTACTAACTCGCCGCTTGGATCAAAAATGGCCCAGGCTGCGGAGGACAGGTTCCGCGAACTATGACTCGCTCCGTCGGCATATCCAACACATGTCTCCAGAAGGTTTGACATCTGCAATAAATGTAAAAAGGTGGATTACTCGACCAAAACAACACTTTAGCGAAAACAAAATACAACAAAAGCATACAGGTTACTATTTAAGCATAGTAACGCTTGAGGTACAACCCATTACGAGGTTGCGCCAGTGGAATTCCGTCATAATCCATTAACTCGTAAGCTCCTTTTTCTAACACTCGTTTAACAATATAGGGGCCCATCCATAAAGAATTAAATTTACCTGCTCCCAATTTATCGGATTCTTGGTCATAAAGCAAGACCAAGTCACCTTCTGAGAAGACACGGGGTTTGACATTTTTGTCGAACTGCGCCTTGACTCGTTTCTTATGGGCTTCATTAGCCAAAGCGGCATCACGACGGGTTTCATCCAATTGGATTAATTCCAAGAAACGGGCCTCTTCTTCTGAAGTTCCAGGGAGGAGATCAATTGCGAGTTTAAGAGACGAGATTTCACACTGGATTGGCAAGACTGCTTCCAGGCCATACACCAGTTGGAAAGGTGTGAACCCGGTCGCATTCCTTACCGATGTTCGGTAAGCCCACAAGGCTGAGTACAGGATTAGGTGCCACCTTCTTTTGTGAACTCCGATCATCCTTTGCAACATACGCTTCAGGACCTTGTTGATTGCTTCAACTTGTCCGTTGGCTTGTGGATAATACGGGGTAGAGCTGTCGTGAGATAGCCCTAGCTTGGCAGCTAATTCAACCATAATGTGATTGCGAAAATGCGATCCATGATCTGTAACTATAGCCTGTGGTATGCCGAACCTGGCGACTACATGATTGAAAAAGAAAAGGGCAGCTGTTTCACCAGTGTTATCTAATGTAGGCATCGCCTCAGCCCATTTGGTAAAATAGTCAACGGCGACTATAATATACCCATGCCCCCCAGTCGAGGTGGGGTTACATGTCATGAAATCGATGCCCCATTTGGCGAAAGGCCCAACAGCAACTATTGGCTGTAAAGGTGCGGGTGGTCTTCTGGTTTTGCTATCAAAAATTTGACAAGCATGGCAACTTCTGACTGCGGTTATGCAATCTTTGAACATGGTTGGCCAAAAGTATCCTGCTCGTAAGATTTTCTATGCTGTAGCATATCCAGATTGATGCCCCCCACACGCGCCTGAATGACATTCATTCAGGGCTTTTTCGGCCTCCTCATGGGTGAGGCACCTCCTCAGAACTGTATCGATACCACGACGGTAAAGCGTATCATCGACGATCATGTAGTCTTTTGCTTCGTATCGTATACGTTTCCGTTCTGAGTGAGAGGTGTTAGGCCTGAATTTTTGGGTTTGGAGATAAATTATTATATCTCCATACCACTCATTGCTTGTAGATATCAGAAACAAACTTTCGTCCATGATTGATTCTTCGGATGTTTCATCGTTGGACGACGATGGGAGATCGCACAATAATTCTGCGAAGACTAAAGCTTTCTTTGATTTGGATTTTACAAATTACAGATCAAACTCTTGAAGGATCGCTATCCATTTTGAATATTTGCCCCCCAGCAACTGTCACGACAATATATAAGTCATGGGGTTGCAATCTGATAGAATGGTAGTTTTCCGAAAGAGGACATAATGTCAAAATCTTTGTATCGCTTGAACAGCAACGAGTGCTAGCTTTTCAACGTAAGAATATTTGCTTTCTGTATCATTCAAGTTTTTACTTAAATAATATATAGGATGTTCAATTCCATCGACTTCTTGAACTAAAACCATCGCAATGATCGTATCCGCTGCAGCCAGATACAGGTTAAAATCTCTTTGATAGTCCGGGGCATACATTAATGATGCTTTTACTAGAGAATCTTTCAGAGCATCAAAGGAAGCTTGCGCCTCCTGATCCCAGACAAAAGGTACATCCTTTTTCAAAAGACGAGTATAACCTTTTGCAAGTTCTGCGTAATTTGGAATGAACCTCCTCAGAAAGTTTGCTTTCCCTTGGAGTTTCTGAATCTGAAGCAAATTTGAAGGTGGAGGCAAATTAATGATTGCCTGAACCTTGCAAGGGTCAAGACGAATCCCATCCTTAGAGACTACAAAGCCAAGCAAACGACCAGAACCGACGCAAAATACACATTTGTGCGGATTGAGTCTTATCTTGTAGTGTCGGCAACGTAGAAATATCGCTCTTAAATGTTGTGGATGATCAGTCCGCTTTCATGAATGAGCCGGAAGGTCGTCGAGATATGGTTGAACGATGTTCTTGATGTCATGGAAGGCATAATTCATTGCCCTCTGAAACGTCGCCCCTGCTTTCTTTAAACCAAAGGGTAATTTTCGATAAGCGAATGTGCCCCACGGACAAATGAATGCAGTCTTTGACTGGTCCTGTAGGCGGATATTTATTTGATTATACCCGGAAAATCCGTCCATGAATGAAAAGATTTCACATCCGGCGCATTCATCAACTATCTGGTCGATGAAGGGTGTAGGGTAGTTGTCTTTGGGACAAGCTTGGTTTACATCCGTATAATCGACACACACTCTAATTGTCCCTTGTTTCTTCATAACAGGGACAATATTCGATACCCAATCGGTTAGAGGAACCGGGTAGATGAAACCAGCATGGAGAAGTTTTTCAACTTCTGCTTTAATGGCAGCGGCTTTCTTGGGGTGCACTTGCCGAAGCCGTTGTCTTACCGGTTTGACATCTGGATACATCTTAATTTCGTGTTCAACAATACTCGAGTTAATGCCAGGCATTTCATCATATGACCAAGCAAAGACATCTCTGAACTCGCGAAAAAGAGCGTTATATATTTCCAGTTCTGAAGGAGAACAACTTTTTCCGACATAAATATTCTCTACAATATTTGTTTTAGTCGAGATATTTATGGCTATAGTCTCTTCAATATTGGATAAGTTTCGCTCGGAATCCACCGTATTTACAGTGTTTGATAGGAAATCAAAAACTGAAGGGTGGTAAAGGTCCTATTGAGTATCTTCATCATAATCCGAAAGAAGGGAACGATGATGGCAATCATTCCATGGTGCCCCCTCAATCAACATTGATTGTAGGATTCCTTCGTCGGTTCCATGCACTCTCGACCAAGGATCTAATGGGTACCATATTCTCTAGACCTATCTACCCAAACGCTTGATGAGCGTTCATTTGGGTTCGCCTCCCATGCCCGAAACATTGATTGCTACAATATTTCTATAGGGCTTGGGGGCAAAACCATTTCATGATCCATGTTGATATCGTCTTCTGAGAACTTCGTGGAAGATATCATGTTACAGGCTCTTACCAGCGCCACTTCTCCTATATAGATTGGAGGTGGAAGTGCGAAAGTTCCCATTAATGTGGGGTCATTCAGTAGTGTTGGAGAGGTAAATCCCCTCTACGGATAGAGGCGATCCCTACTAGCCCAGAATGGGTCTAGCAACAATCAATCAATGCTCCCGTGCAAGTTCCTAATTGCAATTAAAAGAGAGGCAAAGAACACCTACTTGGATTCCAACGCTATTGTTTGATGAAGAGATGCCGCTCTCGCTCCTTCGCTCTGGCCGGTCACGATCTTCCACGATCTCCGCGAATAGATACCTGCACACACGAAGAGACAGACAAACACAAGCGTGAAATCTAATAAAAGCAATTATACATCAGTCAGAAAGGATGTAATTCACATTAACCATTGCAAAGACAAATGAGAATGGAACCATAACAGTAGTCATCTATTATTAAATCAATAACAGAGAAAGGTACAACCAATGTTCTGACGCTGAGTCCTTCTCTTGAGGGTCCAGCCAGCAAGTCTCTTAAGCATTCACCCTTGGAGGTAGATTCTCCCAACACAAAATCTCTCTCTCACACAAGCAATACTCACAACCTTCCTTAAGCTTCCTCTAACAAAACCACACTTGTCACACCAACTACCTACTAACAGCAGCAATCCAAGCACTATGAATTCCACACTATCCAAACTAAAAACTCCAAACTAAAAAACTAGCTGCTCATGGCAATGGTAGAGGCTTAAATAGGAGAAGGAGTCTCCATGAATGGTGGGAGGATGAGCTTATCTCCAAGGAAGGTGGCTCAAATGACGAAACAAACATGCCATAGAAGGTAGGGCGACATTTACAAGGCCAACAACCAGGTCTAGAGTCATCTGGAAGGCCGGCTGTTAGAACAAACTCGCCCAAACAGGATCAGCGCGGGTCCATAACTGCACTGGAGCGCTGACATCGCAGCTGAATAACAAAGAAGGTCATGTCAGCGCGATCAGATATGAATAACAAATGCGCTGGCTCATGAAATTCGATCAACGTGGAAAACACGTGTTCTTCCGCGCTGACAGCGCATTCGGTCTGTTATGGAGTGCCCATCAGCGCGGTTATTTGGCCAAAAGTCGCGCTGATAGCAAAAACTTTGGCAAAGTGGGTCATTTGGCCAGATTAGAGAGCATGAGCAAGATGGATTTGAATTCATGACACAGTAGGGAGACTGACAGAGAGACAGTGACAAATTACTGTGTAACAAGTAGGCCTACTCCAATATCTTGAAGCGAATGGTTGCTCCCATGGATCATTGGAATGCTTCCCGTAACTTGAGAACCATTAGGGAGGAAGTTTTGTTGGTCGACGATCGTAATCTCTCCTTGAAAGGGAAATGCGATCTTTCTAAAATAGGTCGACACAACAGCTGCCATGGCATAGATCCACGGTCTTCCTAGTAGGATGTTGTAATCAAGATTCCCATCAATGACTTCAACATCTATTTCTACCGTTTTTCCCCCTAGTTCAACCTTCAAGTTGTTTAGGATACCATACGGGGTATAGGTCCTTCCATCGAATGCTTTCAATGTCGTCGAAGATCGCGACAAGGTCGGAGACCCTAAAGTTTTCCAGCAACTCATTGACATAATACATGTAGATGCCCCCTCATCAATAATTGTTCGGTGAACAGTTTTGTTGAGGGCTTTCACTTGAATAAGGAAAGCTAGTTGAGCTGGTAACTGAGGATCGTATCCTTTGTGATCGAAGGATACAAGATTGGAATCCTTAGGATCAACCCCACCAATAGCCGATAACAAAGCCTGCCTTTGGGATGGACAATTTTGTAGTACTTCAAGAGTCGACATAGCGGATGGCGATTGGGCCAAATCTTCCACTATGTTATAATGATGTGCCACTCTGGCGTGAGGATTAAATGTCAACTTGTGTACTACTCCCTTTGGCGGTTTTATTGTTAATTCAAGAATGATGGGCGGTACAACTTCTGTCGAAGTTGTTGTCGAACTACTTGGCTGATCTTTACCTTTGTCGTTCGACAGCTGCGGATTCCCGTAATCTTTGTTCCTTGTCGAAATCAAAGCATCATTTTGTTGATTGGAGATCGACAACATTAGCACTTATGACGGGGAAGCATTTCCACTATCAACGAGATTTTGACCTGGATTTGGAAACGGATCAGTTAACACAGTTGAGGTTTGCGAACTTTTGAAGAACCTTTTAAGCTCAGCTTTGTATGGACAATCGGCTGTCCAATGACGCTCGTCACATATCTGACACCCTGTGGTAGGGGGTTTCCTATTTCTAGGAGGGTTTGAAGAAGTTTTTTCAGGGGATGACTCACCCTGTTTCTTCTTCTTCCCTTTGTTCTGCTTTTTCTTGCTTCTTGGTTGTTTGGTTTCTTTGCCCTTATCTGCTGATACGGCATTTACTTCCGAAGCAAGAATTTCTTCTTTTGCAATTTGATCTGAAATCTTATGGGCCTTCTTGGAGTTGGCCTTTGTCGATTTCGCGTTTGTCGTGCCAATCACACCATCGCCGGCATGAGAGTCACTATTTGATTTAGGAGGAGGAGGAATTGAGAATTCCGGTCTAGGGGCATCAGGTATTTTGTCGTAGAGCGTGCTAGACTGAGTGTAGACTAAGTCTAGATATTGTGCACGAGCAATAACTTGCTCCTCCGTTACGACTCCCCCCTTGGCCACATCTTCTGTTATGGCAGGAAGTAACGACTTGATAAACCATTCAGCTAATATCTGATTGGGAACGTACGTTTTCACCATCCTACGACGACGACGCCACTCATGTATATGATCGGATATATGAGTGGCTGTTGTCTGCTTGAAGTTGGTTAAGATTTCCGTTCCCGTTTCATAACTTATCAGTAATTGAAAATGGGTTAAGAAAGTCGTGGCTAGGGAGATGAAATTGTCGAACGAAGCTCTAGGTAATTCAATATACCATTTAGCCGCTGGACCCGTTAACGTCCTCTGAAAGAGGCGAAGCCTTATCGAATCATCGTTTAAGGTGTTTGATGAACACCATAGATGAAAGGTCATCACGTGATTCGATGGATCTTCACCCGGATTTCCATTAAATTTAGGAATGTCCGAAGGAAGTTTGTGAGGAATCGCTGGCCACCAAGGGGCGTAAGCAATTGGATCGTTTGTTAACCGGTGTAAATCGGGTAACTCTAAAGTTGCCACGAATGGTAACTGTTGATTCAGGTTAGGTGAAGCATACCCAGGGTACGATGGGATCGCCTAAGCAGTTGGTCTTTGCATACCAGCATAATGTAATTGATGTTGGTATGACTGATACGGTTGGTGGACTTGACCACTGTAAAGTGGTTGATTTTGACCGTTCTGAATATACGGTTGTCCACTGTTCACAAAGATCTGCTGCTCAGAACCTTGGTACACTTGCTGGAATTGTGGTTGTTGGTATTGCACCAGCCACGATTGTGAAGCCATGCTCTGTTGCGCTATACTCACCGTTGGACCAAGGTGTGGGGTAATTGTACCCGTTTGGACCTGTGTCGCCCCACCAGTAGGCGATTGTGGTTGAGTCACAGGGTCAAGGGACTGTTACATTACAACCTGAGAAATCTGAGGCTGACATACAACAGGCATCGTTTGAACTTGTGACACTGTTACAATAGCTGGCGTGGTTGGGATGTTCGACATAGGTACACATTGTTGCATAGAATACACAACCCTTGGTTGTTGAGGTAGCATAGGTACCCAACCACTTGATGTAACTCCAGTATAACCTGAATACTGTTGTGAACTCCCGTAGGGATACCCTCCCGAAGGGGGTAATGAAAGGGCATACTGCCCCCCATACGGTAGCAATCCGGAACTCAAGGGGATTGTTTGTCCTTGGGGACTGGATTGCCCAAATTGACCTCCAAATGGATCAATTTGGCGAGTTTCAACATAAGAGTTGCCGGATATTATTCCGGAGGAACAAACTGGAACAAAACACACTGTCGAAATAGTCCCTGGGTGGACTCCTTCTAACGGTTGTGAGCTAGTCGGGACAGATGGTGTGCCGGCAAACATTGTCGGAGTGGCGGCAGGGATTTCTGCTATCGCTATATCATTTGACACAGTCCTAGATGTTGATGGTTGTTCAGACATTTTGATTCTATCTAATAGATTGCCTAGCGATTCTACAGGAACTTCCACTGGTGATAGACTAACTTCTGATGTAGAAGGAAATAGAGTGACCCCTACTCCAAAATGTGTTGGAGTACTTGCTTGCGGATCCTCTACAATCTCCTCTATCGCAATCAAACCAGGTGGAAGGGGAAGACCGTCAGGTCCGTAAAATATTTCTGGTGCCAAAGAAGGGGTTGAATCGACATCGACAGTTGTTTGAGGAGCAAGACTCTCCGAACCGGTCACAGATGGAACTGGTTCAGTAACGCAAGTATTTGCTCCCAGACTAGGATCAGTGTTACTGTCCCTCTGTGGCTGTTGAACTTCTTCTATAGAGGCAGGGTTTCCAGAAATGTTTGGAGTAACCGGAACCTCCGATGTCGTCGGAACACTTGTTCTAACTTTGATAGGAGATTTCGAACCGGTTAAACGAGTTCGCTTTGTCCGTACTGTTTTCGATTCCGGAGACAAAGACGGTTGACTCGTAAGCCTCCGCGAACGACGGGGTTTCAATTGAATTTCTTCCACGATTGTGGATTACTCGATCAACCAAAATACAAAAGGGGAAAGTGTGTTTCCGAATTAAATGAATTTTTTAGACGCTTTTAGACACAACTTGCTTTTTCACTTTTAAAGAGTCGAGAAAAAGCTAAAGATGACTCTAGTCTCCTTCGATGTTTTAACGAGCCCGAAATGACAAATGCTCGGATGGAATTTTTCTATTATAGAGTCTGAAAAAGGCCAAAAGGAACTGCTCTGGAGTTCTAGGTAGAGGGTGTGCCAAACTTTTCGCAAAACTGCAGAATACTTTTTAGGGTACGGGCGGTCGATCTTCCTGAATGCTGTGTTCAGTGCATTGCGATCAGTAGGGCGGTCGACACGGCTTCCTAAGGATAAAGGTTTTATGCCTATAGGGGTCTCCCAATATATACGCGACGGTACGTGGGAGCACAATCCGTACTGGCGCTATCGTCCCTCAGGAGGAATCACCCACCATCAATGAGATCAACAGTCACCAGGCTTTACGACGCCGGAACACGTCTCTAGCCTAGACCTCTATGTTGTGCGTTATGTTGCAAAGCGTTGTTAAGTTCATTCAATTTATTTTAGGTTGATCTTTTTAGAAGTTTGCCTTTTGAGGTTCACCACGAGATGTATGATACAATTCCTAAATGCAGTCTAAAGATGATAAGCAAGCTTTATATCTTTTCAACTTTGAAAATCCTAGCTACTAAGGGAAAAGAAAGACACCATCTTTTCTCAAAGAGCAATCAACACACTCTAATGCACTTTTCCTAAATCAAACATGCAAACTATCAAAAATGAAAATGCACAATGTAGGTGTTTGTTTTCCGCTTTCTTAGTATTGATGCCTACGAAGAAAGCTTTTTGTACAACTTTGAATTTGCTTTTAAATGACAAATACAAACAAGTTTGCTTTTTCGAAATCAGAGAGGGTAGAAGAGATTACAACACTTAACGATTTTCGAAATGAAGACTTGTTTCGACACTTAAAAGAGACAAACTCAAACCAAAAGCAAAAGTAAATGTATAATCAACTGTAAATAGCCAATGAACTCTCTCCTAAGATCACAATCAACAGATCTGAATCAAGGGCTACAGGATGATTATTTCACTCTTGCAAAGGAAAACTGTAAATGACGCCACAAACACATAAAAACACTCACAGTCTTTTTGTACAAAAGGAGGCGGAATTTAAGCAGAGAAAAGGAGTTATCAGACTGGTACCTATGCTGGTTACAGGCTGCAAAAATTAGAGATCAAAACAAGGCAAAACAGAGCAGAGAACCCCAGCTGCACAAGGCCAAACTGGATCAGCGCAACCTCAACACAGGGGTTTTGACATTCAGCACAGTTAGCCTTCACAGGACCTGCGTTGAAATGCAGAACCTCTTCACAGGGGTCGCGCTGAAGGAGAAACAAGAGTTTCTCACTGGGTTCTGGGTCACAGATTGCTGATTAATCTACTGTTTCAGGCCAAATAAAAGAAACAAGCAAGGTACAATCAAAGGGATGCTTTGAGGGGGTACTAAGATCTATCACAAAGGATCATCAAATCATCTTTGAGTCCATTGTTTAGATCATAGACAAGTCCAGTGATTGGATCAAAGCAGCAACTCTCTACTTTGCATCTGGGAATAGCAGATGCAGTTCGATTTGTTGTTGTCGAGTCTATGAAACAAACAATGATAGAGACACAAATAAAATGACTAAACAGATCTCCCCAGTGGAGTCGCCAATTTGTTGTGGGGAAAAATGCCTATGCAGGACGATCCTATCCACCTAAGGTGTGACAGTGCCTTAGCAACAAACAGAGACAGCTATTCTAGTATTCTTCCTTTATGAATTAAGAATGAAGAGAGATAGATGGACTAACTGGTGTCTTCCGTTTGTCCCTCGATCCAGTTTCCCTTCTCTTTGAGCGTTCCCAGCTACTTGCCTTCTCACTCGCCCAGCTTCAAGAGGTTTCTGCAAGATCACAAGAAGAGAACACTACACAAGACATGGATTCATATTCATAACTAGTTCAGGATTAGAAGTAAACTAAACATACTAATGCAATCATACATCAAAGATACATTAGTATATAGGAGAAACCAAGATAGCTTTATTGATGAATAACAAGGTTCAGGAAGAGATACAACCCAGAGGGCTCCAATCCAGCATCTCCTTCCCAGCAAATGGAATTCCTATCTTCACCCCCTTCAAAGCATTAAGCGCCCAATGATTCCAATCTCAAACCAACAGCAATTCTTTGCAATAACAAAATTCTAGCCCCTAGATCTCATGGAGGAGAGATCCATATATAGATGTTTGGAGAGAGGATGAGTCAGCTTGAGATCTGACTAGTGTCCTCTCCCTCTGTCAGTTCTTGATTCCACTTGGAGGTTCTTGCTTCCACTTGGAGATTAGGAACCTCTTACTCATCACCAGTCGAATTCACTGAGGCAAGTGTCATTGAGGAAGATTCTGGAAGCTTCCTGGGTCTTGACACCTCTTGGAATGAACTTGCCATTTGGCAACTCTCGCTCAACGCACCCTGGTAGTGCTTCTACCTGCGTTGCAGTGCAGGTAACCAGTGTTGGCTTTGACATTCAGCGCAGACAGCTAGTGGAGCCATTGAATTGATCCTGAATTGACTTGTTTTTGAGCAGTTTCTGGTGGAGAACTTCTGTGAATTGCTGTGGTTTGTTAGCCTTGTTCCTCTAGGGGTAGGAACAACATGTTTAGGGACTTTGGATCCCTTAGATTATGGACATTTCATGCTCAATGCTGTAAGGCACAAAAATGTTTATAACATGGGGAACCTTCTTGTTATCAGGAAGCAATGGATGATGCAGATAGCAAAAAGTGGAAAACGGCTATGGACAAAGAAATGGATTCCTTAGCCAAGAAAAAAACTTGGGATCTTGTAGAACTTCCTGAAGGGAGAAATTTTGTCAGATGAAAATGAATCTTCAAATTGAAGTGAAATGTTGATGGTAGTATCGAGATGTATAAGGTGAGGTTGGTAGCAAAAGGGTATTCTCAGGTTGAAGATATTGACTTTCATGAGATTTTTTCACCACTCGTAAAACTTGTTTCTATTCATAATGTGTTGGCACTAACTACATTACTTGATCTTGAGTTATAACAGTTAGATGCTAAAACAACCTTTCTACATGGTGATTCGAATGAAGAGATTTCTATGGAACAACTAAAAGGTTTTGTACAAGGTCGCAATAGAAGATTAGTTTGCAAGCTCAAGAAATCATTGTATGGCCTAAGGAAGTCTCCCAGGAAATGGTACAAGAAGTTTGATTCCTTCATGGTGAGCCAAAACTTTACTAGAAGTGAGTATGATCATTGTGTATACATCAATAGTTTCAGTGGCATATTCATTACCTTGGTTTTGTAAGTTGACAATATGCTTATTGTGAGCAAAAGCATGGAAGATGTTGTAGCTAAATCTAGCACCCTATGGCACAAGGGTTGTAGGGGAGATAGAAATCCTCCTAAAGACAACCTATGGGTTTATTGTAGACCAATGCCTAGAACATCTTAAATAGAGGAGTGCATGAAAGCTTATATGTAAGGGGTCTGTAGCACTCCAATCGTCACGTAAAAAGGTAATAGGATGGGCTTAGTTCAATAAGCCTTCACTGAGGTAGTTTCAAGCCAACACATGGATCCAAATGTTGGGGTTATATTTGGGGAAATCTCAAAGAGAAATGACTTCCTCTTCTAGTGCCCAACACACAAAAATGAGATAGCTTAAAGCTGAAGTTGTAGTAATGGTGGAGAGAAGGAGAGGAAGGAGGGAAATAGATGCATAGGGTTGTAACAAATAGAATCCTAGGCAACAATGTTCCAGCAGAAAGTGGAATTCAATGGATAGGGTTGTAAACAACACATAATCCTAAACCATGGTTTTCTAGTGAAATGATAGAAATAGAGGAGTGCAAAAGAAGGTTTCAGATCAAACATGACATGGGTATCATTCTCTACCAAAAGCTAACATAGATCTAGACTAATACATGTCCTACAGGTTAATCAAATGCACAAGTAAATCTGTAATTTTATAGGTACCTCAATGCTAGTGAATAACACATATACGTTTGTGATAAGCATGGGTACTATCTTCCATGAGAAGCTACGATAAATCCATAGATTGAAGAGGAACCAAATGCATTCATTATACTATTTCAAAGGAAGAAAAACATAGATGAAATGAGATTACCGAGAGGAACATGTTGCACATTAATCATGCTTGGAATCAATAGGGAAACATCATTTATCTCAAAGGGTCCAAATAACCAGTCCATACATTCAACACAATATCAGTGAAGCCCCCATGAATAAACATATTAGAACCAAATGGCATCATAGAACTCAGACCCTGTGGGTGAGAAATTTGGAACCTGCCAAACTTTGAATAATATTGCTTCCCCCTATTTATAAGAAAAGGGGGAGAGCTTGAGTTACAATCACAAAATTTGAGCCAGAGCACCAACTGTTTGTTAGACTAGTTGTCACGGCCAATGTAAGGCTCTGCTACCTAAAGATTACAATTGGGATCAATTCCCTTCTTTGAAATAAAAAACTATAGACATTCAAAAGGAAATAGGAGAAAGAATAGAGGAAGGGGTCCTTTGTGGTTCCTATGAAATCTTTTGGTCAAACTGAGTCTCAGCCTTCATGCATCCTTCTTTTGTGGAGCTGGTTTCCTATCCCTTCTGCCTTTACTGCGTGAATGACCTATTCGATGGAGTAGGGAGAGGAGTGGGAAATGCGTGAGCACAAGCGGTACTTTTCTATGTAGAATGATGGGGTTCCATGCTGAGCCATAAATCTTCCTGAGTCTCGAGTAATGCTCCATTGTTGTGCCATGCTCCACTTAAGTCTTTAGCTGTCGGCCCATCTACCCATTAAAACTCTGTTAGACACTATCGGAGCTTTGAAAATCTATGTATTATTATGTAATAAGGATGACCTCTGAGCAAGGGGCTTTTAAACACAAGAACACCATGAAACAGGTGAGCCCAACTTCCCTTTAATCCCTTATGCTTTTAACCCCTTTGTGCTTCTTCCTTCATGTGATCGGGGGCTTGAACGAAGCACTTAGCCCTTAGGCACTAAGGCCTTTAGACTTGTGTCTAGGAAGCTTTTCCTTTGTTAAATGATAATCCCACACATCGGCGGTTTACGGTGCTTACCCCTAAGATTTCCCTTTGGACCTCGCGATCATTGATCTGCAGGGTCGAGCCCACTAGAGGTATTGCAATCGCAACCCCAGAAGAGAAAGACATATTACCTTATTTGTCAGTGCTTGGCTAACTGTTCAAACACGGGATCCTTATAGGCTAGACCTCATAATATATCACATATGGGAGGAAAAACCGTACATATCGCAATCACAAGCTGGGGAGACTGAGGTGGAGGAGCACTTTAACCTGTGTGATCGTCGGTTGCTGATTAGTGGGGGGGAGGTCGACATCACTACCACGTGTCACATTGTGATTGGTGACACATGTCACCTGGAAATGCCCCCATAGGACCCCTGAAAATGATGAATCTGAGTGCCACATGTCACCCATATTGCCACATCATTGATGATGTCAGCTGTCAAGTCATACATACAAGCCAATGGGATTGCGCCTGTTAGGTCCCTATAATACTAGTGATGCCCCCATTACTATTGTAGTTGTATCCTTATTAATATTTTCGTGCCCCTATTGTCCCCATATTGTTATTACTATGCCCCATAGAATCCCTCTATTGTTATTTTTGTGCCTTTATATTATTACTGTTAGGTCCGCTTGGTTATATTGTGACCCCTTAGACTCTTATATAGAAAGGAGGTTTTGTCATTTGAATCATCCAAGAATTGTTCATTTGTGTAATGTAAAGGAGGTTGCCCCCTCGAAGAGTCTGAATTCTAAGTCGTTCAACTATCTTTTCTATCTTTTTGTGAGCTGATTTCATAACATTTCGTATCAGAGGTTTGAATTCTAGGGTTTCCCTGCTCCAAACAGGTCATTGCGGCATTTGCGCTATAACTTTTTTTTCTGTGATGTTTCAGATGCTAAAAAAAAATCCATTTGGGCTGAAATCGTTATGAACCTTGGATCCGAATTTCATAGCATTTTATGCTATATTTGTGGAGATATGATCTGAGGAAATTGGCCTTTTTGCAGACTCCCGAATTTCATTCCAAACAAGTGACCTAGGGAAAATCGTCATAACTTTTGTTTTGAGCATCAAATTGAAATTTCATAAGAAGTTACAGAAAGAGGATGGACTGTATTTTTCTATATATGTTTTTCAGATACTAAGGTCAAAACAGTGACACGTGGCATTTCATACAAGTTCATGCTTCTGGAAAGGTCTATAATCAAGTCATCTTGGGAGATTGTGCATAACTCTTCCTTGGAGAATCTAAATTAGATCAGACTGGTGGCATTGGAAAGAGGAAATAGAGGGCTACTGCGATCGCAATTTCAGAACTGGATGATCCAAAATTACAGAGATACATCATATTCAATATTGAGCTCCTACAAAGTGAAAAAGGGTGTGTAGTTTTTTTTTTTTTTTTTTAATTTTGCATAAGCTTGGTTTGAAAAATTAGTTTGAAGGAATTCAAAGGGCATAGTAAAGCATTATTATCAGTAATTGATGCCCCAAGGAAAGAAAATGCAAACACCTAGTAAGCAACCTGAAAGCTCTAGCATGACTCATGAGGGAGAGGAAGAAATGCAACATGATATATCAAAATTACGAGACCAAGTGCAACAAATGTCACTCGCACAAAAAGTAACAGAATATAAGATGGATGGTTTAAAGAAAGATGTAGAAGCTAAGATGTATGGCGTGGAAGCTAAGATGGATGGTTTAAAGAATGACATGGAAGCTAAGATGAATGCATGGATGCTAATATGGATGGCATGAATGATAATATGGAAGAATTGAAGATAAATTTGAATAAGTTGCTACAAGAAATGGTCACTAATGGTGAAAGGGTAGTAAAGGAAACTCATGATGAGAAAAAAAGAAATGTTAATCATGATTTCATAGACTCTAATGAGGAAGTTTGATGGCAAGGATCCTGTAACATGGATACTATAGATGGAGCAATTTTTCGATCTCCATAATGTGCAAAACACACAAAAGGTACGTATTGCAACTTTTTATTTGGAACCAAATCAGTTTGTATGGTATCGATGGCTTTGCTCTCATAAACAATTGTCACTTGGGAAATTTTTACGGAATAAATAACAGCACATTATGAGGATACAAAAAGCAACACCTTTTTTAGCCGATTGATAAGTCTCAAACAAAAGGGTTCAATGATGGAGCGCATTGAGGAGTTCCAAAAATTGAACATAAGTGTAAAAAATATTCCAGGGGAGCATAGGATTGATGTGTTCATAGGGACTTTAACGGAGAATATCCAACATGATGTTCGCCTTTGGGAACCTGATTCATTGGAGAAGGTGTTATAGACATTTTTGTGCCTAACAGCATGAAGCATGAAATGTCAATAATATAAGGGATCCAAAGTCCCTAAACATGTTGTTCCTACCCCTAGAGGAACAAGGTCAGCAAACCACAGCACTGAAAATCAGTTCTCCACCTGAAAACACTCAAAAACAAGCTATTTCTGGATCATTTCAACTGCTCCACTGAGCATCTGCGCTGAATGTCAACTGCTCCACTCTGTACCTGCACTGAATGTCAAAAGAAATGAAGGCTACCTGCGCTGGGCGAGATTGGCCAAGTGGCACAGTCATTCTGCAAGGTGTCAAATGCCCAGGAAGCTTCCAAAATGACACTTGGATCAGGGAATTCGCCTTGTGATGAGTAAGAGGATCTAGATCTCCAAGTGGAAGCAAGAAACTCCAAGTGGACTCAAGAACTGAAGTATAACTGAAGTGGGAGAGGACACTAGTCAGCTTCATGCCAGCCTCAAGCTGACTCATCCTTTCTCCAAATCTCCTATATATAGAGCTCTCTCATGAGGTCTAAGGAGGCTGGAATCTTGTGAATGTAAGGAAGTGTTGTTGGTTTGTGCATAGAACTATTGGGTGATTGCTTTGAAGGAGGTGAAGAGGAGATTTCTTTCTGCTGGGAGGTGTTGCTGGATTGGGCCTCTTATGGTTGTAACACTCTCAGAACTTTACTTCTTCCATTAATAAAGCATTTGAGGTTCTTCTATATGCATGTATCTTTGTGGCGTATTGATGCTTGTATATTTGATTTATTCTAATCCTTGAATCAGTTATGGATGTATGCTTCTTGTAGTTTCCCTTTCTTGTGCTTTTGCAGGATCTTTGTGTAGCTGGGCCAGTGAAAGAGCAAGGAGCTGGGAGCAAGCAACAAAGAGGGAAGATTGGATCAACCATTAGCGGAAGACAACGGTTAGTGGATCCCTTTCTCCTCTCTCTTACATCTCATAAAGAAGTAATCTTGAATAGCTTTGTATTCAGTTGTTGCTGAGGTACTATCACCCTTAGAGTGGGATAGGGTCATTCCATATTGGATACTTTTCCCAACAACAAATTGGCGACTCCGTTGGGGATCGTATCTTGTTGGTTGTTTGTGTTTTTTTCTATTCATTTCATAAACAAAGGGAGTACCGAATCAAACTGTGTTTGAATCTTTCGAATGCAAAGTAGAGGGCAGCTACTCTAGCTCAGTTTCTGGGCAAGTTTATGATTTGAAGAGCTGATCCACAAGGACTCTAATAAGCTCTTAGTGATAGCTTTTCATCCTCCTTGTCATCCCTTAGTGTGTCCTTGACTGATAGCTTCTGATTTGAGCAAAAACTGTGAATTTTTGAGCAATCTGTGACCCGGAAACCACCAGAAACGAAAGTTTCGTTCTTCAGTCCAGGCTGTACAAAGGTTGTTTGCATTTCAGCGCAGTTCCCGAAGGGGCTACCTGTGCTGAAGGTCAAACAGGCAGTGTCCCACCTGCGCTGGACCAGTCTTGCCTTGTGTTACTGGGGTTTCCTGTTGTTTCTTACCCTGTTTTCACTCTTGTTTTTGTTGTTTGTTACCAGTCAGCGGGCCTATCTGAAACCAACTTTCCTTGTCACTATTCCGCCTCAGTTGTATAAAGAAACTGTGTTTGTTCTTTGTGTATTTCTTGTACATTTACAGTTTCCCATAACGAAAGTGAACTAGTCTTGCTGTGGCCTCTTAGATCTAGACCTGTGATAAAGTGTTGTTTTGATATTAAGAGTTAGTTTGTTTGTTGTTCATAGCTGATTGAGCTTTTACTTTCGTCATACGGTTTGAATTTATATATTTCTAGTGTCGAAACAAGTAAATCTTAAGGTGTCTTTTGATTTTGGACAAGCTTGTTTGCTTTCACTTGAAATTGAATTCAAAATTATACAACAGCTTTCTTTTTGCATTACACCAACATTAAGAAAGAGAAAAGAAATACTTGCATTGTGCATATACATTATGACAGTCTGCATGTTGATTTAGGGAAAAGTGCATGCATTAGTGTGTGCTCTATGATCTGTGTGAAAAGGTGTTATCTTTCTTTTCCCTCAGTAGTTAAGGTTTTCAAAGTTGAAAGATTGAAACGCTTGCTTATCATCTTAGACTGCATTTAGGAGTGTTATCATACATGTCGTGGTGATCCATAAAGGCAAACTACTAAACAAGATCAACCTTAAAATAAATTGAATTTACATAACAACGCATTGAAACATAACGCAAACACATAGAGGTCTAAGCTAGAGACGTGTTCCGGCGTCGTTAAACGTGATATCTTAGCGTTGAGTGGTTGGGTGATTCCTCCACGGTGAAGCGATAAGTATCAATATGGACTTGTGCTCCCACGTACCGTCGCGTATATATTGGGGGACCCCTATAGGAATAAAGCCTTTATCCAATAGGAAACCGTGTCGGCCGCCCTACTGATCGCAATGCAGTGAACACAGCATTCACGAAGATCGACCACTCGTACCGTAAAACGTATTTTGTGGTTTTGCGAAAAGTTTGGCACACCCTCTGCCTAGAACTCCAGAGCAGTTTCTTTTGGCCTTTTTCAAACTCTATAACTGAAAAAGTCCATCCGAGCATTTGTCACTTCGGGCTCGTTAAAACATCGAAGGAGACTAGAGTCATCTTTAGCTTTTTCTCGACTCTTAAAAAGTGAAAAAGCAAGTTGTGTCTAAGCGTCGTTATAAAATTTATTTTAAACGGAACATAATCACCTCCTATTCCCGCGTTGATCTTAAGTTGAGAACATGGAACGCCCCAACCAAGGAATTCCACATGATGGAAATCCTAGTCCATTCTCCTCTTGGGGAGAAGTTGGTGCGCCCCACATGGCCACATTGTCACTTCCAGGACTGACAATTGGCCTGCCTATTTGGCTATTCTCAACTAATGTAGTTCAGACCACCATGGTTCCTGAGCAGTCGAGTCAACAGTTAGACCAGTCTAGAGCTGCCCACCAGCCTTCAACTTCCTATAACTCTTCCTCCAATCCTTCATCTTCGCAAGGTAGAGCCGGCAAAAGCCAAGCTCCCATGGAGAAGAAGGAGAAGAAGAAGAGAGAGAAGAAGAAGAAGGAGCCTAAGGCGACTGGGGGCAAGCAAAAGACATCTGACAAAAATCCACACACAGCACAGACCGGGCCTAAATCGCCATGTGTCATATGTAGAGGAGACCACTTCCATAGAGATTGTCCCTGTATTCCCGGATACTAAGGGACTGGTCCCCTCGTTTGCACAATTCGGGAGCATCAACCTCTGATAGCCATGTTGAATGCTTACCCTCAACCAGTGAAAGTGAAGGTTCAAGACAAAGAGGGGGATCAAGATCCCCCTGTAGACTGTGTGAAGGCGATCACGCCATCCACCGTTGTCCCTTCTTAGACGAAGCGAAGAGAGTTTTGGAAGATCGTCCGGTTTCACCAGTAATACTTCCTCCTGGATACAAAAAACTCGTGCCAAGTCCTTCGTTGGTTGAAAATACAGCTGGCCTGCTCAAGTGGTCAGCTGAAGCGTCAGTCATTGAAAATGAACCTACTGGATCCAGACCAGACGAAAGTCTAAAGGTCGATACGGCAGTTGACCCGGTTCTTCTTTCAGAGGTTTCATCCTCAAATGACACCGTCACTGAAGATTCATCTTCAAATGACACCCTCACTGAAGAGAATAAGGATGACACCATCCAGATTCTTTTCATCAACACAGATTCTGATGAGCATCAGGGCAATGCGCCCATTCCTTTATCGCAGGAAGGAACATCGTCAGGATCGTATCCGGCCGTGTATTCGGTCCCACCACCAAGCAACCTGGTTGTGTCCTTTGATTGGAACCAACTAGGCAGACCCCGGTTACCAGCCAATATACCGTTCAGAATCATAGTCCAAATCTACAGAATGGTAATGGCTGGAACTATCATCGATGAAGGGGCATCTGTGAGTATCCTTTCCTCTATTGCTTGGAAAGCACTGGGTTCCCCAGAGCTTCTGCCTGAGATAAGAAATCTCTCGGGTTTTGATAAAGGAACCAGTCGACCATTAGGGATCCTCCCCAATGTGCCTGTTACATTGAAAGGGAAGACCGTTCAAATGAACGTGATGGTCGTTCAAGGACCCTTGGATTATAATCTACTCCTTGGACGAGACTATATATATTGCATGGGAGCTGTAGTCTCCTCACTCTTTAGAGTAATGTGTTTTCCACACGAAGGAAGGATGGTCAAGCTCGTAGACCAACTTTCATTTCCGGGATCACACATCGCAAATAGTCAAATACCAACCCTGAATGGTCTATTCACTCAAGAAATGTCTCCACCCCCAGTCCTCCTTCCCGATGAGTGCGAGTGATTCGGAAAGATGGGACTGGAACCCAGGGGGCATGCATCCTGGTCTGCTTTGGGTAGAGGAAACCTTGGGTATAAGGTAGAATTTCCGCGAAAGAATGTGACTAGTCTGTACCCCGTCCGTGGATGGAAGAGGGGTTGTTCTAGAATAAGATTCTTTTGTCAAAGTTATGTGTTTGATGATTTCTAGTCATTCACCTTTGTCTAAACAGGTAGGCAATACCAAAGAAAGAGATTCCTTTGCGGCAGCAAATTGTAACCATCTTTGGGTAAAAGGCAAGCCTCACCCATTAAAACAAATGTTTTGAAGGATAAGTAGGGGCAGCCTCCAAAGAAAGAGATTCCTTTGCTGCAACAAATTGTAACCATCTTTGAGTAACCTAATGATAGACATCGCCGAAGAAAGAGTTTCATTTGCGGCAACAAATAAAACCATTTTTTGGATAACCTGAAAGAGGCAAGCCTCACCCATCAAAACAAATGTTTTGAAGGATAAGTAGAGGCAGCCTTGAAATTGTACTTTATACCTAGGGGCATGCGAACCTTTTGGAGTGCAAGCAAAGAGCGGTTATTTATCTGTTTTTTGGATTAGTCATTTCCGAACTTGCATAAAGAAAGGATGTGGGGCAAAGGTCAAAATTTGCCAAATGAGGAGAATAGCTTCGTGAGATAAAGCTCCATAAAAATAGCTATCTCACAGGAGACATTTCTTATCTTATGACTGGTATTTCGAGCAGTTTTACCGCGGAATTTATGCTCGTTAAAAAATAGAAAAGCGAGATCCGAGCAGTTTTAGCGTCATAGTTCATGCTCGTTAAAAAAATAAACATAAGCTTTTGAGCAAGAGTTTCCTCCAGAGTTCAAGCTCATTAAAAAATGAACCTATTCTGGTAAATAACCATTGTGACCGTAAATTTATTAGCCATAAAAAGCCTTGGTCGTGTTTGCACCCGCCACCTCCATTCCATTTGGCCAATCGTTCACCTAAATATGATTGTTTACCCATTTTGAGGAACAGCTGCGAAGAGTTATTTCACTTAGCCATCCTTGTGACACTGCCATGATTGGAAAATTCCAACCTGTACCTGGAATCCGTTGTTATCCCTGTTTATCACTCGTTCCTCAAAAGACGAGTCTTCTTTGAGCTCTTTTCTCCTGACTCGTAAAATATGAAAAGTTTGCCGAGTTTTGGCCTTCCAGCTCGTTAAAGTGACCGGAAGAGCTATCCCTCCTCTAGATTTTAATCTTTTTGGACCTGAGGGATTATTGCACAAAAAGGTCGAGCACTTGTTTTATTCGGCTCGTTAAAGTTATCGAAAACTCATCCCTTCTGTATTGTTTTATACTTTTTCGGACTTAAGGGATTAGATGACGAAAAAGGAATTTTGGAGTTAACTTTCTGTACCTTTTCAGACTGTCTAAAAATGAAAAGGACTAAGTTTTCCTTGTCGTTAGACTCGTTAAAATGATTAAATAGCGACAAACTTGTCTTTAGACGAGAACGAGTTTCCCTATCGCTAAGCTCGTTAAAACATAGCGATGGGCTTGCCCGAAGGGCAGGTTATAGAACAAGCATATGTTATCCTCCTCAAGCTTGACAAAAATAAAGAGGTACTGGTCAGAAATGACTGGGGAAAAATTGGGAGAACCTCAAAGCTTTAATGGTAGCAAGTCGCTCTTGAACATGACACTTTGTCCTCCGTATCACATCGGGTTGGGTTGTTTCATTCACCGGTCTCATCACCATGGTCCTCGCCAAACCATCCACATTTGGGGTAATGCTACCGATCCATCACATCAGTGTCGTTATATGTTCAAGAGATGTGTTCAGAAAGAGTCAACCGTGTCCCATCCACTGCCATACATTATCCTTCATCCACCCATGATCGCCACCCTGAAATCATTAGCTCCGTTCCGTGTCACTGATGTGGGATTCATTAAGGCCCTCCTTTGACGGATCGCTTCTTGTCGACTTCAGCTCATTATCCAAGAAGTTGATCTAGGAACACCCCCCCCAGTACTTTGAAGCTTGCATGCCTCAATGGCAAGTTTCTCACTTCCGGCAACAGGTATACATCAGTGACCTTCGACCAGAAGATTTTGCTTGGTGTTCGACGCCAAGTCCTTTATTCACACCACGTGAATTGTACTGCAGTACCTTGAGGGTCATTATCATTATCGGTGATTCCTCTCGCGCTTGTTAACGGTTTACATTATTGACCGGTAATCAAGCGATGTCTTTCCATGTTCGACTTTAGCGCAATTCTCACATGGATCGACTTGTACTTAGAGTGAAGATCGAACGAGTTTGAAGATTCCGGATCTAGTTTCATCCATCCGAGCTGCGATATATATATTCAGGATATAAAGACATTTGTTATGTACATCATTGCAGCAGATGATCATCCTACTCAAAGGATGATAATTTCAGTAGAGAATTATCAGTCTACCACCAAACGATCGTCTGTTCTATGTACCAAAATGAATTTATAAAGCTGAGCATGGGAATGCCCGCCTCAGCTAGATCATGAAAGCAGAATGAAAAATAATGTATTGTATTGTATTTTATTACAGGGCACCTCTCAGCGATTGAATGAACTTCGGATCCTCCTGATAAAGCATTTCACCCGATAAACGACCTCATACTTTAGGGGGCAACTGTTATAGACATTTTTGTGCCTAACAGCATGAAGCATGAAATGTCAATAATCTAAGGGATCCAAAGTCCCTAAACATGTTGTTCCTACCCCTAGAGGAACAAGGTCAGCAAACCACAGCACTGAAAATCAGTTCTCCACCTGAAAACACTCAAAAACAAGCTATTTCTGGATCATGTCAGCTGCACTGAGCATCTGCGCTGAATGTCAACTGCTCCACTCTGTACCTGCGCTAAATGTCAAAAGCAATGAAGGCTACCTGCGCTGGGCGAGATTGGCCAAGTGGCACAGTCATTCTGCAAGGTGTCAAATGCCCAGGAAGCTTCCAAAATGACACTTGGATCAGGGAATTCGCCTTGTGATGAGTAAGAGGATCTAGATCTCCAAGTGGAAGCAAGAAACTCCAAGTGGACTCAAGAACTGAAGTATAACTGAAGTGGGAGAGGACACTAGTCAGCTTCATGCCAGCCTCAAGCTGACTCATCCTTTCTCCAAATCTCCTATATATAGAGCTCTCTCATGAGGTCTAAGGAGGCTGGAATCTTGTGAATGTAAGGAAGTGTTGTTGGTTTGTGCATAGAACTATTGGGTGATTGCTTTGAAGGAGGTGAAGAGTAGATTTCTTTCTGCTGGGAGGTGTTGCTGGATTGGGCCTCTTATGGTTGTAACACTCTCAGAACTTTACTTCTTCCATTAATAAAGCATTTGAGGTTCTTCTATATGCATGTATCTTTGTGGCGTATTGATGCTTGTATATTTGATTTATTCTAATCCTTGAATCAGTTATGGATGTATGCTTCTTGTAATTTCCCTTTCTTGTGCTTTTGCAGGAACTTTGTGTAGCTGGGCTAGTGAAAGAGCAAGGAGCTGGGAGCAAGCAGCAAAGAGGGAAGATTGGATCAACCATTAGCGGAAGACAACAGTTAGTGGATCCCTTTCTCCTCTCTCTTACATCTCATAAAGAAGTAATCTTGAATAGATTTGTATTCAGTTGTTGCTGAGGTACTATCACCCTTAGAGTGGGATAGGGTCATTCCGTATTGGATACTTTTCCCAACAACAGAAGGCATTCAGGTTAGCAAGAAAAATGGAAAGCAAAATTATGGCAACCAGCAAGCCCACCACTCACAACTATAAAGATGGAAGTGTTGTTGCCCCTATCCTTCCACAACCTATAAGTTTGACACCACAATAATTGGAAGAAAAAAGAGAAAAAGGGCTTTGTTACAGTTGTCATAGCAAATACACTAAAGGTCATAAGTGTGCTGAGAAGAAATTATTCTACATAGATTGTGAAGAGGAAGAAGAAAAGGAACAAGAAAGGTCAAAAGAAGGGGATATACTCCAGGAACAAAGCCTAGATAAAGAAGAAATGAATCCGACCATATCTTGTAATGCATTAGCTGGAATTACCACTCCTCAAGCCATCAAGATAGAAGGAAATATCAAGAAGAAAAAGGTAATAGTGTTGATTGATTCAGGAAGTACCCACAATTTTATTTAGTGTAAGATAGCAAAAGAATTGAATTTCTTCCTATATCCAGCACCAGAGTGTCAAGTGATGGTTGCAAATTGAGGAATGATAAATTGCTCTGGAAAGTGCCATAATATCAAGCTATCCATGGGAGAATATGTATTGAATAGCCCAATGCTTTCCATTCCAATGGGAGGTGCTGATGTTGTACTAGGAGTTCAATGGATATAATCCTTGGCTACAATAGGTTTTAACTTTCAATAAATTTTCATGAAATTTTATGCGGAAGGAAAGGAAGTTGAATTAAGGGGTATTGCAAGGAAACCAGGAAAGATAATCAACTCTAATGATATGACAAAGCTTCTAAAAAAGGAACAACGGGGTGTAATTGCACAATTATTTTCTCTAGATGTTTCCACATCGAAATCATCTATTTCTCCAGACCTCCAAAAAGTCTTGGACAATCATTCCAAGGTATTTGAGACTCCCAAAGGTCTCCCACCTATTCATGATCATGATCATGCTATTCATTTGATTCCAGGAATTGTTCCTCCAAACATCAAGCCGTACAGATATCCCTATTCCCAAAAGAGTGAAATTAAACGTATGGTTGCAGAAATGCTAGAGGCTGGTATAATTCAACCTAGCCAAAGTTCTTTCTCTGCTCTAGTAGTATTGGTGCACAAGAAGGTTGGATCATGGCACATGTGTCCAGATTATAGGGAGCTCAACAAGCTCACTATTAAAGATAAGTTTCCCATTCCTGTCATTGACCAATTATTGGATGAATTGCTTGGATCAATTTACTTCACCAAGTTGGATCTTCGTTCAGGATATCATCAAATCAGAATGAATTCTGAAGACATTTTGAAAACATCATTTAGAATTCATGAGGGTCACTATGTTACACTAAAAAATGTCACCATGGCTATTTACAGTTAGTATGGCTCTATCAACAGTCATGCTATCCTCTTAGGCAAGTCTTATGCCTCTGCTCTCCATGTCAAACTCCAAAAAGAGAGAAAGTCTTTATAAATGTATTTATCTCTGGGTACGCAGGTTCTCTCAACCTTACCTGCGAGTACGCACCCAATGTTCACAAAAGCTGCGTCCTTGTACGCTCTGTATGTAAAGGGGCAAGTGCGTCCCCCTGTAAAGGTCAAAATGCGCAAGTTTCATCTTTAAAAAGTTACTTGTGGTCATTTCTAGAGCATTCTAGAAGGTTGTTCGACGTGTATTGAGCGCCTCCAGATGGTTCATGTACCCCTACCAAAGAGGAACTTATCCCATCAATAAGGGAGCTATCCCATCCAAAGAGGGGATTATCCCATTGATGGTGGACCTGATTAACTTCCTCTTGAGCACTATAAATACAGGCATTGGGCCAGAAGGAGGGGAGGTTGGAAGCTAAACATTTCTAAGGGTAGATGCTGCTGGAATTAGGACTCCCATTTAGAAGCTTGTGAGGAGAGATTGCCATCTTTGCTTGTTCTATTTGGAAGTGGGTGAGCTTTGTCAAAGTAAAGGAGAACTCTTGATGGACCCTGGGAGGGACTTGCACAACACCAAGGCTCAGGTTGTAATTGTTCCTTTTGTTTCCTATTAATGCAAATGAGTCCATTCTTCTCAATAACTTGTTATTTATGAGTTGTTTCATGTACTCCTTGGTCTATGTGTTAAATATGTTTTATTCTATGAGATTATCAAGTGTTATTTAATTGTTTGATTGTTAGTGGATGCAGGTTTCAAAGTGAAGGAGGAGCTCATCCAGAGCAGTGAGGCTGGATTGCTACAACAGCGTTGGATTACAGGTAGGATCTAAACACTTGATTTCTTATATAGTAAATGCATGTTTAGAGAAGGATTGCTCTTTTTTGTCTTGTTTGTCACTAGAGAGTCTTAGGCTCCTAGGGAGGTTGGTTGTGTCCGCACTATCGACTCTTTCCGCCTGACAAATTGGCGACTCCACTGGGGATTCCATGAATGTGTTTGAGTTCTTTTTGATTTGATATTTTGGTCTGAGAAAACTTACTTGTTTTCTGATTTTTGGTTGTCTAGCTGTGTATTTGGGTGGGTTAACTTAGAGTCAATTTAGTTTTTTATTTTTCTTAACCTTGCCAGCAGTACGCAGTCTCTGGGTTTAACACAGTGCGTACTTGTACGCACTGCGTCTTTGTGCACAGTGCGTACCCGCGCCTGTGTAAACAGATGACCTGCGTACCCCTGTCAATTTTGAGAAAATTTCAATTTTTTGCTTTTTGCTCTTTTAGATTTTGCTTTTACTTTGTTTTTACCGCCCAGATCCATCAGGTTACCTACCATAAATCTTCACCTAAGCTTGTTTCATTGGCATTCCTGCTTTAAGCTTTCATCAATTGGGTGTTTTGAGTCTCTTTTTTGAGAAATTCTTAATTTGATTTCCTTTGGTCATTACTTGGAGGTTTGTCTCAGTCTTTTCACAATTTTGCATCTTTTTGCTTTTGTTTTTGCTAAATTGTGTATGAGTGTTAATCGCCTTTGAGTGTTTTTATTTGATCTTTGGAACTCTCACCCAATTTTCTTAACTTGCACTTGATTGGTTCTTAGATTACATTAGAATCGTCTTGTGTTTGAGGATTCTTTTGCATAGATCACATTTTCATAATTAGAATTCTCATTTTCAGAATATGAATGAAAAATGTGCATAGATTACATCTGCATACTTTTCAAATGAATTTTGCATAGATTACAATTGCATAGTTTACATTCTGAAAAATCAATCGTAGATTTAGATCAGTTTTCTTTGATTTGAATTTACACAAAAAATAAAAATAAAAATGGTTTGGGATTGATTTGCATTAGTTTTTCTTGATAAAATTAGTGCATTAGAGAATTTGTTATATTTTCTCTTAGTGATCAATTTTTTGCATTGTCGGAAGTGAATGGAAACTCTCTCCTTACTTTATATAGGATTCATCGAATTGAAAAGATTACATTATTTAGTGATCAATTTTTTGCATTGTCAGAAGTGAATGGAAACTCTCTCCTTACTTTATATAGGATTCATCGAATTGAAAAGATTACATTATCATATTCGATTGCATTCAGTTGAGTCGGGTCATAACACCATTGGTTTCATCTCCATTTACCCCTTTGAGTAATAACAACCTTAATAACACAGCGCTTAATTAAAATTCATCTAGTAATTTTTACATTTCTAGGGCTCTGAAACACCAATATAGATCAGGCTAGTGTCTTGGAGTAGGAGAGTAATTAACTCTCCAAGACAGCAAAACCAAACAAGTAGCTCATCTTGTGGTAGGATAAATCCAACTGTTACATTTATGCTCTGGGAAAGCTCCTCTTAAAGGAGAAGCACGAGACCGTGTCCGAACCAGTGAGGGGATCAATCCTCCTTCATTGGGAAAGACGCCAGATACGCACGTACTACAAACGGTAAACCTCGGATTATTGTCGAGGAGCCTGGGGTCACTTGTTGGTAAACCTTGGATTATTATCAAGGAGCCGGTAAGGGGATTGAGCTTGTTACTCTGCCCTTGCGTGCTATCGGGTCGTAGACTGTTCCCCCAGGTGTATTTGTTGTTGTTGGTGACCTTAGTGACCATTATCTTTAGGGTTCTACCCAAGGTGACGGTGGAGGGAAGATCCCACTGTACCTGGAGCAGACGTCGGCTAGACTCACTTGGATTTTCTGGGGGGTTCACTTCACTCGAGACGGTTAAAGTGGAGGAACTTGGTCCAGTCTATTCATTAAGTAGGTTGCCGGGGTAACTGTTCCACCCGCCACTTCTGTACTGAATTCTGCGATGTTGGATTTCATCCCCAACTAGTGTTTTCGGTCCGGAAGGTTACTGTTTGTGTATGGTTTGACTCCTAGATTTGATAACGCATGTTAATTTGTTTGTTTTTACTTTTAGAGACCATAGGTGCGAATTGTGAATTTTAATTGTTAGGTGTGAATTGTGAATTGTTAATTTTAGTTTTAAAAATTGTTAATAAAATTCACTGAAGTTGAATATAATGGCAAATGTTCCGGAATTTACCAACCTAGGAACCCCTCCTAATGAGAATCCTAGTACTTTTCCTTACTTTGGAAATGTTGGTCCTCCTTATATGGCTACTTTGTCATTACCTGGATTTACAATAGGATTACTGATATGGTTATTTTCAACTTCGTTGGCCCAAAGTACTCCAATTGTTCCATCTCAACCGGATGCTTCACCTCGACAGAGTTCACCATCTCAACATCACCAACCTTCTGTTGACCCTTTGCCTTCTTCGCCTAATTTTTCTTCCTCCATTTCTTCCTCTTCGCCTGGTAAAAGCCTTGATGCTAGTAACCAGGAGGTTAAGAAGAAGAAGAAAGGGAAGAAGAAGAAGAAGAAGAAGAAGCAAGATAAGAAAGAAGTCAACCAACCAACCATGGCTGTAAGTGTTAGTTGTGTTGAGGAAAATTCCGACATGCACCGTAAACCCAAATACCCTTGCAGGCTTTGTAAGGGTGACCACTTCCTTGTCAATTGTCCTGGTATTCCAAAAGTCTTGGAAGTATGGTCAGAAAAATCTCATCAACTTTCCATTGATTCATCAACCAGTGATAGTCAAGTTCCTGGGAAAAAGGGTAAAGTTAGGTTTCCTTGTAAGTTATGCAAAGGGAGTCATCAAACTCACGTTTGCCCTCACATGGATGAAGCCTCAACATTGTTGGAAAACCTTATTGTTCCACAGCAAGAATTTCCAACTGGTTACCGTAAACTTTCTCCCAACCTACCGTCAACTGACGGAGTGATTGATTTAAATTCAAGTATAGTCGATCACACTCTCCCATTGGAGAGTGAAACTCATGTCACTCAGGTTGATGATCCATTAGTTGATCAAGTGGTCGATTCAGTTTCACAGAGAGTCGATCCCACTTTCCCTTTAGAGAGTGAACTTCATACCACTGAGGTTCTTCTTGTTACATCAGATTCTTCTATGCCGGGGGGCATTTCACCTGTTTCTACAAAACCCCCTCCAAGCACTGAGGTCTTTTCCTTTGATTGGAATAGACTGACAGAACCTCGTCTTCCTTCCTCCATCCCTTTCCAAATCATTGTCAAGGCTGGTGGTAGGGACATACATCGTACTCAGGTAGATGAAGGTGCTTCTGTTAGTATTTTATCCTCAATTGTTTGGAAAGCTTTGGGTTCCCCTCAGCTTGCGCCTATTACGCAGAATCTGAAAGCTTTTAACAGAACCATTAGTGAACCTTTAGGGATCCTTCCTAAGTTTTCTATTACCTTGGAAGGTAAAACTGTTTGTATTGATCTTATGGTAGTTTGAGGTCCCTTGGATTTCAATTTACTCCTTGGGCGAGACTATGTCTATGCAATGAAAGCTGTCGTATCGACACTCTTTCGCGTGATGTCTTTCCCTCACAATGGCAGTATTGTGACTGTGGACCAGCTTTCGTTCCCTAGTCCTGTCTCAACTACCAATAATATGACACCCCTAAATGTTCCTGATTCTAAAGTGGTATCTACCCTGCCACGGGTTAATTATGTGGCAACTGGTCCCATGTTTTCAGTTACCGATGTAAGTGAGCCTCTCGCTATTTGCTCATCTTCCTTTGATTTAGATCCGGTAATTGACATGGAAAATTCTATGGGATTACTTGAACACGATGTTATTATCCCTTTTGAGTCCCTTGACATGTGTTCCTTTCCAAGAAGTATTCTTCCTTCTGATGAAGACCTCTTGGAAGCCATGATCAAGGTGTGTCCATTGACATGTCTTTCTTCCAGTTGGAAGCCATGATCAATGTCACAAGGATAGTTTTTCCCGTATCAACCTCATTAAAAAATGAAACAGGTTAGCGAGGACAGTTCCTTTTCCTGTGCCAACCTCGTTAAAAAATGAAACAGGTGTCAGCGAGGATAGTTTTTTCCTGTATCAACCTCGTTAAAAAATGAAACAGGCTACCACGAGGAAAGTTCCTTTTACTGTGTCGACCTCTTTAAAAAATGAATCAGTGAGTACGAGGAAAGTTCCTTTTACTGTGTCGACCTCGTTAAAAAATGAATCAGTGAACGAGGAAAGTTCCTTTTACTGTGTCAACCTCGTTAAAAAATGAATCAGTGAGTACGAGGATAGTTTTTTCCTGTATCAACCTCGTTAAAAAATGAAATAGGCTGTAGTGAGGAAAGTTCCTTTTACTGTGTCAACCTCGTTAAAAAATGAATCAGTGTGTGCGAGGATAGTTTTTTCCTGTATCAACCTCGTTAAAAAATGAAATAGGATGGCAAGGATAGTTTTTTCCTGTATCAACCTCGTTAAAAAATGAAATAGGATGGCGAGGATAGTTTTTTTTTTCCTATATCAACCTCGTTAAAAAATGAAATAGGATGGCGAGGATAGTTTTTTCCTGTATCAACCTCGTTAAAAAATGAAACAGGCTAGTATGAGGATAGTTCTTTTACTGAGTCAACCTCATTAAAAAAATGAATCAGCTAGATTTTAGGACATGTAGGTAGATTGTAGAAAGAAGCGTTTTGAGGATAGTTCCTGTTACTGAGTCAACCTCGTTAAAAAATGAATCAGGTATGAGGATAGTTCTTTTCTTGTGTCAACCTCCTTAAAAATGAAACAACTCCCTTTTCAAGTTAAATATTGAAAGTAAACCTTCATTCCTTTCATCCATCTAGTTGAATGCAATGAAGCCTGGGGGGCATGTACCTCATTTTGCATCATTAAACTGGGGGCATGCGAAATTTTTGAGCATAGTTCCTTGTCTTGTGTCAAGCTCGTTAACAAATGAAACAAGGGTAGGTTAAGTAGGTAGATTGTAGAGTAGTTATGAGCATAGTTCCTTGTCTTGTGTCAAGCTCCTTAAAAAATGAATCAAGGATTTTAGAGCATAGTTCCTTGTCTTGTGTCAAGCTCATTAAAAAATGAATCAAGGATTTTAGAGCATAGTTCCTTGTCTTGTGTCAAGCTCCTTAAAAAATGAATCAAGGATTTTAGAGCACAGTTCCTTGTCTTATGTCAAGCTCGTTAAAAAATGAATCAAGGTTTTTAGAGTAGAGTTTTTGTTAGGTAGATTGTAGAGAGTAGTTATGAGCATAGTTCCTTATCTTGTGTCAAGCTCGTTTAAAAAATGAAACAAGGGTTTTGAGGATAGTTCTTTTCCTGTGTCAACCTCACTAAAAAATGAAACATCTCCCACAAGTCTTTCCAAGATCTTGAAAGTAAAGCTTCATTCCATCCACCTCATTGAATGCAATGAAGCTTGGGGGGCATGTACCTCGTTTTGCGTCATTATGCTGGGGGCATGTGAACTTTTAAGAAGCATAGTTTTTCGTTTCAAGCTTGCGTAAACATGAAACCGAATCCGAGCATAGTTCTTTTCCTGTGTCAAGCTCGTTAAAAAATGAAACAAATCCTCCTCTACTTGAATCGAGAATTTGAATAGATCTCGTAAATGTTAAGTTGTATATTTAGGTTAGTTATTTCAGTGTTTTGCATAATTTTCTTCCAGTTTTAGGTCGAGTCTTTCAAACGATCTCGTACATGAACCTTCATTCCATCCAGCTTGTACTTAGTTGAATGAAATGAAGCTGGGGGGCATGCGCTCTAGCAGTTACGCTTAGGGGGCATCAAGCACAGTTTTCTCTCTGTTTCAAGCTTGTGTAAAAATGAAACTACTTTGAAGCATAGTTTTTCCCTGTTTCAAGCTTTTGTAAAAATGAAACCTATTTCGAGTCAATTTCAGTTATTTTCAAGACTCGTTAAACTCATGAAAATGCCGAGTTCTTTCCGTCTTTTCCTGCTCGTAAATTAAATTGAAAGTCGGCCATATGAGTACATTTTTATCATTTTTTCGAACTCATTAAAACTTACGAAAAAATGAAAATCATGAGTACATTTTTATCATTTTTTCGAACTCGTTAAAACTTACGAAAAAGTGAAACCTCAGAGTCATCTTTTAAGCCTTTTTCTGACTCCTAAAACATGAAAAGATTGCTGAGCGTTTCTTTTACACTCGTTAAAACGGAATTAAAAGACGGTCCCCTTATAGCCCTTTTCTGACCGTAAAAACAGGAAAAGATTGTCGGGTTTTTGTCGTTTCAAACTCGAGACTGGAAATAAAACGACGTGTCCTTGATCGCTTTTTACTTTTCAGGTCAGTGGCACTAATCATGAAAGTACTCCTTGGTCGCAAGATCAAGCGGTTCCCCCAGGTATTATTTTATACTTTTCCGGGCTTGAGGGACACAAATCTACGAAAAAGTTCAACTTGGAGTCTTCTTAAGTTTTTTAGACTCTCTAAAATTGAAAAACGCAGAGTTTCTCCTATACTGGGCTCGTTAAACATTTCACAGTAAAGGACCTGTTCAATTACAAACAGGAACGAACCACTCCTTCCTAGGGTTCGAATCAAAACTAGGTTGGACTCATCCGAAGGATGAGCTTATAATCAAGCATATGTTATCCTCCTCAAGCTTGTTAAAAATAAAGAGGTACTTGCCAGAAATGGTGGGGGAAAAGAGAGAAGAATGAGCCTATTTGTTATCTTTTGTCTCAGAAGAAACTTTATTACCACTCTTGGACACGACACTTTTCATTCACCTGGGTTGGGAAATCCTTTACATCACAGTTGATCAAACCACTTTGAAATTCTTCAGCCGGGTTCCGGGGATTAACTTTGAGTCGTTTATCACCAAGCCATCTGTTGTGTCGTTATGTGTTCAAGAGGTCTGCAAGCAAAACTTTCATCTGCAAAATACTTGTCATCCATTTGACCATCCCTGAGTCAGTCCTTACGGCAACATTTCTTCAACTTGAACAATGATTTCGTGTTGTGGGCTTGCCTGCAACGAGTCGCTTTCTATCGACATCAGCACATTATCTAGAGAGATGACTTAGAAATCATCAGTACCTTGAAGTCTGCATGCATCAATGGCAGGTTTCTCGCCTTTGACGTCAGTTTACATCATTGACTTTCGATCAAAGGACTCCGTGAAATGTCTGACATCAACTCATCTATTCACATCTCATGGATTGTACTGGGTACTTTGAGAACCATTGACATTACTGGTGGTCTCTCTCACACTTGTTAACAGTTTACATCATCGACTGGTAATCAAGTGGTTTCTACCATGTTCGACATCAACTCATTTATTCGCATGGCTAGAATCGTACCAATTCGGGAAGCAGAAATGAAGACCCTGGATCTAGTTTCCACCATCCAGGCTGCGAGGAGTTTTGTATTCATTATCTAAGTAGACTAATCATAAACAGATGGCTGCGCCCATACTGTGTCTACAAAAGTCTATGATTATGATGTACTGCAAGATCATTCCTGTATCAGAGTAGTTAGTCTGTTAGTTAAAGTTTTGATCTGAGTATGGGAATGCCTACCTCAGTGATGATATAATATTATACATGTATTTTGTGTTGAAAATTGCAGGTTCTGACTAGGCTCTCCACGAGATAATCCTTGAAATGATAAAGCGCTTCACCCTTCCTAGATAATACAAAACCCTAATCTATTACAGGCTTCGCACTTTAGGGGGCAATCTGTTACACTAAAAAATGTCACCATGGCTATTTACAGTTAGTATGGTTCTATCAACAGTCATGCTATCCTCTTAGGCAAGTCTTATGCCTCTGCTCTCCATGTCAAACTCCAAAAAGAGAGAAAGTCTTTATAAATGTATTTATCTCTGGGTACGCAGGTTCTCTCAACCTTACCTGCGGGTACGCACCCAATGTTCACAAAAGCTGCGTCCTTGTACGCTCTGTATGTAAAGGGGCAGGTGCGTCCCCCTGTAAAGGTCAAAATGCGCAAGTTTCATCTTTAAAAAGTTACTTGTGGTCATTTCTAGAGCATTCTAGAAGGTTGTTCGACGTGTATTGAGCGCCTCCAGATGGTTCATGTACCCCTACCAAAGAGGAACTTATCCCATCAATAAGGGAGCTATCCCATCCAAAGAGGGGATTATCCCATTGATGGTGGACCTGATTAACTTCCTCTTGAGCACTATAAATACAGGCATTGGGCCAGAAGGAGGGGAGGTTGGAAGCTAAACATTTCTAAGGGTAGATGCTGCTGGAATTAGGACTCCCATTTAGAAGCTTGTGAGGAGAGATTGCCATCTTTGCTTGTTCTATTTGGAAGTGGGTGAGCTTTGTCAAAGTAAAGGAGAACTCTTGATGGACCCTGGGAGGGACTTGCACAACACCAAGGCTCAGGTTGTAATTGTTCCTTTTGTTTCCTATTAATGCAAATGAGTCCATTCTTCTCAATAACTTGTTATTTATGAGTTGTTTCATGTACTCCTTGGTCTATGTGTTAAATATGTTTTATTCTATGAGATTATCAAGTGCTATTTAATTGTTTGATTGTTAGTGGATGCAGGTTTCAAAGTGAAGGAGGAGCTCATCCGGATCAGTGAGGCTGGACTGCTACAACAACGTTGGATTACAGGTAGGATCTAAACACTTGATTTCTTATATAGTAAATGCATGTTTAGAGAAGGATTGCTCTTGTTTGTCTTGTTTGTCACTAGAGAGTCTTAGGCTCCTAGGGAGGTTGGTTGTGTCCGCACTATCGACTCTTTCCGCCTGACACACTATGAATTTTTGGTCATGCCTTTTGGCCTTACCAATGCACCTTCTATATTTCAAGGTTTGATGAATTCCATTTTCAAACCCTTCCTTAGAAAAAACAATTTAGTATTTTTTGATGATATACAAATCTACAACAAGCCTTGGAAGGATCATGTTGAACATGTTGACAGGGTGCTACAACTATTGGAGGAGAAACAATTATATGCAAAAAGATCCAAATGTTTCTTTGGAGTACAAGAGGTGGAATATCTGGGTCATATTGTATCTCATGAAGGATTTAAGGTAGACGCTAACAAAATTAAAGCCATTAAGGAATGGAAAATCCCCACATCCATAAAGCATTTGCGAGGATTTATCGGGTTGGCAGGGTATTATCGCATGTTTGTTAAGAATTATGGGAAAATACCAGCACCTATAACAACATCATTGAAGAAAGATGCATTTTCATGGACTCCAAAAGCAGAAAAGGCCTTCGAACATCTTAAAGAGGCAATGTGCCAAGCACCGGTCTTAGCTACACCAGACTTCAAAAAAACCTTTATTGTGGAATGTGATGCTTCAGGAAATCGAATTGGTGCTATTTTAATGCAAGATGAAAGACCCATTGCTTTCAAAAGTCGTCCAATCAAGGGAAAGTATTTACACAAAGCTATTTATGAGAAGGAAATGTTGGTAATACTACATTCACTTAAGAAATGGCGACCCTACCTAATGGGAAGACACTTCAAGGTAAAAATGGATCATGATAGCCTCAAATAATTTTTAGAACAAAGGCTATCCTCTGAAGAACAACAAAAATGGGTCACAAAGATGTTGGGTTATGACTTTGAAATTATCTACAAAAAAGGGAAGCAAAATGTTGTGGCAGACGCACTCTCAAGAAAGGATGAGGATGTGGAAGCATTGTTGTGCGCCATTTCTATTATCCAACCAGATTGGATAAACGATGCAAGGGAGGAATGGAAGAATGATGAAGAAGTGTGGGCACTTATTCGAAAGTTACAACAAGATTCTAGTACATCTTATACATTTAGCTAGAAAAATGATTTGTTATGGTACAAAGATCGCTTATACTTTGGTAAGAATTCCCAACTCAAACAAAAGATTCTTTTGGAATACGTTTCTCCCTTAGGAGGGCACTCTAGAATTTTAAAAACTTACCACAGGGTTAAGAAGGAATTTTTTTGGGATGGCCTTAAATCAGATATTCAAAAGTTTGTGGCATTTACCAACAAAATAAAGCTGAAATAATTAAGACACCAGGTCTATTACAACCTTTATCCATTCCAAGCCAACGTTGGGAGGAGGTTTCATTGGATTTTATCACAGGTTTACCCAAGTCTGAGGGAAAGAGTGTCATCATGGTGGTAGTTGACAGACTTACCAAGTATGCACACTTTTGTGCATTATCGCATCCAT
The DNA here is from genome assembly GCA_031772625.1 of Pinus tabuliformis. Taxonomy (NCBI): domain Eukaryota; kingdom Viridiplantae; phylum Streptophyta; class Pinopsida; order Pinales; family Pinaceae; genus Pinus; species Pinus tabuliformis. Next base: position 184,916,526 of record CM062816.1, on the reverse strand, counting down.
TTAAGGCCAGTACAGTTTCTACTGCATTTATGGAAACAATTCAAAAGCTACATGGAAACCCAAAGATTATTGTAAGTGACAGAGATCCCATTTTTACTGGAAATTTTTGGACAGAATTATTTTCTTGTCTTGGTACTTAGTTAGCTCATAGCTCATCTTATCATCCTCAATCTGATGGGCAAACTGAGATAGTAAACAAACGTTTGGAAGGATATATTCGTTGCTTTATATCTGATAAACAGACGCAATGGGTCAAATGGTTGTCTCTGGCTGAATGGTGGTATAACACTTCCTTCCATACTGCAACAAAAATGACCCCATTTATGGCACTTTATGGATATCAACCACCATCCATCACATCATATTTAAGAGAAAATTCTAAGGTTCAAGCAGTGGAATATCACATCAAGCATCAACAACAAGTTCTCCAACTCTTAAAGGATAACCTTGTGTTGGCGTAGAATAGAATGAAACAACAAGAAGATCAACATCGCAGCGAAAGAATTTTTGATGTAGGTGACTGGGTATTCCTATGGCTACAACCATGTAAACAAATGTCCCTCAAGCAAGCTAAGAAGGATAATAAATTATCACCAAAGTATTATGGTCCATACAAGGTGTTGCAAAAGATTGGTACTATGTCATACAAATTGGAGCTTCCTGCAGCTTCTCGAGTGCACCCAGGTTTCCATGTTTCATGTTTAAAGAAGGTTATAGGTGACAAGCTCCCAATTCAAACAATATTGCCAGAACTTGATGAGGAAGGAAAAATTATATTGGAACCGGAAGCGGTCATAGAAAAAAGTACTCGACAGCTACAAAATCGATCCATTTGGTAGTATCTCATCAAGTGGAAGAACTTATCCGCTGAAGATTCCACATGGGAGGATGATAATTTTATACAGAAGCATCCAGAACTACTCAAACGTTGAGGACAACACTTTTTTGAAGGAGAGGGGCATGTTAGGTCCCTATAATACTAGTGATGCCCCCATTACTATTGCAGTTGCATCCCTTATTAATATTGTTGTGCCCCTATTGTCCCCATATTGTTATTACTGTGCCCCATGGAATCCCTCTATTGTTATTTTTGTGCCTTTATATTATTATTGTTTGTTTGGCTTGGTTATATTGTGACCCCTTAGACTCCTATATATAGAAACGAGTTTTTGTCATTTGAATCATCCAAGAATTGTTCATTTGTGTAATGTAAAGGAGGTTGCCCCCTCAAAGAGGTTGAATTCTAAGTCATTCAACTATCTTTTCTATCATTTTGTGAGCTGGTTTCATAACAGTGCCACGTGGCCCCTTGGAGGAGAGAGAAAGGGAGTCACCTCCCTTGGTTTTTCTTTGAATTCATTTGTTAAATGAAATTGGCCCTCCCCAGCAATTTAATACTACATCAACGATTTTGCTCCCCACAATTTCTTAAGGATGGCACATCACATATTGTGGGGGGCATGAACAAATATGATATGAGGGGCTGCAAGACTGCAATACAATGAGATGCAAGATTTGAGGCCTGTGGGATCTCATAATTGTAGGAAATGCGCAATTTACCCATCGTTGATCACTGATAAGCCTATGAACTCACGGGGCCCGCCAGTATGCCAGATAAGCCAATGTGTAGGAATGTGATGATGCGGGATATGGGATTGAAGGACTGCGGGATTGCGAAACTATGGGAAATGCGGGATTTGTTGTGCCTGAGGCCCTCCAATGTGCTTTTGTTCCATTTCAGGGCCACAGAACCCCCATCTTCAAACTGCTCTAACTTCTGACCTAGAAATCCATTTTTGGACTTCCATATATCGTTGGAAATATCTTTCAGAGCATTATAAAATGGGGAGATTCTAATTTAGAACTGAGAGATTCTATGGCTTTGGAAATGGCTTCAAAATTTAGTGCTCTTGTGTATTCTGGGCAACTAATAATTGTTGAAGCAATGAGTGACAACATTGGCTCCTACTGGGGACAGTGCCTTGCTGGTAAGGTGCTGAGAACCAACTAGTATCCTTCACTATTGGGCATAGAGTCAGTAATAAATGAATCTTTGTAATCAAAAAAATCTCCATGGGACTTTCCTCCTCAATATAAAATGCAGAAATAAAAATTCTAACAACTAAAAATAAAATGCTCATCTTGTGAGCTTATTTATGTACATTCCTACTTATGCACTAGAGCTTAATTCACCTAGGTGAGTTCAACCCTCCAATGAAGCCAGTCTAGCATTTGAGTGCTAGACCTTATGCCTTCATACAACTGCAAATTGAAGATTAAAACAGTCATGCAACATGAAAAATATGCAAATGAAAAGTTTGATGCATGTTGCTGGCATAACCTCTGTTGTTGGCTTAAGAATAGTCTCATGTATTCAACCACAAGGTCATGGAATAGGCAAGCGAAGATTGTAGTTGCATTAATTTCATAAGCAGTCTACTGACCAATATACTCTTGGCTAGGGCAGCCACAAACACCTTTCAGCTCCTGAACTTCAACCTTTTCAAGAAAAATGGGTTGTTAATCTTTTACTACCCATTTTTCAATGGGATGACTGCCTTGGAAATCTGCAACATAATTTTCATTGTCAAAACTGTAAAAGTCATAAATTGGAGGTCCTGTTGAGAATTCTTGGCAAAAATATTTCTGCAGCAATTTAGCTTTGGGATGTTCTTAAAAAACATTTTGTTGGGAGCTTTCTCCCCACTTACTGGTAAACAACTCCTTCTGCACCTTCATGACCATTTCCTCCTCCTCTGAATTATATTAATCATCGATTGGAGGAGATCCTTGATCCTGCTCTCCATGTGAAATATATACATCCTGGACTGGAGCCTCTTTGTTGACTCCCTGATGGCCCTCTTCATCTTTTTCAACTTGCCATAATTGGGGGTATGGTAGCTCTGCCTCACTTTACTCTCCATCATAGTTATATTCATCATAAGAAGGAGAAACATGAGACTTACTTGAATAAGCCCTCTGAGAGCTTATTGGTAGCTCAATGGTGTTTCCTTCTTCTCTCTCTTTCTCATGGGGAGATGCTTCTTGATGTGAGTAGATATCTTCTTGGAATGAGCTCTCACATACATCTTCCACAGGGCTATTTACCTCGGTAATATCTTCATCATTACAAAGTGTGCAACAATCTTCAAATAGAGCATTTGGTGGATAAAATATTTTTAAATATTGATAGAACATTGTATGAAAACATTTCAAAGAAGATATGCTCCACGAGGTATCATTTTAAACCAAACTCCAGCATCCTCGTCTAAATACCACTTGAACGACTTCATTTGTACATCTTCAAGAAAAATACCTTATTGCTCCATGCATTCATGAAAGTCTTTGAGATATTCTCTTTGTGTTCCCACTAAATCTAGGAAAATAGTAATTCCACTCATGACATGCAGGAACATGATTGGGACAAACAACAAAAGAAGATAAATCGAGTGGGGAAATTTGGTTGGCCAAGAATGCAAGAAGGGCCATCTTGAAAACCTCCCTATGTGATTGATTTTAGCTTCAAAAGTAGGGAGAGTTTTGTGTTGTTGTATTATCTGAGTGAGTATGGGGAAACTTGAAAGCTAGGATAATCAAACAGAGATAGGGACAGTGGAGTCACCAGGATGTTTACCATAAATTTGACAATGGAGTCTCCAAGGTCAGAAATCTTCAACCCACACTTCCCTTGCTCACCTAACATGGGAAATGTAAAACTTTGTCATACCCAGGGAAAAATATTCTAATTCGTTCCTCGGCAATGGCACCAGAAAGATTTTGTAGCTAGATCTAGCACCCTGTGGCACAAGTACTGCAGGAGAGATACAAAGCCTCCTAGAGACAGCCTATGGGTTGATTGTAGACTAGTGCCTAGGACATATTAAATAGAGGAGTGCATGAAGGTTATATCTGAGGGGTCTGCAACACTCCAATTGTCACGTAAAAAGATAATAGGATGGGATTGGTTCAATAAGCCTTCACAAGGGTAGTTTCAAGACAACACATGGATCCAAATGTTAGGGGTATATTTGGGGCATCTCAAAGAGAAATGACTTCCTCTTCTGGTTGCCAACACACAAAAATGAGACGGCTTAAAATTGAAGTTGTAGTAATGGTGGAGAGAAGGAGAGGAAAGAGGGAAATAAATGCATAGGGTTTTAACAAACAAAATCCTAAGAAGAAATGTTCCAATAGAAAGTGGAATTCGATGAATAGGGTTGTAAACAATACATAATCCTAAACCATGGTTTTCTAGTGATATGATAGAAATAGAGGAGTGAAAAAGAAGGTTTCAGATCAAAAATGACATGGGTATCATTCTCTGCCAAAAGCTAACGTAGATATGGACTAATACAAGTCCTACAAGTTAATCAAATGCACAAGTAAATCTGTAATTTTACAAGTACTGCAATGCTAGTGAACAACACATATAGGTCTGTGATAAGCACAGGTACTATCTTCCATGACGAGCTAAGATAAATCCATAGATTGAAGAGGAACCAACTGCATTCATTATACTATTTCAAAGGAAGAAAAACACAGATGAAATGAGATTACTGAGAAGGAAAATGTTTCACATTAATCATGCTTGGAATCAATAGGGAAACACCATTTATCTTAAAGGGTGCAAATAACCAGTCCATACATTCAACACAATATTAGTGAAGGCCCCATGAATAAACATATTAGAACCAAATGGCATCACAAAACACAGGCCTTGCGGGTGATAAATTTTGGAACCTGCCAACCTTTGTATAATATTGCTTCTCCCTATTTATAAGAAATGGGGGAGAGCTTGAGTTACAATCACAAAGTCTGAGCCAAAGCACCAGTTGTGTGCAGACTAGCTATCTCAACCAATGTGAGGCTCTGCTACCTAAACATTACAATTGGGATCAAATCCCTTCTTGGAAATAGAAAACTACAGAAATTCAAAAAGAAATAGGAGGAAAAATGGAGGAAGGGGTCCCTTGCAATTCCTGTGAAAGCTTCTGATTAGACTGAGTCTTAGTCTTTGTGCGTCCTTCTGTTGTGGGGCCGGTTTCCTATCCCTTCTGCCTTTACTGCAATAATGACCTATTTGGTGGAGCAGGGAGAAGAGTCGGAAAGGCATGTGCCCAAGCGGTATGTTTGTGTGTAGAGGGATGGGGTTCCATGTTGAGCCATTAGTCTTCCTGAGTCCCGTGTACTGCTCCATTGTTGCACCATGCTCCATTTCAGTATTTAGCTGCTAGCCCATCTACCCATTAAAAATCTTCTAGACATTATCGGAGCTTTGAAAAGCATGGTGTTGTGTATTATGATGTAATAAGGACAACCTCTGAGCGCGGGCGTTTAAACAAAAGAACACCATGAAATAGGCGAGTCCAACTACCCTTTAAGCCCTTATGCTTTCAGCCCCTTTGTGCTTCTTCCTTCATGTGATCGAGGGCTTGAACCAAGTGCTTAGCCCTTAGGCTCTAAGGCCTTTAGAATTATGTCCAAGAATCTTTTCCTTTGTTAAATGATAATCATACACACCGGCGGTTTATGGTGCTTACCACTAAGATTTCCCTGTGGACCCTACGATTGTTGATCTATGTGGTCAGACCCACAGGAATTATCACAATCGCAACCTTGGAGGAGGAAGTCCTATTACCTTATTTCTCAGCACTTGGCCAACTGTCTAGACGCGGGAACCTTATAGGACAAACCTCATAATATATCACGTCTGGGAGGAAAACCCCTGCATATCGCAATCGCAAGTCGGGGAGACTTAGGTGGGGGAGCACTTTAACCTATGTGACTGTCGATTGGTGACACGTGTCACTTGGAAATTCCCCCATAGGGCCCGTAAAAATTCCAAATCTGAGTGCCACGTGTCACCCATACTGCCACATCATTGATGACATCAGCTGCTAATTCATACATATGAGCCAACAGGATTGTACCACATGGCCCCTTAGAGGAGAGAGAAAGGGGGCCATCTGCCTTGGTTTTTCTTTGAATTCCTTTGTTAAATGAAATCAACCCTCCCTAACAATTTAACACTACATCGACAATTTCCCCCCTCGCAATTTCTTAAGGATGGCCCATCAGGTATTGTGGGGTCCATGCGGGACTCCGGGATGTGGGGATGCAGGACTACAATACTGTGGGATGCGGGATTCAGGGCCTGTGGGATCGTGGAATTGTGGGAAATATGAGATTTTCCCACCGTCGATCGTCAATAAGCCTATGAACTCTCAAGGCCCACTGATATGCCAGTTAGGCCATTGTACGAGACTGTGATGATGCAGGATGCAGGATTGTAGGACTACGGGATCGTGGCACTACGTGAAATGCGGGATTTTTTGCGCCCAGGGCTCTCCAACATGCACTTCTTTCATTTCAAGGCCACAGAACCCCCATCTTCAAACTGCTCTAAATTCTGACCTAGAAATCCAATTTTGGACTTCCATATACTATTGGAAAGCTCTTTAAAGAACTATGCAATGTTGAGAGTATGATTTAGCACTCAGAGCTTCTTTGGCTTTGGAAATGGCTTCAAACTTCACTTCTCTTGTGTGTTATGGGCAACTAATAACTGCTGAAGTAGTGAGTGACAATAGAAGAGATCAACAGGTTAAAGGATCAACTCTCTAGGATGTTTGATATGAAGAATTTTGGAGCGGAAAAACATATCTTGGGAATGGAGATACATAGAAACAAAAAAAAAATCAAAATCTTTGGTTATCACAGCAGATGTGGAAAGAGTACTTGAAAATCTTGGTATGAACAATGTGAAACCTGTTAAGATTCCATTAGCTTCCCATTTTAATCTTTCTTTGGTTTTGAGTCCTATAACTGATGAAGAAAAGAAGTATATGTCTCATGTACCATATGCAAATGCAGTAGGCAACTTAATGTATGCAATGGTATCTACAATACCTGACATTTCACATGCAATTGGAATTGTCAGCAGGTCCATGGAAAATCCAGAAGAAGAACACTAGTGAGCAGTGAAATGGGTGCATTGGTATTTGAGAGGCACAAGTGACCATTGCATCATATTTAATGGTAGTAAAGGATCAGTCTACGGATATGTGGATTCTCATTATGCAAGTGATTTGGACAAAAAGAGATCTAATATAGGTTATGTCTTTACTCGTGTAGGTGGAGCAATTAGTTGGGTGTCAAAGCTTCAAGAAACAGTTGCTTTGTCCACTACCAAAGCAGAGTATATAGTTTCTTCAAATTCTAGTAAAGAAGCAATCTGGTTGAAAGGTCTACTTAATGATATTGGAAGGACGCAGGAGAAAGTGAATGTATTCTGTGACAGTCAAAGTGTTATTCATTTGGCTACAAATCCAGCTTATTAGAGCAAGACCAAGCACATTGATGTCAGGTACCATTTTGTTAGACATGTGATCGATGGCGGAAAAGTAGCTCTCAAGAAGGTTCATACACCAGAGAATCATGCAGACATATTCATGAAGCTAGTCACAGTAGAGAAGCTTCATTGGTGTTTGGCTTCTCTTGGTTTACAAAAGATTTGATGAATGGGCATGGGCAAGGGACTAGGAAAATTTTTGTCAAGGTGGAGATTGTTGAAAGAATGACAACAATTGATGTAAATAAAGTAATTATGGGTAAATTTGGTTGTTACCGGTCAGTCAGTTGTATAGCGAGGAGCTATGTAACGAAATAAACCATATTAACTGGGATTTATTGAGATGCTTGTAATGATGGAGAATCATTTTTAATTAATAAAGATTTCCAATCCCTTGCCCCATGGAGGTTTCCTTGACACACTCTCAAGGTTTTACCACATAAAGTCGCCTTGTGTTAATGTGTGATTTAGTTTGTCAGTTTTTGGCATTTCTTGCCTTGTATGTTTGAATGATTAATGATTCTCATAATGCAACATATATTATTGTTGGTTCTACTTGACATGATAATTAGTAGTGAACTTTGTTGGCTTTTTATTAAATTAGTTTTGTTCTTTTTCATCATGCTATTATCAAAATATAAACATGAAGATCGCAAGAGACAATAGACACAAGATATAGGCTCCACGCTAGGGAAAAACACCACAACTTGGGAAAAACCCAAACAATATCCTTCTTATAGAATCATATCAAATTGAGACCTTCAAGACCCAATGACCAAAGTCAGACCTCCTCCAAGTACTAAGCCAACCCCACAACAAGATCTTCTTTAAACAAGATGAATTCTTCCAAGTCAACAAATATTGAACCTTCTTCAAGTATGCTCCCAATAGGTCTTGACCTTCACTTCAAATCTGTACCTTCGTCCTACAATAAACCCATAAATATTAGATTTCACTTGTATGGATAGATTTAGGTTTTCCTTTATTCTTCCTTCCTTCGCTAGGTGATTCTCCTTGGTTTCTTTCCCTTCACAATTCATTTTCTTATTCTTAAATTGCATATTGAACTTGTTGTGTGTGAGTGAATCAAATGAGTCAAATTCCTTCTTATTTATAGTCTTCTTATGGGATCAAATAACCTTCCTTTTGGCCAGCTTGTCCTTGTTTGGGCCAACTAGTACTTGGAGGGTTCCTTAACTTTCTAGACTCAAAAATAAATTATTTTGTATCTTACAACATGCCCAAATGGGTCTTATACAATTCATATTAATTTTTTTAACTTCTAAAAAACTCTAGAAGCAGGAAGAACATGATTTACTAAGTTGACGAATCAAAAGAATAATGAAACCCATGCTTGAAAATAATAATTTGTCTTTCTTCCTTTGTTACATAAGAAATACATAATGACATGAGTACATAGACAATTATGAAGACCAGACCTAGTTACTTTTCCAACATGCTAAAGTAGAGTTGACAGAGGATAGAACTTTGTAAAATACATCCATAACTACAAGACAAGCGAAACATGATCTTTAGAAGATTGGGCTGAAAGAACAACTTCCAAGCAAAGCTAAATGGTACACCCAAGAGAAAATGCAGGAAAACTTTCCTCACCTCATTCAGTATAAGCATTTGGCCACCAAAAGCCTCCAAAAATGGGCAGGTGTGATCTAGATAAGATCATTATATTGTTTTTTATCCATATTGATGCTTTCATAGTGGAAAAATTCAAGGAATCGACTCACGTGACCATTTTTATCGGTGGGACCCAATTTGGCAAATTAGGGTCTCAAACCTTCTAGGAGAATTTTAAGGCCTCAATTGAAATTTTTGGGGGTAAGACATTGTTGCTTTATAGTGACATATTTATTTCATATTTTACACACACATGCCTTTCCAACAATGTAAGAATTGTGTCAATCGAAGACTGTATGAAAAGGTTATGCCACTTAGAATTTAACCTTCTTGTTTTCAATCTTCATAATTGTATTTCAGTCATAATACAATGTACTTATGAAAAAGAATGAAAAATAAATTTTATTATTATTATGACTTATTAAAGCATGGATTTCATGCTTAGGTCATCATGTTTTAGGTCAATGTCCCCATTGTGGAATTCTAGGATTTATTCTAATTCAATAGAGTCATTGTACATTTAAAGAGACACTTCATGGGATTTTGATCATGTAAAAAGAATTATTTTTGAGTAAAAAATGAATTATGTCACCTCCACACCAAGTTGGCCTCAATAAGATCAACTCAACCTCAACAAAGGTATTTTGACCTCACCAGAAGCCTATATATTGAAGCAGTTCGATTCATTTAGAGGATAATCACTCACACAAGTTTGATCTCCTAGAAGAAGTCGTGAAAAAGTGTGAAGTTGCAGTGGAAGAAAGAGAATTTAAGGATCAAATGTTTTGGGTTATCTCTCTCTCTTAAATGTGTGATTTTCTAGGCTAAGACATCAAGGTCAAAGTTCTGTTATGGCATCAAGGTCAAGCTACGACATCAAGGTCGAAGTTCTTTATGGCACCAAGAAGTTCTAGTACGACATCAAGATCGAAGTACAAAATCAACGTAGAAGTGTTGCTTCAAGGTCAAAGAGCTAAGTGCTTCAACTTTGAAGTTGTTACATTAAGATCGAAGTTTCTAGGTCGAAGATATGTTACTACATCGACGTGTTGTTTCTGCTGTTGTTGCATCTAGGTTGAAGACTGTAGTGGAAAGTGATCATCTACTGAAAAATCAAAGTGTTGACTTGGTGTGGAGGAAGTCGCTGTCTAATTCAAGAGTCTTGGATTATCTCAAGAAAACTATTGAAGGAAGAGTTGTTGACTGGGTTTTCCCCAAGATTGGGTTTTCCCTCACTGTCCTCATACATCCGGTATCCTTGATATTTTTTCTATTGCTTTGGTAATTGCTTGATGAACTAAGATAAAAGAAGAACATAAGAAAATTAATAAGAGCACAGGAATCTCACAAGTAATTATCATGTATAAGAAAATATCTATGCCTTTCCAATTTTCTAACATGGTATCAGAGCTAAGGTGAAGAAGACAGAAAAAGGTAGGTTGAAGATATATTGAAAGAAGACAAAGAAATATGAAGAAGTTGAGAAAGGGATCATATAAAGAGACCTTTCAAGGAAATACATTTACTACCTTCAAGGAAAATGTCTAACTCCATAAAGGGAGAGATAAAATTAGAAGGAGCATCAAATTACAGGCCATGGAAAAGAATAAAGTTTTGGATCTAGTCAAAGGAAAAGTAAAGAAGCCTACAAATGAATCAAGTGAAGCAAAGAAAGAAAAGTTTAGAGAAACAAATATTTTGGCAATAAGCCTAATAGTGGATGGAATGCATGCAGTGAAGAAGGAGTCAAAATATATTTAGTAAACGACAAGGAGAGTGAAGAAGACAAGAAGAGAGGAACCTTCAAGAAGTCCAAAGGGCCAATGCTACAGTTGTCACAAGGTGGGTCACTATGAAAGGGATTATCCTTAGAATCCAAGAAATAAAAGCAGGAATAGGGATCAAGCAAACTTTTCCAAAGAAGTTTCAACAAATAAGAACAAGATGGAAGGATCTGAAGTCAAAGACCTATCTGTTAAGGACTTTATCCCTTAATTATCCCTCAATTTTGAATTAAAAGGGAGCCCTCACCACTTTCCAAATATAAGTATCTTACTAGTTGTATTATATTTTATATTTGGTTTCTCTTACTTCTAGAAGTTTGTTTATATTAAATACTAATCACATTTATATTTTCCTTGTTTAGGAAAGGCTTACTGAATACTCAAGGATTATGAAAGAAGGACCCACAAGAAAAAGAATTAGGTTACAAGGTTTGTTAAGAAACAAAGGTATGCCTTACACCATAAGCTTTGTTCTCTTCATGATAAAGGTATATTCATTCTTTTTGGTAATCTATTCTACATTACTAACAATTTTGTGTCTGGCACTCTTGAATCGTAAATATTCTTGAACTGGGTGATTCATCATTAGATAAATCTACCCTCCTCACATATTTAATTATTCTTGTGGAACGCTAAAGAGGTTCTCTCTAAAATCCTAACTTAAGGGTATGTCGATGATAATGTGTAAAACTCTAGCCTACTTAGGGTTATCGATGAAGTCCAAAGAAAATGTTTGATGCTTTGATGATGTCATGTTTGGGGTTTTGGTATGGTTATGAAAACCCTAACTTGTTAGGGTTTAATGGTGATATCAGAAATCCCAAACCTTTGAAGTTTTGGTAATTTAGGGTTTGCTATGTTCAGTATTGAAACCATAGATCTTTAGGGTTTATGAGCAAGATCCTTATCGCTTAGGAATGGATCCCTAGGTATATGTTTGTTCATATGATCAATTTTTCTATATGTATGATTTTAATGTGTTTGTTGGGTTTTCCTGACATATATTGTTATGATATGCTTATGCATGATGATAAAATCCTATATATGCATATGTGTTGACCTAATTATTGATGGTCATAAGTCCTAGGGTTTGGAACTAAGCCCTAGTCAAAGCTTGATATTCTAGGATGATATTGTTTGTGAATTCTAGGGTTTTGTAGCTAAACATTAGTAGAAGTTAAATTCTCTAGTATATGATCTAACAAATGTCGGATTTATGAAATATTCCTAAAAAACTGAAATTGTATTATGATCAGTTTGATTGTTGAGAATTAGTAAATGAAAATCTATGGTTTACATCAAACTCGAGTAGAAGCTATTCATGTTGTTGATTGAGTTGTGATTGGTTTTTGAATCTCATGTATGAAATCTAGGGTTTGTATGAAATCCTAGTAGGAACTGTAATATATGATTTTAGATGCATTCTTATAGTGGTCTCTAGGGTTTTCTATATGTTATAAAAGAGTTTGTCATATATTTGAAAGAAATATTGAAGCCCTAGATATAATGAGATCAATATCTTGAGTTGTTAATGTGATTTATAGTTTGTAACAAAACTTGGGCAAGAAGTTAAAGTATATAAGTAAAGTCTCTTGCTGATTATGTTTATAAAGTCTAATGCTTCCATTATTGTATGATTTTGATGAGGTTAACTTCATGCTTTTATAGATTTGGTTTTACTTGCTATCTAAAGTTGTGCAGGTACATAATCTTCAAGATGGTGAAGATGTTCATTTAATAAGAATGATGAAGAAAGTTATATGGATGATGATGGTCATGATAACTCTAAAGGATGGAAGCCATGAAAGATTCTTCTATGTCGTAGAAAAGAAGTTGATCTCCCTAGATTAAGAGGGAGCTTGGGTATATTTCTTGTATAGGAATGATTAGATCCCCTCAGTTTAAGAGGGAATGATGGATATGGTTCTCTACTTCATGTGTCATGGCACTAGACGAGGACTAACAGCCGTAAGTCTTAGTGAAGGCCATGAGTGAGAGAAGGACACACCACTCTTGTCTTCATGGAAACAAGTTCCTAGTTAAGAGGGAGGGCATATTATAGTCGTGATGGTTACCATCAAAGAAGAAATTGGAGAATGCATTTTGAGGTTTTATCGAAAGAAGGAAAGCATGATTCGGTTATATAATATGTTGTTGCATGCAAAGTAGGGAAGGAAGTTGTATGGTTGAGGAATCTTATGTCAAGATTCATTTGGAAATATCTAAGTCCTACCATGAAAAGTTGAGAAGCAACATCAAGATGTCTGAAAGACCCCAGAGGTTTGTGTTTGCTTATGTATATTTGAAAGATTGTTATTGATTGGGGTTGTGTTTGTACACGTAAATCTCTGGAAAGTTTTGATAACATGTTTTACATGCTTGTTGTTCTCAATCAGTTTGATCGAGAGAGATTTGTTGTTACTGATCTATTTCATCGGGATGAATTTGCTATTGATTATAAAAATTGGATTTGTTGAGGCTTTGTGAGTGAAGCATTTCCTGGGAGGACATCTGGCCGACACTATGTGTTTATGTCTAGATCCCGAAGTATCGTGGGTCACATTGGTCATAGAGTTCTAACCTCGAATATGCACCTAGATCCTTGGGTTGGTGGTTAGAAAGTAAGCATGATGGTACCTAGAAAGGATGAAAGCTTTAGTCCATCTTAGTCCCACTCGAATAGATTTCCCTCATGAGCAATCTAGTCCATGTCATTGTGGTGCCTAAATTGTTGAGGGATCTTAGATAGATTTCCCTCGTCAAGAATCTATCCATAGCATTATGGTGCTTAAACTCTTCATAGTTCACATGTTTGGAGATCTTCCTTGTACTTGTATATGACGAATATCTCCCTAGTTAAGAGGGAGTGTTGAAAAATGTAACTAGGTTCAGTCTTCATAATTGTATTTGAGTCATAATAAAATGTACTTATGAAAAATAATGAAAAATAAATTTTATTATTATTATGACTTATTAAAGGCTCGGTTTCATGCTTGGGTCATCATGTTTTAGGTCAAATTCCCCACTGAGGACTTTTAGGATTTATTCTAAGTCAATAGAGTCATTGTACATTTAAAGAGACCCTTCTTGGGCTTTTGAATCATGTAAAAAGAATTATTTTTGAGTTAAAAATGAATTATGTCACCTCCACACCAAGTTGGCCTAAAAAAGATCAAGTCATCCTTAAGAAGGGTAATTCGACCTAACCAGAATCCTATATATTGAAGTAGTTTGATTCATTTGGAGGACAATCACTCACACAAGTTCGATCTCCTAGAAGAAGCCGTGAAAAAGTGCAAAGTTGCAGTGGAAGAAGGAGAATTGCAGGATCAAAGGTTTTGGGTTATCTCTCTCTCTCAAATGTATGATTTTCTAGGTTATGACATCATGGTCGAAGTTCTATTACAACATCAAGAATTTTTGTTACGACATCAAGGTCGAAGTATGACATCAAGGTAGAAGTGTTTCTTCAAGGTAGAAGAGCTAAGTGCTTCAAGGTCGAAGTGGTTTCATTAAGATCGAAGTTGCTAGGTCGAAGATACTACTGCATCGAAGTGTTTTTGTTGCTATTGTTGCATCTAGGTTGAAGACTGTACTGGAAAGTGATCATCTGTTGAAAAGAGGAAAGGGTTGACTTGGTGTGGAGGAAGTCTATGTCTAAGTCAAGAGTCTTGGATTATATTAGGAAAACTATTGAAAGAAGATTTGTTGACTGGGTTTCCCCCAAGATTGGGGCTTTTCCCTTACTATCCGCCTATATCTAGTGTCCTTGATCTTTGTGCTATTGCTTTGGTAATTGATTCATGAACTAAGATATTGAAGAACATAAGAATCTCACGAGTAATTATCAAGTATAAGAAAATATTTCTGCCTTTCCAATTTTCTAACAAAGTCAACCCCCATTATTCATGGAACATTAATGAGCCGCATGATTATGATGAATAATACTCTATAAGAGTCCATATTTTGACTTCGTTTAAGAGTTGTGATAGTCAAACCTAACCACTAGTAGGCTATCAGGTTATGTTATAACCAAGCCACTAGGATGACAAGAGGTTCCATTATTTTGAGTGCATTTGTTCCATAGATTAGTAAAAATAGCTAAGACGGATAAGATATAGAGCACACAAAGAGGATTTGTGAATTGTAGTAGTCTATGGGCCATAGGCCATACTTCCTTGTACTCACAACCATTTTCTATTTAGAGAAAGAGAAGAGAGTGGCCTCACCTTCCAGTTGGTTTTTCTTTGAAAAGGGTTCTCAGGGTCATATCTTGTGTCAAATCATGGCTTGTGCGTTTTTATTTCAATGTTCTTTATTTTCTACATAATTATAATTTGCATGCATACACAACTAACACTCATTTATAGATCCATAAAAAACCTAATATTATGGATTTCAAATTTTTAAATATAGGTTTATTAGATCAATTATGACAAACTATCCACTGGAATAGCCACAACATAATATAGATCATTATAAGCCCCCATTTCCACCAAAGTCACTAACCCATCAAGAGCCTGAGTTGAGGTAAAATCCAAAGAAATATTTGGTAAAATACCCAAGATACCAAACCCAAAACCCCCATTTTTGAGCTCATAAGGCCGGAAAAACCCTGACACAAAATCTCTTGCAACAACCGATCCCCTTTTAATGGACCCACCAAGTTGTTTTGTAACTACCCTTGCATGTCGAAACTCCCCATTAGAAATAAAGAAATTCACATGATTCAAACTACTATCATAATCAATCATTTCTCGATCCCCCATCATGCCAAAACATAAAGTTTTGTCCCAAAGCCCCGCAAAGCCGAGACACCCAACACTGTTCAAAACATAGACACCCAACATTGTTCAAAACCTCATGCGTGCCATTCAAAACCCTAATCTGTCATGTCAATACGATGCTCCTCCAAGAAAGAACTTAAAACTTCAACCATCGTGCCACCATAAAAGACAAATATTCCAAAAATTGTTTGACATTAACATGAGCAATCATAGATAAGCATGTGAGCAATCGTTTTTTTCCTAGGTTTGTTTAACAAGTGTGACCGAGTTGTTTAGTGGATACTTACTTTTCCTATGATGAACTCTAACTACATTTTACTTTATGTTAAGGTTTTCTTGGTTCAAGAAATCAAGTTCTTGTGTTGCAAAACTATGATGCTCTTTGATGTATTTATTTCTAGAAACATGAGCTAGAAGTGCAATTGCTTTTTTATTTAGTTGTGTGTTGTTTCTCACCATTTTTTTATTACTCAAAGGGAATTGATTTTCTATTCCATACAGTTGATACTTGTTGACAACATTGGTATGCTATTCATAAATATATTGCCTCTATGTTCCAATGGTTCAAAATGACATTGTGCCATATTTATTTGATATTGGATAACATTAAATATGCCTCATTTTGATCTATCTAAGTTGACATGAGTCAAAATATTTCCTGTGTCTGCAGACCACACACAAATGTCTAGCCTCAAAACATAAGCCATCCAAGAAAAATAAAATGACAACCTTCTATGTGTCCTTTTTCGTATGGGAGTGCCAAAAGCAAAATATAACCCTCCCAATCCAAAACTTTTGTTTTTTCTGTATGTCAAGTTTGACATGGTGGTCTATGCATTTTGATGCAAAAGGATCACTTTGCAAAAGTGCACTTGAGAGAGTATGGGCCATAATGCTACAATCAAGCCACATTATATTCATGTTGTGTTGCATGACAAATGCATTGAAATGATCTTTCACCACTAGCACCATTGAAATTTTGTATTAGTTGAAGTCATTTTGATAGCATCTTGGCCTCTATTTGTGCCCATTGTTGTTCCATGAATCCATGGGACAAAGCATATACATTGCCTCTAGTATTACTGATATGTGCATTTTCTTTTTTGGAGAAGAGTGTGTCAAAATGTCACTCAAGGGGATTATCATCATGAAACAATGCCATATGTTTACATGCTTAGAGATGAATTGAAATGCAAATATGGTATCTTTTGTCTTTTTTACCAAATTCTTATTGGTATATTGAGTCATTTTGACCACCGATATATTCAAAATATATCTACCCAAAACCCCTATCATTGAAGATAAACCTCAATATTTAACTAATTTACATGACACAATAATGCTTCATTACAATTATTTTGCAAATAAAATCTAAAATGTAATATTTTCCCTAATCTCAATTCTATAAAAATATATCTATTATACAAAATCACTTCGAGAGAATCAAATAAACAATCTGCAAGAGTAAAACCGAGTCCAATTATGCTTTACCAAAACGACATTAATGCCACATTCTTCAGTTAAAAATAAATAAAATTAATGAGATATGATGCAGATAATAACCGTACCATGAGATCACGAGGATGGACAGAAGAAGGGACCCATTGCTCGGAAGTAACCAGATGCGAACGAAAAATGACAAAGGAATGGCCGGTTACATTTCAGGTAGGGTTTTTATATCATTTCGAAAAATGACAAATGAATGGCCAGTTACAACTTTATAGCCTATTGACTGGATCACAACAAGGCCACGAGAATGGACAGAAGAAGGGGACCCATTTTTCAGAAGTATGAAGAGACAGAAGGACAGGAAATGGGAAACGAATGGTCGGTTATTCCTCAGGTAAAGTATTGATATTAACTTGTAATTGAATGTGATAATTACAATCTACTAGAAAGCGAAAACTTTTTTTAGACACTGATTTGATTTCAGTACCAAAGTTTAGGAAAATGTGCATACGTTTATAAAATTTATGTAAATGTACGTACTTTAATAGAAATAATATTTTATTATATATAGATTGAGATATATGTGAAAAAATTGTGAGTTGAAAATGTCAGTACAGAGAAAAATTAAATGTAAAACAACTTTGGTTCATATGGTTTTATGATTTTGTGTGCAATTCCTTTTTACATTGATTTATGATTTTATGGCTGGAGAAGTGGTTTGTTGAGAGAGGTCCATCTCACCGGTTCCGTCCGAACTGAAAGGCTTCGTTTGGCCATAAAATTCAAGTGAAAGGACAAAATTCCATTCATTAGTTAACAAGGTATTAGGACAGAAAAGGTACAGCAACAGTATTATAGTTCTTCACTCAGAAAATACGGGTTGTAAGTCTGTGGAAAATTCAAGTGACACGACACATACAAACAAAGAAACTCATTGAATGTAATCAAGAGATTAAAAAGTATCGGTTGGTGATCTGATCACACCTGCACGGTTTTGGTTGTGGAAACGGTTTTGGTTTTGGACATTTTCATTTATGATGATATTAATTGTGTGTTTTTTTTAAGTTTAGTTTAAATAGTTCATAAATTAGTTTGAAAAATATTAGAATTTTTGTAAGATTATGACAAAATCAGAGCTGTCAAACTTCAGGATTTTGGGTGCATTAAAATTTTTTGATGGTGCTGAATCTATTTTCACTATCCAAAAAGCTATTCAAACCTTCTATAATTCTGGTTTTTTGAAGAAAAAAATTACCCTATTTGGCAAAAAATCTGCCAACCCTGCTAATGTGTGAAGTCAAAATCTGTCATCCCTGCATGTGTGAAGTCAGTGGACAAAGCCTTCTTTTTGTTGAAGTAGTTGAAGGTATTAAAATAAGATGAAGATTGTTATTATTGATTACTATTTGTTAGTGTGATTTGATTTTTACTTATTACTTTTTTAATATATTATTTTTTCTTAATATTATTAAAAAAATATTTTTCAAATATTTCAGTGGATTATAACTTGAACTTGTTTTTCTAGTGTTTAGACAATATAATGTCATGTGGATTTAGATATATGTGTAGTGTTTTTGTATTATTAGGTTTTGTAGGAAAATCATCACAAATAATATCTTTCACAATAGTTCATACTTGTATAAATAAGGCTCTAGATCCATTATGGTGGATCTATACAAATATTCCTTGGATGTAGTAGTCATGATGGCCTGAGTCATGAACCATATTAAAAAAACATATTTACGATAAGTTACTTCCCACCATAATTTAAACAAGTATTTGCATAAAATGGATATGAATAAATAAATATACTTACAAGGAGTTACTTCCCACCATTGTAAATGTGTAACTTGTGGTTACTACCCACCACTAAACACTATTAATCTAGCATTAAGCAATGTAGATTATGATTTTGTATGCAAATTATTTTCCCACAACATAATTTCTAACTTGAATTAGCAAAGACTAATTGAATTGATTTCCACCACTTGTTATTTAAAATTATCACATCCATTGAAATTATTTTTTTACTTCCTCTTTCTAGTAGCATCTAGTCTTAATTGTATAAAAAAAACCACATATTATTCTCTTTTATAACTTAACCACGTGTCACTTTATTAAACATTCATCATATTTTTCCATTAAATTTTTAATAAAATAAAATAAAGGTTTAGAATAGTTACAACTTTGGTTGAAATAGTTGAATGGTGGGTATCAAATCATGACGTGAGAATTCCATATTATCAAGAACTTTACTAGTGAATTATTTGCAAAGGTTAGTAGCCCATTTAAGATGAGTGTAAGTGTTGGATTTCACAAACATGAATGGAAGTGTCATAACTTTTCCTTGCTATACAAAAAGACATTCATAAAAAAATGGTGTGATTTGGGTGTTGATTATCAAAAGTTGTGATTATGGTATTTTTTGTTTTGCATTAAAGGTTAGTTGTATCTTAACTCTAATGCAAGTTGTATATGTGGGTGTTACTTTTCATTGAACCTTATTGTAAATTTCGTTATATCATCTGAAATACTGATTCAACATTGTCACATGACATATGAAATAATATTTATGCATGGGGATACTTTCATTGTTTATTCATGTCATATTTCAACTTGTGTGAGTTGGTTTTGAGTAAATGTTACAAATCCCTATCTTATACATCATAGGATTTTAGGTTTCAAGTAGTGTTCTATGTTGATGTCCCTATGTTGGTTGAATTTGTCTTAAAATATTGATGCATTTTTTAGCACATTTTTCTCAATTTCTTTACTTATAACATTTTTCTATACAATTTCTCTGTGCTTCTTTTATTGAGCATAACTTTTGCATGTTTTTCAATCAATGGACACAATTCTTCATTTATGTGCATCTCTTTAAACTATTTGCTTTTTGATGTCATTTTCTCAAAAAAGAGATTCCTCGTCTTTCAATGATGATATATATATGGTCAACAAATTAAGGAAACATTATGTGAGTTGTGAGTAGTAAAACAAACTCATGACCATATTCAAATGTGATCTAGACATTGCACTTATAGGAAATCTATATATCTTGTTTTAATTTGATGTAGAAGTTCTTGAATGGCATGTACTTGATCTCTTCATGAGTTGGAGTGTGTTATATATATCTGTATATTTGCAACATATAAAGGGCATATCGCTACAAGACTTTGATAGGCATGCATACCTCTTTGTCATATATCCATGATGACTAGTTATTGTCTAATTTAGTTCATTAACCTCTCCTAGGGAGTTTTTTAACACTTGGAGGAGTGGCCATGTGAAAATATAAAGGGCATATCGCTACAAGACTTTGATAGGCATGCATACCTCTTTGTCATATATCCATGATGACTAGTTATTGTCTAATTAGTTCAGTAACCTTTCTTAGGGAGTTTTTTAACACTTGGAGGAGTGGCCATGTGCTTATTGGATGTTATATGTGTGGACCATATTGTTGGTTGTAGACTTTAGGAGGTGAAGTTTTACATTAAGGAGGAGTTTATCAAGAGGTTGAATGAACCATGCACATGACTAGTGGTTGGGTTAGGTAATCTTACATTATGATGGATGGTTGTTTCTTTATATGGATGTGTGCATAATTGAAGTTCTAAGTAAAAGTGTTGGACTAGAAGTAGACCTTGCTCATAAGGAGGTTATTTAGTTGATAGTGGATCATGTGCTTCAGAAAACATATTGGTGAATACCTTTATCAAGATGTTAATGGAAAGTACTCGATATTTGTATGATCATATTTGATTATTATGATTTTATTTTATTATAGGGTGGAGTTCTCTATGTAGAGAGTTGTTCCTAGTTTGTGGGAAATTGTTAAAACTACATGGAAATGAGAGATTTTCTAACAAGATAGTTCTTGTAATTGTGTTAATAAAAATATTATGTGTCCAAAATAATTTATCTGTTTTAACATGAAATTTCTATATTATTATTTGTATGTTTAAAATGTAGAACCCTTCCCACATTTTCGAATGTGTGATAAAAATCTAATAGCCAGAAATTAACACTCAATACAATTTTTCTCGAAATGCTGAGTCCTCGATGTTGTTCTTGCGTGCTTGGCACGGACACATTCGATTATGAAATCTGAAAGCTTCACAAGGAAATGAAAGAGTTTCTAACCAACGGCAAGGAGTAACGATGGTCATCTCTTTGAAACAAATATGACCAAATAATGGCCGTCGTTTACATTTCAGGTAGGGTTTCGATATCATTAAATAATTACAACTAACTTTATAGAATGGCCATCGTTTACATTTCAGGTAGGGTTTCGATATCATTTTGAAATCGAATGTAATAATTACAACCAACTTTATATAATATTGACTTAATTACAAGTAGGCCACGAGGATGCATAGAAGAAGGGGATCCATTTTTTTAGAAGTATAAGGAGCAAGACAGACGGGAAATGGGAAGCGAATGGCCGGTTACACGTCAGGCACGGTATTTATGTTCACTTGAAATTGAATGTGATAATTACAATTTATTATAAAGCATTTAATAGGACTAGGAACTTATTTACACACCGAGTTCAGTATGAAAATTTATGAAAATGTGCATAGTAAATTTATGTATGTACATATTTCAATATAAATGATATTTTATTATATACTTAGATTGAGATATATGTGAAAATTTTATGTGTGAGTTGAAAATCTCAGTACTGAAAAATATAAAATTGAGACCACTCTGGTTAACGTTTATTTATGTTTTGAGCATTTCCTTTTGCCATTGACTTATGACTGGACAAGTGGTTTGTCGAAATTTAAGTAAATGTACGTACTTTAATAGAAATAATATTTTATTATATATAGATTGAGATATATGTGAAAAATTTGTGAGAGTTGAAAATGTCAGTACAGAGAAAAATTAAAAGTAAAACAACTCTGGTTAATATAGTTTTATGATTTTGTGTGCCATTGCTTTTTACATTGATTTATGATTTTATGGCTGGAGAAGTGGTTTGTTGAGAGAGGTCCATCTCACCGGCTCCGTCCGAACTGAAAGGCTTCGTTTTGACATAAATTTCGAGTGAAGGACAAAATTCCATTCATTCGTTAACAAGGTATTAAGACAGAAAAGGTACGGCAACAGTATTATAGTTCTTCACTCAGAAAATACGAGTATTAAGTTGGTGGAAAATTCAAGTGACACGACACATGCAAACATTCATTCAGATGAAAGAAACTCCATTCAATGTGATAAAGAGATTGAAAAGTATCCGTTGGTGATCGTATCACACCTACGCGGCTTTCTTCATTGAATGTGATAAAGAGATTTAAAAGTGTCAGTTGGTGATCTTATCAGACGCTACACCGTTTTGGTTTTGTACATTTTCATTTTATGATGATTGATCAATTATGTGTTTTAAGTTAAATTTACAAATTATTAGTTTGGAAAATATTGGAAATTTTTGTAAGATTATGACAAAATCACAGCTATTAAATTTCATGATTTTAGATGTCAGGGATTTTTGATGGTGTTAATCTATTTTCATTATCAAAAAAGTCATTCAAAACTCCATTATTCTGATTTTTTGAAAAAAATTTAGGCAAAAAATCTGCAGTAGTTGCTAATTTGTGACATCAGTGGACAACCCTTTTTTAAGATAGTTATTATTGATTACTATTTGTTAGTGTAAGTTCATTTTTAGTTATATCATTTTGAATAAATTATTTTTTCTCAATATTATTAAAAAATTATTTTTCATATATTTGATTGGAGTATAATTTGAACTTGTTTTTAGACAATATAATGTCATGTGGATTTAGATATCTGTGTAAATATTTAGCTCATACTTGTATAAATAAGGCTTTTTCCATTCAAATGGATATATATGGTATAAATGTTTAGTGGATGTAGTGGTCACCATCTTCTGGGTCATGAACCATATAAAAAAACATACTTACTGTAAGAACAAATCTTCACATAAAAAATAGATAGGAATAAAATGTAAATAAATATAATTACCATGAGTTACTTCCCACCATTATAAATGTGTAAGCTTATTTGCGGTTACTACTCATTTGTTAATAAATTAATTTATCCACTTCACATCTCAATTTATCAATGTGTAACCAAAAAACTATTGCACACTATTAATTTAGCATGGAATAATGTATATTATAATTTTATATGCAAATTATTTTCTCAGGATATAATTTCTAACTTAAATAGTAAAAACTAATTAAAATAATTTTTTAAACTAAACTATGCTACACCACTTGTTATTTAAAAATATCACATTTATTTCCTCTTTTTCTAATAATATTTAATCTTAATTGTATACATGAAACTACATATTATGATCTTTTATAGCTTAACCACAATTAACTTTGTTAAACCATTCATCATATTTTTCCGTTAAATAAGATTAATTTTTTAATAAAATAAAATAAATGTTTGGGATAGTTAGAAATTTGGTTGAAATAATTGACGGGTGGTCTCAAATCATGAAGTGAGAATTCCATATTGTTAAGAACTTTGCTATTGAATTGTTTGAAAAGGTCGGTGGCGTGATTGTAAGTGTTGGATTTCATAAACATGAATGGAAGTGGCATAAAGTTTCCTGGTTATATAAAATTACTTTCATAAAAAAAAAATGGTGTGATTTGAGTGTTGATTATCAAATGTGGTATTTTTCATTTTGCATTAAGGGTTAATGGTAGGCTAACCTTAATGTTAATTTGTACATGTAAATATCACTTTTTATTGAATCTTATTCTAATTTTTATTAAACCATATGAAATATTGATTCATCATTGTCACTAGATATCACTTTTTATTGAACCTTATTCTAATTTTTATTAGACCATATGAAATATTGATTCACCATTGTCACATGGCAAAATATTTATGCATGGGTTATTTCATTCACCATTGTCACATGGTAAAATATTTATGCATGGGTTATTTTTATGGTTTATTTATGTTATATTTCGACTTGTGTGAGTTGGTTGTGAGTAAATGTTATAAATCTCCATTTTATATAATGCTAACTTGTATTTGTAGGTATCACTTTTTATTGAACCTTATTGTAACTTTCATTAGATCATATAAAATATTGCTTCACTATTGTCACATGGCAAAATATTTATGCATGGGTTACTTTCATTGTTTATTTATGTTATATTTCGACTTGTGTGAGTTGGTTTTGAGTGGATGTTATAAATCTCCATCTGATACATTATAGGATTTTAGGTTTCAAGTAGTGTTCTAGGTTGATGTCTTTATGGCGCATTTTCCTCAATTTCTTTATTTATAACATTTTTGTACGCAATTTCTCTCTGCTTCTTTTATTGAGCATAATTTTTGCATGTTTTTCAACAAATGGACACAATTCTTCATCTATGTGTAGTGCTTTAAACTATTTACTTTTTGATGTTATTTTCTCAAAAAGAGATTCCTTGTCTACTCTTCCAATGATTATATACAAACTAAGGCAAAATTATTTGAGCTGTGAGTAGTGAAACAAACTCACGGCCATATTCAAATGTGATCAAGACATTATACTTATAGGAAATCTATATATATTGTTTTAATTTGATGCAGTGGTCCTTGAATAATATGTGCTTATCTCTTCATGAGTTAGAGTGTTTGGAGTGTGTCATATGTATCTGTATAATTGTAACATACGAAGGGCATATGGTTATAAGACTTTGATAGGAATGCATACCTCTTTGTCATATATCCATGATCACTAGTTCTTGTCTAATTTAGTTTAATAACCTAGGTTAGGGAGTTTTTTTAACACTTGGAGGAGTGGCCATTTGCTTATTTAATGTTCTATGTGTGGACCACATTGTTGGTTGTAGACTCTAGGAGGTGAAGTTTTACATTGAAGAGAAGTTCATCAAGAGGTTGAATGAACCATGCACGTGACTAGTGGTTGCAAAAGTTAAGGACTCTTGCATTCTCATGAACGGTTGTTTCTATATCTAGATGTCTTCGTAGTTGAATTTCTAAGTGAAAGTGATGGACCACAAGTAGACATTGCTTATTGAGTTGATAATGGATATGTAACTCCAATTGTTTGATTTATATGATCATATTTGATTATGATGTTTTTAAGTTATTATTAGGTGGAGTTAGCTCTCTATGTAGAGAGTTGTCCTAATTTGCAAGCGATCGTTAAAACTAGTTGGAAATGAGAGTTTTCTAACAAGATAGTTCCTACATCACTATGTAATTGTGTTTAAAAAGAGATTACCTGTCCAAAATTATTTATCTATTTTAACATAACATTTATGTCTTTTTATTTATAATTTTACTTTTCTGAATGTAAAATCCTTAGCACATTTTCGAATGTGTGATGAAAATCTAATCGCCAGAACTTTTAACACCTGATACATTTCTTCTCGAAACGCTGCGTCCTCGATGTTGTTCTTGCGTGCTTGGGGTTGCATGCACGGAAACATTCGATTATGAAGTGTGAAAGCTTTACAGGGAAATGAAAGAGTTTCTAACATACTATCTATTTTTTTTACAGCTTTAGTTTTTAATTTCAAATTATTTTTTTTAATAAAATAAAATAAGAATTTATGATAGTTAATAATAAGTTGATATAGTAAGGGTAGCTCTCAAATCACTAAGTGAGAAATCCATATTAAAACGTTATTTTAAGAGGTTTGCAACCCATCTAAAATGATGGCAAGTGTTTTTTCAAAAACATGAATGGAAGTTATATGATTTTTCCTTCCTGGATAAAAGTACCTTCATTAAATGGCATGATGTGAGTGTTTATTATCAAATGCGGTGACTATGGTGTTGCTCATTCTATATTAGGAGTTAATTGCTTAAGTGACCTTACTCTTAATCTCTTCATGCGGGTATCATTTTCCATTAAACCTTATTGTAATTCTTATTCGATCATAGTGAAATATTGATTAGCCATTTTCACCTCACATAATATTCATTCATCGGCTTACTTTCATTATTGTTATATCTTAACTTGTTTGAGTTAGTTGGGTTTGAGTCATTGTTACAAATCCTACTTCATAGGATTTCAAGTTTCAAATGGTTTCCTCTGTTGACGTTGCTATGTTTATCGGAGTTGTCTTAATAGTGTCTCTATGTTTGTTGAAGTTCTCTTATAATATTAATATTTTTTTTTAAGTGTATTTTTTCAATTTCTTTACACCATTTTTTTACATAATTTTTTTAGGTTTTGCATAAGTTTGGCACATTTTTTAATTAATGAACACTCTTATTCATCTATGTGCAACTCTTTAAACTATTTATTTTTGGACTTCATTTTCTTCAAAGGAGATTCACCTTCTACTCTTACAATAATTTTCTATATTTATGGTGAAAAAATTAAGGTAAATTTGTCTGAGTCGTTAGGAATAAAACAAACTCATGACAATATTGTAATGTGATCTACATATTATACTTGTAGAAAATCTATATATCTTGTTTTGATTGGATGTACTTATCCTTGAAGAGTATGTATTTGGTGTCTCCATGGTTTGGAGTGTGTTATATGCATTTGTATATATGTAACATGTAAAAGGCATATTGCTTCAAGACTTGGGATAGGTATGCATACCAGTTTGTCATGTATCCTTGAGGTCTTGGATAGTTTCTCATGTATCATTGAGGACTTGGATAGTTCTTGTCTAGTTTAGTAGGGAGCTTTTAACACTTTGAGGAGTGGGTCATGTGTTAGTTGGATGCTCTATGAGTGGATATTGTTGTTGGTTGTAGAATCTAGTAGGTAAAATCTAACATTTACGGGGACTTCCTCAAGAAGGTAAATGAACCATGTACATGCAGTAAATAGATTATTGAAACACTTAGGTATTCGTGCATTTCAATGTATGGTTGTTTTTTATAAGGATGTCAACAATTTGGTGATGTCTGCATAATCAACGTACAAAGTGAAAGTGTCAAATTGGACGAAAGGCAGGCTTTGGTGATCAAGGGTTATATAGTTCATATTGGTGAAGACCTTTGATGAAGATTAAGATTAAAACAAGTCGTTTTTAATGGGGAGTGTTGGATTATATAACTCCCACTTGTCTCATTTGTATGATCATATTTAGTTATTATGATTTTAGGTAAATAGATGGAGGTAGTTATTTATCTAGAAAGTTATTCCTAATTTGTAAGAAATTGTTAAAACCAAATAAATGTGAAAAAATCTCCTTAAAGAAATTGTTCCTAAATCAATGTGTAGCTGCTATAAAATTACTTGCAAATCTATTCCAAACACCAAAACTCCATGCTTAGTCCTAATCCTCTAAGTTGTTATTGGGTGCTCGGTGTTGCAAGGATGGACACACTCGATTATGAAGTGCAAAAGCTTCACGGAAAAATGAAATTACGTACATACGAATTCTAAGATACAGAAAATAAACAATGCGAGAGAATAACGCATAAAACACATATACACAGAGATTTTCCCCTAGATCCCAAAACCGGGACTACCAGCATGATTTTTCATTATGTTCCTTTCAATGTGTTGGGCATGGGATCCCCCGTAGCATTTTTTGGGGCTCAAAGCCCAAGTTTTGGTCAATTGTATTGTAAGACTCCGCGAATTGCAGGCGCAGAACGCGAAGTCTAGGATGAGTCATAGGGTTGTCTGCCCTAAAATATTGTACTTTAATGTAAAGTTGTGTTAGCCTACCCATGGTCTGCGGACCATGGGATTGTATAAATAGAGCGAGGCTCTAAGTGTAAAAGGGTAGTTGATGATAGATAGAGATAACGAAGGCATGGTTAGAGCATAGAGTGGAATCTAAAGTGTACTGGGTCATAGTAGTAGGAAGAGGCTGTGCAGTTGAGTGCGCGGACCCCTGCAGCTGAGTGCGTAGGGCGGAGTCAGGTCTATACTTGGGATTGAAAGTTAATAAAGAGAAGTTTACTCTACACATCTGTTCTTGGATCCATATTTTGATGTTATGCATTACTTTTACTCTATTTACTTACTGCGCGCAATTGATAAATACTTGTATGAATGCTTATATGTGAATTTAATCTAAGTAATCAGCTAACAAAGACTAATTAAGGAAGACTTGGGTAAACAACACGAGCCGCGCTGCGGCTATAACTGCGCAAAGACAGTATCACAGGTTGCGGGGTGCCCGTGGGTGCGCATAGCACAGTAAGTGCGAAGGTTGGGCTGCGTACTAATCACCTCATATTAGACATCCCCAGGGTGCAGAAACCTAGTTCTAGCACCCTCCCATACTACTTCGGGCAAGACCTCAGTCCGCGCTCCACGGACTATTGTCAAAAGGGCCAGTAGCACTAGGATTTGCTTAGCTAAATCACTTTTGAACCTAGGTCAGGCCCCACTAATTCCGTTGTCGGGACCGAGATCTGCATAAGGGATGTCTGATGTCGTACCACTGGAACCCAACAAAGAAGGAAATTGAAGAGTGGTTGGACAATAAGATTCACGAGTTTGAGACACAAGAAAACAGAATTCCGCAAGTATCTGAGGAAAAGTGGTCGGAGTGCTACGTGTATATGGAAATCCATGAGATTTTCTTTGCATCCTTTCCTTCTGAGCTGAATGAATGGATCGTGAGGTTAGTCGACAGCCAGGGAAGGTGTCGGCTTGACCAATCGATAGTGTGGACTCCAGAATTAGTGCGCAGACTAGAAGCATCAGAAGATAATATCGTGCGAGCTGTGGACCATTGGATCAACTGGATAATAGGAGGATTTATCACTGAGTTTGTGGTAGACACGACTGTGGGCTACAGCGAGGGAGAACGATGCTTTCTCAAAGGACCACGAGGTAAGTATATTAAATCTTTGAATACTTGGATTAGGGTGCTATTGTGTGAAAAGAGGGTCATGCGAATACATTAATGTTTGGGACTACGCAGAGCAGAGAGATCTAAAAAAGTAGCGAAGAATTAGAACACAGTCCCTTAATTTCACTCTCGCGAGAGAGAGATGGAGAGTTCACTAAAGTTTCTCCAATAAGCGCGGTCAGTTTGATAAGGCAGCGCATTCTGTGGCTACCACCTCCACCCACACCGCCACCCGCTTCACCCCCCTCACCTCCATCTCCACCCACGCCACCTCCACCACCTCCACAATTTAGTATGGTGAGCGCGATCAAACTGCCGGTATTCATAGGAGTAGGGAATGAAGATCCGGACCAATTCTAGTTCATGGTAAGAGCGGTATGGGAAGCACAAGGTGTCATGGATGACAATATTAAGAAGGCTACATTGGTGAGCACACTGCAGGATCGTGCATTAACATGGTATATCAAGTACTCTAACAACCACACAAACGCCGGGATAGCAGAGATCCAGAACGCGCAAAATAAGGAATTTAGCAGGCCGAAGTCAGAAACATAATCAATCATTGGGTTTAAAGAAATCGCGATGCTCCTAGGCGAGACTCCCTGGGATCTGGATCAATGGTTAAAGAGTACGATTCGCGAAGCCAATATGACATTGACACATGGAAAACATGGCGCATGGTTTGTAGCATCTCTAGCATCGCACTTGAGGACGACATTGTCACAACAGAAACTTTCCACCCAGGCCGAAGCGTTGGAAATGATAATGAGATTACATGAGACCCTGATACAAGACCCTGGGTTGGGAGTTCAACAAATCCACGTGCAACTACAAAACCTGTCTTTGGAAATGCAAAGTTTGAAGCAAGATAGGGCACCACGGCCAGAGGCGTGCGAGGAAGTATGGTGCATAAAATGCAAAGGCTAGAGCCATGACAAGGATTACTGTCCAGTGTTCGCGAACTACTTAGCAGGAGGAGGGCCAATACCGTTGAGATCGGAGGCACAGGTAGGGCCGAGTGTGGCACCCACTTTATGGTGCGTGATCTATCAGATAGAATGGAAACACATGATGAACAATTGTCATTTGCTGCAGAAGTATACATAGACACCCCAACAATTGTTTTGTAATTTCTGCAGGTTGGTAGGCCACGATGAGCGCACTTGCCGTAGTTACGAGCTAATGATGGATTGGACCCCAGCCTATAGGATACAAACAAAAACGTGAGCCCTCAACCCAGATACAGGGATGGCATGCGCTGGATTTCGGGGTCGAGGTCGAGGACGAGGTGGAATGGGACTAGGAAGGGGCCGTGGACAATTAATTTGTTACAATTGCAGAGGACAAGGGCACTATGCTCATGATTGGACCAACCCGACGAGGATATCATGTTCGCATTGTGCTCAGTTTGATCACAAAACAATAGACTGTCCCACGTTGATCACAAAGATGCATGAAAAGGGGGTATTCCAATCTCCCCCAACCTACAATATACAAATGATGAGGTTTGAGCCATGCAAAGAGGACCCGAATGTAAACATGATGCTCAGAAGTGGTATGGCCATGTGAGAGGATATGGGGGAAGCATCCAGAGGAAAGTACATGGTTTCGTAAGGCTCCTGCAAAGGAACTTGAGTTTGACTTAGAACACGCAAAGGAGAGATTCATGGAAGCTAAGAAGAGCTTCACGGAAGCCTCCACTTCAGGTAGTAAGGATCAACCAAAGCTAGGAATGGATCCTTCAATGTTCACTACCTTTCTGGAGACATGCATGAAACTATTGCATGACAGCAAGGTGGTTAAAGGACTACAAGAACTGATCACTAGGTGTGCGGGCTCAAGAGAACCACGCGTAGTCCAGAAATTAGGGAAGCATGCATTGCACATTGGAAGGGATATGAGGTTGACTGCACAGATTGGTGAGTATGAAATGGATCAGGTAATCCTAGATCTGGGTTCGGACGCGAATGTATTACCGAAGCAAACATGGGAACGTATGGGCAGGCTCGCGTTGTAATGGTCTCCTATTCAATTACAAATGGCGAACCAACAGAAGATTTTGCCCATGGGAAGGTTGCAAGGGGTAACAGTTGATATTGAAGGCGCGAGCACGCAGGCGAATTGTGAAGTAATAGAGATTGTTGATGACAATAATCCCTATCCTGCGTTGTTAGGAATATACTAGGCCACCGATATGAACGGAGTCATGAACCTGAAGAAACATAAAATGATCTTCGAGAAAAAGTCAATACGCGTAGTAGTCCCACTGGACCCAGCCGAAGGAGCGCGCTACACTGAACCAGTGCACGACAATGATCTCAATTGTATTTACAAGATAATTGCGCGAGACCAGGATTGGGTGAATCCGACTGCAGATGGGAGGATCTCGTGGGAGCGTGAAAGCTCCCGCACTTCGGATTCAGACGAATAAGTAGAGCGATGGCAGAATTAGTTGCATGAAGTGACGACGCTGAATTGCAACATGATGGTTGTCGAACCGTAAAAAGGGTCTTTTTCACCTCTATTTACCTCACATTAACTTATCAATCCAGGAACGATTTGTTATCTCAAAGAGTGTACTCAGTTTGAGGAGGTCATTTGTCAGAGTAATACTAGTAGTATAGTGCTCAAGAAAATACAAGAGTAAACGGATGCTTAAAATAAGATCTACTTACAACAAAACACTTTAAGACTCAAATCATGCATTCGGAAGACTAAGAGTAAATTATCAGTCAAGGGTACAGTAACAATAACTCATCCCTCTGTAAACTGATTTAACTGAAGACAAGCAAGGAACAGATCATCAACCTAGGAACTAGACAACGAATGTCAATGCTTACTACAGTTTCAAATCGTTCAACGCAATGGCAATGTAAACAACAGGAAATGGAACAGCAATTATAATTGAAACAACAACTAGGAAATGGAACAGCAACTAGTCTTAATAAACAGTGAAACCTTACTCTAAGGAAATAAAGGCAGAAATCGTATCCTACAGAAATCAGAGAGCAATCCTTACTCTAAGATTAAATCAAACAACAAATGAAAATAGAACGACAACCTATTAGCAATGAAATATAGAACAACACTTAGAGCCAATTGTGAATGTACAGCAAACCGAAATAAATAACACACACAACACACCTTGATATTGAGAGAAACAGTAATCTGACTCTGATACCACAAATATTAGTCTCAGTTATAAAGGATAATGGTCGCAATTCATAATGGAACAACAATGTCAATTGAATCAACAATCGTAATTAAGTATAAACCATGGATGAATACAGTAATACCGGCTTAAGAATATTACAGCCTGGTTACTCTGTAATTGAACAACAATAGCATTCTGTATAGAACAGTAATGTTACATCAATAATTTAAAGGAACAACAATGCGTTATGAAGTCAGAATGAACAATACGACATTCCTGTTACAGAGAATGATCTTGTAAATATAACAGAGTTGTAATATAAAAATAACAAAACACACCAGATTACCGATCAAAGCTGATAATGAAAACCACACGCGAGTTAAAGATAATGGTACAAGAGAAAGTGTTCCACTAAGGCCGGGCCCTTAGCCTCCAGGGATACACCGCTTGAGATTATTCTAAGATCAAAGATGGAATAGCAACCAGATTTATATTAAAGCATCCAAACAAAGTTACAGTGGATCACTTCTCAACGAGAGTTGATGATAAAAGTTTTAGATACAACGAGAAATTATATAAGAGTAACAACAACCAGTCCCCTGGGCTAGTAGTGCTGCCCCTTTTGATAACATCCGAGTGGAGATATCAATGATGTAAAAATAGTTAAGATTGCGATCCCTCGGGATCAGAGGGTCCTGAGGGATTCGCCAAACTATTAATTCCAGTTATCCCCTTGTCCTCTTGCACCAATTCGATATCTCCTTTTCCTTTCCTTGGATGATATGCTTCAGTTTGGATCGCCTTGTCTGCATATGGTTTCCTGCCACAGTGACAGTAGTTAACTCTGCTATGTCTTTTTCCTTGGGACGGAAATCTTTCGTTTTTCCCTTTTTCTCCATAAGAAAATGGTGATTATTAGTTATTTTGGTTACATAAAAATCTCATAGGTTTTTCCATATTTTCTTATTATTTACCTAGTTCATGATGCGAAGAGATTATGAGTTTTTAAAGAAAAGATGACAAAATAATCAATAAAACATACCTTCTTCAGTACTCCACACACCCCCCTGCTTACTCTTTTTCACGCCCTCATGAAAACATTATAGTTGACATGTAAGGCAGAGAGAGAGTAAGCTGGAGATGGAATCTCATGTGGTGGTCTACAACCATGATGCCTAACTAGGTTTTCAAAAAGATGGCCTATCTAGCCCTTAGGCATCTCATACAGGGCTTGGTACCTAGGTGCAGGGTGCCAAATAATTGGACTCCTGAACCTATATCCTAACCAAGATGGCCCTACCCTCAAGATAAGTTCACCATAGAGGCTCAAACAATCAGCAGCTAGCTTAAAGTTTTCATAATTAAATGGTTCCCTGAGTTGGATATTCGGATTAGAGGTCTGATATCGAAATTTAGCAGTTGCAATGGCAAGGTCCTTAATGGTAAAGAAGTATTCTATCCCTTGCCGATTGATTCCTGTATGAATGGGTCCTAATGCTTCAATCACGCCCGGAGTCTTCATGAGACTCTTGTGTTTATTCCATAACTGTAATGGATCTCTAGGCTCAGCTCTTACCCATAAGTCTAATCCGTTTTCTTGTCTTTGGAAGGAATTATAGGCTTTAAGCCATTTAATTTGATTAACTCCAAATGAAACAAATTCCTACAGTTGGATATACCCAACGAAAGGGTTGGGGTTCTGCTCTGTCTCTTGATCTAACACGCAGTTATGCAGATAGAATTCACATAGTAGTCTTTGAACCTTTACTCCATAGTGCTTACAACTTATAAAATCATCAATAGTATTAATTTGTATAGGGGCTCTTGCTTTGACATCCTTAATTTTCAATTGCAAATATCGTTCCATTAAAAACAAGGCATAATTCTTAGCAGGGGCTCTACATGCTAGGACATCAGTGTACAAAGAGCATAAGGTATCCATCTGCTTGATAACTACATCTAACCTATGAGTTACCTTTGCGACTTTCTCTTCTTCCTTTCGCCATCCTTCAAAAGCCTGGCTTTCGGATAGATTGACGTTCCTTAGCTGTTGTTGTAATTCTTCATACTTTTCTCGAGAAACCATTTGTTCTATGAGTTTTTCTACTGCTTGTTGAGCTTGCATCAAACCCTCTCGTAGGGTTACTCTCCTCAGATCACTTTCCCATGTAGTAGTGGAAAGTGGAAGATTTACTTGAATCTTTTTATTGCGTCACCTCGTGTTTATAGTCTGCATTCCTTCAGAGGACTATGCCTCTGTCTGAACTTCTTTGTCACAGGCTGATATATCGTCTATTTGCACTTCAACATGGGCAACAGTTGAATGTTGTTCCTTTTTCTTTTGAACGACAGTCTGCACTTCAACAGTATTTTGAATGGCAGACTGTTCTTCAACAGTATTTTGAATAGCAGACTGTTCTTCAACAGGGTTTTGAACAGCAGGCTAGACATGGGTCCTCCAAACCTTTTTCTTGGGGGGTCTCACCGGAGTGGTTGCATATCTTCCCCCTGAAGTCCTTTTTGCTCTCTTTCTCATTTTCAAAACCCTGATTTGTTGTCGAAGTCGTGCTATCATATTTAACAATCTTTGTTGTTCTTTTCATAATCGTTTAATTTCTTTTGTTTCCTTAGAAGGAACAACTGTCTATTTACTTGGGCCTGGACTATTATCTTGGCCAATTCCATGGTTTTCTTCTTGGGGTGCTCCTTCGCTGTTTTGTTCAAGTTGCTCAGGAGTAAAAACCCTAGCTGGCTCTGTTATTTCTTGGGTGACTTCTTTTTCCACCCCTTCTTCTTCCTGGAATTCTTTTGGTGTAGTCTGGATGGGAACAGATTGTTCCTCCTTTGCATCACTTTTCTCTCCTGTCATACCTTCATCATGAACAGGATGATTCTCTTCTTCTACTTCCTTGTCGCGTAATTCTTCGGGTGCATCCTTGTCCTGAGCAGAATGCTCTTTTGGTTCTTCTTCAATATGGAGGCCTAGCGGGCTGAGAGGTTGGGCATATTTGCCCATATTGGCCAAAATTTTGGCCAATTCATCCTCTTGCAATGGGTTTTGCAATGGGCTATCTTTGCGTTGCTCTGTTTCTTCCTCCTCCTACCCAGGCTACTCGGCCTCTTCCTCCGTTTCTCCTTCCTCATTTCCTTCCAATCCTTTCTCATTCTCTTCTCCTTCCAATTGCAAGGGTTGCTCATCCCCTGAATCGTCTCTCTCCACTGGTTGGATAGTATCCCCTTGGGAATTTTCCAGCCTCCCTCTAATCTGTGCCAATCTGACTGATTTCCTCCGTTTCAATGGTGTACTGGCAGCATGCTTATGTTTTGGGGCCGGCATAGTCAGTCCCCATTCTATCATAGCAATTAACTCTTCCCAGCTACTCTGTTTCTAAGCAAGACTGTGGCTAACTATTAGTCATATCAGCCCATGGTGACTTACTACCGATTCTACATGTTGTGATTTCCTCATACTTCGGGTGACATCATGAAGTAATGAATTTAAAAATGCAGGTAAGTTCACAGAGCATTTCTGCTTTAATACAACTAAGAGTTTAAGGTGTCGTGGTCTTACCACGTTTTTCCTACCTTCAGAGGTGATGTAGCTCTGGATGATCTTCGCCAATTCTGCCCACGGCTTGCCCAATGCTGCTGGTAGGACTCCCTTTCCTGTGACTGTTAGGTTTTTGCCTTCATCTTGGAAGATCTTCATGATCTTTCGCAGTCTCTCCTTCTTTAGAGCCCACACAGGTCCAGTGGCTGGCAGTCCCGAGACCTCTGCAATTACGTCATCAGTGACTGCTATGTGTCTCCCCCTTACTGTGGAGTGATATTCTTGCAAATTCTGCAAGAATTATATTGCTACGATCTCGTTGGATTCCCATAAATGATTAAGATAAACTAGCCATCCTGCCCTTGCTATGATTTCCCGTGCAGCATCGGACACTGTCAATACCTGTGGTTCTCTCTGAATTGATCTTCCTTCCATGCTTTAGCTCACTGTAAAAATGTAGAGACGGCAATGGAACAACATGTTGTTCAAACTATTAGAAATACAGAGGAAATAACGAAACAACAGGGCTCGTTCAAATCCTGGGTTACTTACTAATTGCTACAGAGCATAATATGGAAATGGCTTAGGAACAAAAAACCATGCAGATTGAAAAACAATATACCATTGAGCCTTGCTATTTCCAAGTAAACAATTTTCCGAATAATAGTCTGACACCTGCCTTCCCCCTGCAATCCGATAGGCCGCCCTCAGCCATCAAATGAGGGAGCAGTGTGCCAACTTGCCATAGTATAGAGTCATAAAGGAAGAGCGTATAGCGAAATGCCATGTTTTACAAAAAGAGCAGATTGCCCAATCGAGGCATATAGTAGGATCGCTTAACAAATAAGAGAATGCTAAGATATGATGCGAGGCTGGGAGGATAGGACAACTGACGTGCACAAAAAGTCTGATGCGGTCATTATCAACTTTTTCCATCATGATTGGCTGTAATAGATTTTCATGTATTTAATGGTTCGGGGAAATGAATTACATAATCTCATGTGACATATTACAAAGGTATAAGACAAAGAAGGGTGTTAATGATTACTATTGGTGTATAAGGAATGTGACTTCAATACCATTAACAGAGCTCTGCTGCCGACAGGTGCCCATAACTTTGATAGAGTTGTTTATTTCACACATGGAACCATGATCCTTTGTGTATACTTAGGAAGTGTTGTACAATGTCAAAATGGAGGCCATTATGCGGGCTTGGTAACCAGTTAAACCATAATTCCATTCACCAGGAAGGAGAGAAAGGTGGGCAGGCCAGCTCGTGATGAGACCTCCTGTTCCAAGGATTCTTTATTTTTTCTGATGTGCCTCTTGGATCATATCCATAGTGTGGTGGCCATAGTGGGAATGCCACTTCACTTTCTTCCTTATGATCATGGTAGGCTGGCTCTTGATGAGACCCCCTATCCTGCATTTGACAACCCATAAGTTATATAATCATTTTTCTCTTTTTTTTCTTTTTATAAAGTACTTTCCTATGTATACACAAAGGGTGGTTCAACACTCCTTAAGAGTAGGAATGGTGGAAGAAGTCTTAACATCTCAATAGAAAAATATACCCTTTGTTCTTATTCCTTAATAATGATGAAAGAAGATTATGGGAATTTTTTTTTTTTAAAAGAACCACCATGATAAAGATAAGCAATCATATTAGTATTAGTAGGATAATGACAACAAAAGTGGTTGATAATTGTGTCCTTTCCTCTTTCCTCTTATCAATTCAAAGCAATTTCCTGTAAAAATAATGATTTCATATGATTTACTGATTTTGGTATGCTCTAGTTTTGTATCCATTTCATAAGTGTATAACTGTGTTCCAAAAAGACTCGGAATTATCATATGGTAGTTGTCCTTTAATTGGAAAAACAAGGAGAATAAGCATCAATAAAAGGAATACGAGAATGTTGTTATTTCAAGAAGGAAGAGAAAAAAGTACAAGTGTTGTTCCTTTGGAAAAGTAACAGCAGAAAATGCCATTTCCGTTCCTTCGGAGAAGGAACAACAAAAAAAAACGCAAGTGCTGTTCCTTTGGAAAAGGAACAGAAAAAACACAAGTGTCATTCCTTTGGATAAGGAACAACAAAAACCAAACGTGCTCTTCCTTTGGAAAAGGAATAGCAAAAAACGAAAGTGCCATTCCTTTGGAAAAGAAAAAACAAAAACCAAAATCACTGTCCCTTTGGAAAAGGAATAGCAAAAAACGCAAGTGTCGTTCCTTTAGAAAAGGAATAGCAAAAACCGAAAGTTCTGTTCCTTTGGAAAAGGAACAGCAAAAATGCAAAACTTTTGTTCCTTTGGAAAAGGAACAACAAAAACACAAGTGTCGTTCCTTTGGAAAAGGAACAGCTAATACAAAAAGTGTTGTTCTTTCGGAAGAGGAACAACAAAACGAAAGTGTTGTTCCTTTGGAAAAGGAACAACAGAAAAACAAAAGTGCACACAAATGCTGTTCCTTTGGAAAAGGAATAGCAAAAACAACAGTGTTGTCCCTTTTGAAAAAGGAACAACAGAAAAATAAAAGCTAAAGGAAAGGAGTCAGCAAGATAGTGACGGTGTTGTTCCTTCTAAAAGGAACAACAAAAACAATAGAATTTCTTATTCTTGGAAAAGGAACAATAAAGTGCAAAAAATATGTACAGAGAATAATTTATGCTAACAAAGCAAAAGAATTATGTACAAAATGTAAAAACATTTAAATCACTTTAATGAACGAGAGGTGAGGAATATTTCTCTTCCTCCACCAAAATTTGCATGGCGGAATCTTCGCGGAGTTGCTGGTAGAAGGATTCCCGAGTAAGTGATTTGCGGTACAGTCGAACTCGGTGGCCGTTTGCCTTGAAGGTATGTCCAGATCCATCAATGGTGAGTAGGGTAAGGGTGCCATTATCATGTACCTTTTGGATTTCGTATGGCCCCAGCCAACGAGTCTAAAGCTTCCTGGGAAAATCATGAAACCTAGAATCGTATAAGAGCACCCAATCTCCTTCGTGGAAGACTTTCTTTTTAATGAAAGCGTCATGCCATTTAGATCGTTGCTGTTGGATTAATGCAGTGTGTTGAAGGGCAGAGAGCCTGATCTCATCTAGCTCATTGGTCTGTTGTAATCTATTAATCTGTGCCTCGTTTAAATCTAGACCAACTTCTTGTGCTATTCGCAATGTTTGGATTTCAATTTCTATGGGAAAAATGGGTTTCTTTACGAATACCAATTGGTATGGTGAATAGCCAGTAGTGCTTCTCCATGTTGTTCTATAAGCCCACAAAGCTTCTGGTAATCTTGCAGCCCAATCGTATCTATGTGACACAATGGTTTTTGTCAAGATATGATACCAATATCAATTTTATGCTAGATATGATAGTTTTTTAGTGTTGTTACCAGCAAACTGTGGTCCACCATCAGTAATTATGTCTCTTGGAAGCCCATATCGCACAAATATATGGAACAAGAACTGTATGACAAAATCCTCTATAGCTCTCGGCAATAACTCTGCTTCAACCCATTTGGTGACATATTCTGTTGCCACCAGAATATATGTTTTCTGGTTCGAGGATGGCTTAATTGGACCAACAAAATCAAGTGCCCATCCCTCGAATGGTTCAATAACTAGTTGTGGGTTCAGGGGCATTTCGTCAGACTGACCAGGGTGTCCTGTTCTTTGGCAACTATCACAAGCTTGGACGAACTTCTTTGCATCTTTGAATATCGTAGGCCAATAATACCCTGTTTGGAGCACCTTATGTCTAGTTCTCCGATCGGCAAAGTGTCCGCCACATGGTCCGTCATGACAAGCTTTCAAAATGTCAAAAATTTCATCCTCGCGGACGCATCTCCTGATGTGCATATCTACTCCTGTATGGAATAGGTAGCCCCCAATCCAAGAAAATCGAGCACTTCGCTGGACAATCTGTTTTCATTCATTAGGGGTCAGATGTTTTGGTAATTTGCCTACTGCTAAGTAATTCGCAACATCAACATACCAGGGTGTTTTAACAGTGACAACGAACAGACGCTCATCTGGAAATTGATCTTCAACTGCTGCTGCATCCATAGGTTTCGGCATCCATGAGAGAATGTCAGCTATAGGATTTTCTTTTCCAGGGCGGTCCTTGATTGTGATATCAAATTCCTGCAATAAAATCAGCCATCTGGTTATTCTACCATTTGTGATTGGTTTATTTGCTAAATACTTTATGGCAAAGTGATCTGTATACAAGATAACAGGATATCCAGTAATGTAATGCCTAAACTTATTGATAGCATGTATTACAGCTAGAAATTCCTTTTCAGTAATGGTATAATTCAATTCAACAGGGGATAAATTCTTGCTAATATAATAAATTGCATATGGTTTTTTATCTTCTTCCTGCCCAAGGACTGCTCCAATAGTTGTATCTGAGGCATCTGATGAAATTTAGAATGGCAGGTCCCAATTTGGTCCTCTAAGGACTGGGGCTATTGACACAAGCCTCTTCAGATCCTGGAAAGCACAGTCACATTTTTTTGTCCAGCGAAAGTCAACATTACCTATCAATGCATATAAAGGTGCAGCAATATGCGAAAAATGTTCTATAAATCTTCTATAGTAACTAGAAAATCCGAGAAAACTGTGTACCTCTGTTTGAGTGGTGGGAGTGGGAATTAGTAAAATTATTTGAATTTTGGCTAGGTCTACCTGTATGCCAACTACTGAGATATAATGGCCTAGAATAAGTCCTTTAGTCATCATCATATAACATTTTTCATGGCTCAAACAAAGCCTAGTGGCAATGCAACGCTGGAGAACTTTTTCCAGTGTGTCCAATGTTAGATCAAAATCGTCTCCATATGGTTTAAAGTCATCTATGTATACTTCGAGTCCTTCATTTATTAATTCTGAAAAGATGCAGAGGATAGCCCTTTGAAATGTGGCAGGAGCATTGCATAGGCCAAAAGGTAAAACTCTGTAGGCAAATGTTCCCCAAGGACAAGTAAAAGTGGTTTTGTCTTGGTCTTCAGGGGCAATCTGAATCTAATTGTATCCACTGAAGCCATCTAAGAAACAAAATAATTTCTTTCCTGCTAGAGTGTCTAATACTTGGTCAATGAATGGAAGGGGAAAGTGGTCTTTTTGTGTTGCTTTATTTAGTTCTATATAATCTACACAAATCCTCCACTTCCCATTCTTCTTTGGTACCACGACAAGTGGAGAGACCCATTTACTATCGAAGATAGGATAGATGGAGTTCACATCTAAAAGTTTTTGAAGTTCAACTTTTACAATGTCTTTTAGGTGAGGATTAAGTCTCCTTTGTGGTTGGCGAACAGGTCTCACATCTTTTTCTATGTAAATGTGGTGTGTACATAACTGGGGATCAATTCCTTTCATATCAGGATAGTCCCATGCAAATGCTTCTTTGTATTTCCTCAGTAGTTGGATGAGCTTCTCTTCTTGTTCAGGAGTCAAGTTGGCATTAATGTTTAAAGTCTTTCCTGGGTCAATTTCTACAATTTTACTATTTGAGACAGAGGTAGTAGGTATTGTTTGATCGTGCGTATCTTTAAGAGGATCTTCTTCTAATTCATTATCAAATGTTGCCTCTATAATGTGACATTGTATGCGGGATTTGGTTTTATTTGGCTAATAAAATTGTTAATGGCATCATCTTCTGTTTGATCTTTGAAATCGAGGGCCTCTTCTACGGTTAATGGAGATCTAATATTTTCGGTAAGGTATGATACAGGATGCTTGTTAGTTTTTATTATTGTGACACTTGGCTGCGCTGGGGGATATAAAGCTAAATTCTTGATATTTGCCCCCCTATCTATGGTCATACTACCTTGTCGGCAGCCAATATAAGCATCGGTAGTTGCAAGCCAAGGTCTGCCTAAAATCAATGGATGTCCATCAAGTCAGCTTTTGGGGTT
This sequence comes from Pinus tabuliformis, assembly GCA_031772625.1. Taxonomy (NCBI): domain Eukaryota; kingdom Viridiplantae; phylum Streptophyta; class Pinopsida; order Pinales; family Pinaceae; genus Pinus; species Pinus tabuliformis. The sequence continues at coordinate 184,875,107 of CM062816.1, read as the reverse complement.
TATTATCAGAAAATTGGCCAGATACTCCTAGGAGTCAACGGACACCATGACATCATGTAGTGTGCCTTTTGGCTGAACCACAGATCGGTCAGCCAGTTCTAATAAAGTGGAGGTTGGTTCTACTGATGTAATGCCCGGTTTTTAGCAAGTGGTGGTTGTTAAGATATTAATTTCAGCTCCTAGATCAACTAAGGTATTTGAGAATGTTTGTCCATTGATTTGTACGGTTACTATTCGATTTCCTGGGTCTTCGTATTTAACGGGTGTTTCTTTCCCTGATAATAAATCGGATAGAGTGCCAACTACTTGGACTTTTGGGTTGGTTGTTATTTTCCTCCTTGGTTTCTTTATACATAGCTCTTTGATAGTCTTTGCATATATCGGAATGTCTTGAATGGCTTGAAGGAGTGGGATTTTTATGTACAAGTTTTGTAGTTCTCCCAGAATGTCAAAATCAGAGTATTGTGTAGGTCGAGGTATAATTAGGCATTCTAGGAATGGAGGAGAGGATGTGGTTGTTGGATTATGAGTTTGTTGTCTGGTCCCTTCCTCTTCTTGTGGCGGTTGTTCCATAAGTAATTGATTTTCAACTTAAGCTATTTTATCTCCCTCTGTTTCAATGATACGCCCAGATCTTAATTGAAGATCATTACACTCCCTTAGATCAGTTCTTATGTCTGGTGTCTCAATTATTTGAATGGATTGGACCAGTCTATTATTTGGATTGGGGTTGGGTTGGCATGGGAGTTGCGGTCTTAAGTTAGGCTGGGGGTTTTGTTGTAATGCTGGCAGTGTAGATTGAGGGAGTGGGATGGTTCCTACTGGCTGATTCATCGGTATTTGCCAGTTTGTTTGCCAGGCTTGACTCTGTGAAGTAGGAGGAGTCCATTGTGTTGGATATGCATTATTTTGCCAATATGGTGGGGTATAGGGAAAATTTGGCCAATTGGGTTGGCTTACTTGATTCGGCCATGGAGATGATGAAGGAAATGATTGTTGTGACCAATTCGGGAAGGGAGGTTGATTTTGCCACATTGTATTATATTTTTGAGCATGATATTATGGAGGCTGAAAAGAAGAAGCTGGGTCTGAAAACATACCTATTTGTCGCGGCTGCCATTGACGACACTGATTAAGTAGATACACCGATTCTGGCTCTTCTTCTACTTCCTTGTATACTACTTTCAATCCAGGAAGTGAGGGGCAGCTCTCTGTGGAGTGGTCTTTTGTACAAATGGCGCAAACTTGGACTACATCTAATGGACACTCCTTATGGCTGTGTTTCTTTCTGCATCTAGGACAGAAGATTTCCAAATTATGTTCTGCTTCTGCTTGCTTTTGTTTGGCCTGCATAATATCAAGTTGTGTTTTCAGTGTCCCCAATATGTCAGTTTTAAAATTTTCTAATAAATTTCCAATTTCTGCACGAGTTACTCCTTCTGCCAAAGTTCTGTTATCTCTTACAAACCGATCATGTTCTGCTGGTTTTAGTCTTGTGCTGCCTCTCGAGCTCCTGATACATAAATCAATAATGTCAGCAAAATTTTCCTGATAAATATCTCCTTTCCCCATAATGTTTAGTGTTTCAATCCATTGTTCCTTCATTCCCCTAATTAATGTTGTTTTTAATACATTATCAGGTAAGGGTAATGATGCATAAGGAGATCTTTGAAGATTGTACTGGAAACGCTCTACATATTCTTCTAATGTTTCATTTGGTCTAGCTACCATCTGAAATATTTCATCTTTTAACTCTCTTGACCTACAATAGTCCTGATATTTTTTTAGAAAAGACTTTTTCATTTGGTCCCAGTTATTTATAACACCACCACCTAATCCCATAAACCATCTTAGAGCACCCCCTTTTAATGTGGAGGGAAATAATTTCAATTTCTAGGGGTTGTTGGTATAGTCATATCCTCTACACAGCACATCAAATTCCAATAAAAATTCATCCGGATCTTCTGATGTAAGGCCATGGAATGTAGGGATATGATGGAGAGGAATTGCTTTCATAGGTGCATTAGCTGCAGTATCCACAATGGGGTATTGTAGTGTAGAGGTTTGGGTGTTTGGCTGGTTCTGGGCCATTTGGTCAAATATATGCCAATAACCTTCTGGGATGTCTAGGAGGGTATTCCTAGGTTGTCGAGGGGGAATGGCTCTAACGGGAATGGCCTTAATAGCACTTCCTTTATCTGGGATGATGAGAGTGTCTAATGTCTGGGAGGGTTTAGGTTCTTGAATTTCTTCAACTTCGTTATAAATGATTTTTGTAGCACTTCCCTTATCTGGGCTGCTTAATGGCTGTATTACCCCAAGAGGAGATTTTGGTTCTTTAGTTTCTCCTGTTTCTCCTCTTCCTTCACAAATATTGCTAAGGTTCCCTTCTTGCAATGATTTTGGGCTATAATTTTCAATTTCTTGAAAATCTTGATCTTTGGTTTGACTGTGCACCTCAGCAAAGGCTACAGATGGTGATCCTGTGGCCTGAAGGGAACTAGTAGGCTGTCTAGAAGCAAGTTTTCTAGGTCCTATTGAAGGCTGAGATTCTGCTTTCTTAAGGATTTCGTCTATAAAGGTCGATCGACCAAGGGTCACCGGCCCCTTAGCTTTATCAGGCTTGGGTAGAGGTTTGGGATTCTTTTCAGGCTTTTTCTGCTTAGTCATGCACTCAAATAACCTACTAAGTTCTACCCAAACAAAATAGCAATAAATCTGTAGGAAAGTAAGTAGGGGAGCAGGGCTATTACATACTCCACATGCAGGTTCTTACCTTTCATTTTTAAAACCCAGTTCTTTCCTAACAGGTTCTTACACTACTCTGGAAAAGAAACAAATGGCTACACTCTTCCCCGGCAACGACGCCAAAATGTCAAACCGTAAAAAGGGTCTTTTTCACCTCTATTTACCTCACATTAACTTATCAATCTAGGAACGATTTGTTATCCCAAAGAGAGTACTCAGTTTGAGGCGGTCATTTGTCAGAGTAATGCTAGTAGTATAGTGCTCAAGAAAATACAAGAGTAAATGGATGCTTAAAATAAGATCTACTTACAACAAAACACTTTAAGACTCAAATCATTCATTCAGAAGACTAAGTAAATTATCAATCAAGGGTACAGTAACAATAACTCATCCCTCTATAAACTAATGTAACTGAAGACAAGCAAGGAACAGATCATCAACCTAGGAACTAGACAATGAATGTCAATGCTCACTATAGTTTCATATCGTTCAACGCAATGGCAATGTAAACAACAGGAAATGGAACAGCAATTACAATTGAAACAGCAACTAGGAAATGGAACATCAACTAGTCTTGATAAACAACAAAACCATACTCTAAGGAAATAAAGGCAACAATCGTATCCTACAGAAATCAGAGAGCAATCCTTACTCTAAGAATAAATCGAACAACAAATGAAAATAGAACGACAACCTATTAGCAATGAAATATAGAATAGCACTTAGAGCCAATTGTGAATGTACATCAAACCGAAATAAATAACACACACAACACACCTTGATATTGAGAGAAACAGTAATCTGACTCTGATACCACAAATATTAATCTCAATTATAAAGGATAACGATCGCAGTTCATAATGGAACAACAATGTCAATTGAATCAACAATCGTAATTAAGAATAAACCATGGATGAATACAGTAATACCAGCTTAAGAATATTACAGCTTGGTTACTCTGTAATTGAACAGCAATAGCATTCTGTAAAGAACAGTAATGTTATATCAATAATTTAACGGAACAACAATGCGTTATGAAGTCAGAATGAACAATACGACATTCCTGTTACAGAGAACTATCTTGTAAATATAACAAAGCTGTAATATAAAAATAACAAAACACACCAGATTACTGATCAAAGCTGATAATGAAAACCACGCACGAATTAAAGATAATGGTACAAGAGAAAGTGTTCCACCAGGGCCAGGTCCTTAGCCTCTAGGGATACACTGCTTGAGATTATTCCAGGATCAAAGATGGAACAACAACCAAATTTATATTAAAGCATCCAAACAAAGTTACAGTGGATCAATTCTCAATGAGAGTCGATGATCAAAGTTTTAGATACAACGAGAAATTACATAAGAGTAACAACAACCGGTCCGCTAGGCTAGCAGTGCTGCCCCTTTTTATAACAGCCGAGCGGAGATATCAATGATGCAAAAATAGTTAAGATTGTGATCCCTCAAGATCAGAGGATCCTGAGGGATTCGCCAAACTATTAATTCCAGCTATCCCCTTGCCCTCTTACACCGATTCGATATCTCCTTTTCCTTTCCTTGGCTGATATGCTTCACTTTGGATCACCTTGTCTGCATATGGTTTCTTGCCACAGGGACAACAGTTAACTTTGCTCTGTCTTTTTCCTTGGGATGGAAATCTTTCGTTTTTCCCTTTTTCTGCATAAGAAAATGGCGATTATTAATTATTTTGCGTTACATACAAATCTCATAGATTTTTCCATATTTTCTTATTATTACCTAGTTCATAATGCGAAGGGATTATGAGTTTTAAAAGAAAAGATGACAAAATAATCAATAAAACATACCTTATTCAGTACTCCACAATGGTTAGATCACTACGTTGTGTGACAATAGAAGCAAGAGAGTTTCCAACATATAATGGATTGACAACGGTGGATGAATTGCTGAGCAAATTTGAAAGCGGAGTGTTGGCACAACAACAGTCGATGAGTTGAAGTGGGCACTGTGCGCAACACCCGCGGGATGGTGGGGTACACATCAAGGAAATTTTGAGGACTGGCGTGGATGTAGAAGGATGATGCAACTACGGTTTGAAAGCCCCCAGCTTTGAACAAGAGTCGATCAGAAAAGACGGAGAAACTTGCTCGCCCACCTGTCTCGATGGGTACAGGCATGTGCTGTGAAGCCCACACAAGCACACCCCAACCTCAGGATCGAAAATCGAAACAGGACGCAGCAGTAGGAAAGGTGACGCGCACCACAAACATTCCACATAGAAGCATTCAATAAGGTATGCGGAGTCCTAAACAGGGTTCACCAGGCGAGACAAACTGAATGGGACTTGCGCGTGTTAGTAATTCGATGGGCCTTTGGGCCATGTGCAAAAACCTGAGCGTATAGGTGATTCCGAAGCGAAGGAATAGAGTCGAGACCAAAATTTTGGAGGAAAGGAATCCTAACACAATAGTTCCCACTGTTGGGACAGTGCGCGAGCACCAAGACGAAGGAATTATGCAGCTACACGAGGGTGAACATATGTAGATTCAGGAAGCCATTCAGCGAGGGAACCTTAAACTTCGCAAACTCGAAGAAGATCAGGTACGACTAAGGAAGAAAAGCATGTTAATGGACGCGGAGATCAAAAAACTAGAAAACGAAATCGTGCAAGCATGTCTCGTCGATAAACTAAGAATGACAAGACAAGATACGAACAACCATACTACTGCATTAGAAGATTGTCGCCGAGAATTTGTGACTCTGCTACCATGGCTGCGACCACACCTTACCAAACAAAGTAACCAGGGGAGTGCACCGCATAAGGAAGAACGCGCGACGCTGACTGTCACGAGGATAATTGAGGAGTGCCCACAGACTAGGCTAGAAGGTGAATTGAAGTCTCGCACAGGTGGTGCAACCACCTGACTAGCCATAGGGAGCACAGTCTCAGCACTCCAAGCAGTTGAAAGAGAGCGCAGGACTATAAAAGAGTCTGTGAGGGAGCTGTGCGTTAACGAGGTTTGTTATAGACATTTTTGTGCCTTACAGCTCTAAGCAGGAAATGTCCTTAAAAAAAGGGATCCTAAGTCCCTAAAAGTGTTGTTCCTGCCCCTAAAGGAACAAGGTCAACCAATTACAGCTTCTCCCAAAAGTTCTCCACCAGAAACTACTCAGAATCAGTCAAATCAGGATCATTTCAGCTGCTCCACTAGCTACCTGCGTTGCATAGCACCCCAGTACACTAGCTAGGTGCATTGCAACGCACCTAAATGCACTACCAGGGTGCGCTGAGCGGGAAATGACAAATGGAAGTGTCATTCCGCTAGGTGGACAGACAATGGAAGCTTCCAGAATCTTCCCCAATGACACTTGCCTCACTGAGTTCGACCAAGGATGAGTAAGAGGCTCTCAGTCTCCAAGTGGAAGCAAGAACTGACAGAGAGAAGCCACAAGTCAAATCATAAGCTGACTCATCCTCTTTGCATACATCTATATATGGATCCCTCATCCCAGAGATCCAGAGGCTGGAATTTTGTACTTTGCAAAGAATTGTTGTTGGTCTTGAGATTGAGATTAGTGCATTGGGTGATTTATGCTTTGTTGGAGGTGAAGAAGGGATTCCTTTGCTGGGAGGTAGATGCTGGATCGGGACTCACTTGGTTGTATCTCCTCCTGGATCTTCTAGTTATATCAATAAGACTATTTGAGTTTCTCCTACATGCTTGTGTATCAATGATGTTTTGTTATATTTGCATGTTTAGCTTAAATCTGATCCTAAGCTATTTATGAATGTAAATCTATATCTTTGTGTAGTTTTCTTCTTCTGTGATCTTGTAGGAACTTGGTGAAGCTAGGCAAGTAAGGGAGCAGGTAGCTGGAAGCTGTCAAAGAGAAGAGAGATTGGATCAAAGGACTAGCGAAAGACACAGGTTGGTTCATCCTATTCCTCTTCGTTTACAATTCATAAAGAAGAATACGAAAGTAGTTTTCCTTGCTTGTTGCTAAGGTACAATCACACCTTGGTGGGATAGGGGCGTTCTGAGTAGACACTTTTCCCAACAACAAAATGGCGACTCCGCTGGGGATCATGTCTAGTTAGTTTGTTTGTGTTTCTCTTGTTGTTTGTTTCATAAACATAGAAGTGGCAATCGAACTGCATTTGCCATTATCAAATGCAAAGTAGACACCTGCTACTTCGATCCATTCACTGGATTTTTTTATGATTTAAACAGCTGATTCACAAAGGATCTGATTACCCTTTGTGATAGCTCTTAGTCCTCCTTTAAATCATCCCTCTTATTGTACCTTACTGATTGCTTTTACTCGGCCAAAATCCATAGATTAAACTGCAAACCGTGACCCAGAACCCGGATAGAAGTCTCGTTTCTGCCCCAACGCAGGCTCTGTGAAGAGGTTCTGCATTTCAACGCAGGTGCCGAGAGGGCTACCTGCGCTGCAATTCAGTTTCTCTGTGCAACAGGTGCGCTAATCAGCCTTTGCCCTGTGCAGCTGAGGTTCTTTGCTTCATTTTGTCCAGTTTTGTCTCTGATTTTTGCAGCCTGTTATCAGTGTGTGTACCTGTCTGAAAACTCCCTTTCTTTGCCTTAATTCCGCCTCCTTTGTACAAAAAGACTGTAGATGTTCTTTTTGTTTTTGTTACATCATTTACAGTTTTCCATTGAAAAGTAGAATAGTCATACTGTCGTCCTTGGATTTAGATCTGTCGTAAGTGTCGATTTTGATCTTAGGAGAAAGGTTGTTTGCTGTTGACAGTTGATTATACCTTTTACTTTTACCTTTGGTTTGAATTTGTCACTTTCTAGTGTCGAAACAAGTGTTTATTTCAAAATCATAGAGTGTCGTAATCTTCTCTACCTTTTTGATTTCGAAAAGAAGCTTGTTTATGTTTTTCACTTGAAAGCAAATTCAGATTTGTACATCAACTTTCTTTTTAGGCATCAATATTAAGAAAGTGAAAACAAATACATGCATATGTGCATTTGCATATTGATAGTTTGTATGGCTTGATTTAGGAAAAGTGCATTTACAGTGTGCTCTTTGCTCTTTGAGAAAAGATTGTGTCTTTCTTTTCCCCTTGTAGCTAGGATTTTCATTGTTGAAAAGAGATAAAAGCTTGCTTATCATCTTTAGATTGCATTTAGGAATTACATCTACATCTCGTGGTGATCCCAAAAGGCAAACTTCTAAGAAAGATCAACTTAAAATAAATTGAATGAATCTAACAACGCTTTGGAACTTAACGCACAACATAGAGGTCTAGGCTAGAGACGTGTTCCGGCGTCGTAAAACCTGGTAACTGTTGTCCTCACTGATGGTTGGGTGATTCCTCCACTGTGAGACGATAAGTGCCAATACGGACTTGTGCTCCCACGTACCGTCGAGTATATATTGGGAGACCCCTATAGGATTAAAACCTTTTATCCATAGGAAGCCGTGTCGACTGCCCTACTGATCGCAATGCACCGAACACAGCATTCGGGAAGATTGAATGTCGTACCGTAAAACGTATTCTGCAGTTTTGTGATTGGTTTTGCACACCCTCTACCTAGATCTCCAGAGCGGTCCCTTTCGTTCCTTTTCAGACTCCTTAACAGAAAAGGTCCATCTGAGCACTTGTCACTTCAGGCTCATTAAAAATCGAAGGAGACTAGAGTCATCTTTTGTTTTTTCTCGACTCTTTAAAATTGAAAAAACAAGCTGTGTCTAAAGTGTCTAAAATTCATTTAATTCGGAAACATACTTCCCATTTTGTATTTTAGTTGATCAAGTAATCCGCAATCGTGGAAGAAAGTCAATTGAAACCCCGTTGTTCGCGGAGGCTTACGAGTCAACCGTCTTTGTCTCCAGAATCGAAACCAGTACGGACAAACGAGCTTGTTTAACCGGTTCCAAATCTCCTATTAAAGTTAGAACAAGTGTTCCAACAACATCCGAGATTCCGGTTACTCCAAACATTTCTGGAAACCATGCCTCTATAGAAGAAGTTCAACAGCCACAGAGAGACAGTGATACTGATCCTAATCTGAGAGTAAACACTTGTGTTACTGAACCAGTTCCATCTACAACCGGTTCGGAGAGTCTTGCTCTTCAAACATCTGTTGCTGTCGATTCCACCCCTTCTTCGGCACCAGAAATATTTTACGGACCTGACGGTCTTCCCCTTCAACCTGGTTTGATTGCGATTGAAGAAATTGTAGAAGATCCTCAAACAAGTACTCCAACGCACTTTGGAGTCGAGGTCACTCTATATCCTTCTTCATCAGAAGTTAGTCTGCCACCAGTGGAAGTTCCTGTAGAATCGCTAGGTAATCTTTTGGATAGACTCCAAATGTCTGAACAACCGTCAACATCTAGGACTGTGTCGACTGACACAGTGACAACAGAACTCCCTGTCGTCACTCTGACAATGTTCGCCGGCATACCATCTGTCCCAACTAGCTCTCAACCGCTAGAAGGAGCCCACTCAGGGGCTATTTCGACAGTCTGGTCCGTTCCTGTTTGTTCAACCGGAATAATATCCGGTAACTCTTATGTTGAGTCTCAACAAATTGATCCATTTGGAGGTCAATTTGGGCAATCCAGTCCCCAAGGGCAGACAATCCCCTTGAGTTCCGGATTACCACCGTATGGGGGGCAGTATGCCCTTTCATTACCCCCTCCGGGAGGATATCCATACGGGAGTTCACAACAATATTCAGGTTACACTGGAATCACCTCAAGTGGTTGGGTACCTATGCTACCTCAACAACCAAGAGTTGTGTATTCAATGCAACAATGTGTACCTATGTCGAACATCCCGACTACACCAGCTATTGTGACAGTGTCACAAGTTCAAACGCTGCCTGTTGTATGCCAACCTCAGATTTCTCAGGTTGTAATGCAACAGCCCCTTGACCCTGTGACTCAACCACAATCGCCAACTAGTGGGGCGACACAGGTCCAGACGGGTACAATTACCCCACACCTTGGTCCAACGGTTAGTATAACGCAACAGCACATGGCTTCACAACCATGGCTGGTGCAATACCAACAACCACAATTCCAACAAGTATACCAAAGTTCTGAGCAGCAGATCTTTGCGAACAGTGGACAGCCGTGCATTCAAAACGGTCAAAATCAACCATTTTACAATGGTCATGTCCACCAACCGTATCAGTCATACCAGCATCAAATGAATTATGCTGGCATGCAAAGACCAACTGCTCAGGCAATCCCATCTTACCCTGGGTATGCTTCACCTAACCTGAATCAACAGTTACCATTCGTGGCAACTTTAGAGTTACCTGATTTACACCGGTTAACAAACGATCCAATTGCTTACGCCCCTTGGTGGCCAGCGATTCTGCATAAACTTCCTTCAGATATTCTTAAATTTAATGGAAATCCAGGTGAATATCCATTGAATCACGTGATGACATTTCATCTATGGTGTTCATCAAACACCCTAAATGATGATTCGATAAGACTTCGCCTCTTTCAGAGGACGTTAACGGGTCCAGCGGAAAAATGGTATATTGAATTGCCTAGAGCTTCGTTCGGCAACTTCAGTACCTTAGCCACAACCTTTTTAACCCATTTTCAATTACTGATAAGGTATGAAACGGGAACAGAACTCCTTACCAACTTCAAACAGACAACGGCCACTCACATATCTGATCATATACATGAGTGGCAACGTAGTCGCAGGATGGTAAAAACGTACGTTCCCGATCAGCTATTAGCTGAATGGTTTATCAAGTCGTTATTACCTTCCATCACGGAAGATGTGGCAAAGGGGGGAGTCGTAACGGAAGAGCAAGTTATAGCTCGTGCGCAATATCTGGACTTGATCTATACTCAGTCCGGCACGCTCTACGACAAAATACCTGACGCCCCTAGACTGGAATTCTCAATTCCTCCTCCTCCTAAATCGAACAATGACTCTCATGCCGGCGATGGCGTGATTGGAAAAACAGACACAAAATCGGCAAAGGCTACATCTAAGAAGGCCCGTAATATTTCAGATCAAAATGCCGAACTTCTTGCTTCGGAAGTAAATGCCGTATCGACAGATAAGGGCAAAGAAACCAAACAACTAGGAAGCAAGAAGAAACAAGGCAAAGGGAAGAAGAAGAAACAAGATGAGTCATCTCCTGAAAAACCTTCTTCAAACCCTCCTGGAAATAGGAAACCCCCTTCAGGGTGTCAAATATGTGATGAGGATCACTGGACAAAAGAATGTCCATACAAAGCTGAGATTAAGAAATTCTTTAAAAGTTCGAAAACCTCGGCAGTGTTAACTGATCCATTTCCAAATCCATTTCCAAATCTGGTTGATAGTGGAAATGCTTCCCCATCTCAAGTGCTAATGTCGTCGATTTCGAAACAGCAGAATGATGCTTTGATTTCGACAAGGAACAAAGATTACGGGAATCCGCAGCTGTTGAACGACAAGGATAAAGATCAACCAAGTAGTTCAACAACAACTTTGACAGAAGTTGTACCACCCATCATTCCTGAATTAACAATAAAACCGCCGAAGGGAGTAGTACACAAGTCGACATTTAATCCCCGCGCTAGAGCGGCGCAACATTATAACATAGTGGAAGATTTGGCCCAATCGCCATCCGCTATGTCGACTCTTGAAGTACTACAAAATTGCCCATCCCAAAGGCAGGCTTTGTTATCAGCCATTGGTGGGATAGATCCTAAGGATTCCAATCTTGTATCCTTCGACCACAAAGGATACGATCCTCAGTTACCAGCTCAACTAGCTTTCCTTGTTCAAGTGAAAGCCCTCAACAAAACTGTTCATCGAACAATTATTGATGAGGGGGCATCTACATGTATTATGTCGATGAGTTGCTGGAAAACTTTAGGATCTCCAACCTTGTCACGGTCCTCAACAACATTAAAATCATTCGACGGAAGGACATATACACCATATGGTATCCTAAATAACTTGAAAGTTGAACTAGGGGGAAAAACAGTAGAAATAGATGTTGAAGTCATCGATGGGAATCTTGATTACAACATCCTACTAGGAAGACCATGGATATATGCCATGGCAGCTGTTGTGTCGACCTATTTTAGAAAGATTGCATTTCCCTTTCAAGGAGGGATTACAATCGTCGATCAACAAAACTTCCTCCCCAATGGTTCTCAAGTTACAGGAAGCATTCCCATGATCCATGGAAGCCCCCATTTGCTTCAGAATATCGGAGTAGGCCTACTAAAAGATCATATACTAATGGGAACTTTCGCTCTTCCACCTCCAATCAATCTGGCGGAAGTAGCATCGATAGGAACCTGCAATATGATATCTTCCACAAAGATCTCAGAAAACGATATCAGCATGGATCATGCAATGGTTTTGCCCCCAAGCCCAATAGAAATATTATAGCAATCAATGTTTCTAGCATGGGAGGCAAACCCGAATCAACGCTCATCAAGCGTTTGGGTAGATAGGTCTAGAGAATATGGTACCCCTTCAGATCCTTGGTCACGAGTGCATGGAACCGACGAAGGAATTGTACAATTAATGTTGATTGAAGGGGCACCATGGAGTGATTGCCACCATCGTTCCCTTCTTCTGGATTATGAAGAAGATACTCAAGATGACCTTTATCATCCTTCAGTTTTTGAATTCCTATCAAATACTGTAAATACGGTGGATTCCGAGCGAAACTTATCCAACATTGAAGAGACTATAGCCATAAATATCTCGACTAAAACGGATGTTGTAGAGAATATTTATGTCGGCAAATGTTGTTCTCCTTCAGAAGTGGAAATATACAACGCTCTTTTTCGCGAATTCAGAGATGTCCTTGCTTGGTCATACAGTGAAATGTCAGGCATCGACTCGAGTATCGTTGAACATGAAATTAAGATGTATCCAGATGTCAAACCGATACGACAACGGCGCAGGCAGGTGCACCCCAAGAAAGCCGCTGCCATTAAGGCAGAAGTTGAAAAACTTCTCCATGTCGGTTTCATCTACCCGGTTCCTCTAACCGATTGGGTATCAAATATTGTCCCTGTTATGAAAAAACAAGGGACAATTAGAGTGTGTGTCGATTATAGGGATGTAAATCAAGCTTGTCCAAAAGACAACTACCCTACACCCTTCATCGACCAGATAATTGATGAATGCACCAGATGCGAAATCTTTTCATTCATGGATGGATTTTCCGGGTATAATCAAATAAATATCTGCCCACAGGACCAGTCAAAGACTGCATTCATTTGTCCGTGGGGCACATTCGCATATCGAAAATTACCCTTTGGTTTAAAGAACGCAGGGGCGACGTTTCAGAGGGCAATGAATTATGCCTTCCACAACATCAAAAACATCGTTCAACCATACCTCGACGACCTTCTGGCTCATTCGCGAAAGCGGACTGATCATCCGCAGAATTTAAGAGAGATATTTCTACGTTGTCAACACTACAAGATACGACTCAATCCACAAAAATGTGTATTTTGCTTCAGTTCTGGTCGTTTACTTGGCTTTGTAGTCTCCAAGGATGGGATTCGTCTCGACCCGTGCAAGGTCCAGGGAATCATAAATTTGCCTCCACCTTCAAATTTGCTTCAGATTCAGAAACTCCAAGGGAAAGCAAACTTTCTGAGGAGGTTCATTCCAAATTACGCCAAACTTGCTAAAGGTTATACACGTCTTTTGAAAAAGGAGGTACCCTTCGTCTGGGATCAGGTTGCGCAAGCTTCCTTTGATGCTTTAAAAGATTCCTTAATGAAAGCATCATTAATGTATGCCCCCGATTATCAAAGATATTTTAACCTGTATCTGGCTGCAGCAGATACAACCATCGCAATGGTTTTAGTTCAAGAAGTCGATGGAATTGAACACCCTATATATTATTTAAGTAAAAACTTAAATGATATAGAAAGCAAATATTCTTATGTTGAAAAGCTAGCGCTTGCAGCTGTTCAAGCGATACAAAGATTTCGACACTATGTCCTCTTCCGGAAAACTACCATTCTGTCAGATTGCAACCCCATGACTTATATATTGCCGCGACAGTTGGTGGGGGGAAAATATTCAAAATGGATAGCAATCCTTCAAGAGTTTGATCTAGAATTCGTAAAATCCAAATCAAAGAAAGCTCTAGTTTTGCAGAACTATTATGCGATCTCCCATCGTCGTCCAACGATGAAACATCTGAAGAATCAATCGTGGATGAGAATTTTTTTCTGATATCTACAAGCAATGAGTGGTATGGAGATATAATAATTTATCTCCAAACCCAAAAGTTTAGGCCTAACACCTCTCACTCTGAACAAAAACGTATTCGATACCAAGCAAAAGACTACATGATCGTCAGTGATACACTATACCGTCGTGGTATCGATACAGTTCTGAGAAGGTGCCTCACCCATGAGGAGGCTGAGAAAGCTCTGAATGAGTGTCATTCAGGAGCTTGTGGGGGGCATCAATCTGGATATGCTACAGCACAAAAAATCTTACGAGCAGGATACTTCTGGCCAACAATGTTCAAAGATTGCATAACCGCAGTCAGAAGTTGCCATGCTTGTCAAATTTTTGATAGCAAAACCATAAGACCACCCGCACCTCTACAACCAATAGTTGTTGTTGGGCCGTTCACCAAATGGGGCATCGATTTCATGACATGTAACCCCACCTCGACTGGGTGGCATGGGTATATCATAGTCGCAGTTGACTATTTTACCAAATGGGCCGAGGCGATGCCTACATTAGATAATACTGGTGAAACAGCTGCCCTTTTCTTTTTCAATCATGTAGTTGCCAGATTCGGCGTACCACAAGCTATAGTCACAGATCATGGATCGCATTTTCGCAATCACATGATGCTCGAATTAGCTACCAAACTAGGATTGTCTCACGACAGCTCTACTCCGTATTATCCGCAAGCCAACGGACAAGTTGAAGCAATCAACAAGGTCCTGAAGCGCATGTTGCAAAGGATGATCAGAGTTCACAAAAGAAGGTGGCACCTAATCCTGTACTCAGCCTTGTGGGCTTACCGAACATCGGTAAGGAATGCAACTGGGTTCACACCCTTCCAACTGGTATATGGCCTGGAAGCAGTCTTACCAGTCCAGTGCGAAATATCGTCTCTTAAACTCGCAATCGATCTCCTCCCCGGAACTTCAGAAGAAGAGGCCCGTTTCTTGGAATTAATCCAATTGGATGAAACCCGTCATGATGCCGCTTTGGCTAATGAAGCCCATAAGAAACGAGTCAAGGCGCAGTTCGACAAAAATGTCAAACCCCGTGTCTTCTCAGAAGGTGACTTGGTTCTTCTTTACGACCAAGAATCCGATAAATTGGGAGCAGGTAAATTTAAGTCTTTATGGATGGGCCCCTATATTGTTAAACGGGTGTTAGCAAAAGGAGCCTACGAGTTAATGGACTATGACGGAATTCCACTGGCGCAACCTCGTAATGGGTTGTACCTCAAGCGTTACTATGCTTAAATAGTAACCAATATGCTTTTGTTGTATTTTTTTTTCACTAAAGTGTTCGTTTTGGTCGAGTGATCCACCTTTTTACATTTATTGCAGATGTCAAACCTTTTGGAGACATGTGTTGGATATGACGACGGAGCGAGTCGTAGTTCGCGGAACCTGTCCTCCGCAGCCTGGGCCATTTTTGATCCAAGCGACGAGTTAGTAAGTTTCATAGGTGTATGTATTGGTCAATCAACGAATAACATCGCTGAGTATAGCGCGTTGATAGAACTTCTCTCTGATGCCATCACCCATGGTATACGCTGACTAATCGTCAGGCTAGACTCACAACTCGTAATACTACAACTCAATGGAATATATTCCGTCCGAAACCCAGCTATTTATCGGATGTTCCTAAGGGTTAAGATTTTGGAAAGACAATTTGATCTTATTCAATACCAACATATTTCCAGAAACTTAAACACATTAACTGACTCATTAGCAAACTATGTGTTAGATAGACATTTGCAACATTTATAAAAAGAAACACATCATCAATGTTTTACATGTGGATCATATAGCTCAACCAGAATAAAACCCCGAAAATCAAAATATATATATATATAGCTGTTTATGGTTTACATATAATGTTCTGTAACCAAGACAAAATCGGTCACATGACCCAAAAACGTAAAATGCTAGGGGGCACCCTAGTCTAATGATGCTCGTGATAGCAAGTCACAGCCTGTGCGATCATGCGTAAGAGACGAGTCCATCGTCTAGGCACACCAGTAGTATGCCGCTGTAACTGCAAAGGTAGCTCGTCGATCCTCACATCTGGAATACCGAGAGTAAGGCTCTCAACCTGCTCCTGCACAGCTGTGAGAGTCTCGGCCACATCAAGGTCACGAAGAATAACCCTCCCGGCAGCCTCTCCTGCTGGGGCAATAGCTGGCACTCTCAGGCGAACTACTGGACGAACAGGACCAACATCTGCATGTACACATGAGTTTGATTAAAGTCTTGATAGAATAAAGCACAAGGACATTATAAATAAAAATAGTAAACAGTGATATGGTCAAAGATTTTACCAATAGCGCCCCACTGCTCGCCATCCGGCAGTACTAAATCCGGATCACCCCGGAAGTCCATGCCAGCATATGGATACTCGGCATAAGCCATCTCCTGACGATCAAACCACCTGAAGAAGGTATCAGAAAACGAAATCTGAGACTGGCCAGCATGCCTAGACATATGGTCAACCCATCTCTGCATACGTGGCTCAGTAGGAGAAGGTAAGTCGAGTGCAATGTACTGCGGCTGCATCAGTGGTATCTTCTCCAAGGCAAAGGCGGTCAAAATAGAACCGAACCCAAAGTTCTTCAACCTCCCGTCCTTTATCTTGGTCAACTGATTTTTCATCACAAGAAGTACTGCATCGCACCAGTTGAATATTTTCGGTTGGAGGCATTCCAAGGCATGCTGCATATAGGATCTGTTGGCTACATGAAGAGATGCACTACCGGCCATCCTACCAAAAGTAAATAGGATAGACCTAAGGGACCTGTCAGTGACATCACGGATGATGATCTTGCCATCTTTACTCGGCTGAGATCCTTCCCTGCAATACTGGCAGACATAATCTCTCACAGAGTCACTCCCTCAGGCCGAACCTGACAAAGAGATGGGGGCACCCTGCCTCGACAAGCCAGTCAAGAAGTAAATGTCTACTACAGTCAAGGGGATAGATTTGCCCCTAATCTAGAAAACTTGATTGATAGGATCCCAAGCATCGAGCAAATACTGCAGTAGGTTGATCTGCTGTCTCATGCTAGAGATGCGGAAGAACTTCAGCAAGCCACAGTTCCGCAGCGCGTTCACTGTAACCGGATCATGTAGGGCAATCATGTCCTCTTCTTCATGTTCTCGTTCTCGCCATGTAAGGGTCATCTTGCTCCAAGATCTCTGAAAAACAAACAAGAGAGGAGTTAGATCCTGATTTTGATGAGAAATAGGCAAACATTTTCATCAAAAACTGTGCAACAAATTCCTTTTCTGCGCCCAACGCACCTGCAGTAGTGTTCCACCTGCGTTGAATGTCAAACTGCCTTCATGCTGGCCAACATTCAGCGCAGGTTTCGATGTACCCAGGGTGCGTTGATGGCAGAACGAACCCATCAAACCCCAGGGGATCAGAAAAGCAGAGAATGAAGCACAGAATGCAAAAAGGAAACCATGAAATGAAAGAGCTCAGGTTTAGCTCCTACCTGGTCCAGACGGCGCCGAGAATCGTCCACAGAATCTCCCGAAATCAGCTAATGAAAATCAAGGGGGAAGAGGCACCTCCAAAGCTCCAACAAACCAAGTTCAAATGAAATGGTAAAATGAGAGGTAAAAACACTTTTTAATTGCTTTTTACGTAGTTCAAAGTAAAATATTAGCGTTTTAATCTCATTTTCAAGAAATGTTATTCATTTCTAACTAGTTTGATGAAGCAATTGAAAATACAGTACTATCTTTGAAAAGACGAAGCTATTTATGGTAAAAAATCAAAACAAGACCATCTTATCGAGCAGTTTTAGCACATAGTTCAAGCTCGTTAAAAAATAAACATAAGACTGAGCAAGTGTTTCAATCCGCGTTTAAGCTCGTTAAAAAATGAACTATCCTCCGGTAAATAACCACCGTGAATGTAACATTATCAGCCATTAAAGCCTTAGTCGTGTTTGCACCGTCACCTCCACTTTTCATTGGCCGATCATTCACCTCCATTTGATTGTTTACCCATTTTGAGGAACAGCTACGAAGAGTGATTTCACTAGCCATCCTTGTGACACTGCCGTACTTGGAAAATTCCAACCCTTACTTGGAATCAGCTGCTACCCATTTTATCACTCGTTCCTCAAAAGATGAGTCTCCTTTAAGCTCTTTTCATCTGACTCGTAAAACATGAAAAGATTGCTGAGTTTTGGCCTTCCAGCTCATTAAAGCGACCGGAAGTGCTATCCCTCCTCTAAATTTTAATCTTTTTGGACCTGAGGGATTATTGCACAAAAAGATCGAGCGCTTGTGTTGTTTGGCTCGTTAAAACTATCGAAAAATTCATCCCTTCTGTATTGTTTTATACTTTTTCGGACTTAAGGGATTAGATGACAAAAAAGGAATTCCGGAGTTAACGTTACGTACCTTTTCAGACTCTCTAAAAATGAAAAGGACCGAGTTATCTTTGTCGTTAAACTTGTGAAAAACATTAATAGCGACAAACATGTCTTTAGACGAGAATGAGTTTCACTATCGCTAGGCTCGTTAAAACATAGCGATGGGTTTGCCCGAAGGGAAAATTATAGAACAAGCATATGTTATCCTCCTTAAGCTTGACAAAAATAAAGAGGTACTCGTCAGCAATGACTGGGGAAAAATTGGGAAGAAACTCAAAGAATCTTTATTGGTACCAAGTCGCTCTTGAACATGACACTTCCACTCTGTGCCTAAGTCGGGTTGGGTTGTTTCATTCACCGGTCACATCACCATGGTCACGCCATACCATCCACATTTGGGGTAAATGCTACCAATCCATCACATAAGTGTCGCCAACATGTTCAAGAGAAGTCATCCAGAGAAGTCACCCGTGTTCCATCCACTACCATACATTATACTTCATTCCTTCATGACCGCCATCCTGAACCATATATCATCAGATCGTTTTCACCTCCATCAAAATCATTTGCTCCGTTTCGTGTCATTGATGTGGGATTCATCAAGGCCCTCCTTTGACGGATCGCTTCTTGTCGACATCAGCTCATTATCCAAGAAGTTGATCTAGGAACACCCCATCCAATACTTTGAAGCTTGCATGCCTCAATGGCAAGTTTCTCACTTCCGGCGACAGGTATACATCAATGACCTTCGACCGAAAGATTTTGCGTGGTGTTCGATGCCAAGTCCTTTATTCACACCACGTGAATTGTACTACAGTACCTTGAGGGTCATCATCCTTATCGGTGATTCCTCTCGCACTTGTTAACAGTTTACATCATCGACTGGTAATCAAGCGATGTCTTTCCATGTTCGACTTCAAAGCGTTTCTCACATGGATCGACTTGTACTTCGAGTGAAGATCGGACGAGATTGAAGACCCCGGATCTAGTTTCATCCATCCGGGCTGCGATATATATTCAGGAAAAATAAAAACATTGACATGTACAACATTGCAGCACAGATAATCATCCTACCAAAAGGATGATGTCTTCATCAGAATCATCAGTCTACCATCAGACGATTGTCTGTCCTATGTACATAAAAATGAATTTATAAAGCTAAGCATGGGAATGCCCGCCTCAGCTAGATCATGAAAACAGTATGAAGATAATGTATTGTATTGTATCTTATTACAGGTCTCCTCCCAGCATTGAAAGAACTTCGGATCCTCCTAATAAAGCATTTCACCCGATAAACGGCCTCATACTTTAGGGGGCAACTGTTATAGACATTTTTGTGCCTTACAGCTCTAACCATGAAATGTCCATAAACCAAGGGATCCTAAGTCCCTAAAAGTGTTGTTCCTGCCCCTAAAGGAACAAGGTCAACCAATTACAGCTTCTCCCAGAAGTTCTCCACCAGAAACTACTCAGAATCAGTCAAATCAGGATCATTTCAGCTGCTCCACTAGCTACCTGCGTTGTATAGCACCCCAGTACACTAGCTAGGTGCGTTGCAACGCACCTAAATGCACTACCAGGGTGCGTTGAGCGGGAAATGACAAATGGCAGTGTCATTCCGCGAGGTGGACAGACAATGGAAGCTTCTAGAATCTTCCCCAATGACACTTGCCTCACTAAGTTCGACCAAGGATGAGTAAGAGGCTCTCAGTCTCCAAGTGGAAGCAAGAACTGACAGAGAGAAGCCACAAGTCAAATCATAAGCTGACTCATCCTCTTTGCATACATCTATATATGGATCCCTCATCCCAGAGATCCAGAGGCTGGAATTTTGTACTTTGCAGAGAATTGTTGTTGGTCTTGAGATTGAGATTAGTGCATTGGGTGATTTAAGCTTTGTTGGAGGTGAAGAAGGGATTCCTTTGCTGGGAGGTAGATGCTGGATCGAGACTCACTTGGTTGTATCTCCTCCTGGATCTTCTAGTTATATCAATAAAACTATTTGAGTTTCTCCTACATGCTTGTGTATCAATGATGTTTTGTTATATTTGCATGTTTAGCTTAAATCTGATCCTAAGCTATTTATGAATGTAAATCTATATCTTTGTGTAGTTTTCCTCTTCTGTGATCTTGCAGGAACTTGGTGAAGCTGGGCAAGTAAGGGAGCAGGTAGCTGGAAGCTGTCAAAGAGAATAGAGATTGGATCAAAGGACTAGCGAAAGACACAGGTTGGTTCATCCTATTCCTCTTCGTTTACAATTCATAAAGAAGAATACGAAAGTAGTTTTCCTTGTTTGTTGCTAAGGCACTATCACACCTTAGTGGGATAGGGGCGTTCTGAGTAGACACTTTTCCCAACAACAAGGTTGCATGCAGGATCGAGATGTCACAAGGGTCACGCCTATGCAGAGAGGGCTGCGCTGCCACTTGGGTAGGTTTGGAAGTGATCGTTGGTATCACTATTCATGACACGATGTCCAATTTAAGACAAAGAGAAGCGGGTGGTGGGCAATTAACACACAAAGTCAGAACTAGATTTGGGATGATCTACTGCCAAGAATGTATTAATGACTCAGAAATGGGGGGAACGGTCAAATTCAAATTTGAAAGATGCTATAAAACTACTAAGGCTAGCCACAAAACAACACTTGTTTGTTTGAGATTTGAGCTATTACAGAGAGCCCAGAGCATTGAGCGCCAAGCAGTGTTTGAGCCTCCAAAGTCATAAACAACTACAGACAGCTCAGACAAGATGACAACTACCAGGAGAGGTGTGGTTTTGTCAAAAGTAAAGACGAGGAAGCCACACAGAGTCGTATGTTGCAGGTGGGGGATGCACCGGAACTTCCAAAATTGCCCCGGACGTCGAGGTCTAAGACAGATCCACAGGCAGCAGGACCAGTCCGCATGTCCCCGCAGTTTGGTAAAATTTCTATGGAAGAAAAGGGCAAGACTATTAATCTTGAGACAGATGATGAGGAGGATGACCTCCAGAATTTCGTGGAGGAGATAGAGGCAGATGAAGAAATGGAAGAAGACATCCAGCCAGTGCGCGCTGCAGCAAAACTGCCCGAGTATGTCCCTCCGCGAAAAGGGAAAGCAAAAGTACCCAAGGATTTGGATGCCGCTAAAAGCACACTCCAAATCTTGCTCCTCCCATATGGAATTCTGTTTGAAGGTTCGGTTCTAGGCCACATTCCTGCGATGAAATTTGAGGATTGGGACCTCACAGATAGCGAAAAGTTCCCACACTTGGAGACTAGCAAACTCATGAAATAGAGCAAGGAGTGGTTCGTTACAATGCTAGAACCATAGAAATGGTTGCGAGGTGTGGAAAGGCCGGGCTACTCCACCTACTATGGATTCCGCATTTTCACCGCGCACCGATTACGATCTTTGTCATCTAGCAACTACTTTTCCTAGTACATGATGGGTACTTGTGGCTGGAGGAGCCTATTCCCATCATGGCAGAGCTTATTCACAGGATTTCTCGAATTTCCTGTAAGGGAAGGGACCTCGAGGAAATAGCTGGCAAAAGTAGAGATTTGGCACTTGCAGAGGCCATGAAGAAGAAATACAAGTTGGAAAAGAATCATAGATGCTATGTAATTAGTAGCATTCAAGACAAAGGGGTGCATGTAGCCACCCAGCTGTTGGCCGGGAAGGTGATGAGAAAATGTCGCGACAACGAGGTACCAACGACGGTCGTTGCGCTGGCCGAACAATGCGCGGAGGGGGTCCAATTCAACTAGGCCGAATTCCTTTGTGAAGAATTCCTAACCAACTGCAAAGAAGCTCAGGAGCAGGGCAAGAACTTCCACTATGTGTGGTTGCTCTTATCTATCTTATTGGTGACTGAGGAACTGCCTGAGGACAGTCATTTCCCTCCTCTTGAACAAGACTTGCTAGAGGCAGCAAAATACACGTCTCTCTGGGCGACGAAGGATGCCACGAGGATCCGTGAGACCAAGATCTTCTTGGAGCTCATGGAGGTGAGCATCCAGATGTGGATCAACAAAAGGCCACGCCTATCCTCCATGTAGGAATTTACAGGGTAAGTTCCTCAGAAAGAATACCAAAAGGACACCGCTCACAACCAGATCTCAAATCAATACACCAGTATTTTTGACGTGGTTAAAACCCTCAGAGTGCAAGGAGGGAAACAGTCCACGGCCTGTCCCAACGTGGGTACAGACAATTTATTAATCAAAGAATGAAAATTTACATAAGCTTCTCTCATGCACGGATTACCCGAACAATGACCCTCCATGCGCTTTAAATAGAACTCATGGACCAATCGGGTGTCAAGCCACGGATCAAGTGTCGGTAATACCGAGGTGAGAGTGAACCGTCGGATCACTACATATCGTGACCGTCGGATTGTAAGTTACAAAATGTACAACGGTAAAGAAACACACTTTACCTAACTCTAACCTAACTCTATGCTAGACCAAGTTGAACTTAACTATATCCTATGTGTCGGAATATCCTAACATCCCCCCTTAAGAACAACTTGGGATAGGATTGAAGGATTTACAAATATGACACAATAGGAGAAGGAAGGAGGCACTAGAGCCTATCCCCCCTTAGTGACAACTTCCTGAACTCCAAGCATATATCGAAGTTTAGTGAACTTCGCCTCTGTGAGAGCCTTTGTGAAGATGTCTGCAACCTGATCATCCGTTGGACAATATTGCACTTCAAGAACATGGTCATGAATGAGCTTTCTGATGAAGTGCATGTGTAGTTCAATGTGTTTGCTGCGCTGATGCTGGACTGGATCTTTGCATAGCTGAATGGCACTTTGATTATCACACCAAAGTGTGGTTGGATGCTGCTGCTCAAAGCCAAACTCTGATAGGATCTGACGAAGCCACAAGGCTTCCTTACTAGCTTCCACGGCACCACGATACTCTGCTTCTGCTGACGAAAGAGAAATGGCAGCCTGTTTCTTACAAGCCCATGTAATAGGTCCTGAACCAAGAGTGAAGACATAACCGGCAGTAGACTTCCGATCATCAAGGTCACCAGCCCAATCAGAATCAGTGAAACCAACTAACAGAGGAGCTGCTTTGGCACTGTAATGAATCCCAAACTGTACTGTACCTCGAACATAACGAAGTATTCTTTTAGCTGCTTTCCAATGACTTTCACGGGGGTTTTGCATAAAACGAGCAACAAGGCCAACAGCAAAGGAAAGATCAGGACGAGTATGGGTTAAATACAAGAGTTTTCCGACAAGTTGACGGTATAAGGTAGCATCAACTTCAGGAGAAGTACAAGAGACTGAAAGTTTGACTCCAGACTGAAAGGGAGAAGGGGCTGGCTTACAGTCTTCCATGTGAAAATGACGAAGAATATCACAAGCATACTTGGACTGGGAAAGGAAAATACCTTCTTGGGATTGCAAGACTTGAAGACCGAGAAAATAGTGTAAGTGTCCTAAGTCTGTCATTTCAAATTTCTTTTTAAGGCTGGACTTCACATGGTTTATAAGGTTGGGATCACTACCAGTAAGAATAAGATCATCAACATAAAGAACAAGGATGATAAGAGAGTTGCCCACTTTCTTGGTGTAGACAGTATTGTCAGAATGACACCTAGAAAAGCCAGATTCTAAAAGAAAGCTATCCATTTTGGCATACCAAGCCCGAGGAGCTTGCTTGAGGCCATAAAGGGATTTCTTAAGTCGACAAACGAGGCTGGAGTCTGTTTGTATGAAGCCAATGGGTTGTTCCATATAGATTTCTTCCTGCAAGTCCCCATGCAAGAAGGCAGATTTAACATCCATTTGATGGACTTCCCATTTTAAAGAGGCAGCAAGGGAAAGAACAAGGCGGATAGAGTTCATTTTGGCAACTGGAGAGAAGGTTTCAGTGTAGTCAATGCCTTCAACCTGTGAAAAGCCCTTAGCAACTAGACGAGCTTTATGTTTATCAACTTTCCCATCTGGTCCATACTTGGTTCTGTAAACCCATTTGCATCTAACAAGTTTGCGTCCCTTTGGTAGAGGAACAAGATCCCATGTATCATTTGTCATCAATGAATGATATTCTTCATTCATAGCTGCTTCCCAATGTGGATGGCCTGAAGCTTCTGCAAAAGTGTCAGGATCATGATTTACTGGAGCTTGAGCCAGTAAAGAAGAGGCTCTTTCAAACTGAGAACGTGTACGTCGCTGATCTGTAGGATCACCGGCAAGATCACCTGCTGCATCCCGAGTAGCACGGACCCATCTTGGAAGTTGAGGATCCTGAGAAGGTGGGGGAGGATTATCATCCTCGCTTTCATCATCAGAAGAAGAAATGTTTCAAAGATAGAAGAGATAGGAAGAGGTGGCACATCCGCCGGACTAGGCTCGCAGGCCGATTTATTTTCATCAAATTTTACATCTCTTCTAATGATAACATTTTTGGACTTAAATGGAATAAGTCTATAACCTTTTACATCTTCAGAATATCCAACAAAAGTACATTTCTCACTCTTAGGTTCTAAAGCTTTATGCTTTTCATCTGGAATATGGGCCCATGCTTCACTTCCAAACACACGAAAGTGACTTACATCTGGTTTAATGGAACTCCAAGCTTCTTCTGGAGTGATATTCTCTAGAACCTTAGTAGGAGTGCGATTGATTATATAATTTGCACAATTAATTGCTTCGGCCCAAAAACTAAGACTGAGTCCTTTAGATTGCAGCATACAATTAGCCATTTCCTTTAAGGTGCGATTTTTCCTTTCAGCTACACCATTTTGTTGTGGAGTGTATGGAACAGTATGTTGCATTTGAATTCCATTTTCGGTGCAAAAGTTGATGAATGCGTTTTTAACATATTCTCCACCATTATCAGTTCTTAGCTTAAGAATTTGATGTCCAGATTGTTTTTCAACAAATGCTTTGAAGGCCAAAAAAGTGCTAAATACTTCGCTCTTGAGTTTTAAGAAGTATACCCAAGTGCGTCTAGAGAAATCATCAATGAAAGTTAAGAAGTACTTGCAGCCAGAGAATGAAGCAACAGGAAGAGGACCACATAAATCACTGTGCACAAGCTGTAAAGGGGCTGAGGCGTGCCAAGAGGCACGTTTGTCAAAACTGTCCCGATGATGTTTTCCGAGTACACATCCGGAACAAACACCATCTTTGCAAGATACCATAGGAAGACCTGTCACCATATTTTCTTTACATAGATGCTGAAGGGAGCGATAGTTTAAGTGACCAAACCGCTCATGCCAAAGTTTGCTCACTTCATCATTATGAGCAACAAATACTGAGGGAAGATGGGATGACCCAAAGTTGTGAAACTTATACAACCTTTTGGAATCATCAGCAAGACCAGTAGCTAGAATCTGTTTAGGATCTTTTAGATCCTTGATTACAACATCATGAGGTGAAAATTCAACAATTTTACCTTCACCTGAATGAGTTATCTGATAGACAGATAGAAGGTTGCAGGATAAGTTTGGAACACATAATACATCATTGAACTGACCATTGTCTAGATGAACAGTTCCAGTCCCTACAACATTAAGAGATCTATCATCACCAACATATATATTTTTGGTGTTACAATCATTTAAAGAAGAAAACATGGCTTGGTTTTTGGCCATGTGACAAGAGGCTCCAGAATCAATGAGCCACTCATGAGAATGAGAAGAAGAAGAAGATACATTTAATGCATAACCAGACTGAGATGATTGACGATGACATGCAGAAAGTGCCGTTCCGGAAGTTGAAGTTGAAGTAGGCTCCAGATGGATGTTATGTTTCTTCATTGCGGCTTCCAAGGCTTCCATCTTCTTAAAGCATTTAGATTCTAAGTGGCCATCTCGATTACAAAAGTTACAATGTCTGTCAGTCTTCTTCCATTTGTTTTTATTGGTCTTGTCATTTTGCTGAAATGATCTTTCATCTTGAGGCTGAGTTGGTTTAGGACCATTCCTTTGAGGATAAGACTTCTTAGGATTCTTTGAATTTGGTTGCTGCTGGGCGGCTAACGCTTTCGAGGAAGAGTTTCCAAGATTAAGAAGACCAAGGTGTAAGAGTTTTTCTTGTTCTCTTATTAAGGAATCACAAAAGGAGTCAAAGGAAGGGGGTTTGTAGTCTTTGCCTTGACAAATGAAAGCTTCCCTTGTAGAATGGAAAGTGGAAACAAATACAGAGTAGGCTGGTCCCAACTTAGTAAGGATGGAATAAATAAGGTTACCATCTTCTTTCTTAACTTTAACACCTTCCAAGAGATATCTAAGGGTCTTGAATTTGGACAAGAAATCTTCAATGCAAGAAAAATTATTAGGATCCAAAGTAAGCAACTCATTCTCAAGTTGATGGGCTCTAATTTCATTTTTAATCCCAAAAACTTTAGCAAGTTTTTCTAATGCTTCATGAGGAGTTTCAATTTCTGCAATGTGGAATCTAAGATCAGGAGAAACAGACATTCCTATCAAACCACGTGCTTGATCTTGTCTATTTTCCCATTTTTCGGCCTTGTCTTCATCTTTGGGTTTCTTCTCTTGGTCTGTGGCTATTCTGAAGAGACCTTTACTTCTAAGTAAATCTCCCATGTAGGCTACCCATTGGAAGTAGTTAGTGCTGTCAAGAATGACTTGGCATGGACTTTCCATTTTTTGAAAAAAACTGAAGCTGAAGATGCTGAAAGTAAGTGGTCCAATGGATAGATCTCAAAAAAATAGGCGGTTTTAAAAAAAACGGCTCTGAAAAAGGCTTCCGGATGAAGAAGTTATGGCTTTTTGAAAAAAAATTGTTGACGTTGCCGGCAAAGTGCGCGAATGTGCGGGAATGAAAAAATCCGCCCCCACAAAATGGAGACTTGAACCCAAGACCTCTACTCTCTTAAAAAGTCTTTGAACCAATTGATCTATACAAAATATTTGAGAGAGAGAGAGAGAGAGAGAGAGAGAGAGAGAGGGGGGGGGGGGGGGGGGGCCTCAATTTGCGTGCTTGCCTTGGGAAGGCTCTTTTCCCCTACAAAACACAAAACACAAAACCCAACACGAATATGCAAAGAAAAACGAACCTTACGGCTCAAAGTTAGCTTTAGCCAAAAAACTAGAATTTTAAAAAAAAAATCTCAAAGTTAGCTTTTAACCGAAAAACTAAATATTTTTCTCAATGTTTCTGATTTTCCAAGATCACACTAAGGTGCAGGGAAAAGAGCATACGCATGAGAAAAATCCTTTCTTTCTGTTTCTGATTTGCCCAGATCGCACAGAGTCGCAGGGCAAAGAGCATACGCAGAAATGAAAGGTATAGATCCGGGAAAAAAAAGGCTAAATAAACCGAAACCGAAATAAGCAGAGAGAAAATGACAGTAAACTGCAAAAAAAAAAACACTGTATACCTCCCGATCTGAAAAATGACGCAGCTAGGGCTACCGGAAACCTTTTCGCGTGAAACGAAAGGGGTTCCTCACTGAAACAGATGCTCCGAACGCAACAGAGCAGTCCTCTCGGCCCGAAAGCAGTCAGAAATAGCAGATCTAGGAAACGACAGCCGCATGCAGTTCTACCGGCTTCAGATTTGGATCACCAACGGACGCGGCCCTCAAATAGCTCTGATACCATGTAGGAATTTACAGGGTAAGTTCCTCAGAAAGAATACCAAAAGGACACCGCTCACAACCAGATCTCAAATCAATACACCAGTATTTTTGACGTGGTTAAAACCCTCAGAGTGCAAGGAGGGAAACAGTCCACGGCCTGTCCCAACGTGGGTACAGACAATTTATTAATCAAAGAATGAAAATTTACATAAGCTTCTCTCATGCACGGATTACCCGAACAATGACCCTCCATGCGCTTTAAATAGAACTCATGGACCAATCGGGTGTCAAGCCACGGATCAAGTGTCGGTAATACCGAGGTGAGAGTGAACCGTCGGATCACTACATATCATGACCGTCGGATTGTAAGTTACAAAATGTACAACGGTAAAGAAACACACTTTACCTAACTCTAACCTAACTCTATGCTAGACCAAGTTGAACTTAACTATATCCTATGTGTCGGAATATCCTAACACTCCATAGTGTACGACAGTCTACAAAGCTTTGTAGACTTCAAGGTAGATATGCATAATGTGTATATTAAGGCGTGTAAAGATCCGGCATAGAACTGGACCAAAATTTCTTTCATTGCGATTGACGATGCCATTTTCGCTATGCTCGACCCATGGCCACCTGAGTGGCGTGCCTCGGATTTGGCGATGCATGATAAGATAGTGGTACAAAAACAGAAGGATGCCACC
Organism: Pinus tabuliformis; assembly: GCA_031772625.1. NCBI lineage: Eukaryota > Viridiplantae > Streptophyta > Pinopsida > Pinales > Pinaceae > Pinus > Pinus tabuliformis. The sequence continues at coordinate 184,846,505 of CM062816.1, read as the reverse complement.
AAGCTGTTGGCTCAACAGAAGTGTAATGAACAGTTGGACGAGGAGGTAAGGGCTTTCCGCGAGGCAGCGAAGACCACTGCAGAGTAGACCAAGGGCGCCGAAAGGGCAGCAACAACACAAGCAAAATTGGCCACCACGAGATGAGAGGAAGGAGGCCCGAACTTGACCACGGGACAGGGAACATAGGATATAGTGGAAGGTTTGGACCCAAGCACAACATCTACACAACTAAAACGGTTACGCGGTACGGAACGAGTAGGCCCAGAGAAGAAGACCAAGGCTTCCAAACTGGACAGTGAACCTATTACACTAACAGAGGGTGACCTTTACGACATTAGTGACAGAGTTCGCGAGGTCACCAGGGAAGCACTCCAGGAAGTGATGACGAAGCAACATAATGTGTTGGGGGCCCTCAGGGCGCAGCTATAACAACTTCAGATGCAACTCCCACAGGAGGGAATGGTAGCCGCCTATGGTGTCGCAGGTTCATTGGCAATGGAGCAGTTGCTACGAGCCAAAATGGCTATCACCGTTGTGCTGCTGAAAGGAGCACTGACAGTGGATAGCAGGGAGGACAGAGCCACAGTGGGCCGAATGAAAGGACTTTGCCTAAACTTAGCTACCCTTTTGCGGGATACTTTATACCAACTAGAGGATGGAGTGACAACAGAACTCTGCACTAGGGAAGGACGCATAGTACAAATGCTCAATGAACAACGAATCAACATCGAGTAGCTTACTCTACAATGCGATGAAGCACTGGTGCAAAATCAACAACTGGAGCAGATAGTAGAGGAAGCATGTCGCCGCACTCCAAAGCTAGAAATTGATATAGACCTACCAATTGGAGTGCAAATTCACAGATTGGCTAGTGGATTCCGTGAGGCAAAGGAGGAAGAAACGAGGATACAGCTGGACCTCAACCTTCAAATTTCTGAACTGTGATTGAAGGCATAGTCATCCACGCCCATGGAAGTTTGGGAACAACGCGCTGGCGCCATCCAAAAAGGGTTGTAGGAAATAGGACAGGTAGGGAAGAACTGTACTACGATGTTGGAAGAATCCTTCACAGTCCTCAATTCCTTACAAGAGGACCCCACCACAGAGCGCCTAGAAACAGAGGCGCGGGAGCTTCAAGTACAGTATGACAACGTGCGCAGGACGGTGCAGACAGCTGTCCTAACCCAATGGCTGGTGAAACTACAATGAGCGAAGGCATTGAAGGAACAGGTGGATGTCACACGACAGAAAGAGGTAGTACTTAAAGCACGCGTCTAGCCTTGGATTGATGAGGCCTTCCTCATCACTACCGATATTGAAGGAAAGCTTGCAAAGGTGAAGGTAATTCATGCCATAAATCAGGGATCTGCCCCTGACAATGAGCATTCGGTAGAAAGAGTAGAGCAGATCTAGCAGATGGAAAAACAGTGCGTTGCGGACCTTCGCACAGCACAGGCACAGTTGGAGGGGTTTTGTGCCAAGATCGCCACACCAACAGAGTGACTCGGGACAAGTCACAATGATTGTGTTGGGGGCCTGTTGGGCATGGGATCCCCCGCAGCATGTTTTGGGGCTCAAAGCCCAAGTTTTGGTCAATTGTATTCTAAGACTCTGTGAATTGCAGGCGTGAAGCATGAAGTCTAGGATGAGTCATAGGGTTGTCCGCCCTAAAATATTGTAATTTAATGTAAAGTTGTGTTGGCCTACCCATGGTCCACAGACCATGGGATTGTATAAATAGAGTGAGGCTCTAAGTGTAAAAGGGTAGTCGATGATAGATTGAGATAGCGAAGGCATGGTTAGAGCATAGAGTGGAATCTGAAGTGTACTGGACCATAGTAGTAGGAAGAGGCTCTGCAGCTGAGTGTGTAGATGCCTAGTAGAGTCTGCAGCTGAGTGCGCAGACCCCTACAGCTGAGTGCACAGGGTGGATTCGGGTCTATACTTAGGATTGAAAGTTAATAAACAGAAGTTCACTCTGTACATCTATTCTTGGATCCATATTTTGATGTTATGCATTACTTTCACTCTGTTTACTTACTGCACGCAATTGATAAATACTTGTATGAATGCTTATATGTGAATTTAATCTAAGTAATAAGCTAACATAGACTAATTAAGGAATACTTCGGTAAACAACACGGGCAGCATTGCGGCTAGAACTGCGCAAAGACAATATCACAGGGTGCGAGGTGCCTGTGGATGCACGTACTGCAGTAAGTGCGAAGGTTGGACCGCGTACCAATCACCTCATATCAAACATCCCCAGGGTGCGAAAACCTGGTTCTACCATCCTCCCATACTACTTCGAGTGAGACCTCAGTCCGCGCTACACAACTTGTTGCCGAAAGGGCAAGTAGTACTAGGATTTGCTTGGCTAAATCACTTTTGAACCTGGGTCAGGCCCCACTAAGTCAACACAATGTTACAATACATATTTATACATGCTGAAGCATCCAATACCATGGACTGAAAACCATCGCATCCAAAACCATGGAACGAAAACCATCACATCCAAAACCATGTGCAAAAACCATGCACAAAACCATAGGTAGGTCCGCCCAACCTAATATAGGGTCCAAAAAACAAAATTCCCCGGGGTGTTACCTTAGACCTCGTAGAGAGGGGCTACCCACCCCCCTCAAACCCCTAGGATAGGGGGGGCTGCCGCGCCCCCATTGTGCAATCGATGCAATGAAGGGGGGGCTTCACCCCCGCTCTAACCCCCCAGTTAACTACATGGGCTAGTCATGGAAAGAATATAACACAACACAACATTCTCCCACTTCTTGTTTTCTTTCCACCGGGGGCCACAGGAGAGCTTAGTCATTTATCCAACCCTACAACACCCATTGTTTCTCTACACCAAGAGAACTTCTCAGAGGTCACAGATTTTGTCAATGCATCTGCAGTATTCTTCAAAGTGTCCACCTTTACCAACAACACCTTTTTGTCTTCTATCCTATCCCTCACAAAGTGATACTGAACATCAATGTGTTTTGTCTTTGAATGACAAGCAGGGTTCTTTGCCAAGAAAATTGCACTTTGGCTATCACAGTCTATCCTTATAGCTCCCTGTACTAACCCCATACTTGAACATAATCTCTGCAACCAAACTGCTTCCTTGCTTGCATGAGTGGCTGCCATGTATTCTGCCTCTGTAGTTGATAGTGCCACCACAGATTATTTCTTACTCATCCAACTGACTGCACCTCCAAATAGGTTAAACACATACCCACTTGTAGATCTTCTCTGATCCATATCTCCAGCCCAGTCTGCATCAACAACGCCATGAATATCCAACACTCTATCCAGTCCTGGTCTTCCTTGGCAGCACAAACCATAATCACTAGTTCCATGCAAATACTTGAAAACCTGCTTCGCTGTTGTCCAATGCTCCTTTCTAGGTTTTGACATAAACCTGATCAATACTCCCACTGCATGTGCAATGTTTGGTCTAGTACATACGATTGCATACATCAGGCTACCGACTGCACTTGCATGTGGAACACGGGACATGTTCTCTTCCTCTTCTTGTGTCTTGAGACATTGTTCAGCAGATAACCTGACGCCTACAGGAATAAGAACCTTCACCGGTTTACTATCCTGCATATTAAACCTTTGCAGTATTGTCTCGACATACTTCCTCTAGTTTAACCAGAGCTTCCTCTTTGCCTGATCTCTTTTGATTTCCATGCCCAAAATATAGTTTTCAACACCAAGTTCTTTCATGTCGAATTTGGAGGACAATTGGGTCTTCAAATCTTGGATAATTTCTTTGTCATTTCCAACCAGCAACATATCATCCACATACAAGACCAGATAAATAACACGGTTTCCAATTAATTTAAAATACACTCAGTGCTATGCTTTGCTTCTGGTGAAGCCAAGTCCCCATATAAATGTATCAGATTTCTGATACCACATCCTTGGTGACTGTTTTAACCCATACAGGGACTTCTTACCCTTCACCACAAAACCTTCAGGTTGCTTCATGTAGATCTCCTCTTCCAGATCCCTGTGAAGGAATGTTGTTTTCACATCCATCTGTTCTACCTCAAAATCAAAAGCAACAGCAACAAATAGAAGTAATCTAATAGAAGCTACCTTGGCAACAGGAGAAAAAATATCACCAAAATTAATTCCTGATACCTGGGAATAACCTTTTGCTACCAACCAAGCTTTGTATTTCTCCACCTTTCCTTCTGCATTTTTCTTCTTCTTGAACACCCATTTGCTACCAATGGGTTTTTTTCCATCTGGCAACTCCACCAGTTCCCAAGCCTCATTTTTGTGCAAATATGCCATTTCATCAACCATGGCCTCTTTCCAGAGTTTTCCATCCTCTAAATCTATTGCTTCCTTCACAGTTCTGGGATCATCATCAGTAATAGATAAAGAAAAATTTGAAGAGAAATAAGATGGACTACACCTTTCTGGCTACCTTATTTCTCGAACTGATCTTCTCACACCCGGAGTTTGTGGCTCTTCATCTTCTAATTCCTCTTCTGTTGTAGAGTCTGATTCTTCCTCCTTTAGCTCAAACTCTATCTTCTCAGGTTCCTTTGGTTGGACTTCACGTTTCATAACATCTTTTCCCTCTCTGAACACCACATCTCGGTTGTACACAACCTTCCTTGTTACTGGGTTCCAAAGCTTATAGCCCTTTAAATCATCCTTATACCCAATAAAGATGCAGTTTTCAGATTTACTATCCAACTTGGTTCTTTTCTCCTTTGGAACATGTACATATGCATCACATCCAAATACCCTTAGATGTGAAAGAGAGGGTTTCTTACTAGTCCATACCTCTTGTGCAGTCTTATCCTCCAATGCTAATGAAGGTGATATGTTGACCAGGTAACATGCTATCTTCACCGCCTCTGCCCAAAATTCTTGTCCTAAGCCAGCACCACTGAGCATGCTTCTTGCCCTTTCCATCATCATCTTGTTCATTCTTTCTACAACTCCATTTTGCTCAAGTGTGTATGGAGTAGTCTTAGGTCGTGCTATACCACACTTCTTATAGAATTATTCAAATTCCTTGCTACAAAGCTCTCCACCGTTATCTGTCCTCAACACATTTATCTTCTTCTCTGTCTAGTTTTCCACCAGAGCCTTAAATTCTTTAAACCTGTTAAAGACTTCAGATTTCTTCTTGAAGAAATATATCCATATATTCCTTGAGAAGTCATCTATAAATGATAAATAGTACACGAACTTACCAAGTGATTGAACCTTCACAGGTCCAAACACATCACTATGCACAAAATCTAATATTTGTTTCACCCTCTTACCACCAGAGGGGAAACTCACCCGATTCTACTTCCCATATACACAATTTTCACAAAAATCAAAATCCAGAGAGCTATTTGTCATACCTTTTACCATACCTTTACCATGAAGTATTTGAAGGCCCTTCTCTCCAATATGTCCAAGCATTTGATGCCACAACATGGTCTTCTCTCCAAAGACCACTATATTTTCTACTCCACTTTTAGGAACCATAGAACTGTTGCAACCTTCAACAACAGTGCTACATTACAGCTTGTACAGAGTTCCAATCCAAACTCCTTGCATCAATACGAGTGATCCCTGAACCATCTTGCAGGTATCCTTCTCAAACACTATTTTTACACCTGCATCATCCAACTTTCTTACGGAAATCAGATTTTTGGCCAATGTAGGAATATGCAAAACACTCGTAAGTGTTCTAACCCTTCCACCTTGCAACTTCAACTTTACTTCTCTGCGACCAACAATTTTAGCCTTCCTATCATCCCCTAAGAAGACATCACCACCATCATATTTCTCATACTCAAAGAACCACTCTCTGTGGGGAGTGAAGTGAAAGGATGCACCTGAGTCAATCAACCATGCCTCATGATCTACATGTGTACTTGAAGAAGCCAAGTAGACATCCCCACCTTCGTTTGAGGTGGTTTTTGCCTCTGCAAAAGGAGCATCATTAGATCCCTTTCCTTTGTCAGGAGCTTTAGATTTATAGTCCCTTTTGTATTGCCCTTCCTTTCCACATTTCCAGCACACCACCTTTACAGGGTTTTTTGGAGATTTAGATCTCCCTCTAGATTTAGATCTCCCACTCGATGACTTATTTTTGTTTTTGTTCTGGGACTGTCCTGGTATAGACAAGGCATCACCATTCTGTCTCTCCATATTTTTCCATCTCATCTCCTCTGTCAGTAAGGATGAGACTATTTCATCAAACTGCAAGGCAGTTGCATTGCTACCTATTACAATAACCAGACTATCCCACAAATCTGGTAGAGAACACAACAAACTGATGCACTTATCTTCATCTAAAATTTTAATATCAATAGACAATAAATGACTTATCATAGTATTAAATGAATTCAGATGCTCTGTCACTGAGTCTTCATCTTTCATCTTCAGGTTATACATCTTTTTCCGCAGGAACAGTTTATTCACCAGAGACTTAGATTGGTACAAAGTCCCTAAGTTGTCCCACAAAGCCTTCACTGTAGCTTTCCCTGGTGCATTCAACAATAATGAATCTAAGACACACAATCATATTGTTCTCTTTGCCTTCCAATCCAACTTCTTTCATTCTTCATCGGACACTCCTGTTGGTTTATTACTAGGATCTATCATGATCCATTGATCTTTATCCACTAACAGATCCTCCATCTTGAGTTTCCACAACTCAAAACTCTGACCATTAAATTTCTCGATCTCTATCTTTCCACTGCTCTCCATATTCTCTCACCACTAGAATCGATCCCACAAATCTCCCACTGTAGGGTCTACCAAGGCCTGAACGAAACCCCTCAACAATAAAGGCATCCCCCTTGAAGCCAAAACAACTCTGATTTTAACCCCATACAGAAATTACCTGCATACAAATTCTAAAACACAAAAAATAAACAATGTGAGAGAATAACACATAAAACACATATACAGAGAGATTTTGCCTTGGATCCCAAAACCGGGACTGCCAACTTGATTTTTCATTATGTTCCTTTCAATGTTATAATGCATATTTATACATGCCGAAGCATCCAATACCATGGATTGAAAATTGTCGCATCCAAAACCATGGACTAAAAACCAGCGCGGCCAAAACCATGCACAAAACGATAGGTAGGTCCACCTAACCTAATATAGGGTCCCAAAAAAAAAATTCACTGGGGCACTGCCCCGGACCCCATAAAGGGGGGCTACCCGCCCCCCTCAAACCCCTAGGACAAGGGGGGCTCCGAACCCCCTCTAACCCCCTTGGTTAACTACGTGGGCTAGTCATGGAAATAATATAACACAACCCAACAATTTTTTTATACGGATGTCAACAATTTGGTGATGTCTACATAATCAATGTACAAAGTGAAAGTGTCAAATTGGACGAAAGGTAGACTTTGGTGATCAAGGGTTATATAGTTCATATTGGTGAAGACCTTTGATGAAGATTAAGATTAAAAAAAGTCATTTTTAATGGGGAGTGTTGGATTATATAACTCCGACTTGTCTCATTTGTATGATATTATTTAGTTATTATGATTTTAGGTAAATAGATGGAGGTAGTTATTTATCTAGAAAGTTATTTGTAATTTGTAAGAAATTGTTAAAACCAAATAAATGTGAAAAAATCTCTTTAAAGAAATTGTTCCTAAATCAATGTGTAGCCGCTATAAAATTACTTGCAAATCTATTCCAAACACCAAACTCCATGCTTAGTCCTAATCCTCTCAATTGTTATTGGGTGCTCGGTGTTGCAAGCATGGGCACACTCGATTATGAAGTGAAAAAGCTTCATGGAAAAATGAAACAGTTTCTAACAAACGACAAGGGCTGATGATGGGATTCGCACAAGCCTAGGTCATCTTCTTACAACAAATTTAATCAAATGGTATATGTTTGTCACACCAAAGTAAATGGAAAGAAGCCACCGGCTTTATATAAGAACCACAAATCACGAGGGCGGATAAGAAAAACCCATTTTTCGAAAGTATGTAGAGAGAGGCCAAAAATGACAAACTAATAGCCTATTACAATTCAGGTAAGGATTTGATATCATTTTTAAAAATCACATAATAATGGTTGGTTACATTTCAGTTAGGTTTTTAATATCCTTTTGAAATCGAATGTAATAATTACAACCAACTCCATAACATATTGACTTGATCACAAGAAGGCCATGAGGATCCACAGAAGAAGGGGATCCATTTTTTGTAAGTATAAAGAGGGACAAACATGAAATGGGAAGCGAATGACAGATTACACTTCAGGAAATGCATTAACATCCACGTGAATTGAATGTAAGGGTATCTCCCAACATGTAAGGGGATCTCCCCAGTAAGAAGTCCCAATTAGACCTCAGACCGTTTGGTGTAGGAGTCTAAGCAGTGGGTCATATGGTAATGCCTTGACCGTGAATTCGCACAGAGGCAAGTAAGATGACTCTGTTGGTAGCAAGGGTGTGCCAACTGTAGTGAGTCAAGGAAGGTGCATGAGAGCTTCTAACACATGGGGATTGAGATGAGTGCGCCTCTTGGCAACCTGTAATAGTACTCAGGTGGGAAGGGAACACATGAGCGAAGATGCATCAAAAGCTAGAAAGCATACATGCATGCGTAAGAAAGAAAATACATATGCCATTAGAGTAAACAAGATAGCTGGAATACAATACAAAATATGCATGAAACGTGTTGGCTCTTATTATATAAAGAAGTGTAAGTTCCAGTCATACAATACATCCATGTCCAACCACTAGCTCCAATAGTGGAACGTTATAGCCACATCCGCTTGCTCCTCCAAAGAGATGTACTAGCTCTGTGCATTGGAGAAGGCAAGGAACATTACAATACTATCCAAGATCTCTCCAAGATAGTCTTATCGGAAGCTTGGCTAACCAAAAGCCTTTACAATGAGCTATGAGGTGCTATTTAAAGCAAAAGGGTGGGGTGACCCTTGACATTCCCCTTTGTGACAGTTCATCTACCCTCATGACTCTTCATCTACTCTATGAGTGCTACATCCAACTATTGACACTTGAACTTCCACTTGACATGACGTTACATTACAATGAACATGTTCTCATGGGAGATAAAATGGCTTGAGCAGGCCATGCAATACATCACTAACACTGGGTCCGTTGAGGTGAGACCAACTCTTTGACATGTTTGTGATCGTGAAGGTGGCGAGTTTATGCCAAGCTTGGTCATCCATGATGGTGTGCATGCACCCCATGGTGACATCTTTCTGAAGCGAACTCTTGCCTCCGTTGCATTCGGTGCATTGGTATGGCTCCTTCGTCCAACTCGTCCGCTAACATGCACATGGTATTCTTGGGTGTGGTTGAACTGGAAACACACTGATGCATAGTGTCTGTGCTGATCTTCAAGTGTGTGCTAGTGGTCATGCGCATCAACTTTCCAAAGTACATGTTCAGATCCAGATGGACTTGCTTATTGTCTTTACCTTGGTGAGTGTGTTGAATGGGTTGGATCACATGCATGCACACAATGACATGCATACTCCTAAATCCTTTGCATGCGACCAACAACACTGCTCACCATGTCTACTCTGTGCCAGCTATTGGGATGGATCTTTAACTTGTATGGGTGCAGTTTCATCCCAGAATGTATGTTGCGCCCTGTGTTGTTCCTATTTCTGTTGCACTCATTCGCTTGTCTGTGTAGCTTCATGTTCTCTCTTGAGTTGCTGCTTCAACATATGCAACTCCTTCTTTGTTCCATTCTTTGTCTTCGCATAATCTTCATGTCATGTCGTCACCTCATAGCCTAAGTCTCCAAAGTTTATTTCATCACCAATGGATCTGCTTGAGCTTGGAACTTTGTTCCGCCTTTGTGTTGTCAACAACCTTCCTTTCGTGTTCGTTGCATCTGGTATGCTACCTTTAGCTACCATTCATGATGTCACTCGTTGTGATGTTTCTATTGTCATATCTTGATGTTCTTGCCTATGAAAAACTTGATGTCTTCGTGAGTAAGAAAACTCGTAGACACTTGATCGAATGAATCCCCAAGTGTGGTCTGAATGGTGTCTTTGATCTGCTCTCCTAGAAACCTTTGTACTTCTATTGCTAAGAGGCAGATGAACACCTGTGATACCTGTGTGACTCATCATGAAGGTCGCGCAATTTTGGCTAGGAGGTCAGGAGACTTAGTGTCAAGACAGCGCAAGGAATAGTTTAGGCCATTGGGAGGCTGACTGACTGTAGGAACTACGTAATGCACAGTCTAGTCTAGTTGCTGACTGCTGGAATTGTGCAATGTGCAATCTCAGCTGGCAATGGCTGTAGGCTCAGTGACTGCATTGCGCAATTTTCTGGGCCAGCAGTCACTGTCCCTCAGAAATGTGCAAAAGAGTTCTGGAGGATAGTGGCTGGACAGAAATGCACATTTCTAGAGAGGAAGATAGAGCATTCCTTCCCTAGATTGCACAATGTTGTCTTAGTGAAGGCAGAGTCCGGACCAAGGTTGGCGAGACTCGCCAATGGGAAATTGAAAGTGAATGAATGCATGGTGATACTAAGTGTAAGCATGATTGAATGATCGTGCATGAAAATGGTGAATGACGTATTCAGAAAACAAAACAAAATGCATGTGGGTGAGGTGAGTCGTCGAATCGATGACCGTTCGTGAAAAATAGTTTCATGCATGTGACAATAGTGAGATGTTGATGAAAACTGAAATGGTACTAGTACAAGATAGAATGTATCAAAACAATAGCAAGAGCTCACTGAAATCAAGCAGGCAACGTTCATATGAAGCGAAATACAAAAATCGCCAGAAATGCAACTCAAGTCATTGAAAGCGGGCTTACCCTAGAAAAGCTGAGCTGAGTGTGCCGACAACTCCTAGATGTGATGTGGGATGTTAGAGTTGCAAGGTTGATTTGAGGAATGAGCTCTGCAGCGTCCGGTTGATGATTTTTCATAACATCGAGGTTGTGACGCACATGCCACAAAATAGGGAAAGCGACACTTAGTGGGAGGTTTCTGAAATGATCCTTGCATGTAACCTTCAACTGCTAAAAATAGATCCCTGAAATGAGGGATGCCTTTGCATGTTGTCTCAGGAGAAACAATCCATTCATGCAAGTCTGTTTTGCTCAGTCTCGAAGCGAACCGGTCAACTTAGTTGCACAGCCAAGAGGCTACTCAAATGCTGGGAGAAAATGTGCATTTTTGGCTGGGAGCTAGGTTGGCTACCCAAGGGATTTGCAAAATTTCTGGGTAGAGCAGCTGGCAACCCTGCTGGGGAAAATTGTGCAATTTTCACTGTGAGTGTTGAATACCAAAATTGCGCAATTCTGCAGCCTAGTAGGCTACCAGTTAGGGTTGCGCAATTTCTTGAGGGAAGGTTGGTTTCCCTCCAGAATTGCATAATTTCTTGGAGGAGTTGCTTAGCCTGTAGCTGGACCAAGTCCGAGTGATCAACTTGTGAGGGCAATGCATCAAGTTTTGATCGACAAGCTTCCTTCGTGCAAGAAAAACACTGAAGCTTGTGTACTTAATGAAGAAAGACATGCTGTTGTGAAGGTTGGAAGGGAGGCTCCAAAATGAAGATGAGGAAAAATTTTGGAGGGTGGTTCTAACCGCTACAACACTTGGCAACACACTGGTAGAACTCCAACTCTCTGAATGGACTTTGTTCGTGAAAAGCAAGTCTAACATCTCCAGAAGTATTGTTCAGTTCTCAACTCCTCTTGTTTTCCACACTAGCTTTATTGTAAGATGGAGCATCTTCCAAGCTCTTGGTCAATTGACACAAATTCCAAGCCAAGGCAACACATTTTTTTTCGATTGGGGTTGACGGGTATATTGGTGCACAAGCAGTATAGTCATTAGAGTCTTAGTTTCATCTCTGGTGTTGCTCTGCTGCCAGCAAGCCTGGACAGTACCCCAGTAGAGTCACATAGGAACACAAGCATGGCTCCACTACCAGCGAGCCTAGTCAGTACCCCGACAGAGTTACTTGCATCACCTCTCTGTGCAGGAAGCCTTTCTCTTCTTTCACCTTATTCATTTTCATTTTTTCAAACTTTTTTCACTTTTTCATTTTTTCATTTTTCATCTTCATAATTGTGCATAACACTTATTCATTCCAGAGGTGGAAGAAGGATCCTGACTTATTGAGAGTAGAAGAGGTTGTTCCTACAGAGAAGTAGTTTATTATACCTCTAACGTGCTTGTTAAGGTTTTCCCCCTCACCTTGCTCTACTTGATTGAGCTGACAAGGATTAACCAAAAAACACTGACTAGAGTAGGTAATACTATTTAGCGCACAAGCGTTGTGTTTTCACCAAGGTTCACTTCGAATAGTATGTATTTTCCTTCGACGTATCATGGACTAAAAGTAACGAGTTCTTCATACAGAGGTAGGATGACAAATAATCAAGTAGTGATAGCAACAAAAGGCCTCTTGTACTTTACCTAGCTTTCTTCAAGAAGCATACATGGTTTCATGCGAATCTAACCTACGAAAAAAACAAGAAAACTTACAAATTACAAAGAAAAGCAAGAGCATAAGCAAAAGGGAAAGCACAGCAAGTAAGTAAACAAGCAAACAAACAAACAAGCAAACAAATCAAGTAAGCAAAAAATCATGCAAGTAAACAACTCAAAAGCAAACACTACTCCTAACCCTAAGCTACCAATGAATGGGCCATCTCACGTGAAGTGATGCTTCCAATGCAGCCACTGACACATTGGTTGACCCATTTTGGTGAAGACATGGTTCACGAACAAGACAACTATGTGAACCAACAAACAAGAAAGATGTAACAGTGAAGCCAAACACACTCTGAATTTATGAGTGACCACAAAACAAAGATGAGTGAAAGTTGTTATATAGGAAAATGACCTCCTCATCAGCTCAGAGGGAAAATACATGATGACTGAAGCAATGTCCAAGTTCACAAGCCTTGTTTCCAAGCTAACGCCGCCTATACACTAGCAACCCGCTTCATAAAGCTTCTCAGCAAGCCTAAGGGTGCGTTAGTGACCTAAGTAACTCTACTTGTTACCTCGAGAACAACGTTAGTAAGCCCTAATGAGTTTCTAAGGGTCAAAGGAGTGGATTGACTAACAAGTATCCCTATATTCTCTCTTAAATCAACTCAGAAAAGCAAGGAAACATCAAAGTTTCCCCTATTTGGGGGATTACTAATCCTGATGGAGTATGCAAATGGGAAAGAGATCAAAAGAATGGAAACATCATTGCTTTTACCTAAAGAAATTCATGGAGAAACTTGTCAACCCTAACCTCACATGCTACATAAGCAAAGCTAGGTCTATTGTGAAAGGAGGTTAGATCATTTGAAAGGATAGCTTACTTGATTGTTGAGAAGAGTCTTAGACTTTAGCATAAGAAGTTGGTAAGAAGGGACAGAGAGAGAGGAGTTGGAGGTGTTACACTAAAATTTGTCACCATGACTATTTGCAGTTAGTATGGCTCCATCAACTGTCATACTATCCTCCTTGGCAAGTCTCATACCTCTGCTCTTCATGTCAAACTCCAAGAAAGAGAGAAAGTCTTTAAAAATCTATATATCTCTGGGTACGCAGTTTCTCTTAGCCTTACCTGCGTGTACGCACCTCAAGTTCACAATACCTGCGTACTTGTACGCTCTGTCTGTAAAGGGGTGGGTGCGTACTCCTGTTAAGGTCAAAAAGCGCAAGTTTCACTTCAAAAAAGTTACTTGTGGTCATTTCTAGAGCATTCTAGAAGCTTGTTTGACGTGTATTGAGCGCCTCCAGATGGTTCATGTATCCCTATGAAAGAGGAACTTATCCCATCAAGAGGGGAGCTATCCCATCCAAAGAGGGGCTTATCCCATTGATGGTGGACCTGATTAACTTCCTCCAAAGCATTATAAATACAGGCATTGGGCCAGAGGGAGGGGAGGTTGAAAGCTGAACATTCCTAAGGGTAGATGCTGCTGGAATTAGGACTCCCTTATAGAGCTTGAGAGGAGAGATTCCCATCCTTTCCTAGCCTTATTTGGAAGTGGGTGAGCTGATCAAAGTAAAGGAAAACTCTTGCTGGACCCTAGGAGGGACCTGCACAACACCAAGGCTCAGGTTGTAATGGTTTCTTTTGTTTCCACTTAATACAAATAAGCTCACTTTTCTCAACAGATTGTTATACATGATTTGTTTCATATACTCCTTGGTCTGTATGATGAATATGTTTTATTTTATAAGTTATTCAGGTGCTATTTAATCTTTTGGCTTGTTAGTGAATGCAGGTTTCGAAGAGAAGGAGGAGCTCATCCGGATCGGCGAGGCTGGACTACTACAAAGCGTTGGACTAAAGGTATGTTATAATCACCTGATTACTTGTATTCTAAATGCATATTTAGAGAAAGGTAGTGTTTACTTGTCTTGTTTGTCACTAGAAAGCCTTAGCTTCTAGGGAGGTCGGTTTTGTCCGCAAAATTGACTCTTTCCGCATGACAAAATGGCGACTCCGCTGGGGAATCCATTGATGTGAATGATTTTTCCTTTGTGTGAAACTTTGATCTGAGAAAAGTCGTTTGTTTTCTGGTTTTTGGCTGTTTGACTGTGTATTTGGGTGGGATAGCTTAGGGTTAAATTAGATTTTAGTTTTTCTTAGTTTTGCTAGAAGTACGCAGCCTCTGCGTTGAGCACAGTGCGTACCTGTACGCACTGTAGCTTTGTGCACAGAGCGTACACGCACCTGTGCAAACAGGTTGCCTGCGTACCCTGTCAAAATTGAGAAAATTTCAATTTTCTTCTTTTTTTCCTCTTAGATTTTGTTTTTAATTTGTTTTTACTACCCAGATCCACTGGTTACCTGTCATAAATCTTCACCTAAGCTTGTTTCATCAGTGTCAAGAGTTTTAGTGAAATTCATAGAGATTTTGCCCTAGGGTTTGATTTTTGCATTGGTCCTGTAGTGACTTTGGCTTTAGAAGTTGTAAAACCTTGGATCTCCCTGGTCTTTTCAGTCTTCTTAGGAGTCGGACCTTTCATAGAATCCACCCTTGTGAGAAACCTACCTTTGTGTTGTCTCTTTGCCAAATCTCGAAAAAGTTTGTTGATTAAACTTTGAATTTTATTCTTAAGAAAAAGAACAAAAGATTTTGATTTTTGTTTTTGACTGGTTTTTGATTCTGCATTAACTAGTCCTTAGTTAAATTTTGACTGAGTAAAACATCCTGGAATCATACTTGGTAGGCTTTTGCCTCATAAGATTTACTTTTAGGTGAATTTCTCTTAGATTTGCTTTTGGGTGAAATTGAGTTGATTTGATTGCCATAGATTTTTTAACTTTGATTTCTGTTAAAGTAAGTTTTACATGCTTTGTTAATATAGGGACAAATACAAAAAATCTCTTTTGAAGAAAAGTTTGCTTTAGTAGCATTTGAGTCTTTGAAAAGAAAAGGAATTTTCGTGAAATAATTAGTGGTCATGTGTTGTATGCTTTGGAAAAGATAAAGAGTTTGTTTCTTTGATTTTCATTGCCAAGAAAGTTGTTTTTATATCAATTTTGCATTCTCCAACTCTCTTAGCTAGGGAATTCATTGAAAAAGAAAATTAGTATAAATCATCCTAAGTGCATATTTTTAGTGGATTTGAGTCGAGTCTACACACCATCAGTTTCATCTCCACTACCTTTTGTCCTAAAGAAAAGCCATAAAATTAACGCTTAAAGTAAAATCAACTTAGTAACTTTTATTTACTAGGGCTCTGAAACACCAATATAGATCAGGCTAGTGTCTTGGAGTAGGAGAGTAATTAACTCTCCAAGACAGCAAAACCAAACAAGTAGCTCATCTTGTGGTAGGATAAATCCAACTGTTTCATTTGTACTCTGGGAAAGCTCCTCTTAAAGGAGAAGCACGAGACCGTGTCCGAACCAGTGAGGGGATCAATCCTCCTTCATTAGGAAAGACGCCAGATACGCACGTACTACAAACGGTAAACCTCGGATTATTGTCGAGGAGCCTGGGGTCACTTGTCGGTAAACCTTGGATTATTGTCAAGGAGCCGGCAAGGGGATTGAGCTTGTTACTCTGCCCTTGCGTGCTATCGGGTCGTAGACTGTTCCCCCAGGTATATTTGTTGCTGTTGGTAACCTTAGTGACCATTATCTTTAGGATTCTACCGAGGTGACGGTGGAGGGAAGATCCCACTGTACCTGGAGCAGACGTCGGCTAGACTCACTTGGATTTTCCAGGGGGTTCACTTCACTCGAGACGGTTAAAGTGGAGGAACTTGTGCCGGTCTATTCATTAAGCAGGTTTTCGGGGTAACTGTTCCACCCACCACTTCTGTACTGAATTCGGCGATGTTGGGTTTCATCTCCAACTAGTGTTTTCGGTCCGGAAGGCTACTGTTTGTGTATGGTTTGACGCCTTAGATTCTTTAGGCGTGTGATTCGAATTTGTTTGGTTCTTTAGAGACTTTAGGTGGTTTGCTTTGAGATTTTACTTTGTTTGCGTGTGCAGTAGTTAAAAGTTTTTAACTGTGGCTGAATTACCGAGACAGTCCCGTAGACTTCGGGGCAAGTCTCCTGAGATTGTTACCGTGGCCGATTTGTTGAGGAAGTCCCGTAGACTTCGGGGCGAACCTCCTGAAGACGTCCCGGGTCATTACGAAGGTTTGAAAGTCCTTGTAACTCCTAGTGGCAGTAAAGTAGGTTCACCTGAAGAAGGAGAGTCGTCATTGGTAGTCCATCCAGATTACCAAGGTCTAGAAACAGGTTATAATCCCGAAGCTGTTGCAGTTTCTGAGCTTGCTGGTAGTTTTTCATCTACTAGTGATATAGGCGAAGAACCTGAAATATCTGAACCTGTTACTCCAACTTCTAGTGCTCCTGATTCACCTAGGGTAGAAAGAGTCATCACCGAAAATATTCCTGCTGGTTTAATAGCTATTGAAGAACTTGCTCCAGAAGAAGAATTTGGCGTCTCTATCCTTGAAGATCAACCTACTATTGATCTAAGGGAGCGTGAATCCATCTTTACAGTCCTCCTAGAAGTACTACTTGGTATCTTTCATTAACCAATTATTTGGACAACTCAGGGTCAAGTTTTTCTCCACCTCGTACTCCTTATCCACCTGGAGGTATTTATACTCCTGTAAATATGTCTGGTCAGTCGTCTATGTTTACTCAATCTCCTGAATCTTTCTTGTACAACGGTCCTTCTGTTCCCTCTGGGTATCAGTCACTTTCTGGTACTTTTGCGGGAGCATCTCCTCAACCCATTGAACATGGGTTATTAACTGGAAACAATGGTAATAAACCGTTGGGTGTAGGAGACATTTACATGATGTCAGGTTCAATTCCCAGTTCTCAACCTCAAGGTGGCCAGTTACTGCCTGGGGACAGCCTCAATTAACGCCTGGGGGGAAACCTCAAGGTACACAAATTGCATCTGGGGGGCAACCTCAAGGACAGTATGTACCCATAGTACAATACATTCCTCAAGGTCAATCCCAGCCTCAATATGTACCCCAAGGTCAACCTCAGTATCAATTTATCCCTCAAGGTCAACCCCAGTATCAGTACTTACCTCAAGGGTATCTACCTCAAGGTCAGTACTCGAGTCAAGGTTATCAACCACCCCAAGGTCAATCTTATGTTCAAGGTACGGGAAATGTACCTTTCAATTATCAATCCTACCCTCAATCCGGTTATGGATCTCAATATCCTCAACCTGTCATGGGTCAATACCCTAGAATGAACATAGTGTGGGATCCATCGCAAGTTCAACAGGTGTTGCAGCCAAGCGTACAGTTGTCATCTCAAGCTGGACAACCTTTTGTTTCTGGTTCACCCCAGCAACCAGTCCAGTCTAATGTTCAAACTTCTGTACCTTCGGTAGTTACTCAGTCGCCCATTGCACCTAGTACTCCATCTCAAACGACTGCTGCAACTACCGCAACATCTGTTCCTTCCACCACACTTACTTCTGGAGTATCGACAGCTCCGGTTTCTACTGTCTCTGCAACTACTCCTCAGACATCTTTACCATTGTCTGGATCCACGATTCAAACTACGGTTCAGATGCCTGTAGGACAGCCTGGTTTAAGTACGGTTGTCACTAGTCAACCACAATTCGTTTATCAACCGTACCAGGGACAGTACCAATACGGGCCTGCTGTCCAGCAGCCAGTTTACCAGTATCAACCGTATCCTGGGTACACTTATCAACAACCTTAGCAACCCCTATACGGTCCGGTTAATCCTGGTTTTTCGGGAGGATACAATATCCCGAATGCGATTCCTATTCCAAGTTATCCTGGATATCCTCCTCCTGGGACTGGTCTTGTGACCCAGAGTTTTAGGGATCCTAATCGGCAATTGCCGTTTATCGCAACTTTGGATTTACCAGACTTGTCACGCCTAACGAACGATCCAATAAATTATCTTCCGTTTTGGCCGCCAATGCCAAATAAGTTGCCCAGTGACATTCCCAAGTTTGAGGGTAAGTCTGGAGAGGATCCGTCAAATCATGTGATGACTTACCACCTCTGGTGTGCTTCAAATTCCATCTCGGATGATTCGATCCGCTTACGTCTTTTCCAGCGTACGCTCATTGGTCTCGCGGCCAAGTGGTACATTGAGTTACCACGGGCCTCTTTTTATAACTTTAGTCAGTTAGCTACCTCGTTCCTAACTCATTTTCAGTTGCCGGTCAGATATGATAATGGCACGGAGTTACTAACTTCATTAAAACAGTCGACGTCCACTTATATTTCCGATCATATACATGAATGGAGACGTCGAAGGCGATTAGTGAAAGTTTTTATCCCGGATCAAATCTTAGCTGAATGGTTTGTTAAATCATTATTACCGAAGATTACTGAAGACGTAGCTAAGGCCGGAGTAGTTACTGAGGAGCAAGTGATTGCTCAAGCGCAATACCTTGACTTAGTTTACACTCAGTCAGGTACGTTACACGAAAAGATCCCAGATCTTCCAAAGTTAAATCAAATTGCTGCTGCTCCTTCGGGATCTCATGCTGCTGATGGCATGATTGGTACGGTGAATACTAAAAGCAAGAAGAAATCCTCAAAGAATTCTTCGCCCATTATAACCTTACCAGACTCCCCGACAGGAGAATCTTCTGCTGAAGTTTTCGCTGATATTCACGCTGTAGAGTCATCTACGGCTAAATCAAAAAACGGTGGGAAGAAGAAAGGTAAGAAGAAGAATAAAGCAGACAAGACTCCAAAGGAGAAAACAGAAAAGTCGGAAACCAATGACGAAAAGCGCAAACCTCGATATCCTTGTCTTATTTGTGAAGAGGATCATTTTACAAGAGATTGCCCTCATCGGGCCGAGGTTGTGAAAATCGTCAAGGGTTCCCCAACTCCTGCTGTTTTGAAAGATCCATTTCCAAAGCAGGAGAGTAAAATGATAGGTTCTTCCTCGAATGCCAGTGAAGAACCCATATTGATGATGTCTCATGTAAGGATTGCGACTCGATCGCAAGATTATGGTAGTAAAAGTCCTGTTGATGGATCGAAAGAAGCAGAATCTTCTCATTCAAATCCATCAACCTCAGCTCCTGGTTCCGATCCACTACAGATCGAAAAACCTAACCCTGACTTAGTAATCAAACCGCCCGCCAAGGGTGTACTTCGAAGGTCTGCTTTCAATCCACATGCGAGAGCGGCCCAGAATTACAACATTGTTGAGGATTTAGTTGTTTCACCCTCAGCAATGTCGGCTTTAGAAGTGCTGCAATCATGCCCAGCACAACGAAAATTACTTTTGTCGGCTATAGGAGCTGTTGATGTTCAGGACCCGAACCTAATAATCTTTGATCTAGAAAATAGTACACTGCGTTTGCCTCATCAGATGGCTTTCCAGATCCCAGTGATAGTAAAAAACAGGCCTATTCATCGGACTGTAATTGATGAGGGAGCTTCCACGTGTATTATGTCGATACAGTGCTGGAGATCGCTTGGTTCTCCTTCACTAAATCAATCCCCGACAATTCTTAAGGCCTTTGATGGCCGTGGGTTCCATCCGTTTGGCATTCTACAGGATTTGCCTATAGGGGTTGAAGGAAAAACCGTTAGTCTGGATGTGGAGGTGGTTGATGCCCCTCTAGACTACAACCTTCTCTTGGGTCGAAGTTGGTCTTACGCTATGACAGCGGTCGTTTCATCGGTCTTCAGAGTAATAAAGTTTCCACATAATGGCAAGATCGTAACCATAGACCAGCTGGCTTACTTTTCATCCGACCCAGCCTCTTCAGAGAGTATCCAGCATGTCGGTAAAATGACTATCCCTTACAAGGATGTTGGCGTAGGATTAGTTAAAGATGCCGGTTTACTGGGAACTTTTCCTTTTCCTCCAATCAACGTCGTGTCTTCGTTTGCATCTATTCATATGATTACTTCAGACACCATTGTTTATGACGATCCTTGGATCGTTCCTTCTGAATCTGAGATAGACTCATTCGGTGACGCAATGCCTTTGAGTCCATATGAAATTGCCTATGAAGCCGTGCAGTCTTTTACCGACCTGAGTTCAACCAAAATCGACCAAATGAATGTGGTCCGTGAGGAATCCCTTTTCACGTCAACCTCGGAGTTAATAGCGTTTCCCGAAGTTGTGTCATCTGACGAACAACTTTGTGAAGTCCTGTGCGTAGACGATTTACCATGGGAAGATCTCCATCATAGATCTTCATTTTTACCTGAGGATGATCATTTTGAAAACGATTTCTCATCAATATTTACAGCTGAATATGTCAAAGAAGCTCAGAGTCCAATGAAACATCCTGATTCAGAGCTGAATTTGGGAAACATTTCTCGCACTATTCCCATTGACATTTCAGTCAAGCCCGAAATTGTTGAGCACATTCATATAGGTGCCTCGTGTTCAGATGACGAAATTCAGACATACAAGGCCCTATTTCAAGAATTCCGCGACGTGTTTGCCTGGTCTTACGAGGAAATGCCAGGAATTGATCCCGCGATTGTTGTCCATGAGATCAAGACTTACCCGGACGCTAAACCCGTCCGGCAACGTTTGCGTCAGATTCACCCACGAAAAGCGGCTGCAATTAAAGCAGAAGTTGAGAAGCTGTTGAAAGCAGGTTTCATTTATCCGATCCCGTTAACGGATTGGGTATCGAATATTGTTCCGGTTAACAAAAAACAAGGAACAATAAGAATATGTATCGACTATAGGGATATTAATCGTGCTTGTCCCAAGGACAACTATCCAACACCCTATATCGATCAAATAATTGATGATTGTGCCGGCAGTGAAATATTTTCCTTTATGGACGGTTTTTCCGGTTACAACCAAATCAATATTCTACCTGCCGATCAACCAAAAACGGCTTTCATTTGTCCATGGGGGACATTTGCTTATTGCAAATTACCTTTTGGGCTTAAGAATGCCGGAGCCACTTTTCAAAGGGCGATGTCTTATGCATTTCATGACATCAAACACATTGTGCAACCGTATCTCGATGATTTGCCTGCTCACTCCTTGCATCGAGCTGATCACCTTGTCCATTTATGAGCAATCTTCATGAGGTGTAGGCATTATCGGATTCGGTTGAACCCACACAAATGTGTCTTCTGTATAGAAGTGGGACGATTGCTGGGATTTGTAGTTTCAAAAGCCGGCATCCGCGTCGATCCCTCGAAGGTAGAAGCTATCATCAAATTGCCTCCTCCTTCGAGTCTTCGCCAACTCCAAAGTTTGCAGGGGAAAGCAAACTTTTTACGCTGATTCATTCCTAACTACGCCGAGATTACAAAGGGTTTTACCCGGTTGTTGAAACAGAACGCTCAATTCTCTTGGGATGAGATAGCTCAGAAATCTTTCGATGCGCTCAAGCACGCGTTGACCCATGCACCGTTGCTGCATCCTCCCAACTACAACCAGGATTACTTTTTGTACCTCGCCACCGCTCATTCCACCATTGGAATGGTCTTAGTACAGGAAGATGAATTCGAAACGGAACATGTGATCTATTACCTTAGTCGGACGTTAAATCCCACTGAGCTCAAATATTCACATGTGGAGAAATTGGCCTTGGCAGCCGTTCAAGCTGTCCAACGTTTTCGTCACTACATTTTACTCCGTAAGACTACAGTCATTTCGGATTGCAACCCTATGATCTACATTTTGACTAAACAATTGCTAGGGGGAAAGTACTCTAAATGGATCGTTATCCTGCAGGAGTTCGACTTGGAATTTGAAAAATCTAAGTCTAAGAAATCTTTAGTTTTTGCAGAGTTGATGTGTGATTTCCCGCGTGCTGACACGGAAACTGTGGCAGAGGAACCCATTGCGGACGAATCTTTGTTTCTCATCAGCACTTTAGATCCGTGGTATGGGGATATAATTGTCTATCTCCAGACCCAATCCTTTCGGCCCGAAGTTTCAAAGTCGGAACGTCGGAAAATTCGATTCTAGTCCCAACAGTACAAAATTATTGGAGATACTCTTTATCGCCGTGGGGCAGACTTGGTTTTTCACCGTTGCTTAACTCACGAGGAAGCTGAAAGGGTTTTGAATGACTGTCACTCTGGAGCATGTGGCGGTCATATGTCTGGGTATGCCACAGCCCAAAAGATATTGCGCGCTGGCTACTTCTGGCCGTCCTTGTTTAAAGACTGTATTATTGCGGTCCGGAAATGCCACAACTGTCAAGTGTTTGATCACAAGATGCGCGCACCACCTGCTCCTCTCCACCCTATAATTTTCGTTGG
Source organism: Pinus tabuliformis (assembly GCA_031772625.1). Classification (NCBI taxonomy): domain Eukaryota; kingdom Viridiplantae; phylum Streptophyta; class Pinopsida; order Pinales; family Pinaceae; genus Pinus; species Pinus tabuliformis. The sequence goes on along the minus strand of CM062816.1, from coordinate 184,823,782 downwards.
TCCTTTTTCCAAATGGGGTATCGATTTTATTACATGTAACCCTCACTCGGCTGGGGGGCATGCGTATATCATCCTTGCGGTTGATTATTTTACTAAGTGGGCCGAGGCGATGCCTACATTCGAGGCAGACGGCAAGACAGCTGCAATTTTCGTATTCAATCACATTATTGCTAGGTTTGGTGTCCCACAAGCGATAATCACTGACCATGGGCGCCATTTTCGAAACGTTATGATGACAGAACTTACAGGCCAGCTTGGTTTGCGTCACGATAGCTCAACTCCTTATTATCCACAAGCGAACGGTCTGGTTGAGTCCATCAACAAAGTTTTAGTTATCATGATCCGACGAATCATCGATATTCATCGGTCGAATTGGCACAACATGTTATTTTCCGCGCTTTGGGCATACCGAACCTCAGTGAAAACATCAACAGGGTTCACTCCTTTCCAACTAGTTTATGGTTTGGAAGTTGTGCTGCCCATTGAATGCGAAATCCCGTCACTTCAAATGGCTGTCGAATTACTTCCAGCTACTTCCGAAGAGGAGAAGCGTTTATTATACTTAGCTCAATTAGATGAGACTCGACGTGATGCTGCATTGGCAATCGAGACTCACGCAAAACGTATGAAAGCTCAGTATGATCGAAACGTGACCCCTCGAAATTTTTCGGAAGGAGACCTAGTGCTATTATATGATTAGGCTAACGATAAATTAGGTGCTGGAAAATTCGTTCCTATGTGGCATGGGCCCTACATTGTCAAGGGAAAGTTAGCAAAAGGGGCCTATGAGCTGGTAGATTTTGACGGGGACTCTTTGGGTAAACCCAGAAATGGACTTTACCTAAAGAGGTATTATGCTTAAAGGATGGGTATGGAGATTTAGTTAGGTTAGATTTTTCTTTCTAGCTGGTGTGTTTGTTAGTATAGACAGTGTGCTTAGCTTAGAGAGTGTGTTTTTCGTCGTTATTCTGGCTTATCTTGGTTTTACTCTTGATATTGCAGATGTCGACGCCTCTCCAAACATACATTGGATTCGCTGATGGTGCTTGTCGTAGTACACGGAATATCTCTTCCGCAGCTTGGGTTATCTATTCGCCCTCTGACGAGTTAGTTTCTATGCATGGGGTGAGCCTCGGTCAAACAACAAACAACATTGCAGAATACAGTGCAGTGATTGAATTATTGTCTGAATCTATTTCGTTTGGGATTCGGAGTTTGATAGTGAGGTTAGATTCTGAACTCGTTGTATTACAGCTTAATAGAGTTTATGCCATTAGAAATCCAGTGTTATTAAGGTTATTTTTGAGAGTGCGTCTCTTGGAACGTGAATTTGATTACATTGAATATCAGCATATTCCAAGGTCTTTAAATACATTAGCAGATGCAATTGCTTCTCGAATGTTAGACAGACATTTGCGATAATCATACATGTAAATTTAAAAACATATTCATCATACATGTTTAACAAGATAAGCCGGTAATAATGATATATATATAGATAGGAGTGTGTCAAAAAATACATCATCTTCGATCATAGGTTGAAAAACACCTTATGATCGGCAAAAATGATAAGTACAAAAAACCAAAATGTCACATGTGTCTACAAAAGCGACCATCCAATCACTGGTGGTGCTCTCTATACGACACCACTGCACGGGCTACCCTACACAAGAACCTCCTAAAAGGTCCTGGGACTGCGACCACATAGCGCTGAAGTCTGATAGGAATATCATCTATAGTCGTCTCTGGTATGTCTGCCGTAAGACGCTCTAGGTCTTGTTCCAACTCAGCTAAGGTCTCTGTGGCCGCATCCTGTGGGGCCGGTGCTGGTGCAACTGGTACTCTCCTCTCGAAAGGCCGGAGATTGGCCGGACGCTGTGGGCCTACATCTGCATTTTGAAAATTGTCACTGTCAGCTTTGAGACGATATAAAAACAAAAAAAAGTAGATAATTTAAAAACTTGTGAAAAATGAAGTACCTGTGTCGTCCCACTGTTCTCCGGTGGAAGAATCATGTCCGGATCTCCACGAAAATCAACTCCGGCATAAGGAAAATCCTGTATCGAGAAGACCTGGTTCTCTAACCAGTGAAAGTACTCTGGTCTAAATCGGACAACCTCCGCGCCCTCATCAGGATGACGGGCCATCACCGCAACCCATCGCATCAACTTAGGCTCTCGGGGAGGCCCAACCTCAACAGTGAGCTGCTGTGGGATCAGCATCGGAACCCTCTCTAGGGCAAAACTCACAACTAAAGGCCCATAACCAAAAGTCTTCAGCTGTCCGTTTTTGGTCCTAGTCAGTTGGCCCTTTAAGTTGGCCAACACAGCATCGCACCAGTTGAAAATGGTGCCCCGATAGCAATCAATCGCCATCCGCATCTGGGATCCAGTGGCAATGTGCAAAGCGGCAGCCCCGCAAAGTCTGGTAACTGTAAAGGCAATTACCATAAGTTCAGGTCGGGATATCTTTTTGATTTCTATCCCCTTATCCTGGTTTTGATTATTGCACCACTCTAGTCGGAGACTAGCAATGGACTGGCCACCCGGCCTAGTCCCGGACAGAGTCAATTGTTCGCCCCTCTTGGGCAAACCAGTGAGAAAGTAAATATCTGAGGGCTCTATCTCGAGCTGGTGCCCTCCAATGTAAAAGCACTGATCCTGAACGTTCCACCTTTCAACCAGCCACTCTAGAAAGCGCACCTGGGCCCTCATGCCAGGTATGGCCCAGTATTTGTAAAGACCGCATGCCTTCAAAGCATCAATGGAAGGTTGGTGATTAATCGCGGCCAAATCAACATCTTCGTGTTCTCTCTCACGCCAATCAAGCATGGTGGGCAATCTACACACCATAAAACATCTGTTAGAGTCCATAAAATTAAAAGTTTTTGGTTCATTTTGAAGAAATGGGGGTTTGAAAATCCTTTCCGCGGTGTACGCAACCCACCTTTAGAGACAGAGCGTCTATACGCAGGTTCTCTTAAGGCAAGCTGCGTACGCCCGACATTTTCCCAACTGAGAAAATGTCGGGGTACGCAGGTCACCCATGGGGCACCTGCGTACCCCGAAAAGCGGACCTTGAAACCCCAAGGCCTCCAAAAAATGAAACTAAAGCTTAAAAACAAATTCTAAACGGATGAAAATGCAAGGGAGGATGTTGTAGAATACCTGATGAGACGGCGTTCGGTTTCGACGGTCGGATTCTCCGCAATGTCCACGGGAAGTTTCTTGCCAAAAGCCCTTTTTATAGGTTTTTTGAGTAAATAAATGTCAAATTTGTTTATTTTCCACCATGAAAAGGTATTTTTCAAAGTATTTTTATCTATCTTTAAACAGGTATAAGTAATGTGTTGGTTTTTGTGCAGGATAAAAGGATTTTCAGGGAAAATTGTCATTTTTCACAAACAAAAACATCAGAGTCATCTTTTAAGCCCTTTTCTGACTCCTAAAACATGAAAAGATTGCCGAGCGTTTCTTTTACACTCGTTAAAATGGAATTAAAAGAAGGTCCCCTTATAGCCCTTTTCTGACCGTAAAAACAGGAAAAGATTGCCGGATTTTTGTCGTTTCAAATTCGATACTGGAAATAAAACGACGTGTTCTTGATCGCTTTTTACTTTTCAGGTCAAAGGCACTAATCATGAAAGTACTCCTTGGTCGCAAGATCAAGCGGTTCTCTCAAGTATTATTTTATACTTTTTCGGGCTTGGGAGACACAAATTTACGAAAAAGTTCAAACCCGGAGTTTTCTTAAGTTTTTTCAGACTCTCTAAAATTGAAAAACGCCGAGTTTCTCCTATACTGGACTCGTTAAAATTTCACAGTAAAGGACCTGTTCGATTACAAACAGGAACGAACCACTCCTTCTTAGGGTTCGAATCAAAACTAAGTTGGACTCATCCGAAGGATGAGCTTATAATCAAGCATATGTTATCCTCCTCAAGCTTGTAAAAAATAAAGAGGTACTTTCCAGAAATGGTGGGGGAAAAGAGAGAAAAATGAGCCTATTTGTTATCCTTTGTCTCAAAAGAAGCCTTATCACCACTCTTGAACATGACACTTTTCATTCACCTGGGTTGGGGAATCCTTTGCCTCACAGTTGATTAAACCACATTGAAAGTCTTCAACCGGGTATTAACTTTGGGTCAAATGTCACCAAGCCATCTGTTGTGTCGTTATGTGTTCAAGAGGTCACTGCAAATAAACCATTCATCTGCAAAATACCCGTCATCCATCTCGACCACCCATGAGTCAGTCCTTACAGCTACATTTCTTCAACTTGATCTATGATTTCGTGTTGTGGGCTTGCCCTGCAACGGGTCACTTTCTATCGACATCAGCACATTATCTAGAGAGATGACCTAGAAATTGTCAGTACCTTGAAATCTACATGCATCAATGGCAGGTTTCTCGCCTTTGACGACGGTTTACATCATTGACTTTCGATCGAAGGACTCTGTGAAATGTTCGACATCAACTCATTCATTCACATCTCACGGATTGTACTGGGTACTTTGAGAACCATTGACATCACTGGTGGTCTCTCTCACACTTGTTAACAGTTTACATCATTGACTGGTAATCAAGTGGTTTCTACCATGTTCGACATCAACTCATTTATTTGCATGGATAGAATCGTACTATTTCGGGAAGTAGAAATGAAGACCCTGGATCTAGTTTCCACCATCCATGCTGCGAGGAGTTTTGTATTCATTGTATAGTAGACCAACTATAAACAGATGGCTGCGTCCATACTGTGTCTACACAAGTCTATGATTATGATGTACTGCAAAATCATTCCTGTATCAGAGCAGTAGTTAGTTTGTTAGTTAAAGTTTTTGATCTGAGTATGGGAATGCCTACCTCAGCGATGATATGATCTTATATATGTATTTTGTGTTGAATATTTGCAGGTTCCGACTGGGCTCTCCACAAGATAATCCTTGAAATGATAAAGTACTTCACCCTTCCTAGATGATATGAAACCCTAATCTACTACAGGCTTCGCACTTTAGGGGGCAATCTGTTACACTAAAATTTGTCACCATGACTATTTGCAGTTAGTATGGCTCCATCAACTGTCATACTATCCTCCTTGGCAAGTCTCATACCTCTGCTCTTCATGTCAAACTCCAAGAAAGAGAGAAAGTCTTTAAAAATCTATATATCTCTGGGTACGCAGTTTCTCTTAGCCTTACCTGCGTGTACGCACCTCAAGTTCACAATACCTGCGTACTTGTACGCTCTGTCTGTAAAGGGGTGGGTGCGTACTCCTGTAAAGGTCAAAAAGCGCAAGTTTCACTTCAAAAAAGTTACTTGTGGTCATTTCTAGAGCATTCTAGAAGCTTGTTTGACGTGTATTGAGTGCCTCCAGATGGTTCATGTATCCCTATGAAAGAGGAACTTATCCCATCAAGAGGGGAGCTATCCCATCCAAAAAGGGGCTTATCCCATTGATGGTGGACCTGATTAACTTCCTCCAAAGCATTATAAATACAGGCATTGGGCCAGAGGGAGGGGAGTTTGAAAGCTGAACATTCCTAAGGGTAGATGCTGCTGGAATTAGGACTCCCTTATAGAGCTTGAGAGGAGAGATTCCCATCCTTTCCTAGCCTTATTTGGAAGTGGGTGAGCTAATCAAAGTAAAGGAAAACTCTTGCTGGACCCTAGGAGGGACCTGCACAACACCAAGGCTCAGGTTGTAATGGTTTCTTTTGTTTCCACTTAATACAAATAAGCTCACTTTTCTCAACAGATTGTTATACATGATTTGTTTCATATACTCCTTGGTCTGTATGATGAATATGTTTTATTTTATAAGTTATTCAGGTGCTATTTAATCTTTTGGCTTGTTAGTGAATGCAGGTTTCGAAGAGAAGGAGGAGCTCATTCGGATCGGCGAGGCTGGACTACTACAAAGCGTTGGACTAAAGGTATGTTATAATCACCTGATTACTTGTATTCTAAATGCATATTTAGAGAAGGGTAGTGTTTACTTGTCTTGTTTGTCACTAGAAAGCCTTAGCTTCTAGGGAGGTCGGTTTTGTCTGCAAAATTGACTCTTTCCGCATGACAGGAGGGGTAAGGGAAGGTTGATGCAATCGATGGTTGTAATCACTCTTTCGACATTAATATAGAACTGTAGTTGTATTGTCCACTCTGTGATGTTGGTACTATAATTTATTTATATGTTTATTCAATGTCTTTTAGCATGAATGGCCTAGTTATGTGCAACTAGAAGTCTTTATATGTTTATGCATTGATTATCAAGGTTTTATGCTGTGATTACTCTTCCCTTTTCTATGTTCAGGACTTGATTTGGAGCTGGCTTAGGGGACTTCTGCCTAGCTGCATTGCGCTCTCCAACAACTCCACATGAAGGCTCGAGGTAATGAATCCTTCTCGCTTTGATAGTTAGTTGTTGAACATGGACATGTATGTATCTTTGTGACAACTGCAGATAATCTTACAGTCTGCCAAGGGTCCCTGGAAGACCCTTGAGGGTTCCTTCATCCTCCATACATCGTGCATTAATCCCTATTATAGAATTGGTGACTCCGCTCAGGACTACACTTAGTTCCCAATTTTTCCTAGAAAGTTCCTAGATCTCTCTTTCTTCTAGGCCTTCCTGTACTTCTTCATTCCCTTTCTGACCACTCAGGACCAATACAACACCCTTATTTCATTACTCAGCCCTGGATATGATCCCCACAACCCTTTTTTGAAGTGTTTTTCCTCACTAACGCAGGTTACCAGTGTAAATAGATCTTTATAAAGCTCTGTGCCTTCACAACCAGAGCATTAGTGCCCCCAGTAACTCTCTGTGGCCTCTAGCACAAAGCGTTAGTCACCCATTTTTTGATAAACAGTTGTGTCTGTGACCTCAAAGGGTTGGGAAACTTTCTTCTGGACTAATAAGGGATCTGTAGTTGTGTTTGTTTGACTGATCTATGTCCTGAACAATTTTTTTTTTAAGAAAATAGCTTTCCTTCTTAAAGTTTTTATTTTCATAAAAGAAAAAATCAATTTTTTTTTTATTGTTTTCTACTTAGTTTGTTAGATCTGCATTATTTGGTTTCAGTAGTTGTTAGTGAGCATTGAAAATTTTTGTCGGTTATGCTAGTGTTTTACTGAGTAGGATGCATGGTATAAATATTGATGTATGAATAACTCTCCCTTTGTAGAAGCATCTTATTCATCAAAATTGAAAATTTACAAGCATTGTTTTTGCATGATTTGAGTCAGAGTCCCATAAAATCTCACACATCAACACCCCTACCGAAGACTCTAACGAAGTACACTTAAAATTTGCCTAATAAAATCAATTAGAAACTCTTTCTAGAGTAAACACACATTAGTTTAGGCTAGGATCTTGGGTTAGGCAGTGTGAGTAAACTGCCCAAGATCATACACCAAAACTATTGTCATTAAAGAGAGAAATCCTTCTGCCCTCATACTACCGAGACCACTCCAGTAAAAGCGTAGCTAAATATGAGACAACATTGAATTGTAAGTGAAGGTAGCCCGCCTTTTCTTGCATCTCCTTTTGGTATTTTGTGTATCGGGGATCCCTTCGGGGATTACGGAGCTGAGTTGAGGACTTAAGTATCCTGCCCACACAACATACTATCTGCGACTATGTCCCCCCCCCTGGTAGTGTCTGTGATCTGAGCTATCCTTAGTGGCCATACTTTTAGGGACAAACACAAGGTGATTGGGGCAAGCTGCCCTCGTACCTAACACAGATGGACCTACTCTGTCTTCTATTTTTGGGAGGGTTCTCATCTTCACAAGAGTACTTGGCCCCTTAATATGAGGTTCAAGCAAAGCTCAAGAGTAATCGTAATTGTACATTTGGTTAGCTCTCTCTTTTATTCATTGTGATACTGGGTTTCATCTCTAGTGATCAGTGCTTATCAGATAGGGTCATTTCCCCCTGCTTGTTGATTGATTTACTTAGTGTATTTTTTATTTTTTAGGTGCCAGAGTGTTATCATTGAGACTTTAATAAACATCACTATAAAATTTATTGATAAAAATTATCGGCCACCGTGGCCACTTTCAGCCCTCATCATCAATCTAGACGATTGTTAGGTCTTCCCCCACTCACGAGATCTCACACAGAATCAGTTTGGACATCCAACGATTCAAGCTTACCTGAGGATTTCTTTACTGAAGGATTTCTTCCTCCATACAATCCTCCAATCACGAATTCGTTAGGCCCACTCTTGGTTCCCGTTGCATCAGTACCTCTGTTATCTTCTGTTGGAACATTTCCATCCATCCCATCGACGACTAATGGGTCGTGGGCTTTCGTGGAAACTTTTGGTCCACCACCACTTCCCCAGTCGACAGTGAGTACTACACCTCTGATGGAAAACCCTGCTAACCCATTTGTCCTAGGTTCAAACCCTATGGTGACACCCTCCACGAGTGGAACCCAATCCATTATGGATTCCACCCCTTTTGTGTCAGCCCCTGGACCTTCGACAAGTGCTACATATAGTGCTCCTTATAACGCTCAACATAGCATAGTTAGCGTGGGTCCCTTCAACCAACAATATGGTTGGCATCCATTGTATAGTTCTAACCCCCAGATTCAAGTATCTGGGGTCACTCCCAATATGCATATACTAGCGGGAGTGTAATAGTTCCCCCTCCATTTTCAGGGATGCATGGTTAGTCAATGATTGACATGAACACTCCTTATGCTAGTCAAGGACTTATGGTTAGTTCTATGGCGAGCGGGAACCCTCAAGAAGGTCCCAATCAATCCATGGGGGCACCCTAATCACAACCTCAAATGAGTCAAGGGGGCACTACTTATCCTGGGGGCACTTCTATCCCCCAGCCTAACAATCCCTATGGAAATCCACAATAAAATACCATACCCCAAGGCACCTACTATACCATGCAACCTGTGTATAATATTGGGAACAACACGATGGGAGGACTGCAAGGATCCTCAAGTCATATGTCATCGCCTTGGTCCGATTCGAGGGCATCAAACACTTTGTCTTTCTTGGCAACGCTTGATATCCCTGACTTGTACAAAATTACAAATGACCCCATCTATCATAACTTACTTTGGCTGCCAATCCCGCATAAAATACTGACAGACATCCCTAAGTTCGAAGGGAAACAAGGGGAGGATCTAGGTACACACATCACCACCTATCATCTATGGTGTGTTTCTAACTCCATGGTGGATGATAGTATCTAGTTACATCTTTTTCCCTGCACTCTTACTAGCAACGCCGCTAAGTGGTACATAGGGTTACCATGTGGGTCAGTTAATACCTTTGGCACTCTAGTGATGGAATTATTAAAGAACTTCTAGCTACCCATCTACTATGAAACTAGGATGGAAATCCTCACTTCATTACGTTAAGATACCGCCACCCACATCTCTGATCATATACATGAATGGATACATAGGCGAAGGTTAGTCAAAGCTCCCCTCCCAGACTATCTCTTAGCAGATTGGTTCTGCAAATCTCTACTCCCCCAAATTGCTAAGGATGTTGCCTTAAGTGGTGCGGTCAAAGAAGACTAATCCATTTGTCATGCCCAACACTTGGATCTGATATATTCACAGTCTAGTACTCTATATGACATAATTCTGAATGCCCCTCACAACTCCAATGCTCCTCCTACTGAGAAACCCGGAGCACACACCAATGGGATTGTCAGCGCAACCTCTGGGGCTGCTGTAAAACAACTCAGCAGTCACATTACCTAGATGTTAGTGGACCCCTCTACCAAATCGACTGCTCTTCCTACCACCACGATCAACTCTGTGCAGTCTACACAAAAACCCGGTGGTAAGAATAGGAAGAATAAGAAAAAGACTGCTCCTTCTGAAGAGCAGTCAACAAAGTAGCAAAACCCAAAGTAGAAGGTTGCTGCGCCCCTTGATGATGGAAAGGATAAACCCGCTTGATTCCCTTACAAAATCTATGTGCAAGACCACATGACATATCTATGTCCGTGTCTTCAGGAATGCACAAATTTCATTGCTAAAAAGGACACCAGAAGGACCCCTGCTGTCCTGAATAATCCTTTCATTGCTCACCAGCAGCAATACCTTATTGCAAACCAACCCCAACCCCTGCAAGGGGGCAACAGCAATTTGCATCAACCTTCAGTTGGTGAAGGATCATCTACCATTTACACCTTTGAAATGGTAGATCTACAAACCAGAGCCAAATCTTATGGAGCTCTAGTTGCTCATGTAGAGGAACCCTCCTCAAGTCAAAACCCATCGCCACTTAACGATATTCATATCAAAAGGCTGGTTGCTGACCTAGTGATTCACCCCCCTAAAGGGGAACTTCGATGCACAACACACAATACATCTCACATGCCACCCAAAACTACATCATTGTAGAAGACTTGGCGAAAGCACCATCGGCTATGTTGGCGCTTGAAGTATTACAAACATGTCCAACACAAAGGAAAGCTCTGCTTTCAGCCATTGGTGGTATCGACCCTTAGGATTCCATGCTTGCAATTTTTGACATGGAAAAATGTCAACCTCCCCTTTCTTACCAGCTTGCATTTTAGGTGCAAATCTTTTCGGAAGGTAAAGGTATACATAGAACTGTCATTGACGAAGGTGCTTCTACATACGTAACGTTGGCTTCATGTTGGCTCACTCTGGGCTCTCCAACCCTATCCCACCATCGAATTACCTTAAAGCTTTAGACAGCCACACTTTCATCCCAAAAGTTTACCTAGCTAGCTACCCAATCACATTGTATGGGAAAATGGTAATGGTGGACATCGAGGTCATAGATAGAAAGCTCGACTATAATCTCTTGTTGGGTCGTAGCTGGATTTACACCATGACTGTCATTGTGTCTATTGTCTTTTGCATCATCCTATTTCATTGGATGGAAATGTAGTCAAAGTGGACCAGCTGTCCTTTTGCACCCCTGATTATTCCTCGTTACCAAGCTAGTCTCTACCCTTAGTGGGTGGTGTACCTAACTTACGTTAGTATCGGTACCGATCTTCTGAAGGGATCTTCCCTGATGGGTTGTTTCCCTCTTCTGCCACCAGCGGTTCCACAGATGATCAATATGGTTTCATCCATTCCTCACGAACCGTCCGATCCTTGGATCCTACCGGCCCCTTTAGACATTGACACTTACAGAGAACAAATGCGCTGTCACCAGCTGAATTGGACTACCAAGCCATTCAATCCACATCAGAATCTCCGGTCACTTTGGTCACAACCAATAGTACCACCGCCCCTCCCATAACTGCTCCTTCTTTCGATCCCCTCAATGAAGTCCTATCTACGGATGAAGATATTAGAGAGATCATGAGTTTAGAAGAGTGACCTTGGGAGGACTCGCACTATCATGTTTCGATATCTAATTCAGACATGATGCCTCTTAAAATCCTGTCATTTGACACACTAGAAACCATTTCCTCACCTTACATGACTATCCAAACTTTGGACTCGGAAGGAAACATGGGAAATATTTCAAAGACATTGCTCATTGATATTTCTTTCAAGATAGGCATCGTGGAAAATATACAGATTGGAACCAACTGCAATCCTGAGAAAATTGCTAGCTTCACCTACCCTTTTAAGGAGTTCTACAATGTTTTCCCTTGGTCTTATGAGGAAATGCATGGCATAGACCCTTCAATTGTCAAGCATGAGATCAAGAAAGATCGAGCATTCTTTTTATGGTATTTTTCTTGCTCGTTAATCCAAAAAATCATCGAGTCTCCTTCTTCGGGCTCGTTAAACTACCACGAAGAAGATCAAGCATTCTTTTTATGGTATTTTTCTTGCTCATTAATCTGAAAAACCTCGAGTCTCCTTCTTTGGGCTCGTTAAAATACTACAAAGAAGATATGAGCATGTTCTTTTATGGCATATTTTCTTGCTCTTGAACTGAAAAATCCCTCAGTTTTTCATCGTTGGGCTCGTTAAACACATTCGACGACGGTCCAAGCAACTTATTTTCCCCTCTTTTTCTAGCTCATTAAACTGAAAAAGATCGATTGAGCATTCTTTTTTGGGACTTTTTTCTCACTCATAAAACTAAAAAAACCCCGAGTTCCTTCTTCAGACTCGTTAAACACTTATGAAGAAGCTCTGAGCATTCTTTTTAGGCACTTTTTTCTCGCTCATAAAACTAAAAAAATCTTGAGTTTTTTTCAAGGTCATTAAAAATTCATGAAGATGATCCAAGCATTCTTTTAGGTACTTTTCTCTCGCATTAAACTGAAAAATCCTGAGTTTTCATCATCGAGATCATGAAAAATCTACAGCAACAATATGAGCACTTGATTTTTTGGGACCATTTCTCGCTCTTAAATCGAAAAATCCCCGATTTTTTCCCTTCTTCGGGCTGGTTAAATTTACGAAGAAGGAATGAGCAGTTATTTTACCTCTTTTTCCTTGATCACTAAACTGAAAAACATACTTTGAGTTTCCTTCATTTGACTCGTTAAACTTCGATGAACGTATTGAGTTTGTCATCGCATGACTCATTAAAAATTCATGAAAAATATCAATTTTAGTTTGTCTCCTTGTATTCATAACAAAATGAGGTCAACATCTATTTAACATAGGTTTCTCTTTATCCGGACTCAGTAGATTAACTCAATAAAAAGTAACTAATTTGGGTATACTATTAAATCTTTGTCGCACCCAGTTAACAACTATGACAAAGGGACCACCATGGAGTCATTCTTTATGATCTTTTAAGACTCTCTAAATATGAAAAGACCACCGAGTTATCTCATATAGACTCATAAAATTACATAGATTTGAAGTAGAGTTGATCCTTTTACGATCCTTTTTAGACTCTTAAAACATGAAAAGATCGACGAGTTTTCCTGTCTGGACTCATTAAACTAATCAGATAGGGCATAGAGTCACTCTTTTTGCGGTCCTTTTCGGACTCTTAAAATATGAAAAGATCGATGAGTTTACTCGTATGGACTCACTAAACTAATTATATGGGGGAAGTGGACAATACAACTGTGTTCAGTATTTGAAAACGTGTTTTGGCAGCAGTCATTCCCTTGAACGTGGGACTCCCTCAGATAAACCTTCCTTGTGACGGCCTCTCAATATGAACCTTACCATCCTATGAGTTTAACCTATATACCCTGATGTTCCTGCATCTCTGTATCCTAACACTCTTTGGTGTTCATGAGTCTAGTGTTGCCTGGTTAAAACTGTTGTCATGCCTTCTATTATTCAAGGGAAAAACCTTTATCTGCTATTTCCTCCATCAAACCATCAAGCATATTATTTCATCATGCCCTCTTTCGTTTTGAGCCAATGCTCAAAGATTCCTCAGAAAACGAATCATTCTTGTCCCATTTCGTGTCGACTGATGTAGGAAACATTATTGCCTACCTTTAGACGAGTATCTTCCTATCGACTTCAACACTCCATTTGGGAAGACGATCCAGAAACACTTCAGTGCTTCGGTACTTGCAGACATCAATGGCAGGTTACCTTGTGTTTGGTCAAGGGTTCTCATTATTGGCTCCTAGTTAAATGATTCTACAAGTGTTTGACAACAAAAACATTATTCACACTCGCTAGATTGTATTGTGCATCTTGGAGACCATCACCATTATCAGTGGCCATCCTTGCATCTGTTAGCGGTCTCCATTATTGGTCGGTAATCAAACGATTTCATGCATGTTTGACTCCAATTCCTTTATTCACATGTATCGATCTATGATGTTTAGTGAAGTGGAAATCAAGACCTTGGGTAGAGGCTTACATCACTCAGCCTTGTTTCCTCTCCCAAGTTGCGTATATTGTTTTTTGGAGATAGCTCATCAGAATGATCCTATTATGGTACCGGATCCACATTGTTCTTATCGGTGGCTAGACTCGTCATATCTGTTCATTGAGAACATCACTCTGACATAGCTACTGAGCATGGGAATTCTTGACCCAGTACATGATTTTAGTTGTTTTATATATCTATTGTATCAGGTTTCCCGAAGCTCTGATCCTCTCTCTCTTTTTGTCAAGAAGAATAGAACAATTAAGTATAAAGTATTTATGCCATCGTCGTAGCCTCTGATCTCACACTTTAGGGGGCATATTTTATATAGGAAAATGACCTCCTCATCAGCTTAGAGGACAAAGACATGATGACTGAAGCAATGACCAAGTTCACAAGCCTTGCTTCCAAGCTAATGCTACCTATACGCTAGCAACTAGCTTTATAATGCTTCTCAGCAAGCCTAAGGGTGCGTTAGGGACCTAAGTAACTCCACCTATTACCTTAGGAATAGTGTTAGTAAACCCTAATGAGTTTATAAGGGTCAAAGGAGTAGATTGACTAAGAAATGTCCCTATATTCTCTCCTAAATCAACTCAGAAAAGCAAGGAAACATCAAAGTTCGACCTATTGGGGGATTACTAATCCTGATGGAGTATGTAAATGGGAAATAGATCAAAAGAATGGAAACATCATTGCTTTTACCTAAAGAAACTCATGGAGAAACTTGGAAACCCTAACCTCACATGCTACATAAGCAGAGCTAGGGCTATCGTGAAAGGATGTCAAATCATTTGAAAGGATAGCTTACTTGATTGTCAAGCAGAGTCTCAGACTTAAGCATAAGAAGTTGGTAAGAAGGGAGAGAGAGAGGAGCTGGAGGGGTAAAGGAACGCTGATGCAACTGATGGTTGTAATCACTCTTTCGACATTAATATAGAACTGTAGTTGTACTATCCACTCCGTGAAGTTGGTACTATAATTAATTTATATGTTTATTCAATGTCTTTTAGCATGAGTGGCCTAGTTATGTGCAACTAGATGTCTTTTGTATGTTTATGCATTGATTATCAAGTTTTTATGTTGTGATTATGCTTGTCTTTTCTATTTGTAGGACTTGATCTGGAGCCGACTTAGGGGACTTCTGCCTAGCTGCATTGCGCTCTCCAGCAACTCCACACGAAGGCTCGAGGTAATGAATCCTTCTCACTTTGATAGTTAGTTATTGACTATGGACATGTATGTATCTTTGTGACAGCTATAGATAATCTTATAGTTTGCCAAGGGTCCCGGGAAGACCCTTGAGGGTTCCTTCATCTTCCATAAATCGTGCATTAATCCCTATAGCAAAAGCGCATGACATGCACTCTGTGGAGCTGTCATGGTGTTCTGCTACACTACATGTAGATGTTGAGCGTGTGCATTCTCTTGATTATGACATGCAAGAAAATGTGAGAAAGGTAGACCACTTATGTTGTGCATGTGTGCTTGTTGTGTAAGATTCCTCCAATGCATGAGCCATGGGATCGTGTAGTTTGAGTGGAGGAAGCGAAATCTGGGTGTTTGGTTGATCTTCAATGCAAAGTAGAGAGTAATGAGGAGCCTTGAGTGTTTCAAGAATTCCCTGACTAGAAGTGAAACCAACCCTAGGACATCGAGGGCCTGACATAACCATCAGCTCGAGCTGAAATTCCTCGACAGTATACAGGGTTTCGACTTCATTGACAGATAGATCATTGTAGACCAGTGTATTAGATAGTTAACAATGATTGAATCAACATCGTGATCAGATGAGGAAGTGAATAGATCAAGAAATTCAATATGTTTGTTGGCATCCTCATGATTTGATGAATCAGGCATAGGGGTGTATGGGAAGCAAATATGTTCACCCTTTGTGTTTTCAGGAAAGATGGGTGACAGATTGGACGGATTTCTAGAGGAAGATGTGTCCTCTTTGCACTGTAATGACAAACTGACATCTAATGTGTCCTGTTAATGATCGAAAGTAGAAACATATGGGAATTTGTTTTTACAGGGGACATCAACAGTGATAGAATCAGAAGGGATGTCAGGATGAAGCGGATGAGGCGTGGCTGGAAGGGAGTCATCCTTCACTGCGGGTTCTTCTTTGGATTCCCACACACACTCATCATGAATGATGGCATAGGTTGGCTGCATAACACCAACTCTATCAACAACTTGATCCTCATTCACAAAAGGTGAGGAGTCCAGAATGGAAGAACACAAGATAGTACAATTTAGAGGATCAATAGAATGCAAGGATGGAGGTCAAGGGAATGAATCCACATGAAAAGCAATAGGCTTCCAAGCCATATCTACACAGATATCAAGAGCAGGTGGGGTGGGAGGATGTGGCAGTTCAACAGATGTATGTGCATGATCTCCCACATCACTCTACGGTGGTGGAGTTGTTTGATGAGGTGAAGGTGGGCAGTCACTTGTGACAATGACTGTTCTAGCTTGTGATTGTGCAGTTCCATCACTGAAGTATGAATGAGATTCGAGTGATTTCAAGAATTGTGGATTTTCATATATGTGAAGAAGATATTCAAATCGCCCATTGAGAAATTCCCAATTGATATCATCTTCAGGGAATCGGTATGAAATATTACAAAAGCGTGTGTAAAACTATTCAACGGATTCATCAGGTGCTTTTCATAATTCCAGAATTTCTTTGTTGAGTTCTTTATAGTTAAAGTGATTGAAAGCATGGTCTAGCTTTGTGACCAGATGAGCAAGAGAATGTTTAGATTTTTCGGGCAGTGTGGCACACCATTTCATTAGGTGCCCTCGAAGCATGTAGATGAACAATGCACAACTCATGTATTCTTCAAAGAATCCATGTCTTTCACATGAGCCTACAATGCCGACCACATGCCTAACCAAGGCTACATAGCCTCCACCATCAAATGTTTTATGAGACAAGTTATCCGAGAGATTTTCCGAGATAATGAAATCGTTTCCATAAGACATGCACTTTGGAATAGAAACTCAGTAGTTAATCATGATAGATATGTAGAGATTCAAAACATATGTGAGGACTCATCTTGTCATCTGGCCCTCCTTCTAGCACCAAAATGTTAATCATGCTAGACCCGCCTATATTTAAGGGGATCTCCCCGGTAAGAAGTCCCAATTAGACCCCAAACTATTTGTTGTAGGAGTCCGACCAGTGGGTCATATGGTAATGCATTGACCGCGAATTCTCACAGAGGCAAGTAAGATGAATCTATTGGTAGTAAGGGTGTGACAGCTGCAGTGAGTCAAGGAAGGTGCATGAGATGTTCTAACACATGGGGATTGAGATGAGTGTGACCCTTGGAAACCTGTAATAGTACTCGGATGGGAAGGGAACACACGAGCGAAGATGCATCACAAGCTGGAAAGCAAGTTAGCTGGCAATCCAAAGTGATGGTTAAACCAAAATTTTTTTTAGAAAGATTCATACATACTCATAGAGAATAGTCCATACATGCACACGTAAGAAAGAAAATACATATTCCATTTAGAGTAAACAAGATAGTTGGAATACAATACAGCATATGCATGAAACGTGCTGGCTCTTATTATATAAAGAAGTGTAAGTTCCAGTCATACAATACATCCATGTCCAACCACTATCTCCAATAGTGGAATGTTATAGCCACATCCACCTGCTTGTCCAAAGAGATGTACTAGCTCTGTGTAGTGGAGAATCCAAGGCATGTTACAATACCATCCAAGCTCTCTCTAGGATAGTCTTATCGGAAGATTGGCTGACCAAAAGCATTTACAATAAGTTATAAGGTTCTATTTATATCAAAGGGTGAGGTGACCCTTGACATTCCCCTTTGTGACAGTTCATCTACCCTCATGACTCTTCATCTACTCCATGATGGTTACATCCAACTATTGACACTTGAAATTCCACTTGACATGACGTTACATTAATGCACATGTGCCCATGGGAGACAAAATGGGTTGAGCAAGCCATGCAAGACATCACTGACACTCGGTCCGTTGAGGTGAGACCAACTCTTTGACATGCTTGTGATGGTGAAGGTGGTGAGCTCATGCCAAGCTTGGTCGTTCGTGATGGTGTGCATGCACCCCATGGTGACATCTTGCCAAAGCGAACTCTTGCCTCCATTGAATCCGGTGCATTGGTATGGCTCCTTCATCCAACTCATCCACTAACATGAGCATGGTCTTCTTGGGTGCGGCTAAACCGGAAACACACTAATGCATAGTGTCCATGTTGATATTCAAGTGTGTGCTGGTGGTCATGCGCGTCAACTTTCCGAAGTACATGTTCAACTATAGTTGGACATACTTATTTTCTTCGCCTTGGTGACTGTGCTGAATGGGTTGGATCACATGTGTGTGCACAATGAAATGCATACTGTTGAATCCCTTGCATGCAACCAACAACATTGCTCATCATATCTACTCTGTGCTAGCTACCGGGATTGATCTTTAACTTGTACAGGCACAATTTGATTCGTGAATGTATAATGCACCCCATGTTGTTCCTGTTCCTATTGGACTCATTTTATTATTTGTGCAGCTTCATGTTCTCTCTTGAGTTGCTTCTTTACCACATGCAACTCCTTCTTTGTTCCATTCTCTATCTTTGTGTGATCTTCATGTCACGTTGTCACCTCATAGCTTGAGTCCCCAAAGTTTCTTTCAACACTAATGGATCTACTTGAGCTTGCAACTTTGTTCTGCCTCTGTGTTGTAACAACCTTCCTGTTATCGAGAAATCTAGTGTCTATTCAGAACTGCTAGTCCCACTAAGATGGGTAGCTATCTTAGAAACAAACAGATTAAAGTCACTTGTTTTTCCTTTACAAGAGAGAGATGAGAAAGAAGCAGAGAGTACTAACCTCAGTCTTCTACTTGGCTCCTTGCTTGTTTCCTTTCTCCTTTGACAGAATCTCGCCACTGCTTCCTTACTTGTCTCGCTTCAAAGAGCACCTGTAGATTCACAGCAACATAATACCATCAAAGCATAGAGATCTATCACTGTAAAAAATATAGGATTAGATATATATTGACCATACAAATGCATATATCAACACAATATTCAGAGATACACAAGAATATGGAGGAAAACTCAAATAGCTTTATTAGTAAAAGTAGTAGAAGAGAGGATTACAACCACTTGGTCTGACCCAGCGTCATCCTCCCAGCTTGAAAGCCCTCTTCACCTCATACAAAGCAAGATCACCCAACAATATATTCAAAGAGAAACCAACAACACTTCTTTGCAAATTACCAAATTCCAACCTTTGGATCTTTGGGATGAGGGATCCATTTATAGATATTTGCAGGGGGGTGAGTCAACTTCTAGGATTTTTATTAGTGTCATCTCTCTAATAGTTCTTGGTTCGACTTTGAGATTTCATGATCTCTTACTCATCCTTGGGCGAATTCAGGGAGGCAAGTGTCAAATGAGCAGCTTCTAGAAGATTCTCAGGGTCTTCACCTAGCAAACTGCTTGTGCCATTTGTCTTCTCTCGCTCATTGAACCCTACAGAAGGGCTTTCCAGTATGCATTGCACTTTTTGCATGTGGCAGGTGAGATGCGTCGCACCCTTTGCATTGAGCAGTCTGTATGGTCCTGCTTTGACCAGTTTTGAGTGGTTTTTCATGGAAAACTTCTGGGAGATGATGTAATCAGCTGACCTTGCTCCTTTAGGGTATGAAACAACACTTTTAGGGACTTAGAAGCCCTTGGTTTATGGACATATGTGATTGGGGTTGCAGTGCCCAAATATGTCTATAACAGTTGCCCCCTAAAGCATGAGGTCGTAAATCTTTTGATGTCTGTGAAATGCTTTATAATGAGGATCCGAGGTTTTTCACACTGGAAGGTGACCTGTAATGAGATACAATACAATACATTATCTTCATAATATTTTCATGATCTAGCTAAGGCGGGCATTCCCATGCTCAGCTTGATAAATTCATTTTCATGTACATAGGACAGACAACCGTCTGTGTGCAGACTGATGATTCTGGTAGAGCCATCATCCCTTAGTTTGGATGATTATCTGTGCAGCAATGATGTACATTTGATGTCTTTATTTTCCTGAATATATCGCAACCCGGATGGATGAAACTAGATCTGAGGTCTTCAAAACTCGTTCAATCTTCACCTGAAAGTACAAGTCGATCCATGTGAAAAGATGTTCTGATGTCGAACATGGAAGGACATCGCCTGATTACCAGCCAATGATGTAAGCTGTTAACAGATATGAGAGGAATCACCGATGATGATGATGACCCTCAAGGTACTGCAGTACAATTCACATGGTGTGCATACATGAGTTGATGTTGAACACCACGCAAAATCTTTCAGTCAAAGGCCATTGATGTAAACCTGTCACCGGAAGTGAGAAACTTTCCATTGAGGCATGCAAGCTTCAAAGTACTGGAAGGGTTGTCCCTAGGTCGACTTCTTGGATAATGAGCTGATGTCGACAAGAAGTGACCCGTCGTAGGAAGGCATTAATGGATCCCACATCTACGACACAGAACAGAGCAAATGATTTTGTAGAGGTGAAAACGATCTGATGATACAAGGTTCAGGGTAGCGGTCATGAAAGAATGAAGCGTGAGGGTATTGTAGCGGATGAGACACAAGCTGGGTAGGTGAATTTTCTGAGTGACTTCTCTCGAACATATCGGCGACACTGAAATGGATTGGTAGTGTTAACCCCGAAAGTGGATGGTACGACGGACCAATGGTGATATGACTGGTGAACGGAATAACCCAACCCAACTCAATCATGGTGATGGAGTGAAAGTTTCATGTTCAAGAGCTACCTGCTACCAATAAAGTTTCTTCAAGTTTTCTTCCCAATTTTCCCCAGTCATTTCTGACCAGTACCACTTTATTTTTGTCAAGCTTGAGGAGGATAACATATGCTTGTTCTATAATCTGCCCTTCGGGCAGACCCGTCACTATGTTTTAAAGAGTCTAGAGACAGTGAAACTCACTCTTGTCTGAATGGACAAGTTTTTCACTATTGTTTTAACGAGTTTAACGACAAGGATAACTCAGTCCTTTTCAATTTTAGAGAGTCTAAAAAGAGACGGAAAGGAAACTCCAATATTCCTTTTTCGTAATATAATCCCTTAAGTCTAAAAAAGTATAAAACAATGCGAAAGGGATGACTTTTCGATAGTTTTAATGAGCTGAACAAGACAAACGCTCGATATTTTTGTGTAATGATCCCTCAGGTCCAAAAAGATTAAAATCTAGAGGAGGGATAACACTTCTGATCACTTTAACGAGCTGGAGAGGCCAATTGCTCAGCAATATTTTCATATTTTACGAGTCAGATGAAAAGAGCTTAAAGGAGACTTGTTTTTTGAGGAATGAGTGATGTTTTTAGATAGCAGCTGGTTCCAGGTAAGGTTTGGAACTTCCTCAATCACGACAGTGTAAAGAAGGTGGCTAATAGGATCACTCATCATAGCTGTTCCTCAAAAGGGGTAAACAATCAAATGGAGGCGAATGATCGGCTAAAACGGAGTGGAGGTGATGGTAAGAACACGACCAAGGCTCAAACGCTGATGATAATCATTCACAATGGTTATTTACCGGAGGTGGGTTCATTTTTTAAGGAGCTTAAACTCTAGTGGAACATATGCTCATTGCTAGGTTTAATTTTTAACGAGCTTGAACTTCGTGTAAAATTGCTCGTGCCAGTAGTATAATAAGGATGTCTCATTGATAGGTTCATTTTTTAGGGAGCTTGCAACATTCGAAATTATGCTCCAACTCCTTTTATTATGGAAGCTAGGAATGACCAATCCTACGAGTTTAAAGGGTTAATAATCTACAAACTAGGAAAATAAATGGTCAATTTTCACTTTCATGAAAAAAGGTTTGCATGCCCCCAGGTATAGTGAAGTAGAGTTTCCTAGGTTACCCCTCAATTTGCAGACAAAACATTTGTTCTATCAAGAAAGGCCTACCTTTTCTAGGTTACCCTTCAATTTGCAGAAAAAAACATTTGTTCTATTGGGAAAGGCATAACTTCTAATAGAGGTATCATATTCGGGTCTAATCCCATTTTCCTAAATGGATGGGTGTGTTAGACCAGTCATATATCCTCTGCAGAAACCTACCCTATACCTGAAGTTTTCCTGCCGAAGTAGACCAAGGTGCATGCCCCCCGGGTTTCAGTCACAACCACCTAATCAATCGCATTCATCAGGTGGACAGACTGGAGATTTATGAGACAATCCTTGCGCAAAAAGACCTGTTAGGGATGGCATTTGACTATTATCTATGTGTGAACTAGGGAATGAAAGCTGGTCTACGAGTTGGACCACTCTGCCTTCATGCGGAAAACACATTACTCGAAAGAGTGAGGAAACAATAGCTCCCATGCTATAAATGTAGTCATTCCCAAGGAGTAGATTGTAAGACTACCATTACATTCAGATAAACAGTTTTCCTTCTCAAACTTATAGGAAAACTTGGAAGGATCCCTAATGGTCGACTAGTTCCTTTATCGAAGCCTGTCAGATTTCACATCTCAGGCAAAAGCGATGGAGAACCAAGCGCTTTCCAAGGAGTCAAGGAAAGGATACTCACAGAAGACCCTTCATCTATAATGGTACCAACCATGAACATTTTGTAAGTTTGCACTATGATTTGGAATGGTACATTAGACGGTAAACAGGGTCTGCCTAGTAGGTTCCAATCAAAGGAAACAACTAGGTTGCTTGGAGGTGGGACTGAATAAACGGCTGGATACAGCTCTAACGAATTTCCTTCCTACGGTAAAGGAATGGGCAGATTTCCCCCATGTTCATCGAAGTCTGTGTTTACGAAAAGAATTTGAACTGTGTCGTTCTCATTCTCTTTGGTGACTGTATCATCTGAAGGTAAATCTTCTGAAGCCAAGATGGGGTCGACTGTTGTCTCGACCTGTTGACTTTGGTCCGATGTGGACTCAGAGGGTTTATCTTCAATGATAGGTGCTTCAACCAACAACAAAGGTGGGTCAGTCGGATTTTCAACTAGCCATAGATTTGGCAAGAGTTTCTTGTATTTAGGAGGGAGTCACTACGGTGATGTAGGACGATTATCCAAGACTCTTTTAGGTTCATCTAGGAAGGGACAATGGTGGAGGGCATGATTGCCTTCACATAGTCTGCAGGGAAATTTAGATTTTCCTTTCTTTTTGGTGACTTCGTTTTCACTAGTTGACGGTGTACTCTCAACATGATCGTCAGAGGTTGACGACACCGGATTGTACAAGCGGGGAGACCAGTCCCTTAAGATCCATGGGATGCAAGGACAATCTCGATGATAGTGGTCTCCTTTGCAGATGACACATGGAGATTTAGGTTTGGACAGTGCAGTGTCTGTATTTTCGCTAGACGATGCACGATTGCCCCCTTTTGCCGTTGGCTCCTTCTTCATCCTCTCCTTCCCTTTGTTCTTCTTCTCAGTTACTTGGTTTTTAGTTTTACTATCTTCACCAAGTGAAGAGGAAGAAGGAGAAGGAGAGACAAATGAAGTATAAGGTTGGGGGGTAACTCTAGTATCATCTAGTTGTTGATCCGATTGTTCAGGAATCATGGTGCTTTGAATGACAGAGGTCGAGAAAAGCCATACCGGTAGGCCAATTGTCAGTCCTGGAAGGGACAATGTGGCCATATGAGGTGCACCAACATCTCCCCAAGAGGAGAAAGGACTAGGATTTCCCCCGAGGGGAAATCCTTGGTTGGTGGACTCCATTTTCTTAACCTAAGACCAACGAGGGAACAGTCACATTATTCCGATTAAAATAAGTTTTAGACGCTTTGACACAACTTGCTTTTTAAATTTTTTAAGAGTCGAGAAAAAGCTAAAGATGACTCTAGATGCCTTCGATTTTTAATGAGCCTGAAGTGACAAGTGCTCAGATGGACCTTTTCCTTTAAGGAGTCTAGAAAGGAACAAAAGAGACTACTCTAGAAGTCTAGACAGAGGGATTACCAAACCAATCACAAAACTACAAAATACTTTTTACGGTACGGTAGTCAATCTTCCCAAATGCTGTGTTCAGTGCATTGCAATCGATAGGGCGGCAGACACGGCTTCCTAAGGGTAAAGGATATAGCCTATTGTGGTCTCCCAATATATACTAGATGGTACGTGGGAGCACAAGTCTGTACTAGCACTTGTCATCTTAAAGAGGAGGAATCACCCAACCTACGATGAAAGTGATAGTTACCAGGCTTTACGACACCAGAATATGTCTCTAGCCTAGACTTCTAGACGTTGTGCGTTAGGTTCCAAAGCGTTTTTATGTTCATTGAATATATTTTATAGTTGATCTTTCTTAAGAAGTTTGCCTTTAAGGTTCACCACATGATGTAGATATACAATTCCTAAAATGAAATCTAAGATGATAAACAGTCGTTTAATCTTCTTTCTGCAATGAAAATCCTAGCTACTAAGGAAAGAGAAACGAAATCCTTTCAACATAGAGCAGAGAGCACACACTAGATGCACTGTCCTAAATCAAAATCAACAAGAAGTCTAAATGAAAATGAACATGCATGTATTTTTTTTATGCTTTCTTAATGTGTGAATGACAAAAATAATGCTAAGCACAAATATGAACTATATCTTCTTTCAAAGAGACAATACTAACGATTTTATTTAAAAAAAAAACAAAAGGGAGACAAGACGACTCTTTGTGATTTTGAATTGAAAATTGCTTTTGACACTTGAAGTACTATTAATTCAGATCAAATACAAGAGAACAGTGTAATCGACTATCAAAAAGAGAAGGATTCTTTTCTTGACTGAAAACGACACTTGCGACACTTTCAAATCCAAAGACGATAGTTTGATTAAACTACCATTTTGTAAATGAGAATTGTGAATGGCGAAAAATACATAAAAACATTCACAAATCTTTGCACAATTGAGGTTGGATGATGCAAAGGAAGGGAGTTTCAACAGTGTTCTACTGATCATAGACAACAAAACTCCTGAATAAAGCTGAAGAGAGTGAAGAAAAAAACCAAAATCTGGAGGCAAAACTAGTCTTTTTTGATCATCGCACCTATAACACAGGGAAACAGGGATGCATGCCACCTACTGCACACGGGAGGTGCGATGCATCCAGATTTCCAAGAAGAGAAGGTGCGATGGTCCAAGGACGAGACTTTAACTTGGTTTTTTGTCATAGTTTGCAGCTTAGTTCAGGGATTTAGGCCGAGCACATGATAGTCAATAACTACAAAGTACAGGGGCTGATCTAATGAGGTTACTCAAGCTACCTCTAGGGCACTTAGGATGTTTGCAAGTCAATTGTTCAATTCATAAACAAACCTGGAGATTTACTAAAGGAGCATTGATCTACGTTGCACTTGCATAGCAAATGCAGTTCGAAGGCTAGCTAGCTTAACTTTAGGCTTTGTCTGTGGTTTATGAATCAAACAAATAGAGACAAGAAATCAAACTAATCGCTCCCCAGTGGAGTCGCCATTTTGTTATCAGGAAATCCAGTGTCTATTCAGAACTGCTAGTCCCACTAAGATGGGTAGCTATCTTAGAAACAAATAGATTAAAGTCACTTGCTTTTCCTTTACAAGAGAGAGATGAGAAAGAAGCAGAGAGTACCAACCTGAGTCTTCCGCTTGGCTCCTTGCTTGTTTCCTTTCTCCTTTGACAGAATCTTTCCACTGCTTCCTTACTTGTCTCGCTTAAAAGAGCACCTGTAGATTCACAGTAGCATAATACCATCAAATCATAGAGATCTATCACTGTAAACAATATAGGATCAGATATATATTGACCATACAAATGCATATATCAACACAATATTCAAAGATACACAAGAATATGGAGGAAAACTCAAATAGCTTTATTAGTAAAAGTAGTAGAAGAGAGGATTACAACCACTTTGTCTGACCCAACATCATCCTCCCAGCTTGAAAGCCCTCTTCACCTAATACAAAGAAAGATCACCCAACAATGTCTTCAAAGAGAAACCAACAACACTTCTTTGCAAATTACCAAATTCCAACCTTTGGATCTCTGGGATGAGGGATCCATTTATAGATATTTGTAGGGGGGTGAGTCAGCTTCTGGGATTTTGATTATTGTCATCTCTCTAATAGTTCTTGGTTCCACTTTGAGATTTCATGATCTCTTACTCATCCTTGGGTGAATTCGTGGAGGCAAGTGTCAAATGAGCAGCTTCTAGAAGATTCTCAGGGTCTCTACCTAGAAAACTGCTTGTGCCATTTGTCTGCTCTCGCTCATCGCACCCTATAGAAGGGCTTTCCAGTATGCATCACACTTTTTTCATGTGGCAGGTGAGATGCATCGCACCCTTTGCACTGGGCAGTCTGTATGGTCCTACTTTGACCAGTTCTGAGTGGTTTTTCATGGAAAACTTTTGGGAGATGATGTAATCAGCTGACCTTGCTCTGTTAGGGTATGAAACAACACTTTTATGGACTTAGAAGCCCTTGGTTTATGGACATATGTGATTTGGGTTGCAGTGCCCAAATATGTCTATAACACTTCCTCTCATGTTCACTGCATCTGGTATGCTGACTTCAACTTTTGTTCATGATGCTGCTCGTTGTTATGCTTCTATTGTCATATCTTGATATCCTTTTCTATGAACAACCTGATGTATTCGTGAGTAGGCAAACTCATAGACACTTGATTAACTCCATCCCCAAGTGTGGTTTGAACGGTGTCTTCGAATTTGCTCTCATGGAAACCATTGTACTTGTGTTGCTGAGAGGAAGATGAACAGCTGTGATACCTGTGTGACTAATCATGAAGGTCGTGCAAATTCAGCTAGGAGGTCAGGAGACTAAGTGTCAAGACTATGCAAGGCATAGTCCGGGCCATAGAAAATTTTAGGGGCGAATGTTCGCCCTTTGGCGAAATTAAGGGGTTTTAACTTTTTAGCGGGCGAATATTTTGTATCATAGTACATTTTTACAAATCACCTCAAATAGCCCACCTTATTTTAAGGGAGAGGGTAAGAAAGGTAAATTTAGCCCTTGAAATTAGGAGTTACAACCTTCCATTCGCCCATTTTCAGGAATAGGTTTTATTTAAGTGAATCCATTCGCCCATTTTCAAGAATAGGTTTTATTTAAGTCAATCCTATGGGCCAAATACCATATTTATCAAAGAGGTATGGTAAATTAATAAAAATATAAATAAATGAGAAGTATGGTAAATAAATAAAACATATTTTATATTTACTCCATAAGTCACCTTATATACATGCATGCAAAGGTGTAAACAAATAAAAATATAAGTAAAATGGAGGTACGGTAAATAAATAAAACGTCTTTTTATACTTACTCAAAAGGTATGGCAAATAAATAAAAATATAAATAAAACATATGGTAAATAAATAAAACCTCTTTTTATATTTAGTCCATAACCCTCATTCTATTTATGAAGGCTCAAGAAAGAGGTTTTATTTAAGTGAATCCTATGGTCCAAATACCATATTTGTAAAAGAGGTATGGTAGATTAATAAAAATATAAATAAACGAGAGGTATGGTAAACAAATAAAACATTTTTTTATATTTACTCCATAAGTCAAGTTATATTTACGAAAACTCAAAAAATGCGTTATATTTAGGTGAACCTATTGGCAAAATACTATGGGACAAATACTATGGACTAGATTGTTATTACTACCATGCCAAAAAAAATTATTAACCCTAATATTAGTATTAATAAAAATAAAAATGGCACATGGTATTGACCCATGGTATTCACCAAAATGGCACATGGTATTGACCCATGATATTCACCTAGAATGTAGTCTATTTAAATGGGGAATTAAACCAGTGTAGATCCATCTTTACTCTGGATCTACTAACCCATATGCAAACTAGCATAGAGTGAAAAAATATTTGATCCCTCTCGGGGCCTCGCGGATTAAGAGTAAAAATGGATGTTGTAATTTAATGTATGTTAAACATTTTAGCTTGGTTAAAATAAAAATCAACTATTAATTTTATTAATTTTTATAAATTACTAATAGTAATTTTTAAGCTCGAGGTTTATGATAACCCATGTTAATACCAATATCTTACAAGATTTTATAAATGAGTAAAATATTCGCCATGCTGGTGAGAGATTCGCCAAAAAATTATATATACATATTATATTATTGATAAAATCGCCTTCCATTTTTCCTATATACCATGGAGATTCGCCCATTTATTATACTTATAAATTTAGGGGAGGTTCTTAAAATTTTCCTTGGTCCGGGCTGCTTGGAGGCTGAATAACTGTTGGAATTGTGCAATGCACAGTCCAATCTGGACGCTAATTGCTGGAAATGCGCAATCCGCAATCTCAGCTGGAAATGGCTGCAGGCTCAGTGACTGCATTGCACAATTTTTTGGGCCAACAGTCATTGTCCCTTAGAAATGTGCAAAACAATTCTGGAGGATAGTGGCTGGGCAGAAATGCACATTTCTGGAGAGGAAGACAGAGCCTTCTTTCCCCAAATTGAGCAATGGTGTCTCAATGAAGGCAGAGTCTAGGCCAACGCTGGCGAGGCTCACCGACAGGCAAATTAAAGTGAATGTGAATACGAATGCATGGTGATATTGAGTGTAAGCATGAGTGAATGACAGATTCAAAAAACAAAACAACATGCATGTGGGTGAGGCGAGTCATCGAATCGGTGGTTGTTCATGAAAAACAGTTTCATGCATGCAACAACAATGAGATGTTGATGAAAACTAAAACTGTGCTAGTACAAGCTATAATGTATCAAAATGACAACAAGCACTCACTGAAATCAAGCAGACAACGTTCATATGAAGCAAAATACAAAAAGTATCAAAAATGCAACACAAGTCATTGAAAGCGAGCTTACACCAAAACAACTGAGATGAGTGTGCCGACAGCTCCTAGATGTGATGTGGGATGTCAGAGCTGCAAGGTTGATTTGAGGAACGAGCTATGTGACATCTAGTTGATGAGTTTTGATAGCATCGAGGTTGTGACGTGCATGCGACAAATCTAGGGAAAGAGACACTTGGTGGGAGGTTTCTGAAATGATCCTTGCATGTAACCTCCAACTGCTAAAAACAGATCCCTGAAATGAGGGATGCCTTTACATGTTGTCTTGGGAGAAACAACCCATGCATGCAAGTTTGTTTTTCTTGGTCCCGCAGGGAACCGATCAACTCAGCCGCACATGCAAGAGGCTACTCAACTGCTGGGATAAAATGTGCATTTCTGGCTGGGAGCGGGGCTAGTTGCTCAAGGGATTTACACAATTTTTGGATAGAACAATTGACTGCTACCCAGATTTGCACAAATTCTTGGTTGAGAAACCCTGCTGGGGAAAATTGCACAATTTTCACTGTGAGTGTTGACTGCCAGAATTGTGCAATTCTGGAGCCCAACATGCTGGCAGTCAGGATTGCGCAATTTTTGGAGGGAAGGTTGGTTTCCCTCTAGGATTGCACAATTTCTTGGGCGAGCTGTTCAGCCTGCAGCTGGATCAAGTCTGGGTGATAAACCTGTGAGGGGAATGCATCGAGCTATGATCAACAGGTTGCCTTTGTGCAAGAAAAACATTGAAGCTTGTGTACTTAATGAAGCAAGACATGCTGCTGTGAAGGTTGGAAGGGAGGATCCAAAACGAAGCTGAGGGAAAATTTTGGAGGGTGGTTGTAGCCGCTACAACAAACTCCCACTTGTCCTCTTTGTATGATCACATTTTTTTATTATGATTTTTCTGTGGAGTTAATTCTCTTCCTAGAAAGTTATTCCTAGTTTATAGGAGGTTGTTAAAACTAGTTATATTTGAAAACTTCTCTCCAACAAAATAGTTCCTAAATCAAAATGTAATGTAATAAACAATCTACTACCCAAATGCTTAATCCTTGTGCTATTTTGTTCTTGGGTGCTTAGTGTTGCATGCAAGGACACACTTGATTATAAAGTGTAAACACTTCACAAGGGAATGAAAGAGTTTCTAACAATGGAAAGGTCTGATAATGGGATTGGCACAAGCCAAGTGATCATAAATAGAGAGGAGAAAAAATTGAAATTCAGATACAGCACAACATAAAAGTCAGTAAAAAGAATAATTCACAAATAGAGAATATAAATCATGAGATTTACATTACATTACAAGCCTTGCCTTCACTTAGATTGCTCACGCTGAGGTAAAAATACATATTTATAGATTATCCAAGGCTCTTGAGTTTTCTGCATGATTGTACAATGTTGCATCTAGAAGTTGGTGGGCAATGGATTGTTGGCATGGTCGGCTATGGGCGGTGACGTCTGGAAAGATTTTTGTTAGTTTGGATTCAAAACTAACATTCTCCCACTTGAAGCGAAATTAAGAGTCTTGAATCAAGTCACTCCTAGTCCTACCATGCTTCTACATAACTCATGCTTATTTCCTCGCAGAATATTAGTAATCATATCAACGAGGTTCTTATCTATATGGATCTTTTCCAAGGATAATTTGCGTCCCTTCAACACATTCTAGATCCAATAGTACCTTAAGTCAATTTGCTTGGTATTTGAGTGAAATTTTGGAGTTTTCTCCAAGTGAATAACACTCTAACTATCACAATACAACACATACTTTCCTTTCTTTATTCTTATCACTCCTAGGAATCAGTACATCCACAACTTCTCTTTGCAAGATTCTGTTGTAGCTATGTACCATGCCTCTATTGTAGAGAGAGCTGCTATTCTTTATATCCTTGACGCCTAAGATATTTTTGTACCTATGGATGTATACAACTAACCTGTATTGGACTCTCTTGTGTCCATGTCTCCAACCACATATGCATCTGTAAATCCTTCAAGCACAATATCATTGTTACCAAAACATAAATAGTAATCACTAGTACCCTTGAGATACCCAAAAATCCATTTGAGTACTTTTCAATGTTGTTTTCTTGGATCGGAAAGGAACCTGCTCACTACTCCCACTGAATATGCAATGTTTGGTCATGTACATACTATTGCATACATCAAGCTTCCAATTATCAAATCATAATGAAGCTTGCTCATTTCTTCCTTTTCCTTGTCATCACTAGGACATAACTTTGTACTCAACTTGAAGTGGGATGTAGGGGGTGTACCAACTAGCTTGCCATCCTTCATATTAAACCTGTCAAGAACCTTCTTGATATATTTTTCTTGTGACAACCACAATCTTTTATTTTTCCTATCATGCGTAATCCTCATGCCCAATATATGTTGTGCTGGACCCAAATCATTCATTGCAAATTTTCTACCCAAATATTTCTTCAATCTATTGATCATATTATTATCATGCTCAACAATAAAGATGCCATCCACATATAACAGTAATATTATATACTTTCCTTGATCATACCTTTTGATATAAACACAATAGTCAACCTCCAAACTGTCAAAACCATGTTCCAATACGAATGAATCAATTTTTTTATACCATTTCCAAGGTGCCTGTTTTTGCCCATTTCCTAATTCACCATGAAGGAAAGTAGTATTTACATCTAAATGTTCACGTTCTAAGTCTAAAGTAGCAACAAGAAAAATAATGACTTTGATGGGTGACATTTTGACGACAAGTGAGAAATTTCAGTGAAGTGAATACCTTCTTTCTAGAAAATCCTTTCACCACCAATATTGGTTTATACCTTTCCTTCTTTCTATCACCTTCATGCTTAATCATGTATAACCATTTTTCTTTCAAGGCATTTCTACCTTTTGGGAGATTTACCAATTCGTAAGTTTTATTTTCTAGCAAAGAGTTCATTCCTTCCTCCCTTTCTTTCTTCAATTATTTATTGTGCTCAACTTTACAAGCCTCTTGAAAACAATCAAGTTCACCTTCATCAGTTAATAAAATATAGTTGGAAGAAGGATACCTTTGTGAAGTCTTATGAGGCTTGATAGATCTATGTACCACTTTGGTGGTGTGTTATTAGGTTGAATCTCTTGTAAATGCTCCTGCAAGATTCCTTCTTCTTGATGTTCATCATTTTCCTCTTGTTGTCCTTCCTACTTTTGAATTTGTTGCCCATTTTCTTGCATTGGTGGGATGTTTTATAGTTGTTCTTCAAACCTATCAATAAATTTCTTGACCTCCAACTCACCTATAGACCTCTTAAACATATCTGACTCATTAAAAATAATAATCTTGCTTCTAATAACTTTATGTTTGATTGGATCACATAGACGATAACCAAATTTTCCATCGCATAGCCCAGAAAAATGCATTTCATAGATTTATCCTATAGCGTAGTTCTATTTTCTTTGGGAATATGTACAAATGCTTCACATCCAAAGATTTTTAAATGAGAATAATTCAAATTCTTATCAGTTCAAACCTCTTCAGGAATACAACCATCCAAGGTTGTAGTAGGAGATTGATTTATAAGATAACAAGTTTTCCTTACTACTTCTACCCAAAAAATGCTTCTACAAACCAAAATTTGACAACATACTCCTCACTTTCTCCATAATAGTGTGGTTCATCCTTTCTGCAACACCATTTTGTTTTGGAGTACTAGGCATAATCTTCTCGTGCTTTATGCCAAGCCTAATAAAATATTTGTTAAATGTATTTGAGCAATATTCTCCATTGTTATCTGTTCTCAAGCACTTGAGAAATTTGTTAGTTTCTCTTTCAATATCAACATGGAACTTTTGAAACATTTCAAACACTTCAATTTAAGTTTTCACAGGGTAGGACCAAACCTTCCTTGATGCATCATCTATATTACAAAATATGATGATCCTCCTAATGAATTAATGTTAACATCCACAAACACATATCAGTGTATCAATTCTAACTTTTTTTTATCTCTGCCATGGCCACCTCTAAGGAATGAAACCCTTCTTTGTTTACCATATATACAATGCTCACAAAGATCAAGATTATAGGATTTTAAACCTAGCAATAGTTTTTTACCAATGAGGATTTTTAAGCACTTCTCACTCATGTGATGCAAGCGCTTATGCACCAAATCTATTGAATTTCCTTTTTTGATAGAAGCCAAATTTGATTTTTCTATCATTTTCTTCAATGTTTATAATGTTCTTGTCTGGGTCCTCTAGCCATGACCAATGCTCCTTTGCTAATTTTCCATACTCCTTTTCCAAAGCTTGTGAAATAGTCTTCATCATCCAATCATCCCACAGAGATCAAGTTCATGTGCGTTTTTGGTACATGCATGACATGTTTCAACAATATATCTTTTCCATCCTTGATCTTCATTTGGACATCTCCCACTCCAAAAATACTGCAAAAATTATTGTTCCCTAAATGCACTCTACCATAATCACTAGGATTATATGCAACAAAGTTATCTTTGCATAGGGTGACATAGTGAGTGATGGAAGACCCCTTCAATGGCTTGATCTGGCAGCCCATGACCCTTCCTTTATGATTCTTCTTAAGGAAACAACCCTCTCTTTATGATTTTAACTCTCTCTCTCCTTGACTGGTGGAAAAACTGTTGAGGCCTTCATTTTTGGAAGAATTAAGAAGTTTTGGCGAGGAGTCAAAAGGCTAGTGACAAGTGGAGGAAATGGCCATTAGAGGGTTGTGGGAATAATAGCCAGGAAAAAGGAAGGAACTCATGAAATATTGGCAGTTGCGAAGGGATGACGGGAATGAGCAGATAAAACCAAGTGGGAAAAGAGCAAGGGAGAAGGAAAATAACCTGAGAAGGAACTGGCAGTCTAGGTTGGTGCGTAGAGAGAAGGAAGAACAAGTCAAAAGGCAGAAAGGAGAACACAGAATGGTCATTGTTGCGAAGATAGGAGAGCCTCAAGTGTATGTGTTGTTTGATATGCTTATGTATTATTCTTTCTAGGGTTTCTGTATGTTAGAAAAAGGGATTTGGGCCCAAAGTAATGCATTCGATACTCATATTAATGATGAAAACTAATATTGGGACCATCGTGTGTTAGTTGCATGTTAATCTGGTTCTTTAAAATTTTTGTGTCTATGTATGATCCAGGTGGATGTTGGTGGCCACCCACCTATCCCATTTGGACCCCCACAACTATCTCTTTCAGTTTTTTAGTTTCCGTCATTATAGCACAATTTACTACTTTTAGCAGTTTTTCGGGTCCTGAACTTCCAGAGCTGCTTTGAGGCCCTAAATGGCGTTTTTGGGAAATATGGGAGCAACATTGGTCCATCTCTTCCCAAAGTTATAGTGCTTGGATAGATATTTCTAACGAGCTATTGTACGTGTGAAACGGAGATCAGGTGCCAAAGTTACAATCCCGGGAAGTTGATGTACCAACTTACCCAAAACGGGGCCCACAATTTGGTGTTTCATCTTCTAGGGTTAGGTTTTGGGATGTTAAGGGTTTTCCATTGTTTCCCAATAATAAATAGGCCTTTGAGCCTCATTATAACACAGTTCAAAGGCATGTATTCGCCACATCTCTTCTCAGAGATAAGCTACCATTGCCCTAGCTGGTTTATTTCCAATTTTGGTTGTAAGCATATTTTAGTATTTTACATTAATGAAATGAAGTATTATTTCTGCTATATCTCTGTGTTTATGGTTATCTCTGTAATTTTTTGCATTCCTATTTAAATCCGGATCAGTGGTATCAGAGCGGTCTTCTTTTTCTGTGTTTTTCTTTGCATGTCCCCAATGAGGTTGGGATATAAGGAGTTAGGGCTTGAACTGGTCAAACCTTTGCAAGACCAATCTTGCAAATCCTGACTGCCTCCCATGGCGGATGAGAAGAAAGACAAGGGGGTAGGAGATCCTATCAAAATCTTGCTCGAAGAAGCCCTCGAGCGACAAAGGAACACGATGATGGACAACTTTGGACAGATCCTTCAGCGGCTACCCAGAGGCGACGCATCGACTTCCAATAGCTACTCTAGAAACGCCTTACCATTTAAGGTACAAGTTAATTTTGAAATCCCCATCTTCGAGGGTCAAATAGATGTAGATGTCCTAGATAAATGGTTAAATCTACTAAATGGTTTTTTTTTGTTCATGAATTTTCGATTTGGGAAAAGATTGTTTTCGCTCTTCTCAAAATAGCCCCCCACATCAAGGACTGGTGGGAAACCTACTGTGAGCAGAAGAATGAAAGTACGGGCTCACTATTTTCAACCGCACCCACTTGGGATTCATTCCAGGTTGCCGTCAAGGAGAAGTACTACCCTGTCAAAAGCTATGAGGACAAATACATCAAATGGACCTGTTGAGGGCCCTAAAATCGGGTCAACAAAAAGGGGGATACCCACCCGGTCGGGAACCTGGTTGGCGGCTCCTTGCCCGTTTGGTGTAGCGGGTCCGACTGGGGATAACGGGACCAGCTTCCCGTTCTAAGGGGGGTGTGTGTGTGTATAATTTGATAATGAAAATATGGAATTATTTCTAAGCTAATCTAGTTCTAAACTCTGAGACTAAATTTTATACTACCTTAATCTATCAAGAACAACACATCTAATCTACGCTAACCCGGGATAGAACTTTTTCCATTATGCGATCTAGAAAGATTTCACACAATAACTGGTAATGAAGATTATTCAGCTATTATGAGAATATAAATCAATTAAGATGAACCATCCTGCATAAAAAGTTAAGCAAAACGGTTGTGAACAGCATATCGCATAATCAATTATTCATGTATTAAGCATAAATCAATGACTCCACCGTACAAAAGTGCCAAATGGTAGTCCACTCATTCATACGTTAACATATAAACAACATTAGCTGTATATTACTCTAAGAAAGCAAGCAGAAACTCGTCAAGAGATAAAAGTACCATTTATGACTGACTTTATACTCACAGACCTAAAGCAATAATGATCTATTTCTACTTACTTCTAATGCCTACTAAGAGTACAGAAGTGCAACATCAGTAGCAGGTATTAAAATGCAAACATAAATAAATCTTGATCCGTCCATTCATCAAAAACCCCCTCCGAGGGTGCAAAAGTGCATGTTCTGAGGACAAGTTTTTTGACAAATTTCCGGGGTTTCTCCAAATGCAACGAGAAGGGTTAAATACTACTAACCGGCTAATTTTAATTACACAAATTAAGGGAACGACTTCAAATGACCGCCCTTTTACTAAAACAAATTTATTTCTAAAAACTGAATCTAATTTCTAACCATTTATGTTTCTACTCCTTAGTGTTTGTAAGCGATGCGCTGTTCGCCGTGAAAGAGTCGGTTGCTTGTCGTTTCCTTTTGTTCAAGCTTGAAAATTAGAAATAACAAGAGCTGGCACCTCTTTCTGACAAACTAGAAGATATTTTTGAAAGTGTTCTTCTGGAGGAGTGTCTTCACGGCGTGTATACTTAGCACAACTCAGATTTCTTTCAAACTGATTGTGCTGTTGCTATTTTAGTTTCCGGCCGTGCGAATGACTCAATGAGCTGGGGATTTTGTTGCCTGAACGAATTTCTCAATTGAAACTTGTTTCCATTCTTTGTTCCAGGCTTTTCTGAGACGTCTTTCCCCTTAAGCATTTTTCTTTTTGCTTTACCCAATTTGGGACTCAGGATCTTTCATAAATGCTTTGCTTTTGTGCGCCTTTGACTCTGAGTCGTAGATAGCCTATTTCCATCAGCATTTGTTGAGTGATACTCTGGGATCCGCGGTCCTGCTGTATGCGGTATCCATCTGCGAAGTCATCTCCTCTCTGTTCTTCTAGTTCTGGCGCTTTTCCTTGGATGTTTCCTGCATATAGATTTATATCAGTTGCTGACTTATAGTTCACGTAAATGAAAAGAGACAGAAGAAAAGATTGACATGAAAGCAATTAAGTTCTAATGAATGCATAATCATGTCACCCATTATGACTTGACTCTTCGAAAAACGCAACATAATCGTCTTTGGATACACAGGCGTACAATCATTAATTTCCTGTAAGGTGCGCGCCCAACTTTAGGCTCACAGATCATGCCGAGGAA
Organism: Pinus tabuliformis; assembly: GCA_031772625.1. Classification (NCBI taxonomy): domain Eukaryota; kingdom Viridiplantae; phylum Streptophyta; class Pinopsida; order Pinales; family Pinaceae; genus Pinus; species Pinus tabuliformis. The sequence goes on along the minus strand of CM062816.1, from coordinate 184,787,055 downwards.
TGCCTGCGACGAATGGCTTCTGCGATTTGCATTGCAGCATCGAAGATTGCGATGTAAAATAAGTGGTATCGCAATAATTGATGGTTTCTTTTGTCGCACACCATAGATCGCAGGTCGCAGCTTTACATGGTCGCAGATCGCATATCGCAATATCGCAAGGTCGCAAGGTTTCTTGCTTTGTTACTTTGTGCTGCTTATGCGATATTGCGACGTGCAACGTCGCATATTGGCCGTCGGCGGTTCTTTAGGTTTTCCCCTTTTGAGCGCCTTCTAATGCATGCGATGCGATGAGTTCTCGCGTCGCTCTTCCTCAGTGTGTTTATGCGCTTTGGGAAAGCGCTCCTTTTTCCTTTGCGACGCGATATAGCTCTTAGGGAGTTAATACAAAAAGGTTTTTTAAAACAAAAATATTTTTTGGAATTTTTAGTTAAGGGTCCCCCTTTGCTTGATGTTATTACTAATATCAAACAAAGAGGGGGGTTGTTGGTGACCACAACAATGGCGATTCACTGTGAAGAACTAGTTATCTCTGCATTTCTATTGACCGTTCACTTCCGAAACAGCAAATTTTTTTTTTATATATCTAAATTTTGTTATGGACAGATAGAGTAGATTGCCTCTTACCTTGTCGACGATATTTTGTCTCAACCCTTTTTATATCCCAATTTTTTGCTTCCTCAGTTTTTTTCTTGCATTCGCATCAGACATTACTTGGTCTTGATAAGAGATAAAATAAGGTCTTCTCTGCGTACTGGCTTAAAAGTATGCTCATTTGTCGTAGGTAGAGCCTCTGCTACCCACAAGCGTCCATAGCCTCGACAGGGTTACCATGTTATCCAGCAATGATCCTTTTTCCTGCTTGAAGTTACTCGTAACATTCCAGAGAAAAATCCTTTTTGACACACTTTTCCTCTTTTAATTCTCTAAACAACAATGTCTTGGTTTGGTGGCCAAATTATGACACAGTCATTCACCTGATTTACACTTTTGCTGAACAAGCCGACTCGTGATGAGACCTCTTGTCTTTTGATTGCAACAATCTTAAGTCGTTGCCCTGTTTTGATAGACAGTATTGGCAAAGTCAACAAGTTATAATATCTGTGATCATGATAAGTCGGCTCGTGATGAGACCTCTTATTCTTTGAGATATAGTGTTTTGTTTGGATTGTTTCTCTGGATGCTGTAATTTCCTTTTAGCAGGGAGGAACTCATTGTTTTTCCTTAAGAAAGCTCTGGACGACAATAATAGAGTTTTTGAAAACAACAGCTTTGCAGAGAATTCTTATTTTATTATTTGATGATACTTTTCATGGTGCTGACACAAAACAATTCTTTTACCAGAGGTTGTTTCTGTCAAAGTTTTTTAGAGGTTGAAACGAGTATCGTAATCAAGGTGAAGTTAACTCTATTTGTCAATAATAAAATTCAGATTTTCAAAAAAATTTGCTATTTGTACAAGCGAAACCAAAATCTGATAGAGAATTGGTATGCTCTTTCATGAATCCTTTTTAAATGATCATTTACAACGGGTTTTATTCAAAAAAAAGAGAAAAACAGAATAAAATAAAAACTAAAAACTAAATCCATCCTACAAAAAAAAATAGAAGATTTCTCTTCTATGGAAAGTATAATTTAAGAATCAGTCCATTGACAGGTAAAGAATCTCTCCTTCCTGCCAGATCTTGCAACACGAATGTAGATGGGCCTACGACTTCTACAATATGAAAAGGGCCAAGCCACAGCTTCTGAAATTTCGTATGTTTGCCCTTTTCTTCATCAGCCTTATCCCATTTCAAAACTAAATCACCCATCTGAAAGTTTTTTCTGGTTATGATGCTTGAGTCAAAAGAAGATTTTATTAGCGCTTGGTGATGAGCATGGGTTTTCCTAGCTTGTTCTCTTTGTTCTTCTAGTTTGATTATTTCCATTTGTCTTAATTGTAAAGAGGAAGTAGATACTTCATCGATGTATTGCACTAAAGACAAAGAGGGGATGACTAGGTGAGTTGGAAGAACCACTTCTCTCCCATAAACTAAATTAAAGGGGGAAGTGCCGATTGAAGCTTTCTTCGTGATTCTATCAGCCCATAAAGCATTTACTAGCGCTTTGTGCCAATTTCTTTGGTTTTGGTCGACTGTTCTTTTGATAATTCTGATTAGGTTCTTGTTTGTTGATTCAGCCAATCCATTACCTTGCGGATAGTAGTTGGCAGAATATTTTAGTTTGAACCCTCTTTTAAGCGCAAACTCAGTCATAGTATTTCCAGAAAAATATGAAGCGTTATCAAACATTAATGCTGTTGGCAATCCAAACCTAGTGATGATAAATTGATCTATGAATTCAATAATATTTTCAGAATGAACTGTCTTGAGAGGAACTGCTTCTACCCATTTGGTAAAATAATCAGTTGCCGTAAGGATATACTTATGCTGCTTAGAAGAGTGAGGAACGATCTCACCTATTATGTCCAAGCCCCATTGACTGAATGGTTGGTCGATGATGACTGGTTGTAGCGGCATGGACGATTTTCTTTGTTTTCCTGCAGTAGTCTGGCAGACTTGGCATTTCCTTACGTGATTGTATGAGTCTTTGAACAGCGTGGGCCAATAATATCCTGCACGCAAGATTTTATGTGCAATCGCATCTCCGGCATAGTGTCCGCCCGCTGGTCCATCGTGGAGTTCCTGCAAAACCTTTTCGGCTTCAGTTTTCTCAAGACACCTAAGAAGCACAGAATCGTAATTCCTTTTAAACAAGACATCATTTACGAGCTGGTATTGTTTAGCTTTTAATCTCAAAGCTCTTTTCCTGGTATGATCCAGACGTGATGGAGCATACCTGTTCTTAAGAAAATAAATGGTGTCAGCATATAATGATTCTGCATCATTTAGGCTTACCTCGTACGCTTGTACCTCTTCAAATGAGTTCTTCGGGATTTGCGATGCTCCGGATAACATCTTGCAGAAGCCTTGGCCTCTTACGATGTTTGCTGGTTTGATCTCAAGATCATATTCTTGTAAAGCGGTAATCCAATTAGCTCTCTTTTCGCCCACGTCTTTCTGCACTAAAAGGTTTCTTACCGCTGGAAACGGTACTACGACTTTAGTGTGGGCTTTAAGCAAGAAAGGTCTGAAATATTTGATCGCTTTGAAAATAGCGTATGCTTGTTTCTCTACGTCTGAGTAATTAATTTCAGCACCTTGTAAGTTTGAGCTAAATAATGCGACTGGAGCCTCCGCTTTCTCTTGATTTGCTTGGGTCAAAATCGCGGCATAGGATTTCTCTGAGGCAAAAGTGTACAAGATAAAAGATTCCGAAAAATTTGGGGTGGCCAAAGATGGAGCATTGATGATAGCTTGTTTGATTAAGTTGAACGCTTCGTGCTCATCTAGACCCCATTTGAAATTTGAATTCTTTTTTATCATATTTTGTAAGGGTGAAATAATACGTGAAAAATCCGGGACAAATCTTTTGACAAAATTGATCTGTCCAAGGAAGGATTGCATAGCTTTCTTGTTATGGGGTATGGATATTTCGGAAATTTCCTTGATTCTGTCGGGTTCTATATGAATACCAGATTTCAACACTATGAATCCGAGCAATTTCCCTTCACTTAACGCAAAGAAAGATTTCTTTGGGTTGAGCGAAATCCCATACCTCAAGCATCTTTGAAAGATTTGTTTCAAATCTTTGAGATGGTTGTTTCGTTTTTTGGAGTACACTGTTATATCATCCAAGTAAATCACCACTGATTTATTGACTAACCCTTTAAACGCGATGTCCATGGCTCTCTGAAAGGTAGCTCCGGCATTGATCAGCCCAAATGGCATCTTCTAATATGCATAAGTACCCCATTTGGTTCGGAACGTAGTCTTTAACTGATCATCGGGATGTACTAGTACTTGATTGTATCCTGAAAATCCATCCAGGAATGACATTAATTCTGAGCCTGCTACTGTCTGTAATATTTGCTCCATAGGTGGGAGGGGAAAGTTATCTTTCTGACAGGCTTTGTTGAGATTTCGGAAATCGATACAGATTCTAATGTCTCTGTTTTTCTTCCTAACGGGAACCATATTGGATACCCATTTAGAATGCCTGACGGGGAAGATTACTCTGGCTCTCAACAACTTATTAAGCTCAGTTTTTATCTGATTTTCTAGGTTAGGGTGTATTTTTCTGAGCTTCTGCTGGACAGGTTTTTCATTGCCAATCATAGGGATAACATGTTGAATGATAGAAGTGTTGTATGTTTTTAGCTCATCGTAATTCCAGGCAAAAACGTTTTTGTATTGTCTCAAAAGACGGATATATGCTGATTTCTCTTCAAGGGCTAGGCCGTGACCTAGGTTAACGTTTTGTGGCTTCTGATCGGTCCCTAGGTTTACTAATTCATAGTTTAGGGTAGAACTGCAGAGTTTAGCATTGGCGGACCTTTTAAACTGACTTTTCAAATCATATAAATCTTCTAACTTGACCACCGATTTCGGTATAGCATTGTCGGAGCCATTTTGTTGTATTTGATGATCATGATGGTCTTCGTCGATTATCTGATTTGAGTAGGATCCTTCAGAAGTAAGGAAATTTACGATGTCAGGAACGTCATTGAACACTCTCCAATTGGTGATATTGTCAGGGATGGATGGTCTAAAGATTAATTCTATTGAAAACCTATCAGGACTAAAATCTTTAGAAGGGATAAGTCTAGAGGCTACGTTAGCTAACAGGTCTGTGCTCGCGTTTTGAATTCTTGGAATTGATGAGATGTTGAATGCTACGAAATGTGCAGTGAGATCTTGAACTAATGATTGATAATTCTTTAAATGACTTGACAGGCAATGTATGGTGTTACGTACCTATTTTACGACGATCTCCGAATCTCCAAAGACTTGAAGATACTTAACGTTTAATCCGATTGCTTTGTATAGGCCTTGAACCAAGGCTTCGTACTCCGCTGTGTTGTTCATGCAATCGAACTCAAGTCTGCATGTGAGCATAATCTTGTTCCCGTCTGGGTTAATCAGAACGCATCCTGCTCCTGCTTCCTCATTTGATTTAGATCCGTCAAAATATAACTTCCAAAATAAAGATGTATTTACAGAATTATCTAAAAAACTAAAACATTTTGAGTCATCAGTTTGGGAGAAATTTTCAACCTGGGATAAAACTGAATTCTCTAAGTATGGTGAAATATGAGCATTGAAATTACCTAGGAAAGAATCTATTGCGTAATTGCCTACAATGCTGTTATTGTACGTTATGGCCTCATTTTCTCCTTCCAGTTCTGTCACTATGTATTTTTGGTGCAATTCTCGTTCAACCTTTATCTGATTTGGTTTACAATTGTATGGTAACCACATGTGCGACCAATCGGTTGAAAAATATCCGTGGAGCTTTTCCGACCAATCCCTGCTAAGAATCAAACCATAGAACTCAGGGATATCAGCTACTAGAATGTCGATAACCTGACACAGTTTTGGGTTAGACGACAATCTTATGGTCACCTAATTAAGTTCACCAATCACTTCGACTTGGGATCGATCAAGCTGAACTATACGTACCGCGGATTTTTGAGGTTGCACATTCAATTTGGCACATATTGATCTGGGTAAAATATTCGTTGAAGCACCAGAATCGACCAAGCAATTGTGCACGTTTTTGTTGAAGATTTCATATGTGAGAATAAAAGGAGGAGTATGAGATCTTGATCTTCCTCCAATCAAGGCGATGTCATTTGGATCAATTTTATTGATCGTGTTGGTTGGAGGCCTTCCCAGATTGTGGGAAGCTACAGCTGTAGGTAAAGATGTAGTAGGCACAGCGTGTAATTATTTCATCATTATTTTCTGCTGGTGTTTCAATTTACTCAATTCATACAGAGTGATATTAGCCCTAGTCTTCTTCATGTCATCAATGATGTTATACTCCATTTCATCCGACACTATTAGTGTTCTTGATGGAGGCGTTTGATCAGATTGGACTGGGCTAATCTGGGTCGCTTTAGCAGCTGTCTTTTTGGTTGCGACCTTTTCTTTTGTTGCAAGGCTTGCGCCCTTTTGTTTTGGGGTAGTTAGGGGAGGATCAAGTTGATTTCTGCTTCTCGAGCTAACAGGAAATGCTTCCTGATCCTCTTCTTGTGGGAGGATGAAGTCCCACATTCCTTGTAGTTCTACGACCTCTTCCTCGTCGGTCTGCCCTTCAGTGGTATTCTCTTCTTCTTCATCTTCTTCAGATTCAACGTTTGAGACAACACTAGGTGGTCTTACCTCCATAGGAGGATTTCTTTTAAAAGTCCTAAAGGGCTTTTTGGAAGAAGTCTCTGCTACTTGTTTCTTAATATCAATCATCTCGTTTGACATGGCTTTCAACACTTTTTGTAATCCTTCCAAATCGAAAGGATCTTTCGTTTGCTTCTTCTTGGTGTCTTCTTTGAAAGAGATCTTCTTAGATTTGCGTTCTTCTATAGCGGATCTCTTTTCTAGGGCTACCACGCGTTTTTCCACTGCTAACGCTTCTGTCAAGTTGTCGACTAAGGTGGTCTTGTTTGCCCTATCTACAAAGATAGCCAAGTTTGGAGGTAAAGCCGTGATGTACCATTCACATCTTACTTCCTCGCTGGGTTGTGAGGCAGCGGGGATTTTGCTGAGGATCTTATTGAACCGTAAGTTAAAATCTTTAATGGGTTCTCTAGCCTCAGCATTAAGATTAGATAGGTCATTGATCAATGTCGCCGTGGATCTGTCATCACCAAACTTGGTGAGGAACTGACTTTGAAAAATGTCCCAGCTTGTGATGGATCCGGAAGGTAACGAAAAGTACCATGACCCGGCTGTTCCCTGCATTGTATAAGGGAAAAGCCGGACAACAGCGTCTTCGTTAGTGACTCCGTTGATATTAACAGAAAGCATGAAATTATTGATATGTTCCTCGGCTAGCATTCCTGCTTCCGGATTGAATTTAGGTAGCCATTTCTAAGGATGGGCCAGTATAGGGCTCAGGGGTGGAGGCATTAAAACCGCCCCAGGATTGTTCCATGGAGACTGGGCCATCGTTGAGCTGCTAGTTAATGGAAGTGCAGAAGACGATCCCTGATGCTGAGAAGATGAAGATATTAAGATCTTCGATGTTTGAAGAGGAAGGTTTGTAGAAGATGGGTGAGTGAGTTGGAATGAAAGAGAGGGTGGTTGACTTCTCGGTGAGGGAGTTGATATGGACGAAGTGGATGAAGGAGTCTGACTGTCAGACTCTGGTGGTGTTTTCCTTGCTCTTTTCCTGGTAGGGAGAGGGAGTTCACTTGGTTGTATGCCAAATTTTTCACTCTTTGATCTGGTAAGGGGATGAGCAGGGTTGTATTGCGAAGTCACGCTGCTTTTAGATTTATCAGACTTCTGGTTAAAAATAGAGAATCCCTGGAGTTTACGAATCAAAGTTCGAATTTTAGGGGGTTCAATGATAGATTGGTCTGATATATTCGAATATGTAGCAGCGGTAGATACTCGAGCGACTTCAAATTCCGGTTTTAACCGTGTTGGAGAAGTCGAGGGAGTTGATGAGGGTGTATTACTCTCAGAATGGTATTTAGATGTTTCTTTAGATGCCATTCATAGTTCGTGCCCTCCTTCTAGCACCAAATGTGTTGAGGGCCCTAAAATCGGGTCAACAACAAGGGGGATACCCACCCGGTCGGGAACCTGGTTGGCGGCTCCGTGCCCGTTTGGTGTAGCGGGTCCGACTGGGGATAACGGGACCAGCTTCCCGTTCTAAGGGGGGTGTGTGTGTGTAGAGTTTGGTGTGTGTGTGTGTGTGTATAATTTGATAATGAAAATATGGAATTATTTCTAAGCTAATCTAGTTCTAAACTCTGAGACTGAATTTTATACTACCTTAATCTATCAAGAACAACACATCTAATCTACGCTAACCCGGGATAGAACTTTTTCCATTATGCGATCTAGAAAGATTTCACACAATAACTGTTAATGAAGATTATTCAGCTATTATGAGAATATAAATCAATTAAGATGAACCATCCTGCATAAAAAGTTAAGCAAAACGGTTGTGAACAACACATCGCATAATTAGTTATTCATGTATTAAGCATAAATCAATGACTCCACCGTACAAAAGTGCCAAATGGTAGTCCACTCATTCATACGTTAACATATAAACAACATCAGCTGTATATTACTCTAAGAATGCAAGCAGAAACTCGTCAAGAGATAAAAGTACCATTTATGACTGACTTTATACTCACAGACCTAAAGCAATAATGATCTATTTCTACTTACTTCTAATGCCTACTAAGAGTACAGAAGTGCAACATCAGTAGCAGGTATTAAAATGCAAACATAAATAAATCTTGATCCGTCCATTCATCAAAGACCCCCTCCGAGGGTGCAAAAGTGCATGTTCTGAGGACAAGTTTTTTGACAAATTTCCGGACCCTTCTCCAATGCAACGAGAAGGGTTAAATACTACTAACCGGCTAATTTTAATTACACAAATTTAGGGAACGGCTTCAAATGACCGCCCTTTTACTAAAACAAATTTATTTCTAAAAACTGAATCTAATTTCTAACCATTTCTGTATCTGCTCCTTAGTGCTTGTAAGCGATGCGTTGTTCGCCGTGAAAGAGTTGACTGCTTGTCGTTTCCTTTTGTTCAAGCTTGAAAATTAGAAATAACAAGAGCTGGCACCTCTTTCTGACAAACTAGAAGATATTTTTGAAAGTGTTCTTCTGGAGGAGTGTCTTCACGGCGTGTATACTTAGCACAACTCAAATTTCTTTCAATCTAATTGTGCTGTTGCTATTTCAGTTTTCGGCCGTGCGAATGACTCAATGAGCTGGGGATTTTTTTGCCTGAACGATTTTCTCAATTGAAACTTGTTTCCATTCTTTGTTCCGGGCTTTTCTGAGACATCTTTCCCCTTAAGCGTTTTTCTTTTTGCTTTACCCAATTTGGGACTCAGGATCTTTCATAAACGCTTTGCTTTTGTGCGCCTTTAACTCTGAGTCGTAGATAGCCTATTTCCATCAGCGTTCGTTGAGTGATACTCTGGGATCCGCGGTCCTGCTGTATGCGGTATCCATCTGCGAAGTCATCTCCTCTCTGTTCTTCTAGTTCTGGCGCTTTTCCTTGGATGTTTCCTGCATATAGATTTATATCAGTTGCTGACTTATAGTTCAGGTAAATGAAAAGAGATAGAAGAAAAGATTGACATGAAAGCAATTAAGTTCTAATGAATGCATAATCATGTCACCCATTATGACTTGACTCTTCGAAAAATGCAACATAATCGTCTTTGGATACACAGGCGTACAATCATTAATTTCCCGTAAGGTGCGCGCCCAACTTTAGGCTCACAGATCATGCCGAGGAATGCCTGCGACGAATGGCTTCTGCGATTTGCATCGTAGCATCGAAGATTGCGATGTAAAATAAGTGGTATCGCAATAATTGATGGTTTCTTTTGTCGCACACCATAGATCGCAGGTCGCAGCTTTGCATGGTCGCAGATCGCATATCGCAATATCGCAAGGTCGCAAGGTTTCTTGCTTTGTTACTTTGTGCTGCTTATGCGACATTGCGACGTGCGACGTCGCATATCGGCCGTCGACGGTTCTTTAGGTTTTCCCCTTTTGAGCGCCTTCTAATGCACGCGATGCGATGAGTTCTCGCGTCGCTCTTCCTCAGTGTGTTTATGCGCTTTGGGAAAGCGCTCCTTTTTCCTTTGCGACGCGATATAGCTCTTAGGGAGTTAATACAAAAAGGTTTTTTAAAACAAAAATATTTTTTGGATTTTTTAGTTAAGGGTCCCCCTTTTCTTGATGTTACTACTAATATCAAACAAAGAGGGGGGTTGTTGGTGACCACAACAGGACCACACTGCGGCAGGGAAGGGACCAAGATGTGCCAGAGTTCACAAACATTTTTCATACCCTTCGCACACTGTTCGGTATCAAGGACTCTGAGTTGCATTTAGTACTCAAATACCATAGCTGCCTACACAGATACATCCAGGAAGAGATGGAGTTCCTGAACATCTCCTCGCTCAGCATGGTGTACTGATACGCTATCGAAATAGAGAAAAAGTTCAAATAGAAGAAGTGAGACTTTGGATCTGAAAATCCGAAGACCAAAGGACAAAGCCAAGGTGGGGTGGCCCAAGATAACCCATCGATGCCACAAGAAAAGAACAACACCACAAATTCGAAGAAGGAAACAGGAAAGTGGTGTGAGTTCCACAAGAGTCCCACTCATAAAACAAGTGAGTGTTGGACCAAGCAGTCGCTGGTGGCCGAGTTGAAGGCTTCAAAATCATATGCATGTTCCGGCCATGAGTCAAAACTTGACAAGGGGAATGGAAAAGGGAAGCAGATCATTGATGCGGAGCCTAGCATCATTGTTGCCACCGCAAAGATCTAGAAGAATGAGCTCAAAGACCCAGAGGAGGGGGAGAAACTTTTCCACTCACAGATGTTGGTGAAGGGTTCACCGTTGCAATTCATTGTCGACAGTGGCAGCCAAAAGAACCTCATTTCAGCAGAGGCCGTGAAGCAGTTGGGCCCACCGACTACACCACACCTGCAGCCGTATAGTATCGGGTGGCTTCATGAAGGATGAGATCTCAAAGTTCGCCGGTAGTGCCGCCTTCCCTACAGCATCAAGCCCTTCATAGACGAGGTATTGTGTGATGTTACACCTCTGGATGTTTGTGATGTATTATTTGGCCAACCATACTTGTGGAGGCAACATGCTGTGTATGAGTCAAGGCCTCGCGCTGTCATTATTTCTTTGGATAATTCATTATACAGGATACCGGAGGTAGCCCCACCTACCGCCACCTCTTTGATCTCTACTAAGAAAGGCAGCAAGCTTATCTCCCAGACTAGGAAATTCATTTTCTGTCAGATTCGCTCCCAAAGTAAGGGGAATATTGTCACCACATCCATGACCCCCGCGAAGGGTTCCTCCACCCAGCAGCAGCAGCAAAGGAATATAGTCATGACAGAACACAAGAACAACTTCTCCTCACCCACAGGGGTACCACACAAGCTTCAAGTGGGCAACAAATTCTAGTTGCATCTGCAAAAAGAATGCCTTACAAGAGCCCATCAGAAGCTCCGACCACGCCAACATGGTCCGTAAACCATTACTAAGGCTATGGGAAATAATTCTTTGGAGCACAACATTCCTCCATTCCTTCACCTACACCAAGTGTATAATGTGTATGGCCCTCGACTATGCTTCCCACCTTTACTGGACACATCCAAGATTGCAGAACAGCTCACTAGGGACCAAGTTCAGCAGATGGAGGAACTCAACGCAATGGGGACCATTGCTTCATAAGGGGGGAGGAATGATCTAGGTGGATGTTGGTGGCCACCCACCTATCCCATTTGGACCCACACAACTGTCTCTTTCAGTTTTTCAGTTTCTGCAATTGTAGCACAATTTACTATTGTTAGTAGTTTTTCGGGTCTTGAACTTCCAGAGCCGTTTTGAGGCCCTAAACGCTGTTTTTTGGGAAATCTGGGAGCAACATGGGTCCATGGTGTTATGCTCCTATACCAATAGGTGTCATATTTCATGATTGACTTGATGAGCTCTGTAATATGTTCATTCCTTTCCTTGTTGCAAAGGTTTTCCATATTATCAAAAGATCAAAAAAGTAAAAAATATAAAGAGGGTATGCCCTAAAAGAAAAATCAAAGGGTACAAAAAAGAATAAAATGGTCAAAAAAGTGAAAGAAATGAACCCCAAACAAAAATAGACTAGGAAAGTGTGCAAGTCAAAAATGCCACTACTTTTTATTTTCTATAATAAGCATTGTGTGCAGCTTGTTAATTTATGCCACAATTGATGAATGGCCAAACAGCTTAATCTTGGCTAGTTCATATTTGAATTTCCTGTTTTAGAGATAGAGAATAAAATCTGTCTAAACTATTCAATCTTAGAAGATAAATAGATAGGTAGAGTAAATAAAAAGGAGCTCAATAGTCAAATCTAAGCCCTTGGATGTAATAAGTGCAGACTTAGGTAGGCTTACCATGAAAAGAAAAGAAGATTGATAAGGGTTTGCCAGTCTAAGTGCACCCGAATAAAGAAGAAAAAATCCTAGGCCAAAGTAGGCAGGGTAGGTAGATGGTGTTGCAAAATGATACTTGTGATAAATTATGTCTCTAAATGTGTTAATGTTTATCTCTATCACAAGTGCAAGGCAGACATTATACTTGGTTAGATATCATTTTTGGGATTCAACTGCGTTAAGTAAGTCATTCAAAGTATGACCATTTCCATGAGAGGTAGTCGTAAAGTGACTAATTTCTCATGATTTATGAATAGTTCACTTAGCACTCATTGCGTCGGGTGATGCTCACAGGGGTGAAGAAGTGGGATTGAAACTAGTGAAATGTGGAGAACGAATCACATAGCATCAATCATCACTTCCGGGGCTTGCACCCGGTAACCAGGACTTCCCAGGAGGTCACCCATCCCAGAACTCCTCTGGCTCAAGCGCGCTTAACTGTGGAGCTTTTCCCCACAATCAAGCCCACTTAGCTTGCTACCCCATTTGCAAAACCTTAGCAAGTATTGTGCCTCATGAACCATTCAGGTAGAGATCCCTTGACTCTTTTTGAATTTAAGTATGGGGGATTTACGCAGTGCATTATATTAGATATCATTTTTGGGATTCAACTGCGTTAAGTAAGTCATTCAAAGTATGACCATTTCCATGAGAGGTAGTCGTAAAGTGACTAATTTCTCATGATTTATGAATAGTTCACTTAGCACTCATTGCGTCGGGTGATGCTCACAGGGGTGAAGAAGTGGGATTGAAACTAGTGAAATGTGGAGAACGAATCACATAGCATCAATCATCACTTCCGGGGCTTGCACCCGGTAACCAGGACTTCCCAGGAGGTCACCGGACTTCCCAGGAGGTCACCCATCCCAGAACTCCTCTGGCTCAAGCACGCTTAACTGTGGAGTTTTTCCCCACAATCAAGCCCACTTAGCTTGCTACCCCATTTGCAAAACCTTAGCAAGTATTGTGCCTCATGAACCATTCAGGTAGAGATCCCTTGACTCTTTTTGAATTTAAGTATGGGGGATTTACGCAGTGCATTATATTAGATATCATTTTTGGGATTCAACTGCGTTAAGTAAGTCATTCAAAGTATGACCATTTCCATGAGAGGTAGTCGTAAAGTGACTAATTTCTCATGATTTATGAATAGTTCACTTAGCACTCATTGCGTCGGGTGATGCTCACAGGGGTGAAGAAGTGGGATTGAAACTAGTGAAATGTGGAGAACGAATCACATAGCATCAATCATCACTTCCGGGGCTTGCACCCGGTAACCAGGACTTCCCAGGAGGTCACCCATCCCAGAACTCCTCTGGCTCAAGCGCGCTTAACTGTGGAGTTTTTCCCCACAATCAAGCCCACTTAGCTTGCTACCCCATTTGCAAAACCTTAGCAAGTATTGTGCCTCATGAACCATTCAGGTAGAGATCCCTTGACTCTTTTTGAATTTAAGTATGGGGGATTTACGAGGCAAGGTTACATAACTAACTCACCTTCACACTTTTTCCTAATCATTCACTAACTCCCCCAAAAGTATTAAGATCTGTGCTTAATATCACTCATAAACCATTCAGTCCATATCATAAAGTTTGCCTCAGTAAAAACCCTATTTTACTTAGGAAAAATGCGCAATATCATATGAAAAACCCCTTTTTTCCCCTTCAGAGCCTAAGTTTAAATATATGTGAAATTTTTTTAAAACTTTGCGCTTTTCATTCCGTTTCAATTGCATATTAACTCTTAACTTCTAAATATATAACCCCAGCACCATATTACATTTCCCGTATTATATAAATATATTACAAAACCCCAAATATTATGTATTCCCGCCCCCGGTCGATTACGAACATAATCATACATTTAAACGAGGATTAATAGGTTTATTTGAAATCTGTTAATAGCCTTCCCGCCGCACCATATGGGATTAATTAACCCCAGGTTAATTAATAAACCAACCCCGACCAATAGGAATATGCCTGAAACTATTAAAATCATTTAATAAACACGTCAGGCCCGCAGCTGTTAAAACCCTGCCATGTCCTCTGCCTGTCCGTCATCCGATCTTCCCCCGCTCATCCAACAATCTACATTGATTTCACGACCCCCCTTGTGACCGCTTTTTAACTCATGATCACAAGGTAGTTTTTCCCCCGTACTCCCACCACGCGTCATGCAGTCGATGTGATTACTCGCCCTCCACCGAAAACCACCCAGCCCCAAAAGCGGTGCGATCAAACCACTTACCGCCTGCCACTGACGTCAGGTTTGGTTTGCCACATCATCCACTAACGTCATCCACCATGTCATCCGCCACATCACCCACCACGTCATCCGCCCTCTGCTGATGTCATCTACCCTCCGCTGACATCATCCACCCAATTAAAATGCAAAAAACCCCGCCAACCTTCGTTTTGTTGAAATAAACAGGAAAAATAGGTTTTTCTTTGTTATACCCTGCGCCCCGAGCTCTCATACAGAACAACGACCAAAGCCAGCAATTCAGTCTCAAACCGCCACCTGACCAGAAAGACTATAGCGATGAGCTCCGCAACCTACCATTCGACCTGCATTTGTACGGTTTTCTTCTTTTACGCAGGTATTTATCCAGTTTACCATGAAACCCTACAATTTTCGGTTCTCGGCTGAAAATTCTACCAGATGGAGCTGTTCACCAGATTGAGAAATTCGCCAGACAACGATGAACAGGGGTCAAAACAGGTCGAAGAGTATCAGAGCAGTTAAAGAGTATCCGTAAGAACAGGGCAGCCAACACAAAGTAACTGAAGAAGACAGCTACAAGCCGAATCCTAGGGCCTGCCTCCAGCACATTCAACAAAAACAGGACCAGCACAACATCATTCCATCTTTTCCCTATTTTCAAGGCTGGCTGTTTCTATTTACTTGTAAAGTTATTTTTAGTCATCCTATATATTATCTCACTTTGTTATGAGATATTTTTTATAATTTGTTGCATAAATACCCCCTCCATTGGAGTATTGGGGGGTGGATTCCTAGACTTTGTTGTAATATTGATTTTTTGGAATAAAGAGCTGTTGGAATCAACTGTTGCATGGCCTACTGGATGAAGAATTGAAGCAGAGGGCTTGTCACGGACTTCTTGAATCAACCACTGGACCAATAAGTCCTCTATATCTTGTGTTTTAAAGTTTTCTTATTTTATTACATCATCCGGGTTTCACAATCTGAATGATAAAGAAAAGATTTAATTTCAGAATATGCTTGATTGCACTTTGTTTTCAAGTCATTATTGTTCTCTGTGTTTTCTTCAGAATTAGGATCAGTAGTGAAATCTTAATTGCTGATGTTTCCTAATTCTTTCATGTTGATTATTTGTTAAAGAATACTTAACTGCTCCTTATCAGTAATCATCCAATTTCCCTCTTTAAATAGGTTGAAGGATCCTTAACTGCCCTTTCACCCTATTTGAGTCCATTCCATCTGTTTCAAGTCTTTATTTGTTCCCTATTTGACTACCTTGCTCTGTGAAACCATCCTCTATTAAGAAACCAAATCCAGAAAGCCATCTTCTTTGACTCCATTAGCCCAATGGCCTAAACTACTCTGTCTTACCTCTTTGTTCTATTGAATCTCACCACCCCAACTCAAACAAAACTCTTGAACTTCATAACTACCCTAATACCTTTAAAAACAAAGCTAAATCATAAAGAGAGAGCCTTCTCTGGATACAAATTGGCTAGATTATGTATCTAAAAGATTGGTCAGTGGTTACCTCAGCCTCCTTTCCCTTTCTTACGACTTTTGGGAAAACCTGAGTGATAACACATGGATAGATTTTGCTCTTCCCAAAGTTATAGTGCTCAGATAGATCTTTCTAATGAGCTATTGTACACATCAAACAGAGATCGGGTGCCAAAGTTACAACCTCGGGAAGTTGATGTACCAACTTACCCAAAACGGGGCCCACAATTTGGCGTTTCATCTTCTAGGGTTAGGTTTTGGGATGCTAAGGGTTTTCCATTGTTTCTCAACAATAAATATGCCTTCAAGCTTCATTGTAACACAATTCAGAGGCATGTAGCCGCCACATCTATTCTCAGAAATAAGCTACCATCGCCCTAGCTGGTTTATTTCCAATTCTGGTTGTAAGCATATTTCAATATTTTACATTAATGAACTGAAGTATTATTTCTACTGCATCTCTATGTTTATGGTTATCTCTGTAATTTGTTGCGTTCCTGTTTAAATCCGGATCAACGTATATTTAAGTAATATCTCTTTTACAATATGTATGGCCTATTGCAATCAAACTTCCTTGTAGAATGATTCAGTGTTCTTTACTTCTTGATTCTCTTATTGGATTCTTCTCGATACTAGGTTCCAACCTCCATCTAACTAAGGTCGCGAGATGCCTTGGGTGAGACTCCTTACCCATTCTTGGTAAGGTGAAAATGTTGTCGTTGTGCTAGACTACATCGAAGACTTGTTGGCCCATGTGCCCAAACTTGGGGTCTCGACCCTATTGTTATTTCTATGCCAACAAATGGTTCCATCATTAGGACCATAAAATTTCAAAAGGGGGTTTGGAATTGGTATCAAGGATCTTTAAGAAAGAACTGAAAAACTGGTGGAATGGGCATGTGGACTAGTTTGTTTCTTAGCAAGCTCAAATCTGCCAATGAAGTATCAGGAAGCTGAAGGAAGAAATCCTATACTCGGATCCAACTAGTGATCAATACAAGATCTTATGGTGTAATTTCCTAAAAGAAATTTACAACTGGTTGCAGAGATTGCGAGTGAAAGGAAAGTCCAATGGATAAGATCCATCTCGTTGTGCCTGGACTCAAGGACCTTACTAAGCTACATCGCCTTGATACATATGTGATGAGCACAACATATTTCTGGGTACAAACCATGCTGGAGTGATACATTATTGAGTTTGCAACAGAAACTCATTAGCCTTTTTCAAAAGTTGAAGTCGTGTTCCAATCAAGGTTACAAGGGAAGCTATTGAAGTAGTTTACCCTGTGGATTAATATTTTAATGGTGTAACAGGGATTGTTGGTGTTCTAGAACCCAAGCATGGCAGCGTAACCACTTAGTACTAGGCAAAGGACCTAAAGGGAGGGTTTCTACCAAGTGGGGAACTATGACAATGTCACGAGAATGGATGCAAATTCCTTCTAAAAGGCCAGGTATCTGAGAGCACAAAGGAGAGCACAGATAACAGATAAATGGTGAGAAAGGGCTATGTAGGAGATTAAAAGGCAACATAAGGGTTTGCACAAAGTAGGAGTGGTGTTAAGAGATCTGGAAGAGGAATAAAGTTTGGAATAAATTTCAGTGGGAAGGGCAAAGACAGTCACAACAACTGTGGGTTCAGAAGGTGACAGGGACCCACCCCCACAAGTAGAAATGGAAATGTTGGATGGAATGGGCCACTTAGGCTCGAAGGGAAGCCTAGATGATGACATGCACTTTGCTATAAGGAGACTATTTTATGAAGATGATGTGTCCAAAGGGATCAATGATCTACCTCCCCAAAGCTTGAGTAGTGTCTCCCAAAACCTTCTCCTGGTACTTGATCATAATCCTGACAAATTCTTATCTAATTTAATCAAACTATAAGAGTTAACAGTGTGCATGCTAATTACAAAGCTAGTTCTAGTAGTAGCGGAAGTAGCAGTAGTGATATGAGTATGAAAGGATCATTACAGCTTGGGTTGCCCTTATTTTTACTCCTAGCATAGGCTCAATAAAAAATGGCAGGATCATTCACTAGGTATCCAAAGTTCTCTGGTAAAGGGAACAACGATGTAGAGCAACATTGGTACCTATGCGAAGCCATCTAGAGGGCCTGCAAAGCATTGGATGATGTGAATTTAATTTAATTCTAGACCACTCTCATGAAAGAGGCCTTGAGATGGTTCATAAAGTGGTAAAAGTTACACCATAATCCAACTATAGATGATGTTAAAAGAGAATTTGTACAAGAATTTAAACTTCCACAAACCAATTCGCAAGGTTTTTCGGAACTATGGGAAATAAAACAACGGGAAGGAGAGACCACATGGGAGATGATGCAGAGATTTAAGGAAATAATTGGCAAACTAAGCTACCTGATAGATCCAAATTATCAAAGGGACTGGTTTATCAAAGCATTATTACCTCTCACCCATACGCCATTAATGAAATAGAAAATTGATACACTACATGATGCTCTCGAGAAAGAAACTCAGATTGAATTTATGGCAGGATACCCACATGAGTATCAAGGGGGAGCGAAACCTTGTGATCCATCCATTTTAGGTCTACAACATCAAATTGTGAATTTGGCAGAGAAGTTCAAGGATCTTCAACCAACCCACCCGACGCGACGAAATGGATTTTGTACCACTTCGGTCTACACCAGTAGGACCACCTAGGTATACACCTACAACAGGAGTTACGTAAATAATGTCACAAGGTTTATACACCGGGTGAAACCAGCTAGTGTAATGTGAGGTATACAGGGAATATGGGCACCCCCCTCGTCTGTGACTGATATTTCAAAATTACTTGAATGTTCCAAATAACAATTACTATGAATTTTGTGATTCAACAACTCACCATACTGATCATTGTAGGGCATTGGATTCTCTAGCTGATCGGTTAGACCGATCAACCTTCTGAGTCAATGAGACTCCTCAAGGGCGAGGAGGAGGAGGAACAAGGGGAGGAATGACAAGCGGAAGAGGCCCAATTCACTGTTACAACTGTGATCAAGAAGGGAATGTTTTGTGGGATTTCCCACTACCAAGAAGACCATGGTGCTCTCAGTGCAGGGTCAACGCACATGCAAGAGAGGACTGTCCAGAACTAATTGCAAGATGGGAAGAGAGGAAACACTAGAGGGGAGAAGATTTAATTAATGCAGAGCCAAGGTTTTAGGAGGCAGCCCCCCTCTCGAATATCAATATAGTTACACTTGGAGGAAAAAAAACTGGAGCTAACCTGGGAGACATGGATCAGCCCAAGATTATAAGACTGACCTCCCCAAAGTGCTCATATGACCCTCAGCAGTAGAAGCGGTATTTCAAGGAAGCCAAATAAGTTTTCAATAATTTGACAAGACGTGAAGGGTCAAAGAAAGAGAAGCTAGGATCTCTTAACACTAAGAGCTTGGGCCTGCCACAGTCTAATGTCCAAACCATCGAAGAATGCTTCATATTATTTCTGAAAATCGTGAACAACGACTAGATGTTGGGGAAGTTGTGGAAAAGTCTGAAAACGACCATCCCAAACAAGGCGGTTGAGGGAGGACTCATATCCACCAACCTACATGAAACAAACTCTAGGAGGGTACAAAGGAACAAGAAGAGAACAGAAAGGGAGTTTTGGATTGACGCTCAGATTGTGGGGTTTCAGATTAAGGAAACTATGTTGGATCTCGGCATAGATGTCAACATTTTTCCAAGAAAAACATGGGAAGTCCTGGGAAAACCTCAGTTGATATTTTCACCAATCCTGTTGCATATGGTGAATCAATATTGTATCCTCTTGATTGGGTGACTAGAAGACATGGAAGTGGGTGTAGAGGGGGGGAAGACCCATGCATACTTTGAAGTGATAGACATCATGGGGGACAAGGACCCCTAACTAGCGTGTATCCTCTCAATTGGGTGATCGGAAGACATGGAAGTGGGTGTAGAGGGGGGGAGGACCCATGCATACTTTGAAGTGATAGAAATCATGGGGGACACAGACCCCTACCCAGCGTTGCTCAAGATAGACTGGGCCTTTGAGAACTACACCATAATTTATTTGAAGAAGGAACTAATGAATTTTGAGGTAGAATGGGTTAGGGTGATTCAACCTATAAACCCTTATCAGGGACCATGATTCACAGAACCAACAGATAATAGGGAAGAGCTAGGATTGTTGGATCAAATATATATACTTACAATAGGAAGAGGCGAGTATTGGTGGGCTCCAGTATTGTAGCAATAATGCTACAACTCCTGGGGCTTCCTGTCTCTAATTTTATCAACCCGGTAGTTCGTACAAACATGGAAGCGACGGTGTTGTATGCACAAGTACTAGCTCTTGTCGCAGCTATCACTTGGTCAGCTGGCACAAGTCCGCTAGGGCTCAAGCCAACTTCTATATGCTCTCAGAAGAAGCTTTCTAAATGATGGATGAAGGCTATCTCAAGGGAAATTGATCTACTTTGCAAAAATGAACTGAAAGCCAACCAAAACATGAAACCCTAGTAAACCCTAATTTGACTAGTTTGACCTCTATGATGCAATAATGAAAGTACAAATGTCTAAAAAGGATGCCATTACTTCTAATGATGTGAAATTCATGAACTCAAACTACTTCCATGAAAAAGAACATTGTTTTTGTATTTTTTCTTAAGTGGATGGAGTGATTATGGTTTTGTTTCTTATTAGGGTTTGGCTGTGCAGAGGTGGTGCGAAGGGAGAGAAAGCTTGGGAAAGGTCAAGAGGGCTAGGAGAGGTCCCAGAGGGTCCCTAGCATCAGTCCCCAGAAGTCTACAACGTTCAGATGTTCGGCAACCAAGTTTGCAGGCTTCTACAGGATGTCTACAGGGGATCCTACAGGAAACTAAGGAATTCTACAGGAAGTCTGCTAACTTCTACAGGATGTGCTGTAAGTGGAAGTTTTGGGTGATGGTGAAGTGATGGAACGGTATGGGTGGATAGGTAAGGTGGAGATGGAGCTTGTGATGACTCAGGGGCAGAGAAACAGGATGGAGAAAGAGTGCACGAAGTTGGTTGGTGGATAGAAGGATGGCAGCAACGAAAGGTCAAAAAGATGAAGCTACGTGGGCAATGGAAGGCTTGGAAGGTGAACGAGCTGAACAGAGGTCGAGTAGGTGGCTTGAGGCGAGGTTAGGAAGAAGAAGAAGGAAGTGGAATGATATTGAGCAGTGTAAATAAAACAAATTGCTTATGTCTTGCACCAAAATGAGAATCCATTAACCTGTGCTACCTGTGCTATTAAATCAATAAACAGTGATGTAAATCATGAAGAAAAGTCGTGCATGGAATTGTAACGAAGAAGTATGGCTCAAGAGAAAAATGCATGGAAGGATCCACGATTAAAACGACTGTGTTGCAGCTTGCATAAAAGTGGAAAAAGACTACGTTTTTTTTGGTGGTTGGTATAGACTGCACCCCAATCCCTAAACAGAGATGGCAGTGAAGGCACTAACAACCTTTTCTTGGAGCTCCAGTGGATTACAAACCTCCTATTCTGATCTAAGCAACTGAAAGTGATTTAACCATAAGCTAATCCTACTCAATCTTATTAAAGAAATCAAATCAGCAGATTGTGTTCTTGAAATGCATATCAAAACAAGGAAACAAAGTGCTGGAAAGAAAGGCAAATAACACTACAAGAAGAGGAGATCTATTGCTCTCAGGTTGGGCCCTAACCTGAGAGCTATAGCTCCCTTAAAAGCTCAGAATTAGATCCAAATCTGCTTGCCTTTATTCATAATCAAAAGTCTAATGTCATGCCAAAACTGGCTTACAAAAACAAACACCGAGCTGTGCTCAGAAATTACAATATCAGTCCAAAAGTTCAAAAAGCCCCTAACAAAGGCTATGGCCTTCATATTTATACAAAATGAAGATCAAGCTGGCTTCCTCCATTCGTGGAGCTTGGCTGTCCAACTGAAAGTCAAACTGCTGTAAAACTGCTGATCCTGTAGAACGGGTTGGCTGCGTTTAAGCTCGGTGGGGAGAGCTGTTGGAGCTCGGAGTTAAGGTGAAAATCACGAGGAAGGTCATCAAGACCGTGGACAACCTCCCTATGAACCCACAATGTCACCTTTGCTGTCTCCTTGTCTCCTTTTGCGAGATCTTTTGCTCTCTTTAATGCCAAAAACCTGAAATCATCATGTATTAGCCACATAGATATAATGTCTGCCTTTTTTCCTACAAACAACACGAATATACTAAGAAATGAATGCATAAGTGATAAAAGATGAATGGTTGAACAAGGTAAGTAGGCCAATATGAGCCCAAATTGTACCAAAAATTGGGGCTCATCATCACCCCCCAGCTAAAATATTTGCTCATCCTTGAGCAACTTTGCTCCAGCTCCTTGTCCTTGGCCGAGAACTAGGGCCCGGAGCATGCTCTTCCTTTCCTGTTCTTGGTGGCCCTGCCTCTTCTGCCCCTGGCGGTGACGAGGGTGGCGCTTCCTCCCCCTTTCCTGTTTCCTTGAGCCGGGCTTCGGAAGCCGATTGGCCTATCCTTCGTGTCCAGGAAGTTATTTTTGGGCTTCCCCTCTCGGGGGTGGCCGATGTTTTAGAGGGGGACCTTTCACTGGGTGAAGTAGGGACACCCCCTAAAATGGTTTGGCTGCTGGGTGGAGGCTGTGGCTTGCCCGTGTTTATTCTCTTACTTCTCCTGGCTTCAAAAGGTAGAGGGATCTCCCTCTCTCTCTTCTCCTTCGGCTTTGGAGGTGTACTGAGGGCGGCCAGCGCAGCTACTGCCTCCTTTTCGAGAATGCCAGCCTTCTCTTTCTTGCATTTTGCTTTCTCAGGGCTCCCTGTAGAGGGCCCCTTCTTTTCTGATTTCGGGCTTCCTGTAGAAGACCTTGCTTTACCCACTTCCGGGCCTTCTGTAGAAGACCCTTTCTTTACCAATTTTGGGCTTCCTGTAGAAGACCCTGTTTTAGCCACTCTCGGGCTTCCTGTAGAAGCCCCTGTTTTGGTAATTTTCGGGCTTCCTGTAGAAGCCCCTTTTTCAATGATTCTCAGGCTTCCTGTAGAAGCCTCTTTTTCAATGATTTTCGGGCTTCCTGTAGAAGACCCTTTTACTATTTTCGGGCTTCCTATAGAAGCCTGTTTCTGCTTTCCTATAGACACGGCTGTCACCACCTTTGCTTGCTTTGCTGCATGGGTTTTGCTTTTTGGTTTGGTTGCATGTGCTGATGAGGTACTTGGGCTGATGTGGACCACCTCAGTTTTGTCCGTTCTTCTCTTCAACCTCTTTTCTCTTGCTGACAAAATGGGTGTGTCACCTTTTTCTTTGTCATCCTTTTCCTCATGCTTCTTCTTTTGTTCTTTATTCTGCACTGTGGTCGGGGTCTTCTGGCCTTTTTCTTTCTTTCCCTCGGGCACTGCTTCTTTTTCCTCACTGCTGGAGGAACCCGTTTCTTCAATCAGCATTTTTATGTCTCCATCTCTTGTCAAATTCCTGAATGATTCCCATGAGAGGGGAACATTATATGAATGAAGCGCATCCTCCACAAGAAGTTTGATCAACCCATGGTGGGCTACCTGATCTGGTATGCCTTCTTTTAACTTTGTGGCACACTCAATTAGGGACTGTAGCAGGAAATAAGGAATGCTCAGTTTCTGCTCTACAGGAAGATCAATCTGGTGCCTCAATTCAGTGAGCAACCGAAAGTGATATGCGTACACGATGCTAAAACGGCCTTCACAGGTTATATACTTCATGATTTGCAGGCTGACTTCATTCCATGGTAGCAGCAAGCTGGTTCTTCGCACCCCATTTTTGTCCTCCGAGAATTCCTCCTCAGGTGGAAAGAATTCTTTCTTGGCCTGCTGGCTCAATTTCCTTTCTTCCTTATCCCATGGCAAACCCATCGGAAGTTCAGTAATTCAACTGATATATTGAGGGGTGAGCTTGAGGCTTAGACCCCTGAAGTTCACTGTGGCCAGTGTCTTGGATTTCGGCTTCAAAGCCTACAAAAATTCTTCTGCCACTTCATCATCGTAACCCTGCAACTTGTCACAAAAAGATATCCATTGAACCCGTGTGAAGAGCTCTACCACTTCCTGGTTTTCCCTTAACTTGGTTGAATCAGTGGGTTCTCGTCTAATAAACCCACCCGGCATGATAAAACGGTTTCCTTAACCAGAGGTGGTGATTGTGGAAGAAATTTGGTTTACTGAGACAGAGCGTAGAATGTCATGCACATAATCCACAAAACTTATCCCTGAGGAACTTAACACAGTTTAATTACTCGACATCCTGTAGAATGACAGTATAGGCACAGCAGACAACAATTTCACCGTTTTTCTATGACCAGACTGTGGACGACAATCCTGCCACCTTTAATAACCAGTGCATGAAGAGTTCAGGGTTACCTTTTTAATTGGCCACCTTTTTACGTGAGGCACCCGCTTTCCTGTAGAAACTGCATTCCTGTAGGATGACAGCGTTCCTGTAGAATGACAGCGTTCCTGTAGAATGCAGCGCGCGATTTTCGGGAGAGACTGCAGTCGGTCTGCGCCTTGGGTGTGCTTCTCAATCGTTCTGATAGCCAAAGGCTCGGCGTATCAAACTGCAGAAGGATCAGGATAGCCGCTCGAGTTCAAAACGGTGGTTGATAAATGCATGAGTGCAATCTAGCCGATTAGATTTTGAATTCGGCGGAATCCGTGGCGCGGGGGGTGAGCTGTCCCCGCCGGACCATTGGGTGACGTCATCCCATCATTCAACTGCGCGTTCACTTGTTGCTGCATCAATTCCCGCAGATCTGCCACCGCCTCTTCGGTTAAACTCGTTTTTTTTCGACGGGATTGCTCTCACGTGCGTGCTGCTATTCTTTTTGTCATGGCCGCCACCCACACATCCAACTAGACCATTAACTGGCCGACGTGGCCGGCCAAATGACCATACGGCCGCTCAACCCATTCACCTTTACACTTAGCAATCAATCAAAGTAACATTCATGCAATCTGATGGAAGGAAGGGTCGAGACACTTACCTGCGTGGCTGCACATGATGTTTCGGTTCTTTGGACGCTGATGAGTCGATTTACCTGCTGCTGGCGAACTTACACAGGCCCGGAGGTCCATGTTCACGAGCTGCTGACGATGGATAGGATGCTTCAGTTGCATGCGCCCACGTTTCATTGCATATGGCCTGCACTGTGAATGGTATCCACTCTAGCAGGCTTAACTGTTACAGGACTCCCGCGGGATGTCTTGGAACAGTTCTTCCTCCTTGGGTGCATGTTGCACAACGATGGATGGCCTCACGATCACGCTCCCGGAGCTTCTGGATGACTGTGATGAATATGGTGTGAGATCTCTAGCGTTTTTTTCATTTACAATTTGCTTTTTCTCGAGACTCATCGATCTGCTTGGCTGGTGCAGGTAACTTTGTTGCATGTCGACAAGGATGGTGGAACAAGATAACAGCAATGTGCAAGGGTGGAAACAGTGGCTTGCATGCGTCCAAACCGATCCTTAGCCATTAGATCTCCTCATGAAATGAATTCTGGCCCGTTCTGAGCTTCTACAGGAAGTTTCCTGTAGAAATACAGAGCTTCCTGTAGAAAGGTTGCGTTCCTGTAGAGAGTCTGCACCTTCCTGTAGAAACTCTGCATCTTCCTGTAGAAAATCTGCGTCTTCCTGTATAAGACTAAAGCTGTAATAAAATTGCACATACCTTGGAGAAAATGAGTATTCTTGGAGGAGGTGCTGGTGAGGTGTCCTGACTGCATGATGAGGACCCTTGGCTTTGAGTTAAGAGGCTTCCTCTCCTCCATAGAACATCTGCATGCAATTTTACATAATGAATCTGCTGACCTTGTTTTTTCTTGTTTTTTTCTTCTTGTTTTTTTTCTTTTTTTCTTTTTTTCTTTTTTTGAAAGATAACAGGGGCGCCTCATTGAGGTTTTCACCCTTGCCATCTGCCTTAAGCGCCTCAAAGAGGTTTTCACTCAAGGATCTTTTCCAATCTCCTTATTTTTTTTTTTTGAAAGACAATAGGGGCGCCTCAATGAGGTTTTCACCCCTACCACCTGCCTTGGGCGCCTCAGAAAGGTTTTCACCCAAGGATCTTTATTATTTCATTATATATATATATATATATATATTTTAGATTCTTCAGGGTATGCCCAAAGCAGAGGCAGAACCCTTCTCTATGACCAACACTGCCTTCTCCATAGTTTTGATGAACTCTTGTCTTGAGGGAGGCTTCCTGTAGATCTTCAATCGATGCCCATTGACAAGCATGGGGATGGCTTCCTCATCAATGGTCCGAATAAGAACAGATCCATTGTCATGACATTTTTCCACTGAATATGGCCCTAGCCATCTGGTTCTCAGCTTTCCCTTGAAATCTTTGTATTTGGAGTCATACAACAAAGCCCAATCTCCTGGCTGAAATTGCTTGTCATGGAGATGTTGGTCATGCCACACCTTTCTCTCAAGTTGAACCACTTCTGAGTGAAGGAGGGCCTGCATTCGGTGCTCATCCAGTCCATTCAGCTGCAATAGCCTTTCTTGTTGTGCATGGCTGAGATCTAGGTCAAGCTGAGCTGCCATCCTCAAAGTGTTGTATTCAAACTCAATGGACAGCAAAGCTTTCTTCCCATAGACCAGCTCATAAGGTGTGAAGCCGGTGGTGGTCTTCCAAGTGGTGTTGTAAGCCCATGTGGCTTCAACCAGGTGATCTGCCCAGTCCTTTCTGCTGCTGCTCACCACCTTAGTCAAGATCCCTTCTAATGCTCTATTAGTGACTTCCACCTGCCCATTTGCTTGAGGGTGATAGGGGGTGGAAGTCCTATGCTTGATATTGTGATGAGCTAGTAGATCTTCAACCAGGTGGGAGGTGAACTAGCTCCCTTGATCAGTGACCAGCTCTCTTGGATAGCCAAACTTATAAAAGATGTTTTCTCTTAGGAACTCGGCCACCTTTTCTTCTGTTGCTGCTTTTATTGCTTTGGTCTCTGCCCACTTTGTCAGGTAGTCAGTGCACACAATGATGTAAGGCCTTTGCCTCGAAGGAGGGTTGATTGGGCCCACAAAGTCCATACCCCACTTCTCAAATGGCTCAAGAGTCACCTGAGGTTGGAGAGGCATCTCATCCCTTTGGGTCGGTTTCCCCATTCTTTGGCATTGGTCACACTGGCTGACATATCTTCTGACATCTTGATGAAGTGTGGGCCAATAGTAGCCTGCCTGCAGGATCTTGAAGGCAGTTCTCTTTGCTGCAAAATTTCCTCCACAAGGCCCATCATGACAAGTGAGGAGGATATCAAAGACTTCCTCCTCCCTTACACAACGCCTTAAGATCTGATCGGGGCCAAGCTTGAACAGGTTGCCCCCAATCCAAGTAAATGAGGCACTTTTTCTGATGATTCTGCTCTTCTCTCTTGAAGATAGGTGCGGAGGGAACTGTGCTGAAACAAGGTAGTTTGCTATAGCAGCAAACCATGGAGAGAGTACTGAAATAGCAAACAGATGTTCATCGGGCATCTGGTCATCCACGGTTCCATCCTCATCTGCAGACAAATCCAATCTAGATAAAAAGTCAGCAACAACATTTTCTCTACTTGGTTTGTCAACAATGGTCAAATCAAACTGCTGCAATAAAAGTAACCATCTAATAATACGAGCATTCACATCTGGTTTATTCATTAAATATCTAATTGCAGCATGGTCTGTATGTACAAAGGTTTGATAGCCAGTGATATAATGTCGGAACTTGTTCAGTGCATGGACCACAGCCAAGAATTCTTTCTCGGTTACAGTGTAATTCAGCTCAGCTTTGGACAAGTTTTTGCTAACAAAGTAAATGGCATATGGAAGTTTTTGCTCAACTTGTCCTAAAGCTGCACCTATGGCTTTGTTCGAGGCATCAATGTGGATGTGGAAAGGTAGGGCCCAATTTGGACCTCTCAGGATTG
The DNA here is from genome assembly GCA_031772625.1 of Pinus tabuliformis. Lineage (NCBI taxonomy): Eukaryota > Viridiplantae > Streptophyta > Pinopsida > Pinales > Pinaceae > Pinus > Pinus tabuliformis. The sequence continues at coordinate 184,759,294 of CM062816.1, read as the reverse complement.
GGGCTGACACCAACTTGTCCTTCAATTCATTTAAAGCCCTCTGACAATCGTCAGTCCATTTAAACTCCACATCTTTTGCCAACAGGCCAAACAATGGCGAGGCTAGCTTTCTGAAGTCTTTAATGAATCTCCAGTAATATCCTGCTAATCCCAAGAAACCCTGAACATCCCTTACCTTTTGAGGAGGTGGAACCTTCTTGATGAGAGCAATTTTGTTAGGATCCACCTGCAACCCTTGGCAAGAAATGGTATGGCCTAGCACGGTCCCTTCAGTCATTAGGAATTCACATTTTTCAGGACTAAGGGACAAGTTCATCTCAATGCATTTAGTTAGGACTTTTCCCAGATTGGACAATGCTTCCTGGAAGTTGGCCCCATAAGGAGTAAAGTCATCCATATAGATTTCCACTGCATCATGGACCAGCTCCGAGAAGATGCTCAAAACAGCTCTTTGGAAGGTAGCAGGAGCATTGCATAGCCCAAAGGGAAGGACTCGGTAGGCAAAGGTGCCCCAAGGACAAGTGAAGGTGGTCTTATCTTTGTCTTCTGAGCTGATTTGGATTTGGTTGTACCCACTAAACCCATCCAAGAAAGAGAAGAACTTCTTTCCTGCCAGTCCATCCAACACTTGATCTATGAAAGGTAGAGGGAAATGGTCTTTCTTGGTAGCTTTGTTCAGTTCTCGGTAGTCCACACAGATTCTCCATTTCCCATTTTTCTTGGGAACCAACACCAGAGGGGACACCCATTCACTATCTGAGATGGGGTAGATGAATCTGGCATGCAACAGTTTTTGCAATTCTTCCTTGACAATGTCCTTAAGGGCTGGATTGATTCTCCTCTGGGGTTGCCTAACCGGCTTACAATCCTCTTTGATGTATATGTGATGGGTACAGACCGAAGGATGGACTCCTTTCATCTCCTTATAGCTCCAAGAAAAAGCATCTAGGTGACTGGCCAACAGGCTACACAGCTCCTTTTCCTGGGAAGGAGATAGGGAGGAGCTGATCTTTAACATTCTCTCGGGGCCGAACTCCACAGTCTTGACTCTGGGAGTGACAGGGTTGGTTTTACAAAGATCCACTAAGGTGCTAGCTTGGGCATCCTCCACCAATTTCTCTAAGGATAGTGCACTGGAAGGTGGATTCTGGATCAGGGTCTCGATCAAGTCATCCTCGGTTGGGGGGTCTCTTCTAGTGGTATCTAAGGTGCACAGAGGTGCTGAGTACACCTCGTCTTCCTCTCCTTCCTCTAACTAGAGTGGTAAGTCATGCTCTAAGGAGGGTTGGGCAGGAGGGTATAGGACTAGCTGTTTGGACATAGGACCATTTTTTATGGTAATATTTCCTGCACGACAACTTATGTAAGCATCTGCAGTGGCTAACCAAGGCCTTCCCAAAATGAGAGGATATCCAGTAAGCTTTGCCTTGGGTTGCAGAACCAAGAAATCTGCAGGGTATTCCCAAGAGTCGATAGAGACCAAGACATCCTCCCATAATCCCTTCGGGAGTCACAGTGGAGCGATCTGCTAATTGCAGTACTGTCGAAGTCTTCCTCAAGGAACCCTGAAGATTGAGTTTGAGCATGGTATCCCTGGTCATCACATTAATGGCAGCCCCCAGATCAATCAAGGTGTGAGGTATGATGGTGCCATTGATGTGGACATCTACTACAGGACTTCCAGGATCTAGGTACTTTGGGCAGATGACTTGTCCTAACATAAGGTCAGACAGTTGTCCTGTGACATTGATGGTTGAGGCATCTTTCTTCCTCCTGCCTGGGTGTTTGAAACACTTTTCCTTAACCAGTTTGTTGTATATTGGGACATCCTTGATGGCTTGGAGAAGTGGTATTTTTACACACAACTGCTTGAGCTCACCCAGAAGCTCATCCTCCTCTGGTTTGGGTTGTGTGGTGGCTGTCAGTCTCTTAGGAAAGGGTGGAATAGCCTTTGGTTCACTTTCCTGTTTATCTTCCTCATCCTCTGGGGGAGGAGGTTGGTGATCTGGTAGAGTCTTTCCAGATCGAAGATTGATCTCCTGGATCTCCACAGCATAGGTAGGGCATGAGGTTTCCCCAGTGTATACCTGTTGGGCCTGTCTATTGTTGGGGTTCGGGTTCGGTTGAGAAGGCATTTGAGGTTGCCTTGGAGGAGCAGGAGGTAATGGCTGAGGTTGAACTGGTGGTGGAGGCAAAATGGCGGGAGGAGTATTGTACTGGGGCCTCCACCCCGACTGAGGTGCATTCCACTGAGGCTGTGGCTGGGCATGTGACTGATATAAATGAGAAGTAGGTTGAGTAGGGTACTGAGGTGGATAAGACCATGGAGGAGGCATGGACCAGGAAAGATGAGCAGGGGGACCCCAGGAAGGCATAGGAGTCGATTGGTTGGGGCTGTAATAAGCTTGAGGTGCCCCTTGCATTCCCTGCTGATAAGGTCTAGATCCTTGTGGCCTCCTTTGGTTGAGGTAATAGAGAGGTTCAGTGGGAGCTTCTGTCCCTTGGTATATGGCTTTAAACCCAGGTAAGGTTGGACACTGATTTGTGGGATGGTCCTCCTCACAAACGAAACATACTTCAACCGAATGCAATGGGCATTCGTTCTTAGGGTGTCTCCTTGTGCACCTAGGGCAGAAGACAGCCAAGGCTCTCTCAGCTTCCTCTTTCTTCTGCTGGATCCTAAATGTGTCCAGCTGCATGGAAATGGTCTGTCTCACCTCACTCTTAAGATCTTCTAATTGATTTGCAAGCTCATGTTTGGAGAAAGGGACACTAGTTGAGAGGAGGTTTCCTCTACCTCGTTTCCGAGCTGCCCTAGAGTGATTTCTAAACACAGTCTTGATGTCCTCATAAGGCAGTTGGTAAATGTCCCCCCCAGCTAACATGTGAAGGGTATCTAAGAGGTCTTCAGGGACTCCTCGGAGCAGGACCAACTTGAGGGATTCAGGGTCAAGTGTGCACCTGGCCCGCTTATAGCTAAGTTGGAACCTCTCCTCATAATCCTCTAAGGACTCATCATTCCCCATGGTCATCCGAAAGATTTCTCCCTTGGTTTCCTTAGACCTACAATAATCCCTGTACTTGGTATTGAAAGCTTGCTGCATCTGAGCCCAAGTGGTGATACTATTCCCAGGTAAGCCCATGAACCAGCGTAATGCTGCATCCTTAAGAGTTGAAGGGAAGAGTTTCAACTTTTGCTCATCTTCAGTATAGTCATAGGTTCTACAAAGGACAGCAAACTCAAACAGGAAGGTATCAGGATCTTCAGTAGTCAGTCCATGGAAGTGAGGTAAGGCAGAGGGGCTAATGTTCTTCATTTTCATCTCTCCATTGGTCTCTCGGATGGGGAAGGCACCTTCTATTCTCTCATCCTCTCTTCTATTGTCAGCCATAGCTTCAGATGGAGTGGTCTCTAACTCTTCTTCTTCTATAGGTTCTTTGTATATCTCGGGATGTTCACCTATAGGTTCTTCTGGATCACTGTCACCAAAGAAGAGAGAAGGGTGACTCAGTGATGTGGTGGGGGTGTTGGGTAGGAATTTGCCTGATTTATCTCAGTTTCTACGAGGCATGAAATGGAAAAGACTTTCTTTTTTTTTTTGATTTCTTTTGCTTTTTCCTTGGTACCTACAAAACTGAAATGGATTGATCTACAACTAATCTATAAAGATGCAGAATTAAACTGAAAGCAGGAAAGAACTAATCTACTTTGCTCAAATGAAATTGCAGGAATGGAAACACTAGTCTACGCTTGTAGAAATGAAATGCTAGTCTATGAAAGCAGGAAATGCTAATATATGAAAGCAGGAAATGCTAATCTATGAAAGCAGGAAATGTCTATGCTACTTTTGCAGAATGGAAATGAAATAAACTACTTAGCGGAAGGCAAGAGTAAGAAAATAGAAGAAAAGCAACAATTACTAATACTCTGACGCTTCCCCGGCAACGGCGCCAAAAAGATGGTGGGCTCCAGTATTTTAGCAATAATGCTACAACTCCTGGGGCTTCCTATCTCTAATTTTATCAACCCGGTAGTTCGTACAAACTTGCAAGCGACGGTGCTGTATGCACAAGTACTAGCTCTTGTCACAGCTGTCACTTGGTCAGCTGGCACAAGTCCACTAGGGCTCAAGCCAACTTCTATATGCTCTCAGAAGAAGCTTTCTAAATGATGGACGAAGGCTATCTCAAGGGAAATTGATCTACTTTGCAAAAATGAACTGAAAGCCAACCAAAACATGAAACCCTAGTAAACCCTAATTTGACTAGTTTGACCTCTATGATGCAATAGTGAAAGTACAAATATCTAAAAAGGATTCCATTACTTCTAATGATGTGAAATGCATGAACTCAAACTACTTCCATGAAAAAGAACATTGTTTTTGTATTTTTGCTTAAGTGGATGGAGTGATTATGGTTTTGTTTCTTATTAGGGTTTGGCTGTGCAGAGGTGGTGCGAAGGGAGAGAAAGCTTGGGAAAGGTTAGGAGGGCTAGGAGAGGTCCCAGAGGGTCCCTAGCATCAGTCCACAGAAGTCTACAACGTTCAGATGCTCGGCAACCAAGTTTGCAGGCTTCTACAGGATGTCTGCAGGGGATCCTACAGGAAACTAAGGAATTCTACAGGAAGTCTGCTAACTTCTACAAGATGTGCTGTAAGTGGACGTTTTGGGTGATGGTGAAGTGATGGAACGGTATGGGTGGATAGGTAAGGTGGAGATGGAGCTTGTGATGACTCAGGGGTAGAGAAACAGGATGGAGAAAGAGTGCACGAAGTTGGTTGGTGGATAGAAGGATGGCAGCAACGAAAGGTCAAAAAGATGAAGCTACGTGGGCAATGAAAGGCTTGGAAGGTGAACGAGCTGAACAGAGGTCGAGTAGGTGGCTTGAGGCGAGGTTAGGAAGAAGAAGAAGGAAGTGGAATGATATTGAGCAGTTTAAATAAAACAAATTGCTTATGTCTTGCACCAAAACGAGAATCCATTAACCTGTGCTACCTGTGCTATTAAATCAATAAACAGTGATGTAAATCATGAAGAAAAGTTGTGCATGGAATTGTAACGAAGAAGTATGGCTCAAGAGAAAAATGCATGGAAGGATCCACGATTAAAACGACTGTGTTGCAGCTTGCATAAAAGTGGAAAAAGACTGCGTTTTTTTTGGTGGTTGGTATAGACTGCACCCCAATCCCTAAACAGAGATGGCAGTGAAGGCACTAACAACCTTTTCTTGGAGCTCCAGTGGATTACAAACCTCCTATTCTTATCTAAGCAACTGAAAGTGATTTAACCATAACCTAATCCTACTCAATCTTATTAAAGAAATCAAATCAGCAGACTGTGTTCTTGAAATGCATATCAAAACAAGGAAACAAAGTGCTGGAAAGAAAGGCAAATACACTACAAGAAGAGGAGATCTATTTCTCTCAGGTTGGGCCCTAACCTGAGAGCTATAGCTCCCTTAAAAGCTCAGAATTAGATCCAAATCTGCTTGCCTTTATTCATAATCAAAAGTCTAATGTCATGCCAAAACTGGCTTACAAAAACAAACACCGAGCTGTGCTCAGAAATTACAATATCAGTCCAAAAGTTCAAAAAGCCCCTAACAAAGGCTACGGCCTTCATATTTATACAAAATGAAGATCAAGCTGGCTTCCTCCATTCGTGGAGCTTGGCTGTCCAACTGAAAGTCAAACTGCTGTAAAACTGTTGATCCTATAGAACGGGTTGGCTGCCTTTAAGCTCGGTGGGGAGAGGTGTTGGAGCTCGGAGTTAAGGTGAAAATCACAAGGAAGGTCATCAAGACCGTGGACAACCTCCCTATGAACCCGCAATGTCACCTTTGTTGTCTCCTTGTCTCCTTTTGCGTGATCTTTTGCTCTCTTTAATGCCAAAAACCTGAAATCATCATGTATTAGCCACATAGATATAATGTATGCCCTTCTTCCTACAAACAACACGAATATACTAAGAAATGAATGCATAAGTGATAAAAGATGAATGGTTGAACAAGGTAAGTAGGCCAATATGAGCCCAAATTGTACCAAAAATTGGGGCTCATCAAGTACTACATCAACCTAATGGCTGAAGGGTCTATCAGCTAGTGGAGCATTCAGAGTTTGTAGGTTGGCTTAGAAGTCGCTTTGGATGATTGGAAGTAAGGTGGATACAAAAAAAACACTAGACGTTGTGCCACAATCTGTTAGATCAATTGGATTAGCACTGAGTTATGAAACTTCCCTATTTTTAATGGTATAGATTCAGTCAATTCATTTATTAGCAGGATTGATGCAAATGTTCTTGAGGAGCACAAAGTACCTCTACTAAATGTCATATTACAAACGACACCAGCATGGTGGTGGGGATTTCACCATAACTACCTCCAAGCATGGGAGAAGATCAAAATAGCCATGGAAGTAAGATTTAGACAAGCAAGGGAGTACCCTCAAGATTTCGTCAAGTACAGGTGGGACTTTGACCCTCAACAACATTTGCAAAATTGTAAGGATAGATGGAACCAGGATGGAGTTCCAAAGGAGTTGTGGGTGCATGATTTTATACACACCCTAGGAACCTTTCCAAAAGCTTGGTATGTATAAGAAGAAATAAGGAGACAAACTAGAGATTGGGATAGTTTGGCTGATCAGTTTGTCAGTAGATTTTCTATCTCAGATAGCAACAAAAGGCTGACTGAGGCATTGCAGGATTTCAAACGGATTCTTCTTACAACGGGCCAGCTACTGGAGGGCTACATAGATCAGAAGACTCTAGAGCATAGAACATATCTTTCAGTCTAGATATCATGAAGTTGTAGCTTGTGGGAAGGTGGATAGAGAACCAGATGAGGATGATCTGGAGGAATTACGACATTTTTCATTCCATGAAACTGAAGGGGAAAGGGACATCAAGGATGGACCTATGATTGATGCTCCACACTTACTCCCATTAAAATTACAGAAACATAATATCGATATCAATGAAAAACCAAAGTTAGCCTCAATTGGAGATTATTGGGATGAGTAGACTACAAAGGAGATTTTTGACCTCTTGAGAGAATATGAAGATTGGCTCCCCTCATTTGTTGGAGAACTAAATAGGATTAAGGGATAACTAGGGGCGATGAAAATCATGTTGAAACCATACGTAAAGCTAGTGAAACATTGACCAAACAAACTAAACACAAGGGTTAAGGAGAAAGTGTAAAAAGGGATAGATAAGTTCCTAGCAGCAGGGCTTATATTCCTTGTGGATGAGGTAGAGTGGGTAAGTTCAATTGTGATACAAAATAAGAAAGATGCTACAGAGATTAGGGTCTGTGTCGACTACCACAGTCTGAACAATGCTTGTGTTCATGATCCTTTTCCTACTCCATTCAGTGATGAAGTTTTAGATAATGCGGCGGGGAATGAAGCCTATTCTTTTATAGATTGATTCTTTGGTTATCACCATGTCAGGGACATGATTGCAGAGGAGTACAAGAAGAAAACTACATTTACCAAGAAAAGGGGATCATATTCATATCATGCTATGTCATTCGAGCTCAGGAATGCACCTACAATATTCTCAAGGATTATGATTGTTTCCTTTATAGATTACATCCTGAGGTTCTATCGAGGCCTCAAAAATCACTGCATCAACACGGGGGAAACCCACCCGGTCTGGACCTTAAGACAACTCCTTTTCCGTTTAGGTAGTGGCTCTGACTAGATATAATGGGACCAGTTTCCCAATGAAATGTGATTGAATGAATGTTTAATGCTTATAGTGGAGTGAAATAGATGAATTTGTAGCAATGAATCAAATGGAAAACATATGCATTAATCTACTCTACAACCCGACATTGTTTAACATTTATCTAGATGTGATCTATAATGATTCTCCTTAGTAAATGAAAATATAGATTGCTCAAACACCAATGTAAATGAAATTATTTCAAGATGATTATTTTGATTAAATAGCTAATCAAAATAATGTGTATAACTCATATGTCATTTAGAATATCAAAGCAAATTGCTTAACATGTATTTAAAAATATCAATGGCAACATGATCAGAAATGAATACATGTAACTTTGTTCTTTAAATACCACGTAATAAGTAATCCGAAAAGATAAATTCACTCTTTATTTATGGACAAAACATAGGTACAAAGATAGAAATACCAGATGCATGTTGGCTCAGCTCATAAAAGAAATAACAATAGTTTAGTCCTTCTCACAAAGATGATTTCAGGATTACAAAAATGCAACTTCTCAAAATTCTTTATGAAAATTCCTAAAATAATGTTCCAGTCGTTCTATTGAGAAAATTATGAAAGTACAATAGTGCGAGCTTTCATAAACCTATCTTCATAAAATTCAGGACCTTAATTTCATATAAAAAGCAAGCTTAAATAGCAGAAAAACAACTAAATGTATTGCGTAGAGTGTTGAGGGAATTTAAAGAGATCCCTTCAATAAAGCTTAAAGGAAAACAATTTTTTTGTAGGAATTTTTGGATGTAATTTGTTGTCTTCATCAACTTTGTTTGTTCCATCGAATTATCTGGATGTTTTTTTGTCTGTTTGAACTGAACTGCCACTTATCAGCACAACTGTCGTCTGCTGTCATGAACCTGAACATGGAAAACATGAATCAATAGGCTAAAAATAAATGAGACTCATATGCGAGTTTCATTTGAAACAAATCACGTTTTGCAGGAAATCAGGATAAAAATGTAGAGCGTAATAAATCTTGAACACAGACATCATGGAGAAGAATGTGGAGTGAGGTATGTGATAAGAGAGGCAGACTTTATGGTCTTATCGCAGATCGAAAAATAGACGATGAAAAGGGGAGGCTTAGAGGTTTTCTTGCAGGGGGTTCGAAGTGGTAAGTAGTTTTTGAAGAGGGGAGTTCAAGAGAACAAAGGAGTGACATGTAGATATAGGGTTGGACAAAACCATTTTTCAGACCCCCCCTTTGAGAAATTTAAAATTGAGCGCAGGGGTGTCTGAAATATTCTCTGTCGTTGATCTGGACAGATTAGATCTGAGCCGTTTATTTTTACAAGACAAGTCAGGCTTTTCGTATTATAGAAATCGACGTTCAAAGCAAAGGCAAAGGAATGGGTAGGACTATGAAAGTTGTGAAGGACCCAGAAGTGAAATTTCATTAATAACTTTTAAGTTATGTGTCGGGTCTGATCCTTATATCGCAATTCAAATCATAGTCGTAAATCGGCTAAGGTGAAGGATTGTTATAAATTGTGTCCCTTTAAAACTTGCGATTGTGAAGTCCCGGGGTGATGTGGAAGTGTCGTCACGAATGATGTCATGATGACATGATGATGTGACATGGTAGATGACGTGGAGTATGACGTCATAGATGACATGGATCATACCGCAATCGCAATCGGTGGTGTGGAGCAGGGTTTGGGCTTAAGGATTTGGATATTGCGATGTCCTGGATGCGAGATTTTTATTCAATGGACTTAAATCTATGGTCGGGTCTAGTTTGAATATCGCATATCATAATTGGTAAAGGGCAGAGTGCTTGGCCTTTGGAATTTGCGATAGCCTACAGATGTAAGATTTTATGGACTAGCATTAACTTTCCCGTTGGGTCCAAGCTATCGCTACCGCATAAGAGATAGGTAACAGGACTTGGGCAATGGTTTATGCGATGTCCGTAAATCCAATATTTTATAAAGTAAAGTTCACGACCCTGTTGGGTCTAGTATTATCAAATCACAATCGGTGTTAGTGGAGGGTATTTGCCTTATGGAACTTTTTATTATGTCGATGTGCGATGTGGGATATGGCGGAGTTATAAACTTTTTAACCATTGGGAATTTCAAAACTCCGATTCATTTTAAATAATCCATTATTATTTAATACTTAAGGTTTTTTGAAGCCTAAGTATAGTTTTGGTCTCGGGGGCTAGTTTAAAATTTGGTTTTTGGATAATCAAGGTTTAATACTTGGGTTTTAATTAAAAATCCTAAGTATTAAACTTTGGTTATGGGATTTTGTTAACAACTTTTATGTTAGTTTTCCATTTTTTTTTTTTTTTTTTTTAAGAAATAAAATCAAAGGATTTTCTAAAATTAAAGGGTCCCTATTTTAATATAATAAATTTCATAGGAAATTTATAATATATTAAAATTGGGGTTGTTGAAAAGTAAAACAATTGGCGATTCACTAGAAGAGCCAGTTATCTCTTATAAATGATGAATTTCTTCAAAGATTCGGTAAAAATAATTTGGGAAGTGGAAACTACTATTCGAAACATGTAGATAAATAAAATTACTCTGACTATAAAACTCATCAAATTGCAATTTCTTTAAAAACTTTTCGTGAATGAAAAACACCTATTTACTTGTATCAATCATTAATCAGTTTATAAAAATAAATTAGGGGGCCTGTTACGACTTAGTTTGTATTGTACTCATTTGTCACAGGTAGAGACACTACTACCAATGACTGTTCATAGCCTCGACATGGTTACCTTTTAACCAACAACAATCCAATGTCCCATCTATTTAATAGTGCAATAATTAGAGGTAAGTTTATTTTTATTTTATTTTATTTTTTGTTTTAAGTGATGCTAAAAAGCCATTGTCCTGGTTTGGTGACCAGATAACGACAATGCCATTCACTGGTAATAATCAACATGAACAAGCTACCTCATGATGAGACCCCTTGTCTTATAATTGAAAAATCATAAGCTATTACCCTGATTTGGTATTCAGTATGGTAATGTCAATTTAATTGGTTCCCTATGACCATGGTAAGTAGGCTCATGATGAGATCTCTTATCTTTTTAGATTTATTATATTTTAGAATTACACTCTAAAATTTTTCTTTTTAATGGATGGGGAGGATCGTTGACTCCTTAAGAATTTTGGATGACAAATCTGAGTTGAAAGTGTTTTAGTCGTAAGACAGTATTTACTTTTTAAGGATAACCTTTTTGAGTGAAATTAGAGTAAAAGAATATAGTTTTTGAGGTTTTAAAAATATTTTACAACTTAATGGAAAAATTTCAAAGTTATATAATTTTTATCTAGTTTTCAATTTTGGTAACCACTCCTTTAAAAATTCCTACCTTCAAAATGAAAAAATGAAAAATAACTTCGAGAGATGTCTGAAAAGTCAATAGAGTACTGTTTAACATTTTTATTAACAAAATCTATAAAAGAAAAATAAATTGCAGCAGGATGTAAAATGAAAGTGATTTTTTTATAGATTTTTTATTATTTATTTATTTATTTATTTTTCTTTTAGTTAATTTTTTTTAAGAAAAAAATTTATTTAAGATGAACCCATTTATAGGAATAGAATCTCTCTTGCCTGATAAATCTTGAAGTATAAATGTAGATGGGCATATATGTTCAACAATCTGAAATGGGCCAAGCCATAATTTCTGAAATTTGGTATGTTTCCCTTTTTCTTCGTATGCTTTGTCCCACTTGAGAACTAGATCTGCAACTTGGAAGGGTGTTTGTGTGACTGAACTTTCATTAAAAGAAGTTTTCACCATCCGTTGATGTTTGGTGTGTGTGAGTTTGGCATTTTCCCTTTCTTCTTCTAGTTTTAGGATTTGTGAATTTCTTAATTACAAGGAAGAAGAAGGTGTTTCTTCAATAAATTGAATTAGGGCTAATGAAGGAACAACTAAATGTGATGGAATGATGACTTCCTTCCCATATACTAAGTTGAATGGAGAATTTCCTATAGAGGCCTTCCAAGCTATCCTATCAGCCCATAGAGCAAATATTAAAGCTTTGTGCTAGTTTCTTATCAACAATTCTTTTGATTATTCTAAGGAGATTTTTATTAGTGGATTCTGTGAAACCGTTTCCCTGGGGATAGTAATTAGAAAAATATTTGAGTTTAAAACCTCTTCTAATTGCAAATTCAATCACACTGGTACCTGGAAAATAAGATGAACTACCAAATATAAGTGCAGAAGGCAAACCAAATCTTGTAATGATAAATTGATAAATAAATTCAATAACAGATTCAGAATTGACTACCTTTAGCAGAATTGCTTCCACCCACTTAGTGAAGTAATCTGTAGAAGTTAGAATATATCTATGTTGTTTAGAAGAATGAGGAATGATCTCACCTATGATATCCAGTCCCCATTGTTCGAAAGGTTGTTCAATTTTGACTGGCTGGAGAGGCAACGCTGGTTTGCGTTGTCTTCTAGAAGCAATTTGGTATGTTTTTCATTTCCTTACGTATGCATAGGTATCTTTGAAGAGAGTGGGCCAATAGTATCCAACATGTAACATTTTGTGTGCTGTAGTATCTCCTCCAAAGTGTCCACCTACTGGTCCACTGTGAAGTTCCTGCAAAACTGTTTGTGCTTCAAACTTTTCAAGGCATCTTAACAATATGGAATCATAGTTTCTCCTAAATAAAATGCTATAAACAATCTAATAATGAATTTATTTTAATTGTAAAGCTTTTTTTTCTTTTATGATTGATTTCGGGAGGAGCATATCCATTTTTCAAATAAAAAAATAAAACAGCGTATTGGGACTCAACATCAATTACACTTACCTCAGAAACGTGTTCATTGTTATCTATGTCCCCTTCGGCTGGTATGTTGGATTCTCCTGTAAGCTACTTGCAGAAACCTTGCTCTCTGATAATTTTGGCCGGTTTAATTTCAATATCGTACTTCTGTAGAGCTGTTACCCAATTTTCTCTCTTTTCTCATAATTCTTAATGCATTAGTAATTGTCTCACTAATGGGAATGAGACTATTACTTTTGTGTTTTTTTAAAATAAAAGGTATAAAATGATTTACAGATTTATATACAGCAAATTTTTATTTCTCTACTTCTGAATAATTCAATTTAGCGCCCTGAAAATTTGAACTGAAAAAAGACATGGGTGCTTCAATTTTTCTGATTATCAATTTGTGTCAAAACAACAACATAAGATGTTGAAGAAGAAAATGTATATAAGATGAAATCATCTGAGAAATTCAGAGTATTTAAAGAAGGATCATTGATCATTGCCTATTTGATTAAATGAAATGCTTGCTTTTCATCATGACCCCATTTAAAAACTGTGTCTTTCTTAATCCTTTGTTGTAACAACAAAATAATTTGTGAGAAATCAGGGACAAACCTTTTGACAAAATTGATCTGTCCAAAAAATGATTGCATGATTTTTTTGTTATATGGTGGAGAAATTTCTTTTATTCTATCAGGGTCAATGTAAATTCCATTTTTTGATGCAATGAATCCTAAAAGTTTCCCTTCATTAAGATCGAAAAAGACTTTTTCAGATTTAATGAAATCCCATATTTTATATAGCGTTCAAAAAATTGTCTTAAGTCCTGCAAATGATTATTTATGTTATTTGAATAAACAATAATGTCATCAAGATAGACAACAACCATTTTTTTTAATAGACCTTTGAAATTTATATCCATGGCTCGTTGGAAAGTGGTCAGTGCGTTTATTAAACCGAATGGCATTTTTTGGTAGGCATAAGTTCCCCATTTACTTTTGAAAGTAGTATTTAGCCTATCATCTAGGTGGACCATGATTTGATTATATCCTGATAAACCATCAAGGAAAGACATAAGTTCGGAACCAGCAACTAATCGTAAAATCTGTTCCATAGTGGGTAGCGGGAAATTATCCTTTTGACTAGCCTTATTGAGATTCCTAAAATGTATACAAATGAGGATATCACCTTTTTTCTTCCTAACAGGTACCAAGTTGGAAACCAATCTTGAATGCCTAACAGGAAAAATTATTTTAGCCTTAAGGAGTTTATTCAATTTCATTTTGATTTGATTTTCTAAGTTCGGATGAATTTTCTTTATTTTTTGTTGGGCAAGTTTATCATTAGATGTCATCGGAATTGTGTGTTGAATGATGGAGGTGTCAAATGTTTTGAGATCTTCGTAACTCCAAGCAAAGATATCCTTATATTTTTTTAACAAATGAATGAAGGATAATCTTTCTTCAGATGAGAGACCAAGTCCTAAATTAATTTTCTCAGGTTTAAGATCTGTCCCAAGGTTTATTAATTCAAATCTCAAAGTTGAACTTTGTAGTTTTGAATTAGTAACTCTTTTAAATCATAGAGATCCTCAAGTTTTACTATAGATTTGGGTATGGGATTATCATCAATTTTCTATTTTAATTTATCATTGTGTTCATCCTCATCAATTATTTGGTCATCGTATGATTTTTCAGAAGTTAAGAAGCTTAAAATGTCTTCATCGTCATTAAATACCCGCCAATTAGTGATATTATCAGGAATGGATGGTCTAAAGATTAACTCTACAGAAAATATATCGGGACTGTAATCTTCGGATGGGATCAGTTTTGATGCAACATTAGCAAGAAGGTCAGTGTTAGCATTCTAAACCCTAGGAATAGCAGAAATGTTAAACGCTAAAAAATACGAAGTGAGAGACTGAACCAAAGACTGATAATGCTTCAAGTGTGTAGAGATACAATGCATCATGTTTCTTACTTGTTTAATTACAATTTATGAATATCCAAAAACTTGAAGGTATTCAACGTCAAGGCTAATTTCTTTGTACATACCTTAGACCAATGCCTCATATTCTGCAATATTATTTGTGCATTCAAATTCCAATATGCAAGTCAGCATTGTCTTCACACCTTCATGATTAATCAATATGCAACCTGCTCCTGCACCATCACTTGATTTCAACCCATCAGAATATAATGTCCAGAATAACGAATTAACTAACGGTTTTTCTAACATATTTACATATCTGGAAAAGTCTGTCTGTGAAAATTTTCAATTTGAGAAGTTACATAATTACTCAGAAAGGTTGACGTTTGTGCTTTAAAATTCTAACAAAATGATTCAGTAGAGTAGTTTCCAAGAATGTTGTTATTAAATGCTACTACCTCATTTTCGCCTTCAAAAACTGTTACCGAATGTTTCTTGTGTTTTTCTCGGTTGATTCTAATTTGATTCAACTTTCCATTAAATTGGAGCCTTAAGTGAGACCAATCAGTGGAGAAATAACCATGTAATTTTTCTGACCAATCTCTAGTAACAATTAAACCATATAAATCTAAGATATCAACAACTAGTATATCAATTATTTGACAAACTTCAGGATTCGAAGATAATCTAATAAGAACTGAATTTATTTCTCCTATGACTTTGACTTTTGTCCTATCGAGTTTCATAATGTGAACTACAATTTTCTGGGGTGACATGTTTAATTTCAGACAAACTGAATATGGCATGATAGTCGAAGAAGCCCTTGAATCTACCAAGTAGTTATGTACATTTTTATTAAATATTTCAAAAGTCAAAAGAAAAGGAGGGGTATGTGAATTAGACTTGTCACCTATTCGAATAGCATGAGAGGAATCAAATAATTGATGACTAGGAGGGTTACCCATTCCGTTAGAAGCTTTGGATACCACAACAACAGGAAGGGGAGAAGCAGGTACTACGTTCAATTCTTTTAGTAGAAATTTATGTTGTTGTTTGAGTTTAGTGTGTTCATGAAGGGAAATGTTTGCTTCTATTTTTTTTATATCCTCAACTATATTGTACTCAATAGTATCTAAAACTACTAAGGTTTTGGGTGAATATGGAGAATTGGATGAAGACCGAATTACTTGGGGGGAAGTGGAAGTGGATTTTTTAACAATAGCTTTATCTTTAGCAGTGGAATTTGAAGGTTTCTGTTTTTGAACTGGTTGTATAGGATCAACTGGACCTTTACTTCTGGTGCCAATAGGTAATGATTCATATTAATTTTCACTATCAGAAATAGGAAGAATAAAATCCCACATTCCATTTAACTTAGCTATTTGATCATCTTGGGATTCATCTGTAGAAAATGTTGCTTCCTCCTCATCTTCATCATCAATTTTTACATTAGAGATCGTGTTTGTAGGTTGTGGTTTAAGTGCTTTATTTTTAGATTCATCCTTAAATGTATCTTTTTTTAAATTTTTGTCTTCTTGATTCTTTTTCTTTTCTATTGCATTTATCGCCTTCCTACAGACACAAATTCTTTCATGTTTTATACCAAGGTATTTTTACTATCTCTATCTACAAAAATTTCTATGTTAGAAGGAAGAGATGAAATATACCATTCAATTTTTACATCAACACCAGGTCTAGAAGTGGCTGGGATTTTATTTCACAATTTGTTAAATCCAAAATTGAAATCTTCTATCTTTTCAACTGAATTCATTTCTAAATTGGAAAGGTCATTGATAAGAGATGTGGTTGAGTGATCATCACCAAATTTAGTCAAAAATTGTTCTTAAAAAATATCCCAACTAGTAAAAGAATTGGTTGGTAATGAAAAGTACCATGACCCTGCTAATCTTGTAAGAGTGTACAGGAATAATCTAACAACAACATCTTCTTTAACTACCTCATTAAGATTGATGGCTAACATATAATTATGAAGGTTCTCTTCAGTAGGTAACCCATCATCAGGATTGAATTTGGGAAGCCATCTTTTAGGATGTTTTGGTAGAGGATGAAGTGGTGTTGGCATTTTAACAGCTCCTGGATTGGACCACAGTCTAGCTGTTATAGGTCTATTTGGGCACATCACTCCCGACATTTATATCAATATAATTAGAGCTCATTAAACCCTAATTCAGTTGTTACATGCTCTAGACAAGTCAACTCATTGAATGCTTCCTTCTATGAAAGTTTCCTGGCCTGAGGCCCTCCTGAAATGCCTCCTTGGGACACTAGCACAGCCCAAGCCTTGAGACAGTGCACTGCGAAGTAGGCAAGCCCATTGTGGCCTACACTTGAGTGCACTTAGGCCCTCTTTGACCTGCGCTGGGCGAGATTGAGAGAAATTTGCATAGGGTTCTGGGAATATTCCTTCATTCTAGATGATTCTAGATGGATCCCATCTCTTATCTCCTCTTATGAGATCGAAATTAGATAGGCTAAGGATCGATTAACCTCCTATCCTCTCATCCCTTGCTCCATGGAAACTAACTCCAAGTTTGGAAGGCCATTCAATACCCTCATTTATGACAAAACCACCTCCATTTCCTATAAATTAAGCACTCATCATAGTGATCAAGGAGGCTAGAATCTAAAGTTTGTAAAGAAATTCTATTGGTTTGAGAATTGAGTTTATGTTAAGCAATGTTATGCTGCTAGAGTAGTGTGCTTTTGATGTGGCGAGGGTTGGACTAAAGCTAGAGGAGTGGCACAGGATCGAACTGTATTGGGTGATACTCTTCCTTCTACATTAATAAAGAGCTTATTCCTTTTCTCATATGATTTTTCATATCTGTGATGATTATATGTTTCAATGTCTTCGATTCCATTGTTTTATAGTAGATAGATCATGTATGTTTTGTTCATTTCTTGTTTCTATTTCTCTTGATGCAAGTACCTTTTGAGCGGATTTAGTTCAAGTGGGAGCGACGGGAGCGATTCAAAAGAGATCAAGGAAGCGAAAGGCTAAAAGTAAGTTCCTACATCTCATCTATCTTCTATAAGAAAAGGTTAAACTACTTTCCTTTTGTTGCTCTAGGTGTAGTCACCCATCTAGGGAAAATGTGTTTATCCATAGATGCAAATTCCATATAAAAAATTGGTGACCATACTGGGGAATGACTATCATTCTTGGTGGCTTACCCTCATCATATTACACCCTAGTAGATTTTTCTTGGCTTTATTGATCTTATTTCAGTCTTTTTGAAGTGTTTTTAGTAAAAAATTATGCTTGAATGTGTCTTGATTTGACTCTTTGGCACCAGCGCATTGTTGGTCTTGACACAGTGCATTGCAGAGTAGCCCCTACCTTAGAGACAGTGCATTGCGGCATATTGTCTCCCACTCTGGCCTACGTTGATTCCTCTTAGGCTAAAAAGCCCACTTTGGCTTGATTTTTCCAAAGTTACTTCTGTTTCTGCTTGTTGAAAGATCAATGATTCTTGTGGTTCTGAAATCAAGTTATATTTCTCTTCCTAGCCCTACTTTGGCCTTGATTGTTTAATGTTTCTTAAATGATTTCTTTATCATTATCAATTCATTTTCAAAGTTAGCTTATAGTCGATTAATCTTTTCTGAAAAGGAAGTGTCATAAAGTCTTCATTTCTTTCAAAAGGGAACTGTCGTAAAGTCTTCGTTTCTTGCAAAAACATTGATTGATTGTATGTGCATTTAATTTCCTTTTTTTCATCTAAACATTAAGGGAATTGAAAAGAAAAACTTGCATTATGCAACTAGGGGTTTGTGTGTGCTTGTAGGAATAGTATAGGGAAATTTCATTAGATGTGCTCTTTGCTCTCTGATTAAACATTCTAAATGCTCTATCCCTTGTAGTTAAGGTTTTCATTGTTCAAATTAAATGAAAAGAAAGTTTCTCATCCTAGTTGCATTCTAGGAATTTCAAAGACATCACGTGGTGAACTTGAAAGACAAACTCTTAATCAAGATCAACTTAAAAGTTATCTCAATTAACCTAATGGAGCATTGTCACCTAGTGAATAACATTTAGAGGTTCTAGGCTTGAGACGTGTTCCAGCATCGTAAAACATAGCAGTTGTCGTTAATTGTCTATGATACATTCTGCATGTTATACCTGATTCCACATACGTAAGTATATTGTAGCTCGTCCACATACCTTTGGGTATATAGGGCGGTGTTATAGTACAAAGAGTATAAAGGAATTCTCTCACTATGCGGTTTCTCATTAGACAGCGCTAACACGGATTAGGCCTCCATCTACTTTCGGGTATATATGGGAGGACTACATTAGGTTGCTATCCATCCTTAGGTAACCAAGTCGGCCTGCATGTATGTTAAGTCCTTGGTTTACTGAGGCATTATATTGCAGTTCACAGTTGCTTGGTAGTCCTTTTTCCTAGATCACCCTCTTTTTGTTTATTTCTTTTTGTAATAAAATCAATCAGCAATCATGGAGGAACATCAAACCTTACCCCATCGTTCACAGAGGATAGTGAGTAAACCACCTTTACCCCATGAAGCTACACCTAGCTAGCAAAAGCAGTCTCATTTAACTTAATCCAGTACATCACAAACTTCTGGTTCTTCATCTCAATTACCAAATTCACCTATACCGATAAGTAATGTGACCCCAGTTACTCCTACAATTACTGGTACATCTGTTACTGAAGTGGAACCGTTACAGTTACCTGAGGACACTAAAAGTGAACTTAGTGAAATGGTAACCCAAGTTGTCCAACAAGAAGTTGATTCTCAACCCAAAGTTGTTAAACAAGAAATTACTTCTGCACCTGAATCTGTTCAACCAGAAGCTGATCCTGAACCTATCACTATTTAATTAGAAATTACTTCTGAACCAAAATTTGTTCAAGAAGCCCAACTTGAACCTATTGTTCTTTTACCAGAACACTTGGATCTTGAAGTTGAACAATCAAAAGTTGTTCCCATACCAGAAGACGATTGACCAGTTTATCCTCAGACATCTCTAACTATTGAGACTTCCCCTTTACCACAGATTCATATACCATAAATATATTACGGACCTGACGGTCAAATCCTTCCACCTAGTTTGATTTCAATTGAAGAGGAACTTGAAGAAGAAATACCCAGAAATCCAACTCGCTTTGGACCCGAGCTTTTTCTTTATCCTCATACTCCTCATTTTACTACTCCTTTTGATCCTAATTACTTTTAGACTCCCATTAATTGGTTAGGACATTTGACTATGGTAGAATCAACATCCCAGATTGTACCATCTATTACAATTGCGTCAGAACCTTTTGTCGCTACTTCTTCAATGTTTACCACAACACCTGAGTCACATCTGTATGGTGTTCCATCCATCCCATCGGGTTACCAATATTTATCTAGAACCCACTCAGGTGTTGATTCTAGTCCATGGTCTTCACACATGTCCTCCATAGGAATTTTACCAAGTTCTTCACTTACGGATACTGAACAGTTTGATCCATCAAGTCAATATCAAGTTGGTTCATCTGGTTACCATCTAATGTATCCACCTTACACTAAATTACCCACATATGGAAAACAATATGCACAATCTCCTTATCCTCCATTTTCTGGGGGGCAACCATATGGGAGTATGCCGTCATCTTTAGGTCAGACTGGAATGATTGCTTGTCAGTGTCAACCTACAATTCCCATTCAACCAAGGCTTGTGTATCCATCACAACCAATTCAATCTGTTTCATCCATACCTACTACGCCTGTCGTTACGACTTTACCACAGTCGCAAGCTCAGTTAGTTGTATCTCAACCTTTGCAAGCTAATCCTTCAACCTCTGACCCCCAAGTTTCAGGTTTACAAATTCAGTCTTCTCAGGCCATTTTACAACAACCGTTTGTGCTTGGAATCCAACAACCTCAGGCTAGTTTACCATTTACTGGAATGACTCAGACTTATACTGGTTTAATATATTCACAACCTGGTCAAACTTACATTGGTGGGAAACAACCGTTAAATCAACAACCATGGCAGCCATAATATCAACAACAACAATTCCAAGAATACCAAACTTATCCTAGACTTGGTCAATAAGCCTATGCTGGGTTTGGTCAACAACAAGTTTACCCAGGTCCTGGTCAACAAGCCTATGCTGGGTTTGGACAATAGAAAATTTATCCTGGTGCCCAACAACCACCTTATACCGGATTCTCTCAACAAACTTACCCCTATCAAGGTTACTAGCAGTAGATTCCTTATGCTAGTATGAAAAGGCCTATTGCCTAGGAAATTCCAACTTACCCTGGTTACACTCAACCTGACCTCAATAAACAGTTTCCTTTTGTCGCAACACTTGAATTACCGGATTTAAGTCGGCTTACCAATGATCCAATTCTTTATGCACCTTGGTGGCCAATGATTCCTCATAAATTGCCTTTTGATATTCTAAAATTCAATGGAAACCCTGAAGAAGACCCATCCAACCATGTTATGACTTTTCATTTATGGTTTTCATCCAACTCCCTGAATGATGATTCAGTTAGACTACGTATTTTCCAGTGAACACTTATTAGTCCGACTGAAAAGTGGTATATTGAAATGCCATGAGCTTCATTTGATAACTTTACATCCTTAGCCACCAAGTTTTTAACCCATTTCCAGTTGTATGTTTTAACCCCATAAAGAAATTACCTGCATACAAATTCTAAAACATAGAAAATAAACAATGTGAGAGCATAACAAGGATAATTTTAGGGGCGAATGTTCGCCCTTTGGCGAAATTAAGGGGTTTTAAATTTTTAGTGGGCGAATATTTTGTATCATAGTATATTTTTACAAATCACCTCAAATAGCCCACCTTATTTTAAGGGAGAGGGTAAAAAAGGTAAATTTAGCCCTTGAAATTAGGACTTACAACCTTCCATTCGCCCATTTTCAAGAATAGGTTTTATTTAAGTGAATGCATTCGCCCATTTTCAAGAATAGGTTTTATTTAAGTGAATCCTATGGGCCAAATACCATATTTATAAAAGAGGTATGGTAAATTAATAAAAATATAAATAAATGAGAGGTATGGTAAATAAATAAAACATTTTTTATATTTACTCCATAAGTCACCTTATATACATGTAAGGGTGTAAACAAATAAAAATATAAATAAAGTGGAGGTATGGTAAATAAATAAAACGTCTTTTTATACTTACTCAAAAGGTATGGTAAATAAATAAACTAGACGTATCGTAAATAAATAAAACCTATTTTTATATTTAGTCCATAACCCTCGTTCTATTTATGAAGGCTCAAGAAAGAGGTTTTATTTAAGTGAATCCTATGGGCCAAATTCCATATTTGTAAAAGAGGTATGGTAAATTAATAAAAATATAAATAAACGAGAGGTATGGTAAACAAATAAAACATTTTTTTTATATTTACTCCATAAGTCACCTTATATTTACAAACACTCAAAAAATGGGTTATATTTAGGTGAAACCTATGGCCAAAATACTATGGGACAAATACCATGGACTAGATTGTTATTAATACCATGCAAAAAACCATTATTAACCCTAATATTAGAATTAATAAAAATAAAAATGGCACATGGTATTGACCCATGGTATTCACCAAAATGGCACATGGTATTGACCCATGGTATTCACCTGGAATGTAGCCTATTTAAATGGGGGAACTAAACCAGCATGTAGCCTATGCTAAGATTCACTAGGACTTTACAAAGTTTTATTATTTAGTGAAAGACTCGCCAAGATCTTACAAGATTTTATAATTGAGTAAAATATTCGCCATGCCTGGTGAGAGATTCGCCAAAAAATTATATATATACATATTATATTATTGATAAAATCGCCTTCCATTTTTCCTATATACCATGGAAATTCGCCCATTTATTATATTTATAAATTTAGGGTGTGTTCTTAAAATTTTCCCTGGAGCATAACACATATACACAAAGATTTTCCCCGGGATCCCAAAACCGGGACTACCAGCTTGATTTTTCATTATGTTCCTTTCAATGTTATAATACATATTTATACATGTCGAAGCATCCAATACCAAGGACCAAAAAACCATCGTGTCGAAAACCATGGACCGAAAACCATTGCGTCCAAAAACATGTGTGAAAATCATGCAAAAAACGATACGTGGGTCGTCCCCACCTAACATATGTTCCAAAACCAAAATTTTCCGGGGTGCTTCCCTGGACCCCATAGAGTGGAGTTACCTACACCCCTCAAACCCCCTGTGACACCTCCAAATACGTTAAACACATACCAACTTGTAGATCTTCTCTGATCCAGATCTCCAGCCCAGTCTGCATCAACAAAACCACGAATATCCAACACTCTGTCTCATCCTAGTCTTCCTTGGTAGCACAAACCATAATCACTAGTGCCATGCAAATACCTGAAAACCCATTTCATTGTTGTCCATGCTCCTTTCCTGGTTTTGACATAAACCTGCTCAATACTCCCACTGCATGTGCAATGTCTAGTCTAGTACAGACCATTGCATACATCAGGCTACCGACTGCACTTGCATATGGAACATAGGACATGTCCTCTTCCTCTTCTTGTGTCTTGGGACACTGTTCAATAGATAACTTTACACTTACAAGAATAGGAACCTTCACTGGTTTACTATCCTGCATATTAATTCTCTGCAATATTGTCTCAACATACTTCCTCTGGTTTAACTAGAGCTTCCTCTTTTCCCAATCTCTTTTAATTTCCATGCCCAAAATATAGTTTACAGCACCAAGATCTTTCATGTCAAATTTGGAGGACAATTGGGTCTTCAAATCGTGGATAATTTCTTTGTCATTTCCAACCAGCAACATATCATCCACATACAAGACCACATAAGTAACACAGTCACCAATTAATTTAAAATACACACAGTGATCTGCTTTGCTTCTGGTGAAGCCAAGTCCCCACATAAATGTATCAAGTTTCTGATACCACATCCTTGGTGACTGTTTTAACCCATACAGAGACTTCTTTAACTTGCATACCAGTTCTTTCTTACCCTTCACTACAAAGCCTTCAAGTTGCTTCATGTAGATTTCCTCTTCCAGATCCCCATGAAGAAATGTTGTCTTCACATCCATCTGTTCTACCTCAAAATCAAAAGTAGTAACAACAAATAAAAGTAATCTAATAGAAGTTACCTTGGCAACAGGAGAAAAAATATCACCAAAATCAATTCACGGCACCTGGGAATAACCTTTTGCTACCAACTGAGCTTTGTATTTCTCCACATTTCCTTCTACATTTGTCTTCTTCTTGAACACCCATTTTCTACTAATGGGTTTCCTTCCAATCGGCAACTCCACCAGATCCCAAGCCTCATTTTTGTGCAAAGATGTTATTTCATCAACCATGGCCTCTTTCCAGAGTTTTCCATCCTTTGAATCCACTGCTTCCTTCACAGTCATGGGATCATCATCAGTAATAGATAAAGCAAAATTTGAATAGAAAGCAGATGGACTATACCTTTCTGGTTGCCTTCTTTCTCGAACTAATCTTCTCACACCCGGAGTTTGTGGCTCTTCCTCTTCTGATTCCTCCTATATTGTAGAGTCTGATTCTTCCTCCTTTAGCTCAAACTCTATCTTCTCAGGTTCCTTTGGTTGGACTTCATGTTTAATAACATCTTTCACCTCTCTGAACACCACATCTTGGCTGTACACAACCTTCCTTGTTACTAGGTTCTAAAGCTTATAACCCTTAAAACCATCCCTATACCCAATAAAGATGCACTTTTCAGAATTACTATCCAACTTGGTTCATTTCTCCTTTGGAACATGTACATAGGCATCACATCCAAATACCCTTAGATGTGAAAGAGAGAGTTTCTTACCAGTCCATACTTCTTGTGGAGTTTTATCCTCCAACGCTGATGAAGGTGATTTGTTGACCAGGTAACATGCTGTCTCCACCACCTCTACCCATAATTCCTATCCTAACTCCACACCACTGAGCATGCTTCTTTCCCTTTCAATCAATGTCTTGTTCATTCTTTCTGCAACTCCATTTTGCTAAGGTGTATATGGAGTAGTCTTCTACCATGCTATACCACACTTCTTAGAGAATTCTTCAAATTCCTTACTGGAAAACTCTCCATTGTTATCTGTCCTCAGCACCTTTATCTTCTTCTCTGTCTAGTTTTCCACTAGAGCCTTGAATTCTTTAAACCTGTCAAAGACTTTAGATTTCTTCTTAAGGAAATATATCCATGTATTCATTGAGAAGTCATCTATCAATGATACATAGTACACAGACTTACCTAGTGATGAAACCTTCACAGGTCCAAACACGTCACTATGCACAAGCTGTAATATATGTTTCACCCTCTTACCACAAGAGGGGAAACTCACCCGATTCTTCTTCCCATATACACAATTTTCATAGAAATCAAAATCCAAAGCTATTACTCATACCTTCTACCATACCTTTACCATGAAGTATTCGAAGGCCCTTTTCTCCAATATGTCCAAGCCTTTGATGCCACAACATGGTTTTCTCTCCAGAGACTACTAGATTTTCTGCTCCACTTTCAGGAACCATAGAACTATTGCACCCATCAACAACCGTGCTACCTTGCAGCTTGTATAGAGTTCCAATCCGAACTCCTTGCATCAATACCAGTGCTCCTTGAACCATCTTGCAGGTATCCTTCTCGAACACTATTTTTACACCTGCATCATCCAACTTGCTTACAGAAATTAGATTTCTGGCCAATGCAGGAATATGCAGAACACCCAGAAGTGTTCTAACCCTTCCACCTTGCAGCTTCAACTTTACCTTTCCGCGACCAATGATTCTAGCCTTCCTATCATCCCCTAAGAAGACATCACCACCATCATATTTCTCATACTCGCAGAACCACTCTCTATGGGGAGTGAAGTGAAAGGATGCTCCTGAGTCAATCAACCATGCCTAAAGATCTACATGTGTACTTGAAGAAGCCAAGTACACATCCCCACGTTCATCTGAGGTGGTTTTCACCTCTGTAGAAGGAGCATCATCAGATCCCTTTCCTTTATCAGGAGTGTTACACAGTAATTTGTCACCATTGGTCACCGTCCCTATCGCCCCATTTCCGTACGTTGGAGGACGCATTCCGGGACCTGTGAGTAGTGACATAACCTAAAAACACTTGCATTATGTTCCCCTGAGTATGTACTTCATGTTCCCTGAAGACACCTTCTGCAAATTATCCCTGAAAAGTGCCCTTTTTCCATTGGCGCAAGTCCACAGTGTCTTACCCGCGCCAATCACTGAGATCCTCAAAAGGGGGTGCGACCATTGGCGCTCTGTCTCAGAACAACACCCGCGCCAACCAAGTTTGGTTATGCTTTTTGAAAAACGCGCGCCCATATGTTTTTTCCCTTCAGATCACGAAGTCTTTTGAGGATAAAATCCATCTGATAGAGGTCAAGAGTCATCATCTATCCACAACAGCTTTTCAGAGATAATGTCAATCCATAATGGGTGTCCTGGTGCATTGAATCTTCCTCCCTTCTCCATCTATAAAAGTCTGTCCTCATGCATTAGACAAGTTAGTTTTTTTTGAGTAATGCTAGTTGTGATTATGCTTGTCTTGAGTGATAGTAAGAGTCTTGAAGCATAGAGAGGTTATGCTGCCGGAAATCTGAGAGAGAAGAGGTCTATTGCAAGGCATATATAGCTGCTCGCCCAGCCAGAGGAGAGGTTCAACGTCAGAACTTTGGTTGTATCTTTCTCTGTCTATTATTCATTAATAAACGACTGCTGTTATGGTTCCAATCTCATTGTTTATTATGATGATGTTTGATTTATTTCCTTTCTGACTGAAATATAGTTATACTTTGGTGGATTTTATGCTTGTATTCGCTTCGTTCTTTGCATGTGCAGGTGTTTGCTCGTGAGGATCGCAAGGATTGTAACCTGCTGGAGCAAGGGAACGGGAGCATCAACTCTGCTTCGACATTAGCGTTGGACTCCAGGTTGGTTCTCGTAATCCACTTTTCATTATACAACTAGGAACTTGCATAGCAGCGTGAATTGATTGTTGCTAGACCCATTTTGGGCTAGTGGGATCGCCTCTGTCTGCAGAGGGGATTTACCTATCCAACAAGGAGCTTTAGATTTACAGTCCCTTTTGTAGTGCCCTTCCTTTCTGCATTTCCAGCACACCACCTTTATAGGTTTTCCTAGAGATCTAGATCTCCCTCTAGATTTAGATCTCCCACTCAATGACTCATTTTTGTTTTTGTTCTGGGAATGTCCTCGTACAGACAAGGCATCACCATTCTGGCTCTCCATATTTTCCCCTCTCATCTCCTCCATTGACAAGGATGAGACTATTTCATCAAACTACAAGGCAGTTACATTGCTACCTATTGCAATAACTAGACTATCCCATGAATCTGATGGAGAACACAAAAAACTAATGCACTTATCTTCATATGAAATTTTAATATCAACAGATGCTAACTGACTTACCACAGTATTAAATGCATTCAGATGCTCTGTCACCGAGTCTCCATCTTTCATCCTCAAGTTATACAGCTTTTTCCGTAGGAACAATTTATTCACCAGAGACTTAGATTGGTTCAAAGTCCCTAACTTGTCCCACAAATCCTTTGTCGTAGCTTCCCCTGATACATTCAACAATACTGAATTTGAGACACACAATCATATTGTGCTCTTTGCCTTCCAATCCAACTTCTTCCATTCTTCATCGGACACTCCCGTTGGTTTAGTACCTGGATCTACCACAATCCACTGATCTTTATCCACCAACAGATCCCCCATATTGAGTTTCCACAACTCAAAACTCTGACCATTAAATTTATCGATCTCTATCTTTCCACTACTAGCCATCTTCTTTCACCACTAGAATCAATCTCGCAGATCTCCCATTGAACAGGGTCTACCACAGGCCCGAGCAAAACCTCTCAGCAATAAAGGTGTCCCCTTGAATATGAAACAACTCTGATACCAAATGTAGGTTTTAACCCTGTACAGAAATTACCTGCATACGAATTCTAAAACACAGAAAATAAACAATGCGAGAGCACAACACATAAAACACATATACACAAAGATCTTCCCCTGGATCCCAAAATTGGGACTACCACCTTGATTTTTCATTATGTTCCTTTCAATGTTATAATACTTATTTATACATTCCGAATCATCCAATACCATGGACCAAAAAACCATCGCGTCCAAAACCATGGACCAAAAACCATCGCGTCTAAAAACATGTGCGAAAATCATGCACAAAACCATAGGTGGGTCTAACCAACCTAAGATACATTCCAAAACCAAAATTTTCTAAGGTTTCGCCACAGACCCCATAGAGTGGGGTTACCTGCACCCCTCAAACCCCCTGTGACCCCCCCGCTACGCAATCGGCACAACAAAGGGGGGGCTCCACCCCCACTCTAATCCCCTGATTAACTACGCGGGCTAGTCGTGGAAAGAATATAACACGACCCAACACCAGTTACCCATCCGATATGAAAGTGGAATAGAACCATGGAATAAATTTAAATAGACTACTACTACTCACA
The DNA here is from genome assembly GCA_031772625.1 of Pinus tabuliformis. Lineage (NCBI taxonomy): Eukaryota > Viridiplantae > Streptophyta > Pinopsida > Pinales > Pinaceae > Pinus > Pinus tabuliformis. The sequence continues at coordinate 184,731,284 of CM062816.1, read as the reverse complement.
TCTTTGATCATATTCATGAGTGGCATCATCATTATCGAATGGTCAAAACTTATGTTCCTGATCAGCTTTTAGTTGAGTGGTTTATAAAATCCTTGTTGTCATCTATCATCAAGGATGTGGCTAAAGGAGGAGTTGTCACTGAAGAGCAAGTAATTTCTTTTGCCCAATACTTAGACTTGATTTACACCCAGTCTAGCATGCTCTATGACAAAATTCCAAATCCACCCAAACCAGCTTTTATTGTTCCTCCACCCCCATCAAGTAAGGACTCTCATGCTGGTGACGGTGTGATTGGTTCTTCAAGCACACAAATAGCAGGTAGACCATCTGGTCAAACACTTGTTATTTCCAATCAAAATTCTATTGCATCTGATAATACTCGTGCTTCTGAAATAAATTTCATGTCATCTTACAAAGGAAAGAATGAAACGAAACTTGGAATCAAGAAGAAGTGGAAAGCTAAAAAGAAACAAAATCCTCCCCCTCAAGAGAAATCATCTGATTCCTCTTCTCCGGATAGGAAATCTCGTTATCCATGTTTAATCTGTAATGAGGAGAATTTTACATGAGACTGTCCTTACCGCTCTGAAGTCTCAAAACTTCTTAAGAATTCTAGTGCATCCGTTGTGTTGACAGATCCTTTTTGGAATCCAGAGACTCATTTGGTTGCTACAGCTCATGCTTCCACTTCACAAGTGCTTATGCTATTCGCCTCTGAGCCTAATATTGATGTTTTGGTGTCTACACGAAGTAAAGATTATGGTAATCCATCATCGTTGTCGAATAACCAGGCTTCAGATCAACCAAATACTTTGACTTCGACTTCGTTTGATCCTATTCCACCACCTATTGCACCAGAGTTAACAATAAAACCGCCTAAAGGAGTTGTACATAAGTCTACATTCAACCCTCGAGCTCGAGCAGCGCAAAAATATAACATAGTAGAAGATTTGGCTCAGTCACCTTCTGCTATGTCGATGCTTGAGGTGCTTCAAAACTGTCCCTCCCAAAAGCAGGCTTTATTGTTAGCAATTGGTGGAATTGATCCAATGGATTATAATCTTGTGGTTTTTAACCATGTGGGATATACACCATAATTACCAGCTAAATTAGCTTTCCTGATCTAGGTAAAGGATTTGAATAAAATTGTTCACTGAACCATCGTTGACGAGGGTTCATCTACTTGTATCTTTTCAATGAGTTGCTGGAAAACACTTGGCTCCCCGCCTTCGTCACAGTCACCTACAACATTAAAAGCTTTTGACGGTCACACATATACGCCTTGTGGAATTTTAAGTAACCTGCAAATAGAACTAGGGGAGAAAACTATAACTGTTGAAGTTGAGGTCGTTGACGGACCCCTTGACTACAACATTTTGCTAGGAAGACCCTGGGTTTATGCTATGGCTGTTGTGGTTTCGACATACTTTCATACGATCACTTTCCCTCATAAAGGTGGAATCACAATAATTGATCAACTCAGCTTCTTTACCTCTAGTTCATAGGCTACTGGAAGAATTCCGTTAGTTCATGAACCACCTATATCTCTTCAGAATGTTGGAGTAGGTCTCTTTAGGGATTCTTCCCTAATGGGTACCTTTTCGCTACCATCACCATCACAAATGGTGGAGGTGGAAAAAGTTGAGACTTGCAACATGATATTTTCCACTTCATCTAATTCATGGAAGATTCCCAATAATTCTGAAGATGATATGTATAATGAAACCATGTCGCTAAGCCCCATTGAGATTGCATAACAATCAATCTTTTTGGCTTGTGCGGAAAACCCAAATCCATTATCACCAATTGTATGGGTTGATCATTCGTTAGAATATGGTACTTCCTCGTATCCTTTTTCACATACGTTTTCTACTGATGAAGGAATCAACCAATCAATGATGATAGAAGAAGAACCATGGGGAGATTATCATCATCGATCCCATCTTCCAGATCACATAGAAGATGTTTCAAATGAAACAAATCACCTTTCAATTGTTGATTTCCTTTCGAATTTTGTATTTATAGACACAGTCGATTCAGAACGAAACTTGTTAACTATCGAAGAAACCATTTCTATCAACATTTCAACCAAACCTGGAATTGTAGAGAACATCCATGTTGGCAAATATTGTTCTCCATTGGAACTTGAAACTTACCGTGCTCTTTTCTGTGAATTTTGTGATATATTTGCCTAGTCATATGAGGAAATGCCAGGTATTGATTCTAGTATTTTTTAACATGAGATTAAAATGTATCCTGAAGTAAAACTCGTATGACGGTGCCTCCATCTTGTTCATCCAAAGAAGGTTGCTTCCATAAAAGCAGAAATTGAAAAATTGTTGCATGTTGGTTTCATTTACCTCGTTCCTCTTACCAATTGGGTTTCCAATATTGTTCCTATCATGAAGAAAAAAGGAACAATAGGAGTGTGTGTTCATTATAGGGATGTTAATAACGTTTTTCCAAAAGATAACTATCCCACTCCATTTTTCGACCAGATAATTGATGACTGTGCCGGATGCGAAATATTCTCATTTATGGATGGCTTTTCCAGCTATAATCAGATCAATATCCGCCCAGAAGACCAATATAAAACTACTTTTATTTTTCCTTGGAGCACATTCGCATATAGTAACTCCCTTTTGGTTTGAAGAATGATGGGGAAACTTTTCAAAGGGCAATGAATTATGCCTTCCATGACATCAAACATATTGTTCAACCCTATCTAGATGATTTACCTACTCATTCATGGAAATGGGTTTATCACCCGCAACATCTGAGAGCTATCTTTTTACGGTGAAGTCACTACAAAATTCAACTCATTCCACATAAATGTGTGTTTTGTGTTGGTTCTGGTCATTTTCTTGGTTTCGTAGTGTCTAAAGAAGGAATTCAACTCGACCCTTTGAAGGTTAAGGAAATTCTTGATCTGCCTCCACCTTCCAATTTACTGCAGTTACAGAGACTCCAAGGGAAGGCTAACTTTCTAAGGAGGTTCATTCCCAACTATGCTAAAATGGCTAAAGGATTTACTTGTCTTTTGACAAAGGGGATACCCTTCCATTGGGACCAGGTTGTGCAAGTTTCCTTTGATGCTCTCAAAGATACCCTAATTCGAGCATCATTAATGTATGCCCCTAATTATCAAAACAATTATTTCCTGTATCTTGTCGATGCAAATACAACCATTGCTATGGTTTTAGTCCAAGAAGAAGATGGGACTAAACATCTGATCTATTATTTGAGTCACAATCTCAATGATATGGGAGTTAAGTACTCTTATGTTGAAAAGTTAGTTTTGGCTACAGTCTATGCTGTACAAAGATTTTGCCACTATATCCTACTCCGAAAGACCATTGTCATTTCGGATTGCAACCCCTTGACATATATTATGTCATCAATTGCTGGGGGGAAAATACTCAAAATGGATCGTCACTTTGCAGGAGTTTGATTTGGAATTCATCAAATCAAAATCAAAGAAATCTCTAGTGTTTGTCGAGCTTCTTTGCAACCTTCCCTCTACCAACATCGATTCAACAATGGAGCCATCAATTCAGGATGAGTCTTTGTTTATAATTTTTTCATCTAACCCATGGTATGGAGATATGCTGATCTATCTCCAGACCCAAACTTTCCGGCCCGATACCTCTTGCTTGCTACAGCGACGTGTTCATTACCAAGCCAAAGATTATCTGATCATTGGTGACACCCTTTATCGTCATGGTATCGATACGATTTTATAGAGGTGCCTCACTCATGAGGAAGCCGAGAAAGTTTTGAATGATTGTCATTCTGGTGCTTGTGGTGGAAATTTATCTGGTTATGCTACCGCACAAATGATTCTCTGTGCTAGTTATTTTTGGCCTTTATATTCAATGATTGTAATATTGTTGTCAGAAGTTGTCATGCAAGCCAAAATTTGACTCCAAAACACGATTACCACCTGCACCACTGTGTCTTCTCATTGTTGTTGGACGATTTCCAAAATGGGGCATTGATTTTATGACATATAACCCTACCTCAGCTGGGGGGCATGGGTATATTATTGTCATCGTGGACTATTTACGAAATGGGCCGAGGCCATGCCTACATTAAATAACGGTAGTGAGACGGCTACTCTTTTTTTCTTCAACCATGTGGTTGCATGGTTTGGTGTGCCACAAGCTATAGTTACAGATCATGGTTCACATTTTCACAACCATATGATGACTGAATTGACTACCAAGTTAGGACTTTCCCATGATAGTTCTAATCCTTATTATCCGCAAGCTAATGGACAAGTTGAGGCTATCAAAATATCCTTAAGCGAATGCTACAACGAATGATAGGAGTTCATAAATTAAACTGGCATTTAATCTTGTACTTGGCTTTGTGGGCTTACCAACCTTGATGAGAAATGAAACTGGATTCACACCTTTTCAATTGGTGTATGGTCTAGAGGCAATCTTGCCTGTACAATGTGAAATCTCATCATTAAAACTCACGATTGACCTATTACCCGACACTTCTGAAGAAGAATCATGTTTCTTAGAGCTCATCCATCTAGATGAAACATGTCGTGAAGCTTCATTGGCTAACGAAGCACATAAGAAATGAATAAAGGTGCAATATGACCAAAATGTCAAGCCTCGCATTTTCTTAGAAGGAGACCTGGTCTTGCTTTATGATCAGGAAGCTGATAAACTAGGAGCAGGGAAATTTGAACCATTATGGATGGGCCCCTATATTTTCAAGTGTGTTTTGGCAAAAGGTGCTTATGAGTTAGTTGATTATGATGGAATTCCATTGTCGCAACCTCGTAACAGGTTGTATTTGAAACGTTACTATGCTTGATTTTGCATAGTAATAAGCACTGTATATATACTTTGATTTTGTGTGTGTGTGTGTTACAATGTGACTTTTATAGTTTCTATGTGGTTAAGTAATCTTCTTTACATTTGTTACAGATGTCGGAATATTTGGAACCATTTGTTGGTTATGCTGATGGTGCTAGTCATAGTACGCAGAACCTATCTTCTGCAACATGGGCCATATTCTCCCCAAGTGGAAAGTTAGTGAGTTTTCAAGGGTTTTGTATAGATAGTTCTACGAACAATATCGTTGAGTATATCATGTTGATCGAACTTCTCTCTGATGCCATTTCACTTGGCATTCGCCGAATCATCATTAGGCTAGACTCACAACTTGTCATACTGCAACTAACAAATGTTTATACTGTTCCAAATCCAACAATTTATCGTATGTTCCTTAGAGTTTGTCTCTTGGAAATACATTTTGATTACATGCAATATGAACACATTTCCAGGAACTTTAACATGTTAACTGATTCATTAGTGAACTATGTGTTAAACAGACATTTACGACACATGTAAAAGTAAATTTTTCAATTCACATCAATAGTTGAATAGGATTGCACACAACCATATATATAAAAACACTGAAAGTAAAATATATAGATGTTTTAAAAGTTTTTACAAAATTTGTGTCCAAGACATGTTGGTCATCTGACCTCAAAACTCAAAATGCATATAGAAAAACATCCTAGGTAGACCTAATGATGCTCATGATAATAGGTCGCAACATAAGCTATCATGTGCACTAGCCTAATCCAATGGCTAGGTACACCAATAGTATGGCACTGTAGCCTCATCGGTAACTCCTCTATCCAAACATCCAGAATACCGAGGGTTAACCCCTCTATATGATCGTGCAACTCTGCCAGTGTCTCGGTGAAATCCAAATCCTAGAAAACTGCTCTTCCAACATTTCTCTGCACTGGTTCACCCGCCTCCTATTGATGACCCATTGGTCGAACAATACCAACATCTACATGCATGAGAACATTTTTAGTTTAGCCTTGGAAACATAAAAAACACAAAAACATGTAGAAACTTAAAAAATTAAAAACACTTGGCCAAAAAAATTTACCTATAGCACCCCATTGGGCACCCACTGGTAAATTGAAATCTGGATCTCCACGAAAGTCCATCCCCACATATGGATGCTCCTCTATGATAATGTGTTGTCAACTGAGCCAATTGAAGAATGCATGAGGAAATGAGATTGATGATTGACCAACATGTCAAGCCATCAACTCAACCCATCTCTGCATCCGTGGATCTCTAGGACCAATCAAACTCAGTGACACATACTGAGGTTGCATCAATGGAATTCCCTCTAAGTTAAAGGCAATCAATATTGAACCATAGCTAAAATTATTCATCTTACCACTCTTTACCTTAGTGAGTTGCTCTTTCATCAAAGAGAGAACTGCCTCACACTAGTTGAATGTAGTTGGCTCAAGGCACTCAAGTGAAAATTGCATATATGATATGTTCGTGAGATGAACTGTCGCACTACCTGTTAGCCTCCTGTTGCAACAGGTTTCATATTTCATGATTGACAGTGGAAGTGCCAAAAATGTTCATCTTTTTCATGCTGCAAAAGTTCCATTTTTGAAAATTTCTCAGTTAAAGGAAAGCCAAACAGTCTAAGCTTGGTTTCCCTAGGTTTAAATTGCTTACTTTAGAATATAGAGAATGTATCTGTCCAAACAGCTTAAGCTTGGCAGAGCAGTAGCTAGGTAGAGAATGAAAGAGCCCAACAGCTTAATCTGGGCCCTTGGAAGAAATAAGGCTAGTTTTCAGATAGGAAAGCAGTTTAAAAGAAAAAGAAATTAGGGTTTGCAAGTCTAAGTGCACCCTTCCGGAAGTAATAAAAAATGCTAGGTGCACTATGGTGGGTAGGTAGCCTGGGGTTGCAGAAACAAGATCATCTTCAATTCTGGCTTTGACAAGGAAAGCTCAGTTCATTAGTGGCAAAGGTGGCAAAGCAGTGTGTGATGGCAGAATGCTTAAAGCATGTCTAACTCTCCTTCACTCCCCCTAAAAATATCTTACTAACATCCCCCTTAAAGAATCTTGGGATCTGCCCAACAAGTCCTAGTCTTACTTCATTTTGTGAAACATCAAGGTAAATGTTGGCTTTCTTAAATGAAAAGAAGCCACATTTCTTGTCTAAAATCACTTTTCACTTTCATTTGCCCCTATATCTAAGTTTTACTGTTGAAACTTAGCCTTCTGCTCTTCTTTCACCTCATAAAGTCATATTAACTTCTAATTGTACTATATAGCTCCCTAACTATTCCCCACCCCCATTTACTACAAAAATTACATAAAATCCCAAAAAATAATGAATATCCCCCCCTTTGGCACTATAGCCATATGTTCTAGAATCTGGGAAAATGTCAAATCCATCTGGGACTTGCATTTAACCCTCCTCTTATTTTCCCCTTGGAATCAGTCAACCCCCGGTTGAACTGATAACCATTTATGTTTCCCCCCCCCCCCCCCCCCGCAGTCACCGTTCCAAAGTTTAAATGTTTAAATGTTATATTAAAACATTAAACTATTCATTTAACCCGCGCCGCGTAAACCCAAAAACCCACTTTACTAATGTATAACCCCCCGCCATATGAATAAACAAATGAATTAATGTCGCGGGCCCCGTCATTAACGATCCGCTGTATTATTAATCCCGCCAGCCGTTAGATTTGGCCCGCCCAAGATCTACGGTGGGCAGGTCTTTTCACACGCCAACCGCCCGAGGGTTAGCGTCCGGGACTTCGGCGGTTTTGCTGTCGTACTCCTGCCACGTGTCACCCTCCGGGCTGTGGCGGAGCCCCCTCCTCCCAAACCACCCAGGCGCCAAAGCGGTGTGCCCGAAACCACTTACCGCCCTCCCCCCTGTGACATTAGCTGCCATATCTGCCCTATGACATCACCCTCCTTGCCTCCGCCGCTATGCCACGTCGCCGCCACCTCATCTCTTGTGTGCCCGCACCCTGCCACCGTGTCACTGCCATGTCACCGCCTCGTCAGCTGCCACGTCATCCATCCGTACCCCGGGACCCGCCGATGACGTCACGCTGACGTCATCCCGAAAAAGCGCCAAAAGCGCCCAAATGTCAATTTTTGCTTAAAAGAGCGCGGACGACCATTATATTTTACTTCTATTGGCTCATTTGAAAGGCTCTGGTTCCCTGTTTCATTCATTTCCTTGTTTCCAAAGCTAAAGCGTCCAGTTGAGCTGCCGCGGCCTGCAAATTCGGCTCCATAGCCTACCTCCGCACCAGCTCATCCACTCTCGGCGCTGTTTGTACCAGGTATTTGTCACGTCTTGCCCTTTTTCGCTCCTGTTCTTTCGTTTTGTCCACTGCACATATTGTAAGCCTGCACTTTTCCCCAATTGGCAGCTCTGCCTCACTTAAACCTTCATGCAAAACCTCTGCAAGACCTTTACTTCAGAAAAAGCCTTAGAAGCCTCGTGCCCATTTACATTTCCACTGGCTAGTCCCGTTTAGAGTTTGACCCCTAGGAAAAATCCCGCAGTAGCTCTGCATTGCCCTGTTTTATCTGATTCTGCTGTTTAAACCCCGTCCACTGAAACTACAATTGTCCTCGGCCCCTTTGCATCGTCCCTCACAGTCTCTAGCTCCAGAGAATTCGCTAAGAGAGGAAAGTTTCCGCTCAATCATTCAAAAGTTGCATAATGGCCACTCCATATGCTCTAAACGTCACTCCCATAAATCCACCAAGTAAAGAACTTGAAACAATGCCCTTGGCTGATACAGACTACCTTATTCAAGACTTGGTTGGAAACAGAAATCATTTGCATACATACTGCCAGCTGAGAAACAGTTTCATAAACAAATCTGACATGTATGGCATATGGGAGTCCAATTTGCCACAATATTTCCTCCCTTCTGTCAATATTTTTCCTGAGGTTATTCACCTCTGTGCTGCAAATTATGAGCCAAATCAGAGAGTTGTTAAGTCTCCATCTGGGAGCATACTCTTCTACGTCACTGCTGACTCCATCAACCAGATGTTGAACTTCAAGAAGGCTCAGATACTGTTGCCCTTCTCCATGAACAACTTGCTGGAAGAAGCCTCTTGGCTCCCTGGCCCCAGGTTTGAAAAAATTGTTAAGACATTTATGAGGGCAGATTGCCAACCTAAGGAGCCACCTCCATTGCCATACGACCATTTTAATGAGGTGGGCCAGTTACTTATAGACATGATATCTTATGTGTTGGGTTTCACAACAAGTGAGCATGTGGATGAAACAGTGCTGGTTATATTGTCTTCATTTAGCCAAGGACAGCCTCCTGCTGTCAAGTATGATTATGCCAGGTTTATAGCAAATAAAATCCATGACCAGCTCCTTAACCTGGATAGGCAGGGAGTTTTCAAATATTCTTCATACATTTATCACCTGCTCATGTATTATCAATCTAAAATCTTCTAGTGTCCCATCAAAAAGTTAGATTCAAAGGGAGAAAGAAGATCTGTTGTCTTCTGGTCAGTTGTTTTCCATCAAGTCCAACATTCCCCTTACTCGTACTGTGAGTTCATTGACCAGTTTGTGTATCCAGTCTCCTGCCTGTTAATGAAAACTCCCCCTCCCAGAATAACCTATGAGATGCAAAAGTTATTACAGCTTTCTAAGAGCTACAAAGTAGGTGATTGGTATCTATATCAGGACCACACCATTTTTAGAATCTATGGCTGTGAGCTTTGTCCTTATAGGCTCCCGAGATATGTGCCAATGAGGTTGTTTGCCTTGGAGTACTACAGGCAGCTTATAAATTCAGACTTAACTCATTTTCACAGCACTAAGAAGAAGGCTCAGCTAAAATTTAAAGACCGCCTAGGCCCCTTCATCATGAACAAGAAGGATGGTTGGCAAGATGCTGACCTAATATTGAAGGATCAACTTAAGTTGAAGAGGAGTTTCTGGTGGGTCCCTTATGACCCGCTTGGTTTTATTAATGCCAGAAGGGTCAAATATAGATTGACACCCTATGACCATTGCAAATACCCACACATTGAACAATATGCCAATCAAGATGCATGGGCACATGGGACTTTAGTTGAAGAATTTACTCAAGAGGAACTTTTGGAGCAAACTGCTAAGGATCTCGAAAAGACTCTTGACTTGGATTCTGATGACCAGGTAAATTTCAAGCTACCTTACCAAATTGAAGAGGGCACATCTACAGCTACACCTTCACAAGCTGCCCAAGGAGCATCTACATCAGCAACAGGTACAGCCAAAGGGAAAGAGCCAATGGAGACATAGCAAATAGTCACTGAACAGTCGGTCACCTCAATGGAAGAAACTCAAATGCAAGCCCCTCCACAGCAAACAGAAACAGCCCAAGTGCCACCTCTGCAAACTCCGGTCAATGAAGAAAGAGGCAGGAAACGAGACCGGGAAGACTCCACACCTGCTAGTGGGTCCACACAGCAGCCTGAGTCAAAGAGGCAAAGAGGGGACTCTCCAATTGAGGAGGAGGTCAGTGAAGGGGTCATAGAAAGCCCGAGAAGGGAAGCAAGCCAGCATACACCCACTAGCTCTTTTCAGCAAGAGCAAGACAGACAACACGGCATGGAGGTCTCTTCCTCCACACAACGAGGCAAGAAACCAGCTAGCGTTAAAGCCAGCTTCAAAGAAATCAAAGCTCAAAATGAGCTGCTAAGAGTGCAACTTTATGATCAATTCCTAAAAGCAACACCTGCCAAGCAAGAAAGATTGATGGCAGCATTTGATATCAAACAAGAAAAGATGATTCTTAGCCACTTCAAGCCCAAGGTTCAGCAGCCTCAGTCAGCTGCAGATTTTGTTAAGACAAGGCTAGAGGTCCTGGCCAAGGACATTCACCCCATGGACCAAATAGAGCTACATAAGTAGACAGCGGAAATGCTCTATGCTACCCTTGCAGAGAAGGCCACATTGGCCCATGAGTTGAAGGAGTCATTGAAGAATACTAACACTCAGCTGGATTTCGAAAGACTGTCCTCCACAGCCAAAGACAATAGAATTAAAACATTGGAGGAGATTATTGTGGACTTAGGACATGATCCTAAGGATCCTAAGGGTGTGAGGACCCTTATGAAGAAGAAGGATGATGACATTGCTGCATTGAAGAAGAGATTGAGGTTGCTTCCTACTGAGCATCCTCAAACAGGAGAACTGCAGAAAGAGAAAGAAGTTGAGGATCAATTGGATTTGATGTTGAAATTAAACCAAAGAGTAATTGATTTGGAAGGGGAATTGGAGAAAGCACTGCAAGGAAAGCAGGGAGAGTCGACCTCCCAGCCACCTCAAACAAACCCAACTGTTGTTGTTCCTCCATCACAAGCAGCAGTGACCCCTCCAATTATTCCAGCCACAACAACAGCTACAGAAGCTACAGCGGCAACAACAACAGTTCCTGAGTCTGGCACGAGTGTGGATGAATTGACAAGATCTATCAATGAGATAAAGCTACAAGCAACAGAAATAAAAGAGGCCAAAGAAAAGCTGGCCAAATTGGAAGAAAAATATGACAAGTCCAAAATGACAGTAGCTGAGCAATCAAGGGAAATTAAGGCCCTGAAGGAGAAAGTTAAAACATTGGAGAAAGAGTTGTCATTGGACAAGACCCTGGCTGAAATAAAGAAAATCCTGTGGGCCAAAATTAATCAAACAATTACCAGCCAATGGAGGTCAATCCAGGCAATGTATGAACAGGTAGAACTACTTGGCCGTGCTCAAATTGAAACTCAGAGAGCCAAGGCAGCATTGGGAAACATGCCCGAGCAGGCCAATAGAATGATCAATTTTCTAAATCATCAGACCAAGGAAGAGCTGGCAGCGCTGCATATCATGAACCGAACAGAGGCCATATTAACAGTAAAGAGGGTTCTCACACTGAGAAGCTTTGTGCAAACCTTAGAGGCAAGATGTCGGGAAATACAAAGGGATGTAGACAATTTTGAATTAAAACTCGCAACACTACAGATTAGGGGATTTCCCGGCCTACTCACCAATGCTGGAAAATTGTTGACACGTGACCAATATACAACCAGAATCAATAATTACGTCACAAATCAGCTCACTGCTGCATCAAGTTCTACAACAGAAGCAGGGCCGCCTGCAGGACAGACTCTTTATGATAAGCTGGAAGGTTTATTTTACATGGAGCATGAAGTCAGCCACTTGTTTCAAATGCCGCCCAACTATTACAAGTATACAGAGGCCGATGAGACACTTATCAAAATACAACAACATCAGTTACCTCCTTAGGATTGGTGGCAGGCAATGCTAGCCGTTTTGCCTAGGTAAATTTCAGTAATGGCCCCTTTTTGTTTATTTCAAAATCTTGGTCAGCTACAAGTTAGCAGCAAGCACAGGATAAAGCGCGAAAGCACCGGTCAGAGCAGTCAAGGAGCACAAAGAACAGGTGGGAGCGGTCACAAAGCAGTGCACTGGGACAGCAAGCCCCAAAAGCGCGGATTTTTTAGAGCACGGCCCCAACCGACTCAAATGAAATCAAAAGTCAATATTTCCTGGCAAAAAAGAACAGCTGTTATATTTGTATTTATTTCAGCATTTACTTTCTCATCAACCGCTCCTTAGGAGTTGGTAAAGAAGTTATGAACTATTAACTTCTCATTCAGATATTTTTGCATCCAATTTTTGTATATATACCTCCCCCTGCATTGTTAAAAGGGTTGGTCGACTAATGTATCCAGGAGAGACTCGCACTGTATTTCTGATATTTTTCTATAATCAAAGACTGCATACAAGCTCAGAGAATGGACTGTTGATGTGTTGTTAATGTTTCTGAAGAGTTAAATGAGGAATTCTTGTGCTGCAATATGATACAATAAGTGTTCTCTGCCTCTGTTATTTCATTTTCATATATGCTCAAGTCACATAACAAAGGATTGGTATAGAATTTGCTTTGCTGCACTCTATGCCCAGGTTCTGTGGCTTCTTAATGTTTTTCTTCTTGATCTAGACATAAATATGAATTCTGTTATGGCTCATGTTTGATCTATTTCACATATAATGATTGTCATCTAGGAATTCTTAGCTACTCCCAGATAGAGTTTATTCAGCTTCTTCCTGCTAACCTGTTTGAGAGATTCTTTGTTGCCTCTCATTCCTTAGCCCTTTTCATCCTTTTAAACTTGCCAAAATTGTTTCATGAGCAGCTACCTCGCTCCTCATCTTTTTTATGATCAAGAAAACACACCAGCAGTCTTACTCCATGACTCCATGCCCAATGGTTTGAAATTTACCACCATATGCCTTGCCTCTCTACTTGAAACATCATCTTTCCAACCAAAACACAAGCAAAACCCCTGAACTCAATAGCTAGCCTAAAATCATCATCAACAAAGCTAAATCAAAAAGAGAGAGCCCTCTCTGACTACAGGTGGGCTAGAACCTGCAGTCCAAAGTTGGTTTGTGGTTACCTCGGCCGTATCCTTTCTGGAGCTTAAGGACAACCTGAGTGATAACATAATGGCGACTCCGCTGGGGAACATCCTCAGATAATTTCATAAATCTAGTTGGAAAGCTCCACTGGGGGAGAACCAGACCAAAAGTTTCTTTCTAGTTTCTGGAGAAGCTCATCTTTCCTTCAGAACCACATTTACAAAGTTTAGTTCTGATCTGTGATGGTGGACACAGATCAGACACTCCAAAGTTGAATCATCCATCTGGCGACTCCACATCATCATCTTCACAATCAAGACTCCACTGGAGGAGCAGACCTGAAAAAGAAAGTTTCAGAGTTTTTGAGCAGTGTTACAGCCAAGTAATCCCATTTCACAGTGTTAATAGTCACATAGGATGACCGGGTGTGTGGAAGATGAAGTTAAACAAGCTGTAAATGAATTCAGAAAGTTGTTATCAGAATATGAGCTTGATGAAAAAAAATTTAGACTGTTGTTGATTAAGATTAATGCAATACAACAGCCTCAAATCAAAATGTGTCTTCTTGATTTAGTTGTGGAAGAACATGAAAATGAGATTGAACTTTTGCATTCTCAAATCCAGTCATACGATTTTCAAGATCCTACAAAATTTTTCCAAGGACTTCCTTCTCCAAGTCATGGGGAAATTGTAATACTTTCTGACTTACAGATTGAGGATAATCATGCTTTCAAGAGAAAGACTGAAGTTTTGGTTGCAGAATTTGTTACAGAGGATACAACTGTTCCATCAAACCAAGAAAGCTCAGATAGAACCATCCCACATGATGCTTTTGTTGATCCTGTAGCAGATTACATGGAGGCCTTGCTAAACTCAGAATTTGTAGCATGTGTTCTCTATGAAGACCAAGTATATCAACAGTGGCCTTTATATGTCACAATTTGGATCATGGGGGCACATGACCAAACAATGTCTCTAATCTCACCAACGGTCAGTCAGACAGTTTGTTTCCTTCTACAAGTGCTTAAATGGTTGCACTGGTTGTTTCATTTCACCTAACCAGCAAACAGGTGCTGATTAGGGTAGGTAGGTAGGATTTCAGTTTTTGTTTGGATAGCAGCTTGTTGTAGTTGAAGCCCAAAGTGAAGGCCCTAAGCTCCTCAAGTATGCTGCCATGTACATACAATAAAGCGGCCAGCAAAGGGAAACGTTTTAGAACACAGCAAATAATTGAAGATTAAGGCAGTCTGACCTGCTGTTCTTGGCTTTTCACAAGGAAAAGTCATCCCCAAGTGGAGCCACTGTTAGCCTCCTGTTGCAACAGGTTTCATATTTCATGATTGACAGTGGAAGTGCCAAAAATGTTCATCTTTTTCATGCTGCAAAAGTTCCATTTTTGAAAATTTCTCAGTTAAAGGAAAGCCAAACAGTCTAAGCTTGGTTTCCCTAGGTTTAAATTGCTTACTTTAGAATATAGAGAATGTATCTGTCCAAACAGCCTAAGTTTGGCAGAGCAATAGCTAGGTAGAGAATGAAAGAGCCCAACAACTTAATCTGGGCCCTTGGAAGAAATAAGGCTAGTTTTCAGATAGGAAGGCAGTTTAAAAGAAAAAGAAATCAGGGTTTGCAAGTCTAAGTGCACCCTTCCGGAAGTAACAAAAAATGCTAGGTGTACTATGCTGGGTAGGTAGCCTGGGGTTGCAGAAACAAGATCATCTTCAGTTCTGGCTTTGACAAGGAAAGCTCAGCTCATCAGTGGCAAAGGTGGCAAAGCAGTGTTTGATGGCAGAATGCTTAAAGCATGTCTAACTCTCCTTCACTCCCCCTAAAAATATCTTACTAACATCCCCCTTAAAGGATCTTGGGATCTGCCCAACAAGTCCTAGTCTTACTTCATTTTGTGAAACATCAAGGTAAATGTTGGCTTTCTTAAATGAAAAGAAGCCACATTTCTTGTCTAAAATCACTTTTCACTTTCATCTGCCCCTATATCTAAGTTTTACTGTTGAAACTTAGCCTTCTGCTCTTCTTTCACCTCATAAAGTCATATTAACTTCTAATTGTACTATATAGCTCCCTAACTATTCCCCACCCCCATTTACTACAAAAATTACATAAAATCCCAAAAAATAATGAATATCCCCCCTTTTGGCACTATAGCCATATGTTCTAGAATCTGGGAAAATGTCAAATCCATCTGGGACTTGCATTTAACCCTCCTCTTATTTTCCCCTTGGAATCAATCAACACCCGGTTGAACTGATAACCATTTCTGTTTCCCCCCCCCGCAGTCACCATTCCAAAGTTTGAATGTTTAAATGTTATATTAAAACATTAAACTATTCATTTAACCCGCGCCGCGTAAACCCAAAGACCCACTTTACTAATGTATAACCCCCCGCCATATGAATAAACAAATGAATTAATGCCGCGGGCCCCGTCATTAACGATCCGCCGTATTATTAATCCCGCCAGCCGTTAGATTTGGCCCGCCCAAGATCTACGGTGGGCGGGTCTTTTCACACGCCAACCGCCCGAGGGTTAGCGTCCGGGACTTCGGCGGTTTTGCCGTCGTACTCCCGCCACGCGTCGCCCTCCGGGCTGTGGCGGAGCCCCCTCCTCCCAAACTGCCCAGGCGCCAAAGCGGTGCGCCCGAAACCACTTACCGCCCTCCCCCCTGTGACATCAGCTGCCACGTCTGCCCTATGACGTCACCCTCCTTGCCTCCGCCGCTATGCCACGTCGCCGCCACCTCATCTCTTGTGTGCCCGTGCCCTGCCACCGTGTCACTGCCATGTCACCGCCTCGTCAGCTGCCACGTCATCCATCCGTACCCCAGGACCCGCCGATGATGTCACGCTGACGTCATCCCAAAAAAGCGCCAAAAGCGCCCAAATGTCAATTTTTGCTTAAAAGAGCGTGGATGACCGTTATATTTTACTTCTATTGGCTCATTTGAAAGGCTTTGGTTCCCTGTTTCATTCATTTCCTTGTTTCCAAAGCTAAAGCATCCAGTTGAGCTGTCGCGGCCTGCAAATTCGGCTCCATAGCCTACCTCCGCACTAGCTCGTCCACTCTCGGCGCTGTTTGTACCAGGTATTTGTCACGTCTTGCCCTTTTTCGCTCTTGTTCTTTCGTTTTGTCCACTGCACATATTGTAAGCCTGCACTTTTCCCCAATTGGCAGCTCTGCCTCACTTAAACCTTCATGCAAAACCTCTGCAAGACCTTTACTTCAGAAAAAGCCTTAGAAGCCTCGTGCCCATTTACATTTTCACTGGCTAGTCCCGTTTAGAGTTTGACCCCCAGGAAAAATCCCGCAGCAGCTCTGCATTGCCCTGTTTTACCCGATTCTGCTGTTTAAACCCGTCCACTGAAGCTATAATTGTCCTCGGCCCCTTTGCATCGTCCCTCACAGTCTCTAGCTCCAGAGAATTCACTAAGAGAGGGAAGTTTCAGCTCAATCATTCAAAAGTTGCATAATGGCCACTCCATCTGCTCTGAACGTCACTCCCATAAATCCACCAAGTAAAGAACTTGAAACAATGCCCTTGGCTGACACAGACTACCTTATTCAAGACTTGGTTGGAAACAGAAATCATTTGCATACATACTGCCAGCTGAGAAATAGTTTCATAAACAAATCTGACATGTATGGCATATGGGAGTCCAATTTTCCACAATATTTTCTCCCTTCTGTCAATATTTTTCCTGAGGTTATTCACCTCTGTGCTGCAAATTATGAGCCAAATCAGAGAGCTGTTAAGTCTCCATCTGGGAGCATACTCTTCTACATCACTACTAACTCCATCAACCAGATGTTGAACTTCAAGAAGGCTCAGATATTGTTGCCCTTCTCCATGAACAACTTTCTAGAAGAAGCCTTTTGGCTCCCTGGCCCCAAGTTTGAAAAAATTGTTAAGACATTTATGAGGGCAGATTGCCAGCCTAAGGAGCCACCTCCATTTCCATACGACCATTTTAATGAGGTGGGCTAGTTACTTCTAGACATGATATCTTATGTGTTGGGTTTCACAACAAGTGAGCATGTGGATGAAACAGTGATGGTTATATTGTCTTCATTTAGCCAAGGACAGCCTCCTGCTGTCAAGTATGATTATGCCAGGTTTATAGCAAATAAAATCCATGACCAGCTCCTTAACCTGGATAGGCAGGGAGTTTTCAAATATTCTTCATACATTTATCACCTGCTCATGTATTATCAATCTGAAATCTTCCAGTGTCCCATCAAAAAGTTAGATTCAAAGGGAGAAAGAAGATCTGTTGTCTTCTGGTCAGCTGTTTTCCATCAAGTCCAACATTCCCCTTACTCGTACTGTGAGTTCATTGACCAGTTTGTGTATCCAGTCTCCTGCCTGTTAATGAAAACTCCCCCTCCCAGAATAACCTATGAGATGCAAAAGTTATTACAGCTTTCTAAGAGCTACAAAGTAGGTGATTGGTATCTATATCAGGACCACACCGTTTTTAGAATCTATGGCTGTGAGCTTTGTCCTTACAGGCTCCCGAGATATGTGCCAATGAGGCTGTTTGCCTTGGAGTACTACAGGCAGCTTATAAATTTAGACTTAACTCATTTTCACAGCACTAAGAAGAAGGCTCAGCTAAAATTTAAAGACCACCTAGGCCCCTTCATAAAAAACAAGAAGGATGGTTGGAAAGATGCTGACCTAATATTGAAGGATCAACTTAAGTTGAAGAGGAGTTTCTGGTGGGTCCCTTATGACTCGCTTGGTTTTATTAATGCCAGAAGGGTCAAATATAGATTGACACCCTATGACCATTGCAAATACCCACACATTAAACAATATGCCAATCAAGATGCATGGGCACATGGGACTTTAGTTGAAGAATTTACTGAAGAGGAACTTTTGGAGCAAACGGCTAAGGATCTCGAAAAGAATCTTGAGTTGGATTCTGATGACCAGGTAAATTTCAAGCTACCTTACCAAATTGAAGAGGGCACATCTACAGCTACACCTTCACAAGTTGCCCAAGGAGCATCTACATCAGTAACAGGTACAGCCAAAGGGAAAGAGCCAATGGAGACAAAGCAAACAGTCACTGAACAGTCGGTCACCTCAATGGAAGAAACTCAAAAGCAAGCCCCTCCACAACAAACAAAAATAGCCCAAGTGCCACCTCTGCAAACTCCGGTCAATGAAGAAAGACGCAGGAAACAAGACCGGGAAGACTCCACACTTGCTAGTGTGTCCACACAGTAGCCTGAGTCAAAGAGGCAAAGAGGGGACTCTCCAATTGAGGAGTAGGTCAGTGAAGGGGTCATAGAAAGCCTGAGAAGGGAAGCAAGCCAGCATACACCCACTAGCTCTTTTCAGCAAGAGCAAGACAGACAACACGGCATGGAGGTCTCTTCCTCCACACAACGAGGCAAGAAACCAGCTAGCGTTAAAGCCAGCTTCAAAGAAATCAAAGCTCAAAATGAGCTGCTAAGAGTGCAACTTTATGATCAATTCCTAAAAGCAACACTTGCCAAGCAAGAAAGATTGATGGCAGCATTTGATATCAAACAAGAAAAGATGATTCTTAGCCACTTCAAGCCCAAGGTTTAGCAGCCTCAGTCAGCTGTAGATTTTGTTAAGACAAGGCTAGAGGTCCTGGCCAAGGACATTCACCCCATGGACCAAATAGAGCTACATAAGCAGACAGCGGAAATGCTCTATGCTACCCTTGCAGAGAAGGCCACATTGGCCCATGAGTTGAAGGAGTCATTGAAGAATACTAACACTCAGCTGGATTTCGAAAGACTGTCCTCCACAGCCAAAGACAATAGGATTAAAACATTGGAGGAGATTATTGTGGACTTAGGACATGATCCTAAGGATCCTAAGGGTGTGAGGACCCTTATGAAGAAGAAGGATGATGACATTGCTGCATTGAAGAAGAGATTGAGGTTGCTTCCTACTGAGCATCCTCAAACAGGAGAACTGCAGAAAGAGAAAGAAGCCGAGGATCAATTGGATTTGATGTTGAAATTAAACCAAAGAGTAATTGATTTGGAAGGGGAATTGGAGAAAGCACTGCAAGGAAAGCAGGGAGAGTCGACCTCCCAGCCACCTCAAACAAACCCAACTGTTGTTGTTCCTCCATCACAAGCAGTAGTGACCCCTCCAATTATTCCAGCCACAACAACAGCTACAGAAGCTACAGCGGCAACAACAACAGTTCCTGAGTCTGGCACGAGTGTGGATGAATTGACAAGAGCTGTCAATGAGCTAAAGCTACAAGCAACAGAAATAAAAGAGGCCAAAGAAAAGCTGGCCAAATTGGAAGAAAAATATGACAAGTCCAAAATGACAGTAGCTGAGAAATCAAGGGAAATTAAGGCCCTGAAGGAGAAAGTTAAAACATTGGAGAAAGAGCTATCATTGGACAAGACCCTGGCTGAAATAAAGAAAATCCTGTGGGCCAAAATTAATCAAACAATTACCAGCCAATGGAGGTCAATCCAGGCAATGTATGAACAGGTAGAACTACTTGGCCGTGCTCAAATTGAAACTCAGAGAGCCAAGGAAGCATTGGGAAACATGCCCGAGCAGGCCAATAGAATGATCAATTTTCTAAATCATCAGACCAAGGAAGAGCTGGCAGCGCTGCATATCATGAACCGAACAGAGGCCATATTAACAGTAAAGAGGGTGCTCACACTGAGAAGCTTTGTGCAAACCTTAGAGGCAAGATGTCGGGAAATACAAAGGGATGTAGACAATTTTGAATTAAAACTCGCAGCACTACAGACTAGGGGATTGCCCAGCCTACTCACCAGCGCTGGAAAATTGTTGACACGTGACCAATATACAACCAGAATCAATAATTACGTCACAAATCAGCTCACTGCTGCATCAAGTTCTACAACAGAAGCAGGGCCGCCTGCAGGACAGACTCTTTATGATAAGCTGGAAGGTTTATTTTACATGGAGCATGAAGTCAGCCACTTGTTTGAAATGCCGCCCAACTATTACAAGTATACAGAGGCCGATGAGACACTTATCAAAATACAATAGCATCAGTTACCTCCTCAGGATTGGTGGCAGGAAATGCTGGCCGTTTTGCCTAGGTAAATTTCAGTAATGGCCCCTTTTTGTTTATTTCAAAATCTTGGTCAGCTACAGGTCAGCAGCAAGCACAGGATAAAGCGCGAAAGCACCGGTCAGAGCAGTCAAGGAGCACGCAGAACAGGTGGGAGTGGTCACAAAGCAGTGCGCTGGGACAGCAAGCCCCAAAAGCGAGGATTTTTTAGAGCAAGGCCCCAACCGACTCAAGTGAAATCAAAAGTCAATATTTCCTGGCAGAAAAGAACAGCTGTTACATTTGTATTTATTTCAGCATTTACTTTCTCATCAACCGCTCCTTAGGAGTTGGTAAAGAAGTTATGAGCTATTAACTTCTCATTCAGATATTTTTGCATCCAATTTTTGTATATATACCTCCCCCTGCATTGTTAAAAGGGTTGGTCGACTAATGTATCCAAGAGAGACTCGCACTGTATTTCTGATATTTTTCTATAATCAAAGACTGCATACAAGCTCAGAGAATGGACTGTTGATGTGTTGTTAATGTTTCTGAAGAGTTAAATGAGGAATTCTTGTGCTGCAATATGATACAATAAGTGTTCTCTGCCTCTGTTATTTCATTTTCATATATGCTCAAGTCACATAACAAAGGATTGGTATAGAATTTGCAATACTGCACTCTGTGCCCAAGTTCTGTGGCTTCTTAATGTTTTTCTTCTTGATCTAGACATAAATATGAATTCTGTTATGGCTCATGTTTGATCTATTTCACATATGAATGACTGTCATCTAGGAATTCTTAGTTGCTCCCAGATAGAGTTTATTCATCTTCTTCCTGCTAACCTGTTTGAGAGATTCTTTGCTGCCTCTCATTCCTTAGCCCTTTTCATCCTTTTAAACTTGCAAAAATTGTTTCATGAGCAGCTACCTTGCTCCTCATCTTTTTTATGATCAAGAAAACACACCAGCAGTCTTACTCCATGACTCCATGCCCAATGGTTTGAAATTTACCACCATATGCCTTGCCTCTCTACTTGAAGCATCATCTTTCCAACCAAAACACAAACAAAACCCCTAAACTCAATAGCTAGCCTAAAATCATCATCAACAAAGCTAAATAAAAAAGAGAGAGCCCTCTCTGACTGCAGGTGGGCTAGAACTTGCAGTCCAAAGTTGGTTTGTGGTTACCTCGGCCGTATCCTTTCTGGAGCTTAAGGACAACCTGAGTGATAACATTACCCACCAATATTGCGATAGTGAAAAGGATTGTTCTAAAAGGGAAATCATGAACATCCCTGATATTGATCTTCACATCCTTTCTAGGCTATGTACCTAGCTAACAAAACTGTCGAATGTAGTCCCTCACTGATTCACCCCCACCGGCAGAACCTGAAAGAGATATGGGGGCACCACGTCTCAACAATCCTGTAAGGAAGTAAACATCATCGATCAATATAGGGAGCACTTTTCCCCCTATGTGAAAATCCTGATCCGTTGGATACCATGAATGAACTAAGAACTACAACAGTTCTAGTTGTTACCTCATCCTGGACAACTTGAAGTATTTGAGTAACCCATAGTCTCTGAGGGCCTCAACTGTACCTGGATCATTAAGGGAAACCATATCTTGTTCTTCATGCTCTCTTTCACACCAAGTAATAGTCATTCTGATCCGATCAAAGCCTGAAATCAAACCATAAGCTTAGTTAGGATCCATTTCATGCAAAAAATTGAAGGATTTTTGGGTAAAACAGGAGAAACAAATTTATCAAATGTGCCCAGCGCAGCCCAAGCCTTGAGACAGTGTGCTATAGAGTAGGTACCCTTATGTTTGGGTGCATTGTAGTGCAGTTTTTGATGTGATAGGCTGTGTTGATCCCAGGGCGAAGTATATTTACCCTAGGGACCCCAAAACCCTAAAAAACTTGCCTGAAATTGCAAAAGAATGAACTTAAATGGAAGAGAAAAGGTAGATCTCCTACCTGGTCCTGACAGCACGACAAATGATCCACAGAATCTCTCACAATTAGCTACTGAAGTTTGAGGTAAAAACTGGTTCAGAGCACAAAACTGAATGGTAAATATCAAATGGTGAAAATGACTTGGTAAATTCTTGTTTTATGGTTATTTCATGTCATTTAATGAATAAACTATAGTTTTTTACCCATTTTTACCAATGAAATAGGTATGTTTAATCCATTTGGTGTTTCTTTGAAGACATTTACAGTTGATACAGTGAATTTGACATGCACAATCGTGAAATTTACTTTTGACCATAGAGAATACTTTTATCTTTTTTTTTAGCTCTGTTAAACATCGAAAAAGGAATCCCCCTGGAGTCCTATTTAAGCTCTTTTCAGACTCTCAAAATATATAAATTTTGTTGAGTGCTTGTCTTTTTCAGCTCATTAATGGATTGGAAATGACATCTACTCAGTATAAGTTTAACCCTTTTCTGGACTGAGATAGATTATTTACGAAAAAGGAATACGTTGATCAAACATGGTCAATAGGTTCTCTCTTGTATTATTTTACGCTTTTTCAGACTTAAGAGACAAACTTACAAAAAAGAATTTGTGGATTTTTATTTTTGTCCCTTTTCAAACTCTCTAAACATGAAAAGGATTGAGTTCTCATTGTTGTTAAACTCGTTAAAACATCAAATAGCGACAAACTTGTCCATCATGACAAGACCGAGTTTCACCTTCTCTAGGCTCGTTAAAACATCACATAGCGATGGGTTCACTCGAAGGGTGGAATTATACTACAAACATATGTTATCCTCCTCAAGCTTGTTAAAAAATAAAGAGGTACTGGTTAGCAATGACTAGGGAAAATGAGAAAAGGGATAAATCACTTTATGGTAGCAAGTCGCTCTTGAACATGACACTTTCACTTCATCTCCATGACTATTTGCGTTGGGTTATCTGCTTAATGGTTATCATATCTATGGTCTATCACACCATCCATCACTTTGGTTTTGGGTCAATGCTGCCAATTCATTCAGTGTCGCTGACATGTTTAAGAGAAGTCACTCAGTAAAACTCATCCTTTGCAATACTCATAAACCTTCATTTTCATGACCGCCATTCCTGAACCTTGTGTCGTCAGTCACATTCCATCTCCAAAATAATTACACTCATTTTGTGTCGTTGATGTGGGATACATCAAGGCCCTCCTACAACAAGTCACTTCTTGTCGACATCAGCACGTTATCCAAGAAGTTGACTTAGAAACACCCTTCCAGTACCTTGAGGCTTGCATATATCAATGGCAAGTTTCTCTCTTCCAGCAACAAGTTTACATCACTGGCCTTTGACTGATAGAATTTGTATGGTTTTCGACATCAAAACATTTATTCACACAATGCAGAATGTACTACAATACCTTGAGAATCATATCATTATCAGTGATCTCTCTTGTGTCTGTTAACGACTTACATCATTGACTTGTAATCAGACGATGTCTTCCCATGTTCAACTTTGGATCACACATTCACATGGTTAGACTCGTACTTGAGCGAATGATTGGACAAGATAGAAGACCCAGATCTAGTTTCATCCATCCAGACTACGATTTTAGGAGAGTACTAAATCATGTGTACGATGTCACTAATGGTCATCCTATCATGGGTCTATATCTATAGACGACTATCTATGTACATGTAATGAAAAGTTTATAGGCTAAGTATGGGTATGCCTTCCCTCAGTAGTTCATGAAAAAATTCAAAATATCATGATATTATGTATTGTAATCGATGCAGGTCACCATTTGCTTCAGTTCCTCTCTGTCACATCGTAAAGCATATCACTCGACATTATGAATTTTGAATTCATGCTTTAGGGGGCGATTGTTACAGTTCTATTTGGGCACATCACTCCTGACGTTCAGATCAATATAATTAGGCCTCATCAACCCTAATTTAGTTGTTACATGCTCTAGACAAGTCAATTCATTGAATGCTTCCTTCTATGAAAGTTTCCTGGCCTGAAGCCTTCCTGAAATGCCTCCTTGGGACACCAACGCAGCCCAAGCCTTGAGACAGTGCACTGCAGAGCAAACAAGCCCACTGTGGCCTGCATTGTAGTGCACTTAGGCCCTCTTTGACTTACGTCGGGCGAGATTGAGCAAAATTTGCATAGGGTTCTGGTAATATTCCTTCATTCTAGATGATTCTAGAAAGATCCCATCTCTTATCTCCTCTTATGAGCTCGAAATTAGATAGGCTAAGGATCCATTAACTTCCTATCCTCTCATCCCTTGCTCCATGGAAACTAACTCCAAGTTTGGAAGGCCATTCAATACCCTCATTTATGATAAAACCACCTCCATTTCCTATAAATTGAGCACTCATCATAGTGATCAACGGGGGCTAGAATCTAAAGTTTTTAAGGAAATTCTGTTGTTTTGAGAGTTGAGTTTATGTTAAGTAATGTTATGCTACTGGAGTAGTGTTCTTTTGATGTGGTGAGGACTGGACTGAAGCTGGAGGAGTGACACGAGATCGAACTATATTAGGTGACACTCTTCCTCCTACATTAATAAAGAGCTTATTCCTTTTCTCATATGATTGTTCATATTTGTGATGATTATGTGTTTCAATGTCTTCGATTCCATTGTTTTATGGTAGACAGATCATATATCCTTTGATCATTTCTTGTTTCTGTTTCTCTTGATGCAGGTACCTTTTGAGCGGATTTAGTTCAAGTGGGAGCAACGAGAGTGATTCAAAATAGATCAAGGAAGCGAAAGGCTACAAGTAAGTTCCTACATCTCATCTATCTTCTATAAGAAAAGGTTAAACTACTTTCTTTCTATTGCTCTAGGTGTAGTCACCCACCTATGGAAAATGTGTTTATCCGTAGATGCAAATTCCATATAACACTAGCTGACATTGTAATAGTTGGGAAGGTGCATGTGATGAAAGAAGAACTGGCAACTGTGATAGTACTTCTTCAGGCAGCACTAGTCATTTGTGTAGAGGAAATGGAAATAGATGAAGTGATCAGTAGAGAAAAAGGTAATGAAAAAGGAATAAATGGAGATTTTGTGAATGAGAGAATGAGGTACTCTCACTAGTCGATGTTTGGGAATCTGATGTAGCAGTTTTCATTTGGTGGGATTGAAGTGGAAATCCAAATGGTGAGATTCCATGTTTTGCACTTTGGGACCGAGTCAAAACACCAGTTTCGTAAAAAATAGAAGTTATACTTCCTTCAGAAGCTTTGGATGATTCAAGACTTTTTGTTGAAATGGAAACCTCTTCCAATTTATTTACCAAAGTTGTAATTTTTGGTGATTCTAGAGTATAATCCACAAGGATTACCTCAGGAAGTATTCTAGGAGACTTGGGAGGTTATTTGTACAACTCTTGATCTAGAAGTAGGAGACTCTAGAGGGGATATGGAAGTTGTAGGAGATTTGGAGGGGAAATGACTCTTGGAATGGCCTTTTGTTTTTGGATTGGACTTAATTTCCATTCATAGTCTACAGGCCCTCTTTCTAGCACCAAAAGTGTTGAGGCCTTGAAAATTGCTACATCAACATGGGGGAAAACCACTCGGTTTGGACCTTAAAACAACTCCTTTTCCATTTAGGTAGTGGCTCCAACTAGATATAATGGGACCAGTTTCCTAATTAAATGTGATTTAATAAATGTGTAATGCTTATAGTGGAGTGAAATGGATGAATTTGCAGCAATGAATCAAATGGAAAACATATGCACTAATCTACTCTATAACCCGGGATTATTTAACATTATCTAGATGTGATCTATAATGATTTTCCTCAGTAAATGACAATATAGATTTCTCAAACACCAATGGAAATGAAAATGTTTCAAGATGATTATTTTGATTAAATAGTTAATCAAAATAATGTGTATAAATCATATCGCATTTAGAATATCAAAGCAAATTGCTTAACATGTATTTAAAAATATCAATGGTAGCATGATCATAAATGAATACATGTAACAATGTTCTTTAAAAACCATTTAATAATCAATACAAAAGGATAAATTCACTATTTATTTATGAACAAAACAAAGGTACAAATATACAAATACTAGATGCACGTTGCTCAGCTCATGAAATAAATAGAAGCAGTTTAGTCCTTCTCACAAAGATGATTTCAGGATTACAGAAATGCAACTTCTCAAAATTCTATATGAAATTTCCTAAAACAATGCTCGAGTCGTTCTATTGAGAAAAGTATGAAAGTACAATAGTGCGAGCTTTCATAAACCTTTGTTCATAGAATTCATGACCTTAATTTCATACAAAAATCAAGCTTAAATAGAAAAAAAACAATTGAATGTATTGTGCAGAGCATTGAGGGCATTTAACCATATCCCTTCAGTAACGCTTAAAGGAAAACATCGTTTTGGTATGAATTTCTAGATGTGATTTGTTGTCTTCATCGACTTTGTTTGTTCCATCGAATTATCTAGATTCTTGTCCATCTGTTTGAACTGAACTTCCACTTATCAACACAGTTGTCCTCTTCTGTCATGAACCTGAAAACGGAACACATGAATCGATAAGCTAAAAATAAATGAGACTAATAAGCGAGTTTCATTTGAAACAAATCACGTTTTGCAGGAAATCAGGATAAAAATGTAGAGGACATCATGGAGAAGAATGCGGAGTGAGGTCTGTGACAAGAGAGTCAGACTTTACGGTCTTATGACAGATCGCAAAACAAACACTGATGAAAAGGAGAGGCTTAGATATTTTTTCAGAGGGGGTTCAAAGTGGTAAGTAGTTTGTAAAGAGGGGAGTCCAAAAGAACAAAGGAGTGACACGTAGATATAGGGCTAGACGGAAAAACCACTTTTCAGACCCCACCCTTTGAGAAACTTAAAATTGAGTGAATGGAGGTTCGAAATATTCTCTGTCGTTGATTCGAGCAGATTAGATTTGAGCCATTTATTTTTATAAGACAAGTCAGGTTTTTCATATTATTACAATCCATGTTCAGAGCAGAGGCAAAGGAACAGGTAGGACTATGAAAGTTACGAAGGACCCGAATGCGAAATGTTATAGATAAATTTTAAGCTATGTGTCAAGTCTAATCCTTATATTGCAATTCAAATTGCAGTGGCGAATCGGCTAAGGTGAAGTATTGTTATAAACTATGTCCCTTTAAAACTTGTGATTGCGAAGTCCTAGGGTGATGTGGCAATGTCGTCACGAATGATGTCATGATGACTTGATGATGTGACATGGCAGATGATGTGGAGAATGACATCCCATATGAAATGGATCATATCATAATCGCAATTGGTGGTGTGGACAGGGGTTTGGTCTTAAGGCTTTGGATCTTGCGATGTTGTAGATGCGGGATTTTTATTCAATGGATTTAAATATATGGTCGGGTCTAGTTTTAATATCAAAATAGGTAAAGGGAAGAGTGCTTGGCCTTTGGAATTTGTGACAACCTGTGGATGTAGGGTTTTTTGGACTGACATTAAAGTTCCCATGCGGTCTGAGCTATCGCTATCACATAAGAGATAGGTCATGGGACTTGAGAAATGGTTTATGCGATCTTCGTAGATGTGATATTTTATAAAGTGAAGTTCACGACCCTGTCAGGTCCGATCTTATCAAATCACAATTGGTGTTAGCGGAGGGTCTTTGCCTTATGGAACTTTTTATTATGTCAATGTGCGATGCGGGATATGGTGGAGTTATAAAGTTTTTAACCTTTGGGAATTTGAAAACTCCGATTCATTTTAAATAACCCATTATTATTTAATACTTTAGGTGTTTTGAAGCCTAAGTATAGTTTTGGTCTCAAGGGCTATTTTAAAATTTGGTTTTTGGATAAGCAAGGTTTAATACTTGGGTTTTAATTAAAAATATTAAGTATAAAACTTGGTTATGGGATTTTATTAACAATTTTTATGTTGGTTTTCTATTTTATTTTTTTTTTGTTCTTTTTTTTAAAGAAATAAAATCAAAGGCTTTTCTAAAATTAAAGGGTCCCTATTTTAATATAATAAATTTCATACGAAAATTATAATATATTAAAATGGGGGTTGTTGAACAGTACAACAGGTTCCTATAAGTTTATGTGGATGACTGGATAGTCTATAGTCTGCTAAAGAAACACTCCAATCCACTTAGAATCATGTTTGATCAATGTAGATAGCTGAAGATATCATTAAATTTGAAAAATTGCATATTTTCAGTCCCTTTTCGCACGCTCTTAGGCCACATAGTGTGCAAAGAAGGAGTGTGTGTAGACCCTTCTAAGGTTGCAAAAATCATGAATATGGACCCACCCATAAGTTTAAAACAACTTAGATCCACCTTGGGCCATATGGAGAAGTTGTTAAGAAAGGCTGAACGATTCATGTGGTTGGAAGAATGTGATGTTGCACTCGATCTACTGAAAGAAAAACTAGCAAGTGTGTTGATTCTGGTCTACCCGGACTGGAACAAGCAGTTCCATGTCCACATTGATGCATTAGGCATTGCTATTAGGGTTGTTTTAGCTCAGCCGGGGGAAGGGAATCTCAACCACCCAATTTATTTTGCCAGAAAAAAAAGTTGTCTATAGTAGAAAATAACTATACTACAACTGAGTGGGAGGCACTTGCGATGGTATATTCGCTTCAAAAATTCAAACACTACTTGCTGGGAGGCTCGTTCAAGTTTTTCACTAACCATTTTGCTTTGAAGTATTTAGTGAACAAGCATATACTTGAAGGAAGAATTTGCAGATGGCTTTTGTTATTCCAGGAATTCACATTTGAGGTAATTGTTAAGCCTGTTTGATTGAATGTGGGACCTAATCATATCTCAGGGTTGGGATAAGGCAAAATTGGAGGATCCCTTGATGATCAACTACCATACATCGATCTATTCCAGATTGAAGAAGTACCATATTACTTGGAGGAAATTGTAGCCTTCTTAGCTACAAGTAAATGTCTGCAAGAATACACAACAACAAAACAGAGACATATGGTCGTCTGAGTTGCCAATTGTAAATTGATTGCGGGGAAACTATATAAATTGGGCCTTGATTAGGTGTTGTACAAGTGTGCCCTCAACCACAAGAGACACGATGTATTATGGGAGTGTCATTCAGGAGTTGCAGGTGGACATGTTGGAGGAAAGGCTACCACAAGGAAAGTATTGCAGGTAGGACTATGGTGGCCGATGGTTTTCAAATATGCGAAGGAATATGCCAGAGGTTGTGATGTTTGCCAAAGGGTTGGGAGACCATCACACCATGATGAAATACCATTGCAACTAGTACGTGCACTGTAGATATTTGAGAGATAGGCGGTCAACTTTATAGGACCTATCAATCCATCGGCACGTCACTCTCAGGCCAGATATATCATCACCACAACAAAGTACCTTACCAAATGGGCAGAGGTAGCACTTGTTAAGGACTGTACTATGGATACCACTGCAAGATTCATATTTGAGAACATCATATCCAGATTTGGGTGCCCCAAAAGTCTCACTAGTGATCAGGGGACCCACTTCATAAATGAAACAATTTCCTCCTTACTTCGGAACTTCATGATACAACACCATAGGAGCAACTTGTATCAACCTCAGGAAAATGGTACAGTGGAAGCCTTCAATAAGATATTGGAGAAGGGTTTGACCAAGATGTTCTCAGCAAACCGTGATGATTGGGATGAGAGAGTTCCAGGTACTCTATGGCCATACCGCACAACTGTTAAGAATTTACACAAGCATACACCTTTCAAGCTTGTGTATGGATGAGAGGTTGTGGTACCAACCAAATTTTCTATTCCTTGCCTTTTCATAGCTCAGGTTACTCATATGACAAAGGAGGAACCAATTCAAAAACGGCTAGATGAACCTTCGAAGGTTGATGAGGCTAGGTTTATGGCTGATTTCGATCAAATAGTCAAAAATAAAAGGCATAAGGCATGGTATGGTGGACACATTAACAAAGAATCATTCACAATAGGAGGACATGTTCTAGTATATGACAGAAAATTCTTGAAGTTTTTAGAAAATCTATAGATGCATTGCTTAGGGTCGTTTGTTATTACAGAAGTAAAGGAGTCAGGACTTGTTAAGCTAGCGCAATTGGTCGATGTATTTCTACCAGGATTGATGAACAGTGCATGCCTAAAACCCTTCCACAAATTAAACAATGTTACTCAGAATTGATTAGATCTCCGAAAGGAGACCATAGGTAGGAGTAGGTAGGATTCATTTAGTTGGTTAGTCACTAGTAGTGTTAATTTCTTTGGTCATTCAGTTCTTTACATTTCAATTAGTTCAAAATAAATATTCCGCCAGGTCTCTTCCAGTTTCAGTTTCTCTACCACCCCACCACAACTAATTGTGGTTGGGAGGAGTCACATGTGTTAAGTGTCATTTCCGTAATAATTAGACAACAATTTTTGGTGCAGCCCATATTTCCATTAAATATTTCCCATTATAGAAATAATCAAATCCTAAGCGTCTTCCATCATGATAACATAATTACCCATCAACTCCACCTCTCATTTTTCAGCTTTTCATCATCCAAGTCAAGTCCAGCTCAACCGACAACAGAATTAACACGATTGAGTATGCATAAGGAAAGTTACCATAGTAATTAGTTAGGAGGTCTCATCATAAATGTCGTGTCGATATTTTCTACTTAATCTGCATGGCAATGCCGAATTCTTCAAAGTCTAAAGCCAAGGTGGTAGAGTCACTTAGTTTGTAGTTTGTTTCTAAGTTCTGTCATTCCAAGAACAGATCCCAGCCCCTTGTATTTTGTGTCTACCAGCAGTGCTTCAAGACGATGAAGACTATTGTATTTGTTCCAAAGCTTGAATTGGATGAGAGAATTATAAAGACATAGCTAGTTTATAGGAAATATGACAAATTTGTGTTGGTTGAAAACGATCTCTCAAACTATTTCCAGTTTCTAGCCTTGAAACGTGAAGTCTAAAATGAACCAGTAATGAAGGAGGATGGAAGCATATCAATTAAAGTCAAAATTGATTTTTGAGGAATCCAATAGTCCACATTACTTAATTTGAGAAGTCTTCCTATGTTTGGGACAATAATAGTCACAATGCATTTCATAAAGTTAATGGTCAACAAAATGCATGGAGGATCACTTTGGCTTGATAAAGAATATCCAATTCATGCAATGGACATTCAGAGGCTCACAAGTTTATTAGTGGTTGGAAACATGGTATCAACTACACTCCAAAAAACTTTCAAGTGATCAAAGAATATAGGAAGCGATGATTGTTATCACAAGTATGATACACAGAGAGGAGGAAAGGGAGCACACATAGAGTCGATCAACACCCTGAACATCAAGTTCGCATGCTACATTATTGCAGGGAATATAATGTGTCATTTTTCCAAGAATGAGTGCACGCTTGATACAATTTCAGTTGTGGAGCACTATGTAGAAGGTGCCGAACTAAATTGGTGTGCCTTCCTTCTCCATGAATTGTTCAAAGCCTATGAATATGTTTACAAGTGAGCAACTCATTTCATTTATGGATACCTTGTTGATCTGGTGATGTGGAAATCGTGCCCACCAGAGGGTCAAGAATTGGCTCCCATCATAGAAGACCAACCTCTTGCCCTCAAGTACACACCCTCGCAAACCTCGGGGGACCTAAGCAGTAAGGAAATAAATGAGACTTTCTTCATCAGCTTGTACAAGAAAATTTTGGAAGTCGTCAAAGCTGTGAAAAGGGTTTCGAAGTCACTGCTTGATGAGTACGCATCACAAATTTGGTTTGGTATTAGTCATGGCAGTACTTGGATAAGGCCACACTATGTTCACCCCCACACCTTCCATATGAGACCCCAGAATTTTATGTTGACTGTTGAAGCATTCCATACAAAGGTCATTGTAGGGAACATTCGATAAGGAAAGCACATCTATTTATTTGAAGGAATGGCACCCTAGCCACTACCAAGAGAAACACTAGCATATTCAAGAAATCGTTTGGTCAAGGATGAGCTCCAACCAATCATCAAACAACTTGAGAAACAAATGAGATCCCTGAAGGAAACCTTCGCCAACATTAGAGTCTCAACAATTTTGTTTCCCACCTTTGCCGATTTTCAAGGCTCAAGACAACAAGATCCACTAATTACTACTCCTCTAGTTTCTACGTTGTCTATAATATGACCCCATTCCTAGTCCAAGCCTACCATCCCAAAACCCTGTGGTTCAAAAGTTAACAAACCTCCTGTTTGGGCCAAAAAACAGCAGTCAACCACTATTAGTCACATTGTAGATCTCATGGTTGAAGTACCCCAATCCCATACTACATCACCCATTGTTGAAGAAATTCCACCCTCCACCTCAGTTGTGTCACCTAGTTCATGCAACCCATGACGGCATACAATATCCAAATCTACCACCATTTTAGAAACTATACCATATGGAACACTGTTGGGAACAAAGATGGACATGGAGGTTGACTATGTTGTCCAGTCCATCATGACAGTCTCTAGCGCATAAGTCATCACCACTTCCATGTTATATTTATTACTGGATTCAGGTCCACTAATAGGCACTTGACCAATCATTAACCAAACACTCACCACAACTATCAACCCAATATCATTACCACTTCATATGTTTCCTTCAATTCCAACCATCCTCATTTCCATCCACATGACTCCACCATCATCTGAACCTTCACAGTAGGATACCTCTCCCCACAAACACTCAAAAAATTATGTCACCAGTGGGCAGCCCTTGCATAGTAAGTTTCTAGAACCCTCTACCATGAACCAGGATGATCTCCAGGGCTGGTCCTCAGCCTAATTATTTAATTTTATTCAACTAGATGCACGAAGAGCCATGACGTTGCACAATGATTTAACTACTAAGCATGAACAATAATAACAACAAATTGCTACACTCAAAGTAGGACATGATTAGCTTCGCCAAGAAAAGAAAAAACTTCAAGGGAAGCTAGAGTAGATTGTCGAAAATTCCAAGTACTGTGGCCTTCAATTTCTGATGTTGTGCCCAATGTCTCAGTAGATTTTTCAGCTTGCAAATTGGTCAAATGTTGCAACCATATGCAAGTCGCGTGCCATGATTTAATATCTTCCAACTGTGAACTCAAGCATACCCTTGCTGCAACAAGAAGTGTGTTTCTAGACCCTACCATGACATATGCAACTGAAATATAATAGGAGATGACCGATGCAGTTGCCCTAAAAGACTCAATTGTCAATGTTGTGGAAGATTCCCACACTCTCATGCAACAATTTCACGACTAGTCGAGCTACCTTGGGAAGAAGAACCAACTGGTATACCTCCTCCATAGCTTAGTCTATCAACTATTCAATGATTCCAAGAACAGAAAAGACAAAGACCAACAAAAGACGATCAAGGAAGAGATAGACACTTTGGAGGCCCACATTCAACAAATAGAAGATGAGTCGACCAAGACAAAGAAGATATTTTGGGACCTCCTGTCACCGACTTAAACACACCTAGAGACACTGTAGCATCTCAGTGATGACATCAATGCACAATGGACTTCTTTGTTGATAGGACCAGCCCAGCTGACTTTTGACACTACATTTGTGTTCCTCGGCGAGGCAGCTGCAATCACAAGAATATGGCAGGAAACGCTCAATGAGTACACCCTATTCTACCAGGCGGACATCACTTCTATCCCTGAATTGGGGCCTTTCTTTAAAGAGAGCATCCAAGAGGAAGCACCAACCGAAGTCGAAGCAGCAACAGGAGAAGCGTAAGCAGCACCGACGACGTTGAAGGAAGATTGACTCGGGGACAAGTCAATAGACTTTGGTCGGGGCTCGTTGGGGCCTTTGTTTTTGGAATAATTAATATTTTTTTAAGAGGAGTCAAAATGTTAGCGACAAGTGGCAGAAATGGTTGCTAGAGAGTTGTGGGAATAACAACCAAGAAAAAAGAAGGAGCTCACTATATAATGGCAGTTGCAAAGGGATGACGAGAAGGAGCAAATACAACCAAGTGAGAAGAGAGAAAGCACAACCTAGGAATAGAAATAGCTGAGCAAGGGAGAAGGCAGAGAGCCTGAGAAGGGACTGACAGTCCAGACTGGTGCGCAGAGAGAAGGAAGAACAAGTTAAAAGGCAAAAAGGAGAACACCGAATGGTTGTCGTTGCAAAGCTAGGAGGGCCTCTTTGTATCTAGAGTTTATGTATGTTGGAAAAGAGGCCTTAAGCCTGATGTAATGCATTTTCTACTCAGATTAATGATGAATATTGCTATTGGGACCATCATGTGTTAGTTTCATGTTAATCTAGTTCTTTAAAAATTTTATGTATGTGTATATTTAAGTAATATCTCTTTTACAACATGTATGGCCTATTGCAATCAGACTTCCTTGTAGAATGATTTAGTGTTCTTTTCTTCTTCATTCTCTGATATGATTATTCTCGATACTAGATTCCAACCCCATCTAACTAAGGTCACAACACGCCTTGGGTGAGGCTCATTTCCTGTTATGGGTAAGGTGAAAATGTTGGCATTATGCTAGACTATAGCATAGCCTTGTTAGCCCCTGTGCCTGAACCCGGGTTCTTGACCTTGTTGTTATTTTTGCGCCAACAAAAATGAAGATTTCTCACCCAATTTAAACTGCAAAATTTTTTGTTAACTCACAATGGAAGTGGCCCTTTTCCTTTAAACTAAAACAAAAATTTTATTTATATCTAAGCACATTGTGGATCCCTTTGGAGTAGTTATGGCTCAGCTCTGACTAGCTGTCGGAGGTCATTTCTTGTTTCCCTTACCACAGGACCAACTTAACTTACAACTCGACTGCTGACTATGAAAAGAAGAGGACGATCTCTAAAAATGATTTTGAAGGTCAGGATTTCTTCTCCTATGAGCCCTCACCACGCACCTGACTTTCTCCATGAGCTGACTATACTTCGACTGTGACTATTCGACTAGCAATTAACTTCCTTGAATCCATGCTCATCTAAAGATCAATTATCAACTATGGACACACTATCTTACTCTCAGAAGAATTTGATGACTCCCTATTCTCAAATTAGAACTGTGAGCTTTCCTCAACCCTTTTCACTATGAACAATTTTAATTTTCCTCTCACACTACTCCAAAGTTCTATCCACGTGCTGACTATTGCCTATCTAACTAGTGATTTATGCTGAATGCCACAATCCTATCAAGGAAGGTTGTCAGAAATTTGTTAGTTGAGAGTTTCACCTTCATTCAAATATCACTATGGCATATCTGTCACACACATGCATTGCATGCACAACACCTTCCTTCAATTGTTCTCTAGTGAGAATGATTCTCTCACTATCGTTTCCTCCAATACTTATCTTTTATTCTGAGCTCTTTGTATTTTCAATTCCTTGCTTGATTCCTCTAGAAGAGATAGGGTTCTACTTCACACATTGCTCCAAATCCTCATATGGTTATTCTCAATCTCTACAAAATTCCCCTTTTTATTCTTTCCTACCTAGTGAAGAAATTAAAACAATTACCACGAGCTCCCTCTCAGAGCATCACCACCTTAAACTCTCCATTTGAAACTATTGTATTCATAATACATTAATTAATTTTAGAAAAAACCTATGCACCCCTTAGGTGGCCCTACCATACATTCAGCAGATGTCAAGTACTAAACAACACCGACCACAATTACCCTTTAAAATTTCATTTACAATGAACTATCCAAATTTCATTAAGATAGAACAAGTATACTTAAAGGATATTAAAATAACTAACTTGTTGAGTCTTCTCGACTCATATACTTTCAATTAAAAACTCAAAATACTATTTAAATAGGATTGCATCTTCTTTTTCCTTTCCTAGAATACTCTATCTAAAAAGGACTCGCTACATGAGCCTCTCATCTCTTCTCGAGAGCTCTTTCCCTAATTACATTCAAGAAAAAATCTCAACAAATATTTGGACAAATAGGACACCTGTGCCCACTATAGAGCTATATAACACCTCATCAAATATTTTTTACATATTAAAAACACCTATTGGCCAAAATCTACAACTCATCAAACTAATTAACAAACTGTCGATCCCCAAATTCTTCTATAATTTTGGACACTTGGCTCTAGACTAGAATTATGCTAATTTCTCATTGTTGGGCCTCTGTTTTTCCTTGCTTTATATCACCTTTTACTCAAAATCACTCATGCTTTTGTTTAGCTTGACTAGTCATTGTCATAGTTTTGTGCATTCTCGGAGATAATAAGTAAGTATTTGTTATTCCTTTGTTTTAATGAGATTTAAACTTTAAAGGAATATTTAATAATAGTTTGTGTGTTTGCAGGTTTACAAAGTTGGTTATATGCCTATTCTGATAGAGGCAAATTTCCTGCACCACACATTCTTGCACTAGTACCGGTAGGTGTTACACTAAAAAATGTCACCATGACTATTTGCAGTTAGTATGACTCCATCCACTGTCATACTATCCTCCTTGGCAAGTCTCATGCCTCTGCTCTCCATGTCAAACTTCAAGAAAAAGAGAAAAGTCATTTAAAGTCAATTATCTCTGGTATGCAGTTTCTCTTAGCCTTACCTGCGTGTACGCAACCCAAGTTCACAATACTTGCGTATTTGTATGCTTTGTATGTAAAGGGATGGGTGCGTACTCCTGTAAAGGTCAAAAGGCGCAAGTTTCACTCCAAAAAAGTTACTTGTGGTCATTTCTAGAGAATTCTAGAAGCTTATTTGACGTGTATGAAGCGCCTCCAGATGGTTCATGTATCCCTACCAAAGAGGAACTTATCCCATCAAGAGGGGAGCTATCCCATCCAAAGAGGGGTTTATCCCATTGATGGTGGACCTGAATAACTTCTTCTAGAGCACTATAAATACAGGCACTGGGCCAAAGGGAGGGGAGGTTGAAAGCTGAACATTCCTAAGGGTAGATGCTGCTGGAATTAGGACTTCCTTGTAGAAGCTTGTGAGGAGAGATTACCATCTTTGCTTGTTCTATTTGGAAGTGGGTGAGCTGATCAGAGTAAAGGAGGACTCTTTTGGACCCTGGGAGGAGCTTGCACAACACCAAGGCTCAGGTTGTAATGGTTCCTTTTGTTACCTTTTAATACAAATTAGTCCATTCTTCTCAACAATTTGTTATTTATGAGTTGTTTCATATACTCCTTGGTCTATATGTTAAATATGTTTTATTTTATGTGATATTCAGGTGTTATTTAATCGTTTGATTGTTAGTGAATGCAGGTTTTGAAGGGAAGGAGGAGCTCATCCGGATCAACGAAGCTGGACTACTACAACAGCGTTGGATTACAGGTAGGATCTAAACACTTGATTTCTCATATTGTAAAAGCATATTTAGGGAAGGATTGCTCTTATTTGTCTTGTTTGTCATTAGAAAGTCTTAGGCTTCTAGGAAGTTCGGTTGTGTCCGCACTAACGACTCTTTCCGTGTGACAAAATGGCAACCATACTGGGGAATCCATGAATGTGTTTGAGTTCTTTTTGATTTGATATTTTGGTCTGAGAAAAATCGCTTGTTTTCTGATTTTTGGTTGTCTAACTGTGTATTTGGGTGGGTTAGCTTAGAGTCAAATTAGATTTTTATTTTTCTTAGCTTTGCCAGCAGTACGCAGTCTCTGAGTTTGACACATTGCGTACTTGTACGCACTGCGTCTTTGTGCACAGGGCGTACTCGCGCCTGTGTCAACAGATCACCTGCGTACCCCTGTCAAATTTGAGAAAATTTCATTTTTCCTCTTTTTGCTCTTTAGATTTTGTTTTTAATTTGTTTTTACTGCCCAGATCCATTAGTTTACTATCAGAGATCTTCACCTAAACTTGTTCCGTTAGTGTCGAGGGTTTTGGTGGAATTCATAGGGATTTTGCCTTAGGGTTTGATTTTTAACTGGTCCTGTAGTGACTTTGGCGTTAGAGGTTGTCAAACTTTGGATCTTCTTGGTTTTGATCAGTCCTCTTAGGAGTCGGGCCTGTCATAGAAGTCACCCTTGTGAGAGACCTACCTTTGTGTCTTCTCTTTGCGAATCTCGAAAAGTTTTGTTTGTTAAAACCTTGAATTTCATTCTTGAGAAAAAAGAACAAAAAGATTTCGATTTTGTTTTTTGGTTAGTTTATGATTCTGCATGAATTGATCCTTAGTTGCATTTTGACTGAGTAAAACATCCGGGAATCATCCTTGTAGGCTTTTGTCCTCATTATTTTTGGCTTTTAGGTAAATTTCCTTTTAATTTGCTTTTGAGTGAATTTGATTTGATTGTATTAGATTTGTTAAATTTGATTTAATAAGATAGTTTTATATGCTTTATTAATATAGAAAAAATAAAAAATTCTTTTGGAAAAAGTTTTCTTTGGTAGCATTTGTAGACTTTTGGGAGAAAAAGGAAATTTCGTAGAGTAATTAGTGGTCATGAGTTGTGTGTTTTGAAAAGATAAAGAGATTGTTTCTTTGATTATCTTTACTAAGAAAGTTGTTTTCTATAAAATTTGCATTTTCCAACTCTCTTAGCTAGGAGATTCATTGAAAAAGGAAAGTAGTGTAAATCATCTTAGGTGCATCTTTGTAGTGGTTGCGAGTCCAGTCTACACACCACCAGTTTCATCTCCACTACCTTTGTCTTTAAGAAAAACCATAAAAATAACGCTTAAAGTAAAATCAACTTAGTAACTTTTATTTACTAGGGCTCTGAAACACCAATTTAGATCAGGCTAGTGTCTTGGAGTAGGAGAGTAATTAACTCTCCAAGACAACAAAACCAAACAAGTTGCTTATCTTGTGATAGAATAAATCCAATTGTTTCATTTGTACTCTGGGAAAGCTCCTCTTAAAGGAGAAGCACGCGCTCGTGTACGAACCAGTGAGGGGATCAATCCTCCCTCGTTGGGAACGACGCCAGACACGCACGTATTACAAACGGTAAACCTCAGATTAACCATTGTCGAGGAGCCAGGGGTCACTTGTCGGTAAACCTTGGATTATTGTCAAGGAGCCGGCAAGGGGATTGAGCTTGATACTCTGCCCTTGCGTGCTGTCGGAGTGTAGACTGTTCCCCCAGGTGCATTTATTGCTGTTGGTAACCTTAGTGACCATTATCTTTAGGATTCTACCGAGGTGACGGTGGAGGGAAGATCCCACTGTACCTGGAGCAGACGGCGGCTAGACTCACTTGGATTTTGCGGGGGGTTCACTTCACTCGAGACGGTTAAAGTGGAGGAACTTGTGCCGGTCTATTCATTAAGCAGGTTGCCAGGGTAACTGTTCCACCCGCCACTTCTGTACTGAATCCGGCGATGTTGGGTTTCATCTCCAACTAGCGTTTTCGGTCTGGAAGGCTACTGTTTGTGCTTGGTTTGACGCGCTAGATTCTTTAGGCGTGTGATTCAAATTTGTTTGGTTCTTTAGAGACTTTAGGTGGTTTGTTTTGAGATTTTACTTTGTTTGCTTGTGCAGTAGTTAAAAGTTTTTAACTGTGGCGGAATTACCGAGACAGTCCCGTCGGCTTCGGGGCAAGTCTCCTGAGGTTGTTTCTGTGGCCGAATTGTTGAGGAAATCCCGTAGACTTCGGGGTGAACCTCATCAAGACGTCCCGAGTCATTACGAAGATTTAAAGGTCCTTGTAACTCCTCCTAGTGGCAGTAGAGTAGGTTCACCTGAAGAAGGAGAATCTTCGTTGGTAGTCCATCAAGATTACCAAAGTTTAGAAACAGGTTATAATCCTGAAGCAGTTGCAGTTTCCGAGCTTGCTGGTAGTTTTTCATCTACTAGTGATATAGGCGAAGAACCTGAAGTATCTGAACCTATTACTCCAACTTCTAGTGTACCAGATTCACCTAGGGTAGAAAGAGTCATCACCGAAAATCTTCCTACTGGTTTGATAGCTATTGAAGAACTTGCTCCAGAGGAAGAATTAGGCGTATCTATCCTTGAAGATCAACCTACTATTGATCTAAGGGAGCGTGAATCTATCTTTTACATCCCTCCTAGAAGTACTACTTGGTACCTTTCGTTAACCAATTATTTAGACAACTCAGGGGTAGGTTTTTCTCCACCTCGTACTCCTTTTCCACCTGGAGGTATTTATACTCCTGTAAATATGTCTGGTCAGTCGTCCGTGTTCACTCAATCTCCTGAATCTTTCTTACACGGTGGTCCTTCTGTTCCCACCGGGTATCAGTCACTTTCTGGTACCTTTGCGGGGGCATCTCCTCAACCCATTGATCATGGGTTATTAGCTGGAAACAATGGTAATAAACCATTGGGTGTAGGGGACATTTACATGATGTCAGGTTCAGTTCCCGTTTCTCAACCTCAAGGTGGCCAATTACCGCCTGGGGGGCAGCCTCAATTAACGCCTGGGGGGCAACCTCAAGTTACACAAATTGTGTCTGGGGGACAACCTCAAGGCCAGTATGTACCCATAGTACAATACATGCCTCAAGGTCAACCCCAGCCTCAATATGTACCCCAGGGTCAACCTCAGTATCAATATTTACCTCAAGGGTATCAACCCCAAGGGTATCAACCTCAAGGGTATCAACCTCAAGGTCAAGGTCAACCCCAGTATCAGTATTTACCCCAAGGTTATCAACCTCAAGGTCAATACTCGAGTCAAGGTTATCAACCACCTCAAGGTCAGTCATATGTTCAAGGTATGGGAACTGTACCTTTCAGTTATCAATCCTATCCTCAATCCGGTTATGGATCTCAGTATCCTCAACCTGTTACGGGTCAATACCCCGGAATGATAGTGTGGGATCCATCACAAGGTCAACAGGTGTTGCAGCCAAGTATACAGTTGTTACCTCAAACTGGACAACTCGTAGTTTCTGGTTCACCCCAGCAACCGCAACCTGTCCAGTCAAATGTTCAAACTTCTGTAACTTCGGTAGTTACTCAGCCGCCAATTGCACCTAGTACTCCATCTCAAACAACTGTTGCAACTACCGCAACATCTACCGCACTTACTTCTGGAGTATCGACAGCTCCGGTTTCTACTGTCTCTGCAACCACTCCTTAGACATCTTTACCGTTGTCCGGATCTACGATTCAAACCACGGTCCAGATGCCTGTAGGGAAGCCTGGTTTAAGTACTGTTGTAACAAGTCAACCTCAATTTACCTACCAACAGTACCAGGGACAGTACCAATTCGGCCCTGCTGTCCAACAACCAGTTTACCAGTATCAACCGTATCCTGGGTACACTTATCAACAACCTCAACAACCCCAGTACGGTCCGGTTAATCCTGGTTTTCCAGGAGGATATAATATCTCGAATGCGATTCCTGTTCCAAGTTATCCTGGATATCCTCTTCCTGGGATTGGTCTTGTGACCCAGAGTTTTAGAGATCCTAACCGACAGTTACCGTTTATCGCAACTTTGGATTTACCAGACTTGACGCGCCTAACGAACGATCCAATTCAATATCTTCCGTTCTGGCCGCCAATGCCAAATAAGTTGCCCAGTGATATACCCAAGTTCGAAGGTAAGTCTGGAGAGGATCCGTCCAATCATGTGATGACTTACCACCTCTGGTGTGCTTCAAATTCTATCTTGGATGATTCGATCCGCTTACGTCTTTTCCAGCGTACGCTCATTGGTCTCGCGGCCAAGTGGTACATTGAGTTACCACGGGCCTCTTTTTACAATTTTAGCCAGTTAGCTACTTCGTTCCTAACTCATTTTCAGTTGCCGGTCAGATACGATAATGGTACTGAGTTATTAACTTCATTAAAACAATCGACATCCACTTATATTTCTGATCATATTCATGAATGGAGACGTCGAAGACGTTTAGTGAAAGTTTTTATCTCGGACCAAATCTTAGCTAAATGGTTTGTAAAATCATTATTACCGAAGATTACTGAAGACGTAGCTAAGGCCGGAGTAGTTACTGAGGAGCAAGTCATTGCTCAATCCCAGTACCTTGACTTAATGTACACTCAGTCGGGTACGTTGCACGAGAAGATCCCAGATCTTCCTAAGTCGAATCAAATTGCTGCTGCTCCTTCGGGGTCTCATGCTGCTGATGGCATGATTGGTACGGTGAATACTAAAAGTAAGAAGAAATCCTCAAAGAATTCTTCTCCAATAATAACCTTACCAGACTCCCCGACAGGAGAGTCTTCTCCTGAAATTACCGCCGACATTCACGCTGTAGAGTCATCTACGGCTAAATCAAAAAACGGTGGTAAGAAGAAAAGTAAGAAGAAGGATAAAGCAGACAAGGCTCCAAAGGAGAAAAAAGAGAAGTCAGAATCTAACGACGAAAAGCGCAAACCTCGCTATCCTTGTTTAATTTGTGAAGAAGATCATTTCACAAGAGATTGCCCTCATCGGGCAGAGGTTGTGAAAATCGTTAAAGGTTCCCCACTCCTGCTGTTTTGAAAGATCCATTTCCAAAGCAGGAGAGTAAAATGATAGGTTCTTCCTTGAGTGCCAGTGAAGAACCCATATTGATGATGTCTCATGTACGGATTGCGACTCGATCGCAAGATTATGGTAGTAAGAATCCTGTTGATGGCAAAGAAGCAAAATCTTCTCATTCTAATCCATCAACCTCAGCTCCCGGTTCCGATCCACTACAGATCGAGAAACCTAACCCGGACTTGGTAATCAAACCGCCCGCCAAGGGTATACTTCGAAAGTCTGCTTTCAATCCACATGCGAGAGCAGCTCAGAATTATAACATTGTTGAGGATTTAGCTGTTTCACCCTCAGCAATGTCGGCTTTGGAAGTGCTGCAATCATGCCCAGCACAACGAAAATTACTCTTGTCGGCTATAGGAGCTGTTGATATTCAGGACCCGAACCTAATAATCTTTGATCTAGAAAATAGTACACCGCGTCTCCCTCATCAGATGGCTTTCCAGATTCCAGTGATAGTCAAAAACAGGCCTATTCATCGGACTGTAATTGATGAAGGAGCTTCTACGTGTATTATGTCGATTCAGTGTTGGAGATCGCTTGGTTCTCCTTCACTGAACCAATCCCCGACGATTCTTAAGGCCTTTGATGGCCGTGGGTTCCATCCGTTTGGAATTCTACAGGATTTGCCTATAGGGGTTGAAGGAAAAACCGTTAGTCTAGATGTGGAGGTGGTTGATGCCCCTCTAGACTACAACCTTCTTTTGGGTCGCAGTTGGTCTTACGCTATGACAGCGGTCGTGTCATCGGTTTTCAGAGTTATAAAGTTTCCACACAATGGTAAGATCGTAACGATAGACCAGCTGGCTTACTTTTCATCCGATCCAGCCTCTTCAGAGAGTATCCAGCATGTCAGTAAAACGACTATCCCTTACAAGGATGTTGGTGTAGGATTAGTTAAAGATTCCGGTTTACTGGGAACTTTTCCTTTTCCTTCGATCAATGCAGACACTTCATTCGCATCCATTCATATGATTACTTCAAACATTATTTACGATGATCCTTGGATTTTCCCATCTGAATCTGAGATAGACTTATTCAGTGATGCTATGCCTTTGAGTCCATATGAAATTGCTTATGAAGCCGTGCAGTCTTTTGCCGACTCGCGTTCAACCCAAATCGACCAAATGAATGTGGTCTGTGAGGAATCACTTTTCACATCAACCTCAGAACGGATAACGTTTCCTGAAGTCGTGTCATCTGACGAACAACTTCGCGAAATTCTAAGTGTAGACGATCTACCATGGGAAGATCTTCATCATAGATCTTTGTTTTTACGTGAGGGTGATGACTTTGAAAATGATTTTTCATCAATTTTTACAGCTGAATATGTCAAGGATGCTCAGAATCCCATGAAACATCCTGATTCAGAGTTGAATTTGGGAAACATTTCCCAAACTATTGCCATTGACATCTCAGTCAAAACCGGAGTTATTGAAAACATTCATATAGGTGCCTCGTGTACAGATGACGAAATTCAAACATACAAGGTCCTATTTCAAGAATTCCGCGACGTGTTTGCCTGGTCCTATGAGGAAATGCTAGGAATTGATCCCTCCATTGTTGTTCATGAAATCAAGACCTACCCGGACGCTAAACCCGTTCGGCAACATCTGCGTCAGATACACCCTAGGAAAGCGGCTGCGATTAAAGCAGAAGTCGAGAAGCTGTTGAAAGCAGGTTTCATTTATCTGATCCCGTTAACGGATTGGGTATCGAATATTGTTCTGGTTAACAAGAAACAAGGAACAATAAGAATATGCATCGACTATAGGGATATAAATCGTGCTTGTCCAAAAGACAACTATCCCACGCCCTATATCG
This sequence comes from Pinus tabuliformis, assembly GCA_031772625.1. Classification (NCBI taxonomy): domain Eukaryota; kingdom Viridiplantae; phylum Streptophyta; class Pinopsida; order Pinales; family Pinaceae; genus Pinus; species Pinus tabuliformis. Next base: position 184,686,725 of record CM062816.1, on the reverse strand, counting down.
ATCAAATAATTGATGATTGTGCCGGCAGTGAAATATTTTCCTTTATGGACGGTTTTTCCGGTTACAACCAAATCAATATTCTACCTGCCGATCAACCAAAAACAGCTTTCATTTGTCCCTGGGGGACATTTGCTTACTGCAAATTACCTTTTGGACTTAATAATGCCGGAGCCACTTTCCAACGGGCAATGTCTTACGCGTTTCACGACATCAAACACATTGTGCAACCGTATCTCGATGATTTGCCTGCTCATTCTTTACATCGAGCTGATCACCTTGTCCACTTACGCGCTATTTTTATGAGGTGTCGGCATTATCGAATTCGGTTGAACCCACACAAATGTGTCTTCTGCATAGAAGTGGGACGATTGCTAGGATTTGTCGTTTCAAAAGCCGGTATCCGCGTCGATCCCTCGAAGGTCGAAGCCATCATCAAATTGCCTCCTCCTTCGAGTTTGCGCCAACTCCAAAGTTTGCAGGGGAAAGCAAACTTTTTACGTCGATTCATTCCTAACTACGCCGAGGTTACAAAGGGTTTCACCCGGTTGTTGAAACAAAACGCTCAATTTTCTTGGGATGAGATAGCTCAGAAATATTTTGATGCACTAAAGCACGTGTTGACCCATGCACCGTTGCTGCATCCTCCCAACTACAACCAGGACTACTTTTTGTATCTCGCCGCCTCCCACTCCACCATTGGAATGGTCTTAGTTCAGGAAGACGAATTCGGAACGGAACATGTGATATATTACCTCAGTCGGACGTTGAATCCAACCGAGCTAAAATATTCGCATGTGGAGAAATTGGCCCTGGCAGCTGTTCAGGCTGTCCAGCGTTTTCGTCATTACATTCTTCTCCGTAAAACTACAGTGATTTCGGATTGCAACCCTATGATCTATATTTTGACTAAACAATTGCTAGGGGGAAAGTACTCCAAATGGATTGTTATCCTACAGGAGTTCGATTTGGAGTTCGAAAGTCCAAGTCTAAGAAATCCTTAGTTTTTGCGGAATTGATGTGTGACTTCCCGCGTGCTGACACGGAAACTGTGGCTGAGGAACCCATTGCGGACGAATCTCTGTTTCTTGTCAGCACTTTAGATCCGTGGTATGGGGATATAATTGTCTATCTCCAAACCCAATCCTTTCGGCCCGAAGCTTCAAAGTCGGAACGCCGGAAAATTCGATTCCAGTCCCAACAGTACAGAATTATTGGAGATACTCTTTATCGTCGTGGGGCGGACTTGGTTTTTCGTCATTGCTTAACTCATGAAGAGGCAGAAAGGGTTTTGAATGACTGTCATTCTGGAGCATGTGGCGGTCATATGTCTGGGTATGCCACAGCTCAGAAGGTGTTGCGTGCTGGCTATTTCTGGCCGTCCATGTTTAAAGATTATATCATTGCGGTCCGGAAATGCCACAACTGTCAAGTGTTTGATCGCAAGATGCGCGCACCACCTGCTCCTCTCCACCCTATAATTGCCGCTGGTCCTTTCGCCAAATGGGGTATCGACTTTATTACTTGTAACCCTCACTCAGCCGTGGGGCATGCGTATATCATCCTTGCGGTTGATTATTTTACTAAGTGGGCCGAGGCGATGCCTACATTCGAGGCAAGCGGCAAGACAACAGCGATTTTCGTATTCAATCACATTATTGCTAGGTTTGGTGTCCCACAAGCGATAATCACTGACCATGGGCACCATTTTCGAAACATTATGATGACAGAACTTACAAGCCAGCTTGGTTTACGTCATGATAGTTCTACTCCTTATTATCCCCAAGCAAACGGTTTGGTTGAGTCCATCAACAAAGTTCTAGCTATCATGATCCGACGGATCATTGGTATTCATCGGTCGAATTGGCATAACATGTTATTTTCAGTGCTTTGGGCATACCGAACCTCAGTAAAAACATCAACAGGGTTCACTCCTTTCCAACTAGTTTATGGTTTGGAAGCAGTGTTGCCCATTGAATGCGAAATCCAATCACTTCAAATGGCTATCGAATTACTCCCAGCTACTTCCGAAGAGGAGAAGCGTCTGTTATACTTAGCTAAATTAGATGAGACTCGACATGATGCTGCTTTGGCAATCGAGACTCACGCAAAAAGGATGAAAGCTCAGTATGATCATAACGTGACCCCTCGTAATTTTTCGGAAGGAGACCTAGTGCTATTATATGATCAAGCTAACGATAAATTAGGTGCTAGAAAATTTGTTCCCATGTGGCATGGGCCCTACATTGTCAAGCGAAAGCTAGCAAATGGGGCCTATGAGCTGGTAGATTTTGATGGGGACTCTTTGGGTAAGCCCAGAAATGGACTTTACCTAAAGAGGTATTATGCTTAAATGGTGGGTATGGAGATTCAGTTAGTTTAGTTAGGTTAATTTTTCTTTCTAGCTGGTATGTTTGCTTAGTTTAGACAGTGTGCTTAGCTTAGAGAGTGTGTTTTTTGTCGTTATTCTGGCTTATCTTGGTTTTACTCTTGATATTGCAGATTTAGATGCCTCTCCAAACGTACATTGGATTTGCTGATGGTGCTTGTCGTAGTACACGGAATATCTCTTCCGCAGCCTGGGTTATCTATTCGCCCTCTGACGAGTTAGTTTCTATGCATGGGGTGAGCCTCGGTCAAACAACAAACAACATTGCAGAATACAGTGCAGTGATTGAACTATTATCTGAATCTATTTCATTTGGGATTCGGAGTTTGATAGTGAGGTTAGATTCTGAACTCATTGTATTACAGCTTAATAGAGTCTATGCCATTAGAAATCCGGTGTTATTAAGATTGTTTTTGAGGGTGCGTCTCTTGGAACGTGAATTTGATTACATTGAATATCAGCATATTCCAAGGTCTTTAAATACATTAGCAGATGCAATGGCATCTCGAATGTTAAATAGACATTTGTAACAATCATAAATGTAAATTTATAAACATTTCATCACACATGTTTAACAAAATAAGCCGGTAATAATGATATATATAGATAGGAGTGTGTCAAAAATATACATCGTCTTCGATCATAGGTTGAAAAACACCTTATGATCGGCAAAAATGATAAGTACAAAAAACCAAAAATGTCACATGTGTCTACGAAAGTGACTAGCCAATCACCGGTGGTGCTCTCTATACGAGACCACTGCCCGCGCTACCCTACACAGGAACCTCCTGAAAGGTCCTGGGACTGCGACCACATAGCGCTGAAGTCGGATAGGAATGTCATCTATAGTGGTCTCTGGTATACCCGCCGTCAGACGCTCTAGATCCTGTTCCAGCTCGGCTAAGGTCTCTGTGGCCGCATCCTGTGGGGCTGGTGCTGGTGCAGCTGGTACTCTTCTCTCAAAGGCCCGGAGGTTGGCCGGACGCCGTGGACCTACATCTGCATTTTGAAAATTTGTCACTGTCAGTTTTGAGACGATATATAAAAAAAAATAAAAAAAATAGATAATTTAAAAAACTTGTGAAAAATGAAGTACCTCTGTCGTCCCATTGTTCTCCCTGTGGAAGAACCATGTCCGGATCATTGCGAAAATCCATTCCGGCATAAGGAAAATCCTGGATCGCAAAGACCTGGCCCTCCAGCCAGTGAAAGTAACCATCAGGAAATCGAACAACTGCTGCTCCCTCATCAGGATGCCGGGCCATTACCGCAACCCATCTCGTCAGCTTAGGCTCCCGAGGAGGCCCAACTGGAACTGTAAGATGCTGGGGGATCAACATTGGAACTCTCTCTAGGGCAAAGCTCACAACTAAAGGCCCATATCCAAAGGTCTTCAGTTGTCCGTTCTTTGCCCTGGTTAGTTGGCCCTTCATATTGGCCAACACAGCATCGCACCAGTTGAAAATGGTGCCTCGGAAGCAATCTATAGCCATCTGCATTTGGGAACCAGTGGCTATGTGCAAAGCGGCAGCGCCGCAAAGTCTGGTAACTGTAAAGGCAATTACCATAAGTTCAGGTCGGGATATGTATTTGATTTCTATCCCCTTATCCTGGTTTTGATTGTTGCACCACTCTAGCCGGAGACTAGCAAGGGATTGGCCACCCGGCCTAGTCCCCAATAGAGAGAGTTGCTCGCCCTTGTTAGGCAAGCCAGTGAGAAAGTATATGTCGGAGGACTCTATCTCGAGCTGGTGTTCTCCGATGTAAAAACATTGATCCTGAATGTTCCACCTTTCAACCAGCCACTCTAAGAATGGCACCTGGGCCCTCATGCCAGGTATGGCCCAATACTTGTAGAGGTCGCATGCCTTTAAAGCATCAATGGAAGGTTGATAACCTATTGCGGCCAAATCGACATCTTCATGTTCTCTTTCACGCCAATCTAGCATGGTGGGCAATCTACACACCAAAAAACATTGATTAGAATTCATAAAATAAAAATTTAATGGTTGATTTTTGTGTTTGGGGTTTGAAAATCAGCTTTACACGGAGTACGCACCCCGCGTTCAGAAAACAGAGCGGCGGGACGCAACTGTCCTGAAGGTGGGCTGCGTACTCTGACCTTTTTCCCATATACGAAAAAGTCGGGGTACGCAGGTCGCCCATGGGGCACCTGCGTCCCCCGAGAAGCGGACCCTAAAACCCAAAACCCTCTAAAAAATCAAACTAAGACTTGAAATGAAATTCTAAACGGATGAAATTGAAGAGGAGGATGTTGTGAAATACCTGAAAGAGACGGCACTCGATTCTGACGGTCGGATTCTCCGCAAAGTCCACGGGAAGTTTCTTGTCAAAAGCCCTTTTCTCAACCTCAACAGTAAAATGGTAAAAATGACATGGTAAAAAGTCTTTTTATAGGTTTTTTGGATGAATGAATGCTAAGTTTGTTTATTTTTTACCATGAAAAGATATTTTTCAATGTATTTTTGCCCATCTTAAACAGGTATGAGTAATGTGTTGTTTTTGTGCAGGACAAAAGGACTTTAGGGTAAAATCATCATTTTTTACGAACCAAGACATCAGAGTCATCTTTTAAGCCCTTTTCTGACTCCTAAAACATGAAAAGATTGCCGAGCGTTTCTTTTACACTCGTTAAAATAGAATTAAAAGGCGGTCCTCTTAGAGCCCTTTTCTGATCGTAAAAACACAAAAAGATTGCCGGATTTTTGTCGTTTCAAATTCGATACTGGAAATAAAACGACATGCCTCTGATCGCTTTTTACTTTTCAGGTCAAAGGCATTAATCATGAAAGTACTCCTTGGTCGCAAGATCAAGCAGTTCTCTCAGGTATTATTTTATACTTTTTCGGGCTTGGGAGACACAAACTTACGAAAAAGTTCACCTTGGAGTCTCCTTTAGTTTTTCAGACTCTCTAAAAATGAAAAACGCCGAGTTTCTCCTATACTGGACTCGTTAAAATTTCACAGTAAAGGACCTGTTCGATTAAAAACAGGATCAGACCACTCCTTCTTAGGGTCCGAATCTAAACTAAGTTAGACTCATCCAAAGGATGAGCTTATAATCAAGCATATGTTATCCTCCTCAAGCTTGTAAAAAATAAAGAGGTACTTGCCAGAAATGGTGGGGGAAAAGAGAGAAGAATGAACCTATTTTTTATCCTTTATTACAGAAGAACCTTATCACCGCTCTTGAACACGACACTTTTCATTCACCTGGGTTGGGAAATCCTTTGCCTTAAAGTTGATCAAACCACTTTGAAAGTCTTCAATCGTTTTCGGGTATTAACTTTGGGTCAATCGTCACCAAGCCATCTGTCGTGTCGTTATGTGTGCAAGAGGTCTCTGCAAATAAACCATTCATATGAAAAATACTTGTCATCCATTTTGACCATCCCTGCGTCAGTCCTTACAGCAACATTTCTTCAACTTGAACAATGATTTTGTGTTGTGGGCTTGCCTGCAACGGGTCGCTTTCTATCGACATCAGCACATTATCTAGAAAGATGACTTAGAAATAGTCAGTACCTTGAAGTCTGCATGCATCAATGGCAGGTTTCTCGCCTTTGACGACAGTTTACATCATTGACTTTCGATCAAAGGCTTTCGTGACGTGTTTGACATCAACTCATTCATTCACATTTCATGGATTGTACTGGGTACTTTGAGAACCATTGACATTACTGGTGGTCTCTCTCACACTTGTTAACGGTTTACATCATTGACCGGTAATCAAGTGGTTTCTACCATGCTCGACATCAACTCATTTATTCGCATGGATAGAATCGTACCAATTCGGGAAGTAGAAATGAAGACCCTGGATCTAGTTTCCACCATCCAGGCTGCGAGGAGTTTTGTATTCATTATATAGTAGACTAATCATAAACATATGGCTGCGTCCATACTGTGTCTACAAAAGTCTATGATTGTGATGTACTGCAAAATCATTCTTGTATCAGAGCAGTAGTTAGATTGTTAGTTAAAGTTTTCAATCTGAGTATCGGAATGCCTACCTCAGCGATGATATCATCTTATATATGTATTTTGTGTTGAATATTTGCAGGTTCTGACCGGGTCCTCCGCAAGATACTCCTTGAAATGATAAATTACTTCACCCTTCCTAGATCATATAAAACCCTAATCTACTACAGGCTTCGCACTTTAGGGGGCAATCTGTTACACTAAAAAATGTCACCATGACTATTTGCAGTTAGTATGACTCCATCCACTGTCATACTATCCTCCTTGGCAAGTCTCATGCCTCTGCTCTCCATGTCAAACTTCAAGAAAAAGAGAAAAGTCATTTAAAGTCAATTATCTCTGGTACGCAGTTTCTCTTAGCCTTACCTGCGTGTACGCAACCCAAGTTCACAATACCTGCATATTTGTACACTCTGTATGTAAAGGGATGGGTGCGTACTCCTGTAAAGGTCAAAAGGCACAAGTTTCACTCCAAAAAGTTACTTGTGGTCATTTCTAGAGCATTCTAGAAGCTTGTTTGACGTGTATGAAGCGCCTCCAGATGGTTCATGTATCCCTACCAAAGAGGAACTTATCCCATCAAGAGGGGAGCTATCCCATCCAAAGAGGGGCTTATCCCATTGATGGTGGACCTGAATAACTTCCTCTAGAGCACTATAAATACAGGCATTGGGCCAAAGGGAGGGGAGGTTGAAAGCTGAACATTCCTAAGGGTAGATGCTGCTGGAATTAGGACTTCCTTGTAGAAGCTTGTGAGGAGAGATTACCATCTTTGCTTGTTCTATTTGGAAGTGGGTGAGCTGATCAGAGTAAAGGAGGACTCTTGTGGACCCTGGGAGGAGCTTGCACAACACCAAGGCTCAGGTTGTAATGGTTCCTTTTGTTACCTTTTAATACAAATTAGTCCATTCTTCTCAACAATTTGTTATTTATGAGTTGTTTCATATACTCCTTGGTCTATATGTTAAATATGTTTTATTTTATGTGATATTCAGGTGCTATTTAATCGTTTGATTGTTAGTGAATGCAGGTTTCGAAGGGAAGGAGGAGCTCATCCGGATCAACGAAGCTGGACTACTACAACATCGTTGGATTACAGGTAGGATCTAAACACTTGATTTCTCATATTGTAAAAGCATATTTAGGAAAGGATTGCTCTTATTTGTCTTGTTTGTCATTAGAAAGTCTTAGGCTTCTAGGAAGGTCGGTTGTGTCCGCACTAACGACTCTTTCTGTGTGACAGTAGGATTCCTACACCAACATTCCTGCACCAGCATTGCAAATTAATAGATCTGCTCAAAATCCACATAATTTCTAAATGGCCAATTTTGACCTCGGTTTTTATGCAAATGGAGGTGAATTATGGAAATCTGAGAAAAAGGGTTTTTCAAAAATATAACCAATTACCCATAACCGTAACCGTTTCCTGAGATTCAAAGTATTCCAAAAGTTAGAACAGGTCTTTAAAGCACTTTTATAAAAAAACATTGTTTTTTCCAGAATTCTAGAAAACACAGTCAACAAGTTTCGAGACTGCCAACTTTTGCCTCGGTTGTTGTGCAGATGAAGGTAAATAAAGAAATTTTGTGACATGGGTTTTTTTCCCAGTATAGAAATTTGCCTAAGCACAAAATTGTTTTCCAAAATTCATAATGGTTGAGGAGATACGAAGGGCTCTCTGGAGGCAGTTTGTTAAAATTACCAAATTTTCCAGAATTCTAGAAAAATCCCAGAATTGGAAAATTCGTATTAAATCTTTATTCTTTTAATAGGGGAACAATTGCACTGTTATACTATGTAATTAGAATTGGTTGGGATTCAATCCCCATATTCCTTGCAAAGGAACTTGTTTTAATCATTATGAAAGATTATAAAAGGAGGACGGTGGAGGAGCGACGCTACAGCAGTGTTGTTGTAACTTTGTTTTGCTAGTATCGCCCAAATCTAGGATGGACTCTGTAATTCATGATGTACTTTGCCTTTGTGAATTAATAGGAATAAGGAGCTCCACCTCATGCTTTTTGAATCTTATTTGTTCCTTTAAACAAATGAGTCTAATCTAAGTTACTGAGCAACGTTTTTCTTTAAAAGGGAAATGTGTTGGTTGGCTAGGGCCCAGCCAACCTAGCACATTTACCCATTTCCTGTTTCTTGTAATTTATGTTTATACTACCAAGCGTGATTTAATGTACAACACATGAATTCCTGTTTGAGTGAAAGTGGATCCGCAGTGTGAAGTAGTTAGAATTTATTTTCCTGCATCTGATTTTGGATTGGTTTTCCCGCCTGGTCCAAGCAGGAGAAATAACCCTGCACCAGTGCACGTTGGTGTGCTATTCATTTCCTGCAATTTTGTTTGATTTGGTTTTCCCCACCTCATCCAAGCAGGAGAAATAAAATTTCACCAGTGCACATTGGTGTGCTATTCACTTTCTGTAGTTCTGCTTGATTTGGTTTTCTCGCCTGGTCCAAGTAGGAGAAATGAACCTACACCAGTGCACGTTGGTGTGCTATTCATTTCAGCAAGCCTTTCCAGTTTACTTCCCTCAATTTTCTTGCTTTCATTAAACACTTTATGACAAGATAAATGATATGGATTGTTTCTTTATTTCTGCATTCATTTTTTATGTGTGAAATTTGATTTCATAGCATAATAACACTTGCTTAAACTAAGCACTGATTTCAAGAATTAAATGCTAAGTGCAAGAAGCTATGATCAGGTGCAAGAACTAGTTTCTTGTCATAGGATCTGAGTGCTCTGAACCCTAAAAGTTCAAGCCCTTGCAGGAAGTAAAAAATGCTTTTAGTGAAGACGCCATTTATACCCTCTGCATGAATCTCTGTTCCTGCACTAGTGCAAGCAGACTGCAATAGTGTAGGACAGATTAGTGCAAGAAGGAAATCTTTACATAAGGTTTGAAGGGCCCATCTGATGAGACTACTAAGTGTCTCCGCTAAAGAAAAACATGTACTCAGTAGTTAATCAATAGTCAGTTAGAGTGATTGCCTTTTTATTTTGATTCCTTTGCAAATGCATTCTTTCTTGTTCCAGCATTAGATTACTTTGATGATTTAGTTATCTTTTACTCTTTCAATTCTGCAAGCTTTTCTTTAAAGTAGGAATTTCTATCAGGAAAATTCATACCATCTCTGGCATTGCTTGTGCTTCATCTCTAAGTTTACAAATCCCTCGGGTTGACAATTAAGTGTTGAGGGGTATGCTTTAGTGAAATTCCTGCACCCAACACTCATTTACATAAATTTACGATTGGAAAATTCAGGACCCCTTGGTATGGAACAAATTTCAATGAACAAGGATGAATCTCTTGCATCAGACTCCCTATGTGAAAAAAAAAATATGACCTCTAGGTCATGTACCTCCTGTATCCCAAACTTTATCTTATTGTCAACTACGTACTTAGTTGTTGTGTTGCATTGCTTCTGTTGTTTTCCACTTTCTAGGATCCCAAATCTTATGTTGTAGTTGAGCATCCATTCTTTGATACTGCCTCATTGGTTCTTCTGTTATTATTTCTAGCTGTCCCGACTTCCATACTTTATTTTGCAGTCTTCCACTATTCTTGTTGGTGTATAATTGAGCAGTTAGTTGGAGCATGTTGTTGATTGCCTCCTTCTTCCTATAGTACTTCCTATTAGTTGTCCTCTCCATCAACCTACTCATTTCTTCAACTTCAACGTCCAACTTGTCTTCTTGTTGGAACATACTACTAATACTACTCACATGCAATAATAAAAACTCCATGGTTGTTATCCTCATTTTGTCATCTCCGCAAGCATACACACCTTCAAAGAGATATAATATAATTGAATGATTTATCCTTGGATGCCTTACAAGATATTGATTCTCATCCCCTGCACATTTTTTACAATAAATGTCAGGTTTTCCTTTTGTAGCCTCTTGATTGTACTCTAAAACAACTCCACATTTCACATCCTTCTGTTGGAAATGAAACATAATTTCATTGTTTTTGGAGAGACTTGTCCTCTCACTCCTTATCCCTTCTTCTTCTTCCTGCGACAATAACAACCCTATCTCTTTTATTGCAACTTCATATTCTTCTTCTCTTATGCCTGCAAGTATAAGATCAGTTTGAAAACAAAAGTTCTCCTTGATTTCCTTAGATGCAATGAGCACCCCTTCCATGCTAGATGTTGTTGAGCATCCCTCCCCTTGGGCTATATTTCCAGGTCCTTGTAATAAGCTCTCCAACCATTTTATCTCTTCTTCAAATTTTAGTAGCATTTCATCTGAATTCTTATTTTCATCTTCATCTTCATGACCCAATTCCACTCCACCCTCTTCACCAATAGGTTCTTGCAATTGTGCTTGTGTATTTTGATTGTCCTTATGAAACAATGATGTTTTATATCCCTCGAAAACATAAAATTGTTTTTGTCCTTTCTTTATGGTTTTAAAAAGCATACCTCCATCACCTTAATTCTATGTATGGACATCTGCATAAAACAATTTCATTCCTCTTATGGATACATTTCCCACATGTCTATGGTAGAACCCACTTCTATACTTTTCGAAAGGTATATCTAATTATCAATAGTCATGCTTCCGAAAAGCCATTCTGGAATTTTTCTCCTCCTTCTGGACAATCTATCTGAGTTCTTCATTTGCCAATGCACTCTGGTAGTCACTTAGGAAATTTTGATTTTCAGAAGGTAAAGACATTACCTTACAATCTGCAATTACCTTCTTCCCAGATTCCTTGGCTTTATTTTCCAAGTTGTCTTCTCCATTCTCGGGGTTGTCACACATGTTAGTGCCTGTCAATCCTGCCAATCACTAGTGATCAAATATGCTCTTACAAGGTTTTTGTTATAAGAAGAATTTCAGCGTAAATCACATATAGAAAGACCTTTGTCGACGCGTTTCGAACCAACTAGTGTGGTTCATCGTCAGGACAAGTTGAAGAAACAGATCCAGCCTAGCATGTTAAATAGTCTAAGCAGAGACTCCAATGGCTACAAAATATTAACGGCTAATTTTTTACTCTAGGACCCAGGTCAAATTTTCATTTATTAATTTAATATTATTATTATTATTTATTATTTTATTTATGGAACCAAGTTAAATTAGGTAAAAATAAATAAAATAAATTAATGGTTATTTTTCTTTAAATTCATTTATTTCTTTAAATTATTACTTTTATCTATAAATATATATATATATATAGATATTAATTAAAATAATAATATTCGGTTGATAAGAAAAGGTTAGGATTAATAAAATTATATAAATAAATACCAGGTTTGTATAAAAAGTTAATTTATTTGTTTATTAAATTATTCATTAATTATTATTTATTTATTTATTTATTATTATTATTATTATTATTATTATTATTATTATTATTATTATTATTTATTATTTTATTTATGGAACTAAGTTAAATTAGGTACAAATAAATAAAATAAATTAATGGTTAGTTTTTTAAAAATGATTCATTTATTTATTTAAATTATTAATTATATAATTATATATATATATATATATATATATATAGATATATATATATATATTAATTAAAATAATAATATTAGATTGTTAAGAGAAAATTAGGATTAATAAAAATGAATACCATACTTATGATGGTTAGTTTAAAAAGTTAATTTATTTGTTTATTAAATTATTTATTAATTATTATTATTATTATTATAATATATATATATATATATATATATATATATATATATATATATATATATATATATATATATATATATTAGGATGTTCATAAAAATATATAAATAACATAATTTTAATGGTTGGTATAAAAAGGTAATTTACTTGTAAATTATTTATTAATTAAAAAAAATATATATAAAAAAAAAATAAAAAAAATTAACACATATATAAAAAAAAAAAAAAAAAAGAAGAAAAAAAGAACGAGGAATAATAATAGTAATAATAAAACATCAATAAATAAATAAATATTAATATATATATATATATATATATATATATATATATATATATTAGTTAAGATTATATTTACTAATATCAATTAGGAAAAAAAAAATCAAATGGGAAGAGCGACATAGAAACAAAGAAGGCGAAGGACTGGAAAAAATCCAATAGAAAATCAAAGATCAAGGAGGAAAAGGAAGAAAGGAAGGCACTAGGGGGAATGACGAAAGCGCAAAAGATTAAAGGGGGGGGGGGGGGGGGGGGGGGGGGGGGGGGGAGGGGAAGAAACACTAAGATGAAAGGGCAGGGATCCAACATCAACTGATCTTCCAGCCATCATCTTTGTTGAGATTGTTAGGCCTTCTTTCAATTTCAATAGCTTCCCTAAATTTACGATGATGGAACTGAGCAACTTTGGCAACAACCTTGGCCTTCTCTATACAGACTTGATGCTTGGTCTTATCCACATGCTCTGCTAATGTTGAAGACTTGGTTCTCCCATGTCTCAGGTCAGCTGCATGTTCGCAAATTCTCTGATGGATGGAGCGCCCTGTCTCAAAGTCAATTGTTTATCATTTCATTAGGTTTTCAAAATAAAAATTGGTCACTTCCTAGTGTGTCTAGGTCTATTGCTGCTCCTTTCAAAATTTTCATGTTTTGTTCATTGCCATCACTCAATTGGATGTGCCATCACTGAAAGGTCATTATCATCATCTTAGTCATATCATCATGGTCCTCATTCATCTCAGTGTCACCATTAGGTCATTAGGGTCAAAGTCATCAAAATTTGTCATCTCATTCATAAATCCGAAAAATAAAGGAGTAGTAACAGAGAATTTTCTCAAAAAAGTTTTGTTTCAAAGTGTAATTTATTTCAAATATGATGTAATAAGTTATAAAGTTCCAAATTTGCATTGAATATTGCAAAGCTACATAGTTTCGGAAGCAAAAGTGAAAAACATATGGTGGGCCACATCACCACTATGAAGAAATTGACTTCCACAAGCTACAAAAGACCAAAACACAAGTCCATTTACTCATTCCACCCTCATAATACATCACCCAACCAACAAAGTGCATTCTAGTCCTCAAAAGATCGAATTCTTGCCTCGAGAGTATCATTCTCTCTCCCTTGCCACGTTTCTGGCATCAATGTTGCACTTTTGAAAAGGGAGAAAAATAATTCATTGCAGAGGTTTTCTCCATCAATTTACAGGTACATCATATCATCACCAATTAAGTGAACTTCATTCACTTCTCCCTCATCCTTCCTTTCATCAATTTGCTCAGCAAGAGCCAATGAATCACCCTCTCCTAGGGTTTTGGTGCGCTTTTGTTCTCCTAGTCATTTTACTTCATTGTTGTGGTAAAATGATCCAAGAGGATCCATCGATCCAATTTCACAAGTGTTTGAAGTGTCGTCATCAGTATTCATGGGTGTCGTTCAGTGTCGTCATTGCTTCAGTTTAGCTTTGACAGATCGACAGTGTTGGTTATGATCAAGTTGTTCAGGTAATGTTCGTAGTTATGGTTTCATGGCATTCAGTTGATGTGATGTTGTATCTAGCTGTTGACTTATGTCATCGACAGTCCACCAGGGTTTAGTCAACGACATGTGCTTTGTCGTTTGACTTTGTAGGATTTATGATTGATATAGTTGATTGTGTAAAAGAATTCAAGTTGAAGTACTTGGTCGACAACATAGTCTTGTCGTCGTCACCACCAGTGTTAGTTTCAAAGATGTGATGGTCATCGTTGTGCAATGTTGACGAATGTCACACGAAGACCACAAGGATGTACCTGGTTCAATCATCTGGTAAAAGCTTCAGTTTCGTCGATGTCACTGTGTAGAGCGGACATGAGTCTTGAACAATTAAAAGAAATCTAAAACCTAAGCCTAGACCTACACCCTAACTCCTAAGCTATCTATTCATCATTTGTTTACCATAAGAATCCTAATGCATTCTTGCCTAAGCACTAAACCCTAATCTTATGCTAAATACCATCCCCTAAGCTACAACCATGTATCAAATGCTCAAACCTAAGTACAAATGTACCTAAAACACTAGCTTACCTCTAATTCATGTGTTAAATGCCTATATCTAAACCTACCAAACCTAGTCTTAAAGCTATGCAAAATCCATTACCTAAACCCTAAGCTCTCAAACATTTCAATGTTTAAACAATACAAAACATAATTAAAAAAAACCTTATGACAGGTCCCTAACCGTGGAGTATAGACCGCGTCGGAATTGTGCTATATGAACGGACAGGAGGTAAGGCCGCCGGGGCTTAAGAACCGCGGACCTTAAACATATTGGAGAAGGCCGCAATGGGTAGTGTTAGCTACCTATACCAATAGGTTTCATATTTCATGATTGGCACTGAAAAGGTCCAAATATGCTCTGCTTTGATGATGCAAAGATCACATATTTCCATGAGAATACAATCTGTGCTTATAGCTTGGTATGGACTCAAATTTTTATGGATGGTCCAACAGTCTAATCTGGATCATGTCATGTTTTAAATTTTCAGTTGTAGAATAGAGAAAGAAGTCTGTCCAAACTGTTTAATCTGGGCAGACAAGTAGTTCAGGTAGAGAAGAAAAGGATCCCAACAGCTTAATCTAGGACCTTGGAAGAAATAAGGGTAGAAGTAGATAGAAAAACAAAAGAAAAAGCCAAAGAAAAGAAAAGGCAAGTAAGGGTCTGCAAGCCTAAGTGCACCCCCCAAGAAGAAACAAAAAATGCTAGGCAAAGTAGCTGGGTAAGTAGATGGGGTTGCAGAAGTGGTATTTATTTCAGATCTAACCTTGATGGTCAAGATGATAAAAGAAAAACAAAGAAGCATGTCTAAATTCCCAATTATCCCTTTTCCCACTCATTACCAACATCCCCTCATCAATTGAATTGCTTAGAAAGGTTTGATGGTGGTTTTATTCATTGAAAAGCCACATTTCTTGTCTAAAAATTCTTTTCATTTTGATCTACTCCCTAAACTAAGTAAGTTTCAAGTAAACTTAGTGATTTTCCCCCTCATTCACATCTTCCCCATATTAACTCTAACTCTATTATGTAAATCCCCTATGGCACCCTTTCCCTAGTATTATTAACACCATGGTGTATAAACCCCCAAGCACTCTATAAATATCCTCCTTTAGCATTATAGCTAAATATGTCTGTCTAAGGGAGACTTTAGTCCACCTGGGACTATGCTCAACCCTGTCAAGGGATTACTCTAACCCCTGGTTAAGAGCAATAACTTCTCCATAAGCTCAAACCTCACCTCTGCTAAAAACCCTCCATAAACCCTTTCTCACAAATTAACCCAAAAACCCCAAAAACTCACGAAAACCCACAATCCTAAAGTTTTCCGCCGAAGGTATTTAATTGAATATTTCAATAAACCGGCGGGACCCCCCAACCTGCACGATCCGTCGGAAGGCCTGCCAGCCGTCGATCCTCTGCCACCCACGATCCAACGGTGGGCGGGCATTTACAGATCTCGATCTGCCACCCTTTAGCGTCCGGGGAACAGCGGTATTAGGGCCCGTACCCAAGACGCGTGTCAAGCGCTGGGGTTGTTCGGAGCCCCCCTCCCCGATACCGCTTATCACCAAAGGCGGTGCGGGGAGACCGCTTACCGCCTCCCCGTTACTGCCCATCCGGTGCACGTCACCCTCACGCCATCCTGACGTCATATCCCTTCCGCCCGCCCCCGCGCCCCGTGGCCCTCCACGCTGCCCTGCCGCCACATCCGCCTGCCACCTCGTCCAGGCACGCTGGCCTCCAGCTCAGCGTCCACGTCACCCGTACCCGGGCCCGCCATGACGTCATGCTGACGTCATCGGCGGAAAGGCGCCAATTACTTATTTTTGCCAAATTGGTCGTTATAAACACCCAAAATAGCCGTTTTGTGTCATTTTCAAGCGAATTGCAAAGAACTCTTGTCGCTGCCTCACCACCAACTCGCTTCCGGACCTCCAAATTCGAAATTTCGACCGTGCCAACTCATCAAATCAACTACCACAAAGCCTTCACGGTTCGGCCCGCAGGCTTGTCGAGCGTTTTATCCAGGTATTCACCATATTTCCCCATTTCGCCCATGCATTCCATTTCTCTGTAAATTCACCATTGAACACTTGTCAAAATCCTAAATTCAACTCTGTCTGCTACCTGAAAGTCAGCTAAAGTAACCTACATTGCCTCTGCATTATAATTCGGCATTGAAACAGTCGACCCATGCACCTAGAACCATAAAATTGTCCTCAAGGTGCTCGGCATTGTTCCCTTTTGCCGAGTACAGGCCAGCTGCAAATTAACCAAAATAAATCCTGCACACCCTCTGCAAATCATTCCTAACAATTCACAACCCCTGTGAATTTACTAAAACCTGCAGAAACAAGCCGGCCTCTTTCACTGTGAAGAAGAGTTCAAGCATTGTCACCATTAAGGCTATCACTGAACTCTGAGGAGCCTTGCAAACCACTGCAATTACATTATTCACAATCAGATTATACAATGGCTGCCCCTGCACCCACAGCTCTCAATGTTACTCCTTTAAATGCACCAGACAAAGACCTGGAGGCCTTGCCTCTTGTTGACAGGGACTCCCTTATTGAAGACTTTGTGGGTAACAGGGACTTCATGCAGACCTTCAGGTAGTTGAGAGAAGACTATTTGAATGGCAAGGACACCTATGGGATATGGGAGTCAAACCTACCATACTACTGCCTCCCCTCTGTCAATGTTTTCCCTCAGATTGTGTGCCTATGTGCTGAAAACTATGATGTACAGCAGAGAGCCATTAAGTCTCCATCTGGGAGCATCCTCTTTCACATCAATCCTGAATCCATTAATAAAATGCTCCACTTTGACCAGACTGAGCTGCTATTTCCCTTTTCCATGAATTATCTGCTGGATGCTGCTGCCAAAATGACTAGTGAGGAGATTCAGAATGTCACCAGGACATTCATGAAACCTGAATGCCAGCCTGCAGGGCCACCTCCCTATCTGGATGTCTCCTTTACAGAAATAGGCAGACTACTACTAGATATGATCTCTTATGTGCTGGGGTATAGAACCAGTGAGCATGTGGATGGAACAATGTTGGTTTTGTTATCTGTTTATAGTCCAGGCCAGCCCCCTGCTCGCAAGTTTAACTTTGCTAAGTTCATAGCTAACAAAATTCATGATCAGTTGAGCAAAGTGGACAGACAGGGTGTCTTCAAGTACTCCTCTTACATCTACCATCTTTTCATGTATTATCAGTCCCAGGTTTTTTCATGCTACATCAAAAAGCTGGATTATAGAGGGGAAAGAAGATCTGTCATCTTCTGGACATCTGTCTATCACCTGGTCCAAAATTCACCCTATTCCTATTGTGAGTTTATTGACCAGTTTGTATACCCTGTCTCCTGCTTGTTGATGAGGGCTCCTCCTCCCAGAATATCAACTGAAATACAGAAAGCTTTGCAGCTTTCCAAGAAGTCCAAAATAGGTGATTGGTATCTATATGAGGATCATACAGTCATCAGAGTGTATGGCTGTGAGCTTTGTCCATTCAGGCTCCCAAAATATGTGCCTATGAGGATATTTGCCCTTGAGTATTATAGGCAGCTGATTCAGTCTGACCTTACCCACTTCCACAGCTCCAAAAAGAAAGCCCACCTCAAGTTCAAACATCAGCTGGGCCCTTTCATCATGAATAAAAAGGAAGGTTGGGAACAGGCTGACCAGATCCTCAAAGACAAATACCAGCTGTCATATAGTTTTCGGTGGGTCCATTATGACCCTGAAGGCTTCATTTCTACTAGGAGAGTCAAGTACAGGCTAGTAGGCATTAAGCATTGCAGTTATCCCCATATTGAAAAATATGCCAACCAACAGGAATGGCTACAGGATTCTATAGTTGACAAATTAACTGAAGAAGAAATGATGATAAAGAATGTCAAGGAATTAGAAAAGACTCTTGACCTAGACTCTGTGCAGCAGGTACCCTTCAAACGGCCTCATTCAGCAGGAGAAGGGACCTCGACCTCAAGGACTGCACCAGCCACACAAGCATCTTCTACAGCAGCACCAGGCTTAGACAAAGGAAAAGGAATAATGGGTGCTGAAGAGGAAGCAGTGAAAGAGAAGGCTGCCCCTTCAACTGAGCAGCAAACTGAACAGCAAAATGAGCTGCAGAGGGAGGAGCAAACAGAACAGCAGCAAGAGCAAACTCCTCCTCCACAAACTGAGCCACTAATAGCACCAATTTTGCGGACCCCAGCACATGACGAGAGGGGTACTAAAAGAGACAGAGAAGAGTCCACTCCTATTAGTGGATCCTCCCATCAGCCAGAGACCAAAAGGCAAAGGGCTGACTCCCCAGAAGTTGAAGACATCACTGAGGAATTCCTTGACAGTTCAAGGAAAGACAGGGAAGCAAGCCAGCACACAGGTACCAGCTCATTCCAACAGGAGCAAGGCTTGCAACTTGGTTTGGAGGTGTCATCCTCTTCTCAGCAAAGCAAGAAGCCTAAAAGCACTAAGGCTTCTTTTAAGAAAATCAAGGCAGAGAATGATTTGCTAAGAGTGGAGGTGTACAAACAATTTATGAATGCTACACCAGCCCAGCAAGAAAGATTAATGTCTGTATATGACATTAAAGAAGAAAAAATGATATTAAGTCATTTCAGGCCTACAGTACCGCAGCCGAGTTCAGCTGTAGATTTTGTGAAGACAAGGGTGGAGGTAAGGGCAAAGGACATCCACCCCATGGACCAAATTGAACTCCACAAACAGACTAGAGAAATGGTCTATGCGACCTTGGTGGAGAAGGCAACCATGGCCCATGAACTGAAGGAGTCACTCAAAAATACCAACACTCAGTTGGATTTTGAGAGAATGTCCTCCCTGGCCAAAGATAACAGAATAAAATCTTTGGAGGACATTATCATAGACCTAGGACATGATCCTAAGGATCCAAAGGGTGTAAGGTCCCTTATGAAGAAAAAGGAGGATGACCTCAATGCACTAAAGAAGAGGTTAAGACTGCTGCCCACAGAACACCCTCAGACAGCAGAGCTACAAAAGGAAAAGCAGGTTGATGAACAACTGGACCTCATCATGCAGCTGAATCAGAAGGTCCTCAATCTGGAGAAAGAGCTAGAAGGAGCACTACAAGATAAACAGGGAGAATCCACATCCCAAGCTCCTCCAACAACTTCAACAACAGCAACAACTACAGGAGCAGCAGTGGCCCCCACATCAGAAGTAGCAGGAACAACAACAGCCCCAGATGCCAGTGCAAGCATAGAAGAATTAACTAATGCCATCAAGGAAATGGAGCTCCAGGAAAATGAGATAAAGAAGGCCAAGGAAAAATTGGCAGAACTGGATGCCAAGTATGACAAATCAAAGGTAACTGTAGCAGAACAGGGTAGAGAAATAAAGGCCCTAAAGGACAAAATAAAGGCCCTGGAGAAGGAGCTAAATCTGGAAAGTGCCATGGCCGACATAAAAAGAATTTTATGGGGTAAGATTGGCCAAACTATCACCAAACAATGGAAATCCATCAAAACAATCCATGAGCAAATGGATTTGATTGGCCAAGCATAGACAGAAATCCAGAGGGCCAAAACAGTGCTGGGAAACAGACCTGAGCAGGCAAATAGACTGATAGATTTTTTGAACGGGCAAGACAAAGAGCAAACTGTGGAGAGAAAATGCTATGAAATACAGGCTGAGGTGGAGGAGTATAAACTCAAAATGGGGATGCTACAAGCAAAGGGACTGCCCAGCCTACTAAGCAGCACAGGAAGATTGATCACCAGAGACCAATTTACCAACAGGATGGCTACTTATATTGAAAATCAAATCACTGCATCTAGCAGTACTCCTGAGCAAACAGGGCCTCAAACAGGACAGAGCTTGTACACTAAACTTGAAGGCCTATTCTTCATTGAAAATGAGGAAAGCCATCTGTTTGAAACTCCTCCTAACTTTTGGCGGTATACAGAGGCCGATGAGACCTTAATAAAAATTCGGAGACATCAAATGCCTAAGGAGGATTGGTGGCAGGCAATGCTCCAGATTTTGCCACGGTAGCTTCAGTCATTCGGCCACTGCCAGCTCCAGGTCACTAGAAGACAAACAGCAGAAAAGGGTTAGCATTTAAAAGCAGCTAAAAAGTGACTCATCACATAGACGATGACAGCTAGCCAAGTTTTGAACAGCGCATCTCCAACCGACTCTAACAGCCATAAAGTCCAAATATCTTCTGACTATTTTGACAGCTGAAGCATTAAGGAATTACTGCAGCATTCACTCCTTCAGCTACTGCATTCCGGAGATTAGCATATCATAAATGAGATATTAACTCATTCGTTGATATTTTTGATGTAAATTTTGTATATAAACTCCCCTGAGTAACTCATAAGGGGTTGGTAATTTTCTCTATGAGACAAATGTATCTGACACTTTCAGAATTATCTAAATACAAAGGGCTGGAAGAGCTCAGTGATTTCCTGAAACATCTGATGTCATATTGATGCCATGCGTACTGGTGCAGAATTCCTTTGCTGTCTGATGGAATAATAAGTCTTTCTCAAACTCTGTTTTGTCTTCTTATGTTTATCAATACACACTCATGTTTTACTGAACTAGCAGTATAGTAAAAGAATAGTACTGGACATGTTTTGATGACACCTAGTGCTCAATCTTTACTGTTGTATATGTTTTCTTCAGAATTAGCCATGAACATGAATTCTTAATTGCTCATGTTTCGCTGATTCCATAAATATGAATGTTATTTAGAAATTCTTTACTGCTTCTAGATTAACATTCTCATTGTTTTCTCCATGATCATTTAAGCGAAAGATTCTTAATTGCCTTTCCTTACCTGAAACACATCACATCTAATTACTGTATCACATCATTATTTCTCAGACACTAAACTGGCTCTGCAGCATTACCACTGTATCAAAGCAGCATATCAAAGAACTAAAGGACCACTGACTCCATTGCCCAATGGACTAGAACACCCTGGAAATTGCATAAGTATCTTGACTAAAATTATCATCCAACAAAGACCTTAAACAAACCTGAACTCATAGCTAGCCTAAAATTATTCCAAAACAGAGACAAATCATAAAGAGAGAGCCCTCTCTGATTACAGTTTGGCTAGAAACTGTGGTCCAAAGATTGGTTAGTGGTTACCCCAGCCGTATTCCCTTAGAGTCAAAGGGAACAACCTGGGTGTTAACAGGTAGCATGTGAACAAACAAGGTAAGGCTTTCGGGGTTAGCATTGATTGTGACTGCGTCGGAAACAGTTAACAGTCCACCGCCACCGTCGGAGGCAGTTGTCACATGAACCGTCAGGCCGCACGATTAGCCGAAACTGTGGGGGTAAACATCGTAGGTGGCCGCAAACAGTTACACTACAACTGTTCACATGGCAAGTCATCAACCTCTGCCTAGTTTACCCTGAAAGCTAGCGATTTCAGGATAATATAAAGTCTATTTTGGGTTTTAAAAATAGTTTTGATAAACAAAGTAATTCAGTGACCATGGAACCTGTCCATGTGTCCTTTCATCACAAGACCGAAGCTCCTAAACTGAAATTAGGCCAAATTCATCCCTAAATACAGTCAAAGGAGGTTTCCATGCATCTGCAAGCCTATAAAAGGTAGTTTTTCTCAATTAAGAGGATATTGGTGGTTTTCAGCTTTTGTATGCAGGTTCTGGGGGTTAGAGGCGATTTTTTTTTTCAGAGTTTTGGGAGCATCGGGAGTCGGATTTGGAAATTCTAAGTGGCGTTGGAAAGCTGGTTCAGAGAGATTTCTGATGAAAGAGGTCATAATTGCCTGTGTGCAAGTTCAGTCTATCCAAATCACTGTGTAATTGACTTCTTCTTCGCATTCCTAATAAAACGGTCGCCCATCTTGAAAGCAGACCCGGAGATGTAGTCCATCAGGGACGAACTCTGTAATCAATCTTTTTGTCTAGCATATTGTGTTTTTGCTTTTTTCACTTTTGTTTTGCATCTTCATTATGGTTTATTAGTTGTCGTAAAGTGTTCTGCTCCAGTAGTTTTCCTCGATTTCCGCACTTTCATTTAACATTCAATTCTTATATGGCTAATCACTTCTACATCAGTTTTTAGTATATTGTCATATCAAATCATATAATCTGGTATTAGAGCAAGTTTCATTTATACAGTTGCCATTGAATGTTAACCAAGTCAAAGTCGCAACGAGGAGAAGGAATCCTTGAGCAGATCAATCTAGAGATTGGAAAGCGACGAGTTGTTCAGGAATCGACCATGTCAGGACCTGATGCAGGTGAAAACACTGAAACAAAGATGAGTTAGGAATAGTTTCAGCAGGTGTTCTTGACCATGCAACAGATGTTGGGAGAATTGTATGAATACAAGAAGGCGATAGATGCAGCTTCTTCTTCAAAGGCATCGAATAAGGACAAAGGTAAAGGGAAGAATGATAAACCTCCTTCACCTCCATCATCTCCATCATCCTCTTCTTCTTCTTCTTCTTCCAGTGCAGAATCTAAAATAGAAATGAAACCTAAGAAAACATCTCTTTTGAAACTTGATGTTAAATTTGAGTTACTGTTTATGATGGTGAAATGAATCCTGAAAAGTTAGATAATTGGATAAAGAAGTTAGAAGTGTATTGTCCCATTCAGAACATTTCTAAAGATAAAACTAAAAATCAATTAGCTACACTTATAATGGGGGGAACAACTTTAATCTAGTGGGAAAGCAAAACTCAGTTAGATGTAAAGCGTAAAGGAAAAGTCATCTCTTCATGGTCTAAGTTTTTGAAAGCTCTTAGGAAACAGTTCTATCCTTTAGGATACATGCAACAAGATATTATTGATTGGCAGCATTTGAGGCAAGGTAAAGGGCAAAGTGTTCAGGAGTTTACTCAGGAATTCCGAAAGAAAGCATCGATGCTTGGTATTTCATTGGATACACATGAAAATTTGTTAAAATACATCGGCAGTTTACATTCATATTTGCACCATACTTTATTGATGTTTAATCCTGATGATTTTGATGAGGTGTGTGTTCAGGCCATACATATTGAATCAGGTGGTAGACCATTCAAATTGTCATTGCAGTCATCCAAAGTGTTGGAAACTAGAGATTCTAGTGACAGTAAGGGCAAGAACATTTCAAAGAGAAAGAAATCAACGATAGTTCAGAAGGATAGAATAACTTGTTCTCATTGCTAGAGAATCAGTCATGATGAATCAAAATGATGGAAACTTCATCCAAAACTTAAGCCCACAAAGTTCCTTAAGGCAAAGGATGAAAAGTAGGCCATTGCAGCAATCCAACAAGATCTGGGTTCAGGTTCAAGTGATGAAAGGAGGATAACCGCCATGGTTACGGCAGGTAAAACTTTTGATGCTAGTTCAAGTTCAAAAATTAATGTATCTTCTTCAAACATAAATCCTCCACATGAGGATAAAAGAGTTGAACTATTCCACATAAGGATAACTTCTAAGCATACAAAGATTGACACAATGTTTGACACTGGATCGCAAGAAAATTTAATATCTGAACATATAGTTAATCAATTGGGATTGGAGACATAGAATCATCCAAGACCATACCCATTAGGTTGGATTAATAAATCAAATCAAATACATGTCACAAAGCAGTGTCGGTTAAAATTTGTAATTACATCTAAGTACATTGATGAAGTGGCGTTAGATGTGGTCCCAATAGACATATGTGGAGTTGTCTTAGGAAGTCCTTATCTTTATGATAGAGATGCAGTGTTTTACAGAAGAGAACATAAATATCACCTAAAGAAAGAAGGGGTTGAATTTATTTTTAGGGCACAAAAAGTCAAATCAAACTTGGATTTAATTGTTTCAAATCAAGTTAAGCAGTATATAAGTTCAAGTAAATATGTACTCATGGTTATTAAGGAACAACATAAGGTTGATTGTTCGAGATGCGAGATTCAGTTTATAGATCAATTGGTTAAGGTGGTTAATTCTTTTCCAAGAAGTCTTATTCATGAACAAGATGAGCAACATGAGATACATTTAATGTCCTATGAACATCTTCTTAAAGACAGAATGAATCTCAATTCATTCATTCAATTGAATTCTAGAAACTGTCATCAACAACAGTGTATTGCAAGGAATGGTACAAGTGAGTCTCATCAGAGACTTGTTTCGGATGGTATGTTTGTTTTCAGTTTCAGGGGTGCAGGTCAATATTTGGGAAAGTCATTGTTGCATTTCTTTGGTATTTCATCATCATTTCATGCTTTAAATAGTAATGAAGCCTCTTTTCAAGTGGCGAGGAAGTTAATAAGTTTTCATGACAAATCATTTTCAAAATCAGATCTAAAGTTTCCTTACCATGGTGTGAAAACTAGTGCATTAACTGAAAGTGTTAGTTAATGGAAATATCAGTTAATTGACAAAGAAATAGTGATTCAAGTAAGTCAACAATTACTTAGATACTTTCGAAATCAAACTAAGTTGCAATAGTCTTTACATCATAGCTGGATGAGTTTTGTGCAGCAAGTTCACTTAGTAATCAGTCAACAGGAAAGCAAATCAAGTCAAGTAATTGATATGAAGTCAAAATCAAAGGAGTCTTTGAATATTTCAGTTATTCTAGAAAGTAGATTGTTAATATTCATTAGATGTATTGAACAAAGTTCTACAAATACTGTTTTCAAAGATGTTTCTGAATCACTAACTCATGATGCTTCGTGGAAAGAATTCAATTGCCATGTTGATAACAGGTTGTTTTCCCATCATCGCAATTTGGCCATACTACGGATGGAAGAAACAGGTCACTGAATCAAAAAGTATCATGGTCAGCATCATCAAGGTCATCGCATGTAGATGATTGATCGAATGTATTGGTACATCGTCAAGTCAAGATGGAAAGAGAGGGAGTTCTACCCTCATCGACTAATTGATTAGTAAAACTTTTGTGGTCCAAAAGCTTTCAAGTGGAGAGGAATGATCCAGGAGGATCCATCGATCCAATTGCACAAGTGTTCAAAGTGTCATCATCAGTGTTCATGGGTGTCGTTCAGTGTCGTCATCGCTTCACTTCAGCTTCAACAGATCGACAATGTTGGTTATGATGAGGTTGTTCAGGTAATGTTCATAGTTATGGTTTCATGGCATTCAGTTGATGTGATGTTGTATCTGGTTGTCGACTTATAACATCGACAGTCTGCTAGGGTTTTGTCGATGACATGTGTTTTGTCGTCCGACTTTGCAAGATTTATGATTGATATAGTTGATTGTGTAAAAGGATTCAAGTTAAAGTACTTGGTCGACAACATAGTCTTGTCATCGTCACCACCAGTGTCAGATTCAAAGATGTGATGGTCATCGTCGTGCAATGTTGACAAATGTCGCACGGAGACCACAAGGATGTACCAGGGTCGATCGTCTAGTAAAGGCTTTAATTTCACCAATGTTGTTGTGCAGAGCCAACATGGGTTTCGAACAGTTAAAAGAAATCTAAAACCTAAGCCTAGACCTACACCCTAACTCCTAAGCTATCTATTCATCATTTGTTTACCCTAAGAATCCTAATGCATTCTTGCATAAGCACTAAACCCTAATCCTATGCTAAATACCATCCCCTAAGCTACAACCATGTATCAAATTCTCAAACCCAAGTACAAATGTACCTAAAACATTAGCTTACCTCTAATCAATGTGTTAAATGCCTATATCTAAACCTACCAACCTAGTCCTAAAGCTATGCAAAATTCATTACCTAAGCCCTAAGCTCTCGACCATTTCAATGTTTAAACAATACAAAACATAATAAATAAAAAACCTTATGACAAGTCACTAACCGCGAAGTATAGACTGTGTCGGAACCGTGCTATATGGACGGACAGGAGGTAAGACCGTCGGGGCTTAAGAAACACGGACCTTAACCGTATCAGAGAAAGCCATAGCAAGTAGCATGTGAACAGACAAGGTAAGGCCGTCAGGGTTAGCATTAACCGTGACTGCGTCGAAAATAGTTGACAGTCCACCGCCACCGTCAGAGGCAGTTGTCACATGAAACGTCAGACCACACAGTTAACCAAAACTGCAGGGGTAAACATTGCAGGTGGCCGCAAATAGTTACACTGCAACTGTTCACATGGGAAGTCATCAACCTCCGCCTGATTTACCCTGACAGCTAGCGGTTTCAGGATAATATAAAGTCTATTTTGGGTTTTTAAAACAATTTTGATAAACAAACTAATTCAGTGACCATGGAACCTATCCATGTGTCCTTTGATGACAAGACTAAAGCTCCTAAACCCAAATTAGGCCAAATTCATCCCTAAATATAGTCAGAGGAGGTTTCCATGCATCTGCAAGCCTATAAAAGGCATTTTTGCTCAATCAAGAGGATATTGGTGGTTTTCAGCTTTTGTATGCAGGTTCTAGGGGTCAGAGGCGATTTTGTTTTCAAAGTTTTGGGAGCATCGGGAGTCAGATTTGGAAACCATAAGCAGCATTGGAAAGATGGTTGAGAGAGATTTCTAATGACAGAGGTCATAATTTCTTGTGTGCAAGTTCATTTTGTCCAAATCACTGTGTAATTGACTTCTTGTTCTCATTCCTAATAAAACAGCCACCCATCTTGAAAGCGGACCTGGAGACGTAGTCCATCAGGGACAAAATCCGTAATCAATCTTTATGTCTGGTATATCAGTGTTTTCATCATTTTCACTTTTTTTTTGCATCTTCATTATGGTTTATCAGCTTTCGTAAAGTGTTCTTCTCCAGCAATTTTCCTCGATTTCTGCACTTTCAGGTAACATTCAATTCTTAGATGGCTAATCACTTCTACATCAGTTTTTAGTATATAGTCATATCAGATCATGTAAAACCCTACTTTTTAAGTTAAAAAATGCTCACCTATACTCCATATACCTCCCCTAACCTTTTTCCATGCTCATTCCCCTCATTTCCCTCACTTTCCCACAAACCCTAGCCTATTTCTATACTTTTGACACTTTCTGAGGCTAGGGTTGTGTTTTGCACTTTCCCACCCCTTCCCCTCATTAATTCCTAGGAATTCCATTTCCCTACACTCCCTATAACCTATACCTACCCCCAAAAATTTCCCCAAGAATTTAGAAAGCCCCTAACCCCTTCATTCCCTTCCATCTACAAGATTGTCGAAAATTCCCTGTTTTCCCAAAACTAAACCCTAATTCTTCCTCCTGTTAAGCTAGGGTTTCACCTTGGAAGCAGAGTCCACACAAACTGAAAAGAGGAAGTACAATAATGGAGTACATGTCTAAATATTTGACCCATCTAACATCAAAGATATCAGTGCCTCACAAACTCATCAAGAGGTCATTTGCGGCACATAGGTACAATTTTGCTTCAAAGTGTGTTTTTGACCAAATGGAGATGAACTTGACAAAAGTGAAAGAGGTGTTTTTCAGTAATGGACTAAGGGACAACAACCTCCTTCAGGTTTTACACAGGTATCATATATTTGGAGATATGAAACTTTCTTGGAGATTTATGTGAGAAAATCAGTAAATTTCAAGTTAATTTCCTGTTTTAGTCATGTTTTGTGGCACGGATTTTGAGCAAATGAAAATGAATTTCCAGAAAATGAGAGAGGATGTTCTTCAAAACATCCTTATCTACCAAAAAATCTCTAATTTTTCCAAAAATATTTATGGTTAGATAGATATATCTCCATCTTTGAGCCCTATTTTTGTAGAAAACCCAGAAATTTTGACACACTACTATAAGCGCAGCGCCTTGGTGGTACTCCTTTTCCTCAGCCACCCAAATGCAGAAAAACTTATATACCTAGATAGATAATCAATCCTACATGTGAGATATCCACTTTTGTGAGTTTTTAAGTAGACATATTGGGAGAAATTTCTCAAAAACAGGTCAAAAAATCACTTTTTGTCATTGGTTTGAAGCAGGCGCTCCACAAATAGGAGTAGTCTTGGTAAAATTAGGTTTTATCATAGCTGGAGTGTCCAAATAATTTTCTTGAATAGTAAAATGACAACTAGACACCCACATATTTCTAATGAACTATCAAGTTCTCAATTTGGACCATGTGAAGGCCTCCAAAATCCTCCTGCATGAAGGCACTACGCAAATGCCCGAGTGCACTACGCAAATGCCTGTAACAGTCTTTTCTCGGCATGTCCTCTCTAGATCTTTATTTGATGATGTAATTTCAGTAGTTAAAAGTCTTTATGATGTAATCGTGAATAAATTAGCATGATAGGTTGTTTTTATGTTTAATTAGGCCTCATAAATGAAGCAAAACTCAAATCAAAGTCTACGAGAAGAGTTTGTTTTTTACCTTCTCAATCTCACATTTTGGTTGAGATATTCTTGGAAATTGTTCCACCACTCATGGATTCGACCCCTGAAGGTGGGGAAACTTTTTATCTTAGTCTATGTGTATAATTTTCTCATTCAGAGAGAAGGGTTGGACATTTTGAGGAGAGAACTCTTGTAACTTGTGTTTCAACATTTACAAGAAATCAAAGAATAGTGGCAGCTGTTATCTAGGAATTCATGTGCAGTGAGTTTGTGATATTGTTTCTTCTTTGTTATAGTTTCATATGATAGATATTCATCTATTCTTTCTATTCATGAGTTTCTTCAGTGATTTTTCAGAAGTTTTTAAGCATAATTATTTTCTTAAAGCTCTGTTTTGATGGAATTATCACTATTTCTTATTTTCTTTCTAGCTTAATGAATTCATGACATATATGCTCATTAAGTATTCTTATTTCTTCTGAAACACTACACTACATTGGGAAACCCTAATCCATCACAAAACTACTGCTACCTTGCTCCTTTATATTATTGTTTTTGTTACTCTTTGATCTTTTGACCTAGTTACCTAGTTTCATCCCTTGTTCAGCATCAAAACCCTAAATTTTCAAACTTAGCTGAGCCTAGCATATCTAGCCTAAAATCCTTTTATATTCAAGTCAATTCTTTGGATGTGATCTCATAGAGAGAACCCTCTATGGTTTGGTAGGGCTAGCTACCAAACTGAAAGCTTGGTCTATGGTTACCTTCGTCAATTCCTCTCAACCTAGGACATTGTAGGGGATAACACCACCAGTCCTATAAAAAAAGAAAAAAACCTCCTCATATTGTGATAGTGGATTATTTGAATGTTTTCATTCTTCTTTATTGTATGTTCTTTCACAATTTTATTTCATGTCTTCACTTCGCTTATGGTTTCTTTCTTATTCTTTTTCTCCCTTTGACACTTATGAGACGAGGGTGCTTTGTGCCTTTCCTCTGTAGCATTTGTGTGGTTATTTTCTCCTTCCACAATTAGTAAGAAAAATTCAAGGAGTTTCCCATTCTACGCACAACTTAATGTTCGTTTATATGCTCTTACTTCAACTTGTTGATCCCAGCGCTCAATTTCTCCTTTTTTATTTTCTCTTGCAGTCTTCTCATCGTGTATGACAGCTTGTGATGGTTGTCCCTCTTTTTGGTTTGCACACAAGAAAAGTTGATTAGTATTGAAAGGATGAGTTTATTGGACCTCTATTGATGCCTTCAATACCATTTGCATATTTCTGTTTTTCCCACAATCCATGAGACCTTCAGCTGGTCATAACTTTCTTCCTTCATCATTCTCACTCACAAAAACTGCATCCACACACAAATTTTTAGTTTAAAAAATGGCAGGATTTCTAGCTTATTCTCTTGTTGACAACTTCTCTTGTTGTCTTAGACCTTTAAAATGGCTTTGAGACTCTCCCTCATCCTCATCTCTTCGCCATTTTCACCAAGTAATGGTCCCTACTCTGGTCTATAGAAGCAAACATCTTCTATCACCTATTTCTTCCTTGGACCTTCCATAAGTCCCTTCTCCTTATCTTCAATGAGTGGTCCTTCCACAAGTTCACGATAGCGAACTACATCTTCCTTGGCCTCAACACTTCTGACCTCTCCTTCCTCCAGCCAAGCTTTTATCAAAGGCCTTACCCTTATTTTCCCCAGCTCCCTAGCCTTTGGGGATTTCTTCTTAAAATCCTTCTCTCTGACACATAATTTGAACCTTCTCCTCAACTACCTCTCCCTCTCCTGTAACCACTTCATTAGTGCATTTAGTTGGGCTTTTAATTCATTCATCTCATTTTCAAACTCTTTGTAACTCAACCTTTTCATGCAATTTCTCTTGCATCCTTCTCTCCTTTAGTGTGGCTTTTACTCGAACCTTCATTATGACCAACAATGGTCACCTTCTTCTTCTTCTTCTACATGGACTTCTCCATGCTCATTGTGAGCTACAAATAAGCCCTATAACAAGCCTCTCCTTACTTGTTACCTGCAAACCTTACCTCCTCTTAGATATTGGTGTTTCTTCATGTTGATGGTGCTAGACCCGCCAACATGTCAGGGGATCTCCCAAGTAAGATGTCCCAATTAGGCCACAGACTGTTTGGTGTAGGACTCCCAATAGTGGGCCGTACGGTAATTCCTTGACTGCGATTTCACATAGAGCAAGTAAGATGTCCTTGTTGATAGTAAGGGTGTGACAGCTGCGGCGAGTCAAGGAATATGCATGAGAGGTTCTAACACCTAGGAGTGAGGTGAGTGCACCCATTGGAAACCTATAATAATAGCCAGCTTAGAAGGGAACACATGAACAAAGATGCATCACCAGCTGGAAAGCAAGATAGCGAGAAATCCAAAGTGATGTTCAAAACAACAACACATCTACAACAAGATTCATACAATTGCATACAAAATAGTTCATACACAAATGCATAAGTTAAATAACATACATTGCTATAGCAACCATAATAGTCCAACTACAATAACAACATATGCATGAAAATGTGTTGGCTCTGTTAAATAAAGAAGTGTAAGTTCCAGTGATACAATACATCCATGTACACCCGCTAGTTCCAATAGTGGAACATTATAGCCACAACTGCCTGCTCCTCCAAACAGATATACTAGCTCTGCGCAGTGACGAAGCCAAGGCACGTTACAATACTATCCAAGCTTACTCTAATAAAGTCCTATCGAAGCTTGGCTGACCAAAAGCTTTTAAAATGAGTTATGAGGGACTATTTATAGCAAAGGGTTGGTTGGCCCTTGACATTCCCCTTTGTGACAGTTCATCTACCCTCATGACTCTTCATCTACTCTATGACTGTTACATCCAATTATTGACACTTGAACTTACACTTGACACAATGTTACATTACAATGCACATGTACCCATGTGAGACAAAATGGGTTGAGAAAGCCATGCAAGACAACACTATGACTCAGACAACCCTGGAAAGTCTAACTCTTTGACATCCTCTCGATGATAAACAATACCGTATTGATGCCAAGATTGGTAGTCTGCAATGGTGTCCGTGTGCTCCAAGGTGACACCTTTCTCGAACCTAACTCTTTCCTCCATAGCATCAGGGTACACTTCTCAGGATCCTTTGTCCAACTCATCTAAAAGCACGCACATCATTTTCTTTAGCACAGACGGACTAGCAACATATATGTGCATGGTGTCTGCACTAATGGGCAAGTCTGGGCTAGTGGTTATGCACATCAACTCATCAAAGTACCAGTCAAGATCTAGTTGGACCTCGGCCTTTGTCTTTTCCTGGGTGAGAGTCTCAATAGATGGGATCACATGTGTGTGCACCACAACATCCATACTCTTGAATATACATGCATGGAAAGCCTGTAGACTAGTGATGAGCTGTGGGAGCTATTTAGTTCTAGATCTGACTCCAAATGCATGCCTTCAGCTCAACCACTTTGGGCTTCATCATCTTAGGCAAGTGAAGCAGGGCTCCCTTGTATCTCATCATCCATGTTTGCATGTAATCAACAACAATATGCATGTTCGACAAGATACATGCTCCTCTAGCACAACGATGCTGCCATCTGGTTAGATGGACAACTACCTTATGCATGGTACCAAACTTGGAATACAACACCCACATGACTGTGTCGAGGGACAACACTTCATCTAGTATTGCCTTCTTCAATTCTGCTTGGGTGGATGTTGTAACCAATTCTCCTCCCTGCTTGGTTTTCTGTAGTTCCTTCGCCATTCGCTCATTCTCAGCTATTAGAAAGCGAACACTTGAGCTAGTGGCTTCGACATAAGCTATGGTGGCATCTGCCAATGTTTTTAGATGTTTGCGCACGTCAGACACGATCACTTGTTCCTCATACTGCATAGGAGACGTATGATCTTCTGGATTTGACACTCTACGAGATTTCACAACTCTATGTTGAGACTCGTCGAATGAGATGTTGTGCATCTCTCCTTTCGACTAATCTTTAAGGATCTCAATATCTCCTTGGTCACTTACGACTTGCTCGTCTTCTGGTTGTGGTCAAGTTGGTGGGTCGACCTCTTGCTGGCGAGGCATGAGGTCAGTGTTTTGCTCTAATTCTTACCACTCCATATTCGTATCCATTTGTTCAAGTGCTCGCTCTATCTCCTAAGTGAAGTCCTATTCCTAGGATGGATCACCCTATTTGCTTGATGTCAGTTGTTCTGATGAGTCCACTACCTGTATGGGCACTGTTTCATCCGTCTACACAAGATGCGCCCCTTGCTATACCTGTTCTTACTACACTTCCTTCTCTTGTCTTTGCAGCTCCTGTTCCTTCTGGAGTTGTTCCTTCAACTCATGCAACTCCTTCTCCATTTCCTCCATTCTCCATTTATCTCTCTACCTTTGTGCATTTCGCTTATAGCGTTGTTGCCTCTTCACCTCTATAACCATAGCTGCTTTCTCCACAAGTGTATTTGCTCGGAACTCGCAGCTTTGCTCTTCCTCCATGTGATCAACAATCTTCTTCTTGCCCTTATCGCACACTAGTATGTTCACCTCTACTGCTACTACTACTTTTTTTGCTCTCTGGGATGGTGCTTCACGTTGCTTCGCTAACCATTCCATAGCAAAGCCAACTAGTTCATTGAGTCTAGAGGAGTTGTAAAAACATCTCCATGGGACCTCCTCTACCCAATGACATTCCCTGTGGATCCAGTTGAATTGCACTCTCATGCAGTGATCTTTCACGAGACAATGCGGATCATACGGATTATAACTTCAGAGACCAAATGGATACTTCTTCATCTGCTCGGCTTCGACATTTGCATGCTTGAAACTCTAGATCTTGTATAACCCAATGCAGAGTGGAAGAGCGGGCCAAGGTGCCTTCTTCTTCTGGTGCAGCCTAGCTGTCAATCCTACTGAGATGTGATAAGCTACTTCTTGCATGATGAGTGTTAGAGTCGGTCTGGTCATCCCTCCGTCAAAGATCAAAACTCTTTTTGCATTCCATTTTTAGGTGTCCCATTTTGCTCGATCAGTTGCATTCCATTAGGAGCATGCCATAATCTGAAGGAAGGGCTTTGTCATTCATCCCCCTCATGCTATGCACTGTTGGCTTAGGTTTGTTCATCAAAATCAAGTTTTCATGTCTTTTGATCAGCAAGAGTTATTTTCAGTCACTAGGTCTAGGGTTTCACAAAATGTGTCTTCACAATGTCTAATAATGCCAGCAGGCCAGAGGGAGGTTCTACACTTGTTCTTTATTTCATGAATTTCATCGTCATGTTGATGGATTATGACTGTTCTTCAAAACTATGTTTTGGAGAAAAGTCAAACATTTTGTCCGTTTGTAATAATTTTCAAAGTTTTCAGTTTTTCAAATCTTTAGGCACAGCCCTGGTCTCCTTTGTCAAATTCCATGTCAGCTGTCCTTGCAAAAATTGCCAAAAAGTTCATCATTTCAGTGAAAAAATCAAAAAGGAAGTGTGAAAAACAGAGTTGCATTAAAGTGTGAAAAAGTGCCAATGTCAAACATTATAAAAATGGGTTTTGGAGAATCAAAAATCAAAACCATGTCTCCATGTCTTTATAAAGATTTCTCCATGAGGGTCAAGGTCATTTTGAATGCCAAGAGTAAAGAGGTAACAGTTCAAAGCAATTGGGTGAGCAAGTGCGCGTTTTGGGTGAAATTGGAGGAAACTTGGTGGGCACGGCGCATAGAACAGGTGGCGCGACGCACTGGGGATGCACGGTGCACTGGGAGAAATTGTCCAGTGCAACTCTGAACGGGCGCAGTGCACTGGCAGAGCACGACGCATACCCCTAAAAGCTCCAAACTCGTTCAAAACTTCACAAAATTGCCATTTAATCGTTTAGATTGCCAGGTAGGACTGCCATCGTAATGTTTCATTCATTTTTGTGCCAATGTGATGGTGGTTTATAGCTGCTATTGGTTGAAATAAAAACTCTCAAACCCCACCTCTAAAATTCCTCAAGCCAATTGTTGTTAGGGTTGCAAATTCATTGTTTTGTTACCAAGGTTCCCCCTCCATCCCATTTTTCCCTTCTTTCCATCATTCCCTTCTCCCTTATTTCATTTCTCCTGAATTTTATTCTTCCCTATCCCTAAAAATTACTAACTCCTATTCCCAATTCCCTTCCACACCTTTACAAATGTAAAAACCCCAAACCCTACCTTAGATAAACTTTCCAAAACCCTCCTACATTTCCCTAAACAAAATGTATCCTAATATTCCCTAAACTCTTCATCTTTCCCCCCCTTCCTAACAGTCCCTTGTTGCATTTTTCCCCTTGGTGGCAGAATTTGAATACATCACTAAAAAGAGCAGTTCAGCACAGTCTTCCTACACCAGCATCTTTTCTCTAAGGCAGTTGAAAAATAGCAGTCATGGCATCTGAGCATTCATCTGACTATGAAGTGGAAACCCAAAGTGACTCACCCTTGGAAGAACAGGCACCCCGGAGGCCTCATAAAGGTGGCAGACATGTTAGAGAAGAACTGACCACCATTACAGAATTGCAAGCCTTCCCTCTTGCCATGTTTTGTTTTCAGCATCAGTCATGCTATGAGTTTTTTCAAAAGGTGGCTAGTGTTCAATTTCACCATGAGCTGGCTCGTCTTTTTGTGTTGCACTTACATGGAGATCAAGCTATGTTAGCTGGTGTCACCTTCACACTTACACTAGAATCTGTCTCATTAGCAACCGGCATACCGAACATTGGAGAACCATGGCACAAGAAGCAGAAGATCGACCTGCAGGATTATGAGCCATACATTAAAACCAGTTTCTTGAGGCAGCTCAAGAGAGTGTTCCCATTCCGATATCTGAAAGATGAATATGCTCCACTGATGAAGTTGATCATGAAATATTTCAGCTGTGAGGGACGGTTCTCTCGTCTCTATGCTTATCACATCAGGTTGCTCATGCATTTCACCAGGGTATGGACGATGAACATTCCATATTTCAT
Source organism: Pinus tabuliformis (assembly GCA_031772625.1). NCBI lineage: Eukaryota > Viridiplantae > Streptophyta > Pinopsida > Pinales > Pinaceae > Pinus > Pinus tabuliformis. The sequence goes on along the minus strand of CM062816.1, from coordinate 184,651,074 downwards.
TTGCTGGAACATAGAGAGGATGACCACCCTTGTGCAAAATAAAACACCTCAGCAACAACTTAACAGTGTCTATCATTTTGCTCTTATTAAGATTTTGGTGGTTCATCAGCTTGGAGTACAGGGCATCACATGGGATGATTTCATCTCCCATGACTTCTTTAGAGCTTCACAGGGATTATCAGAGGTTAAGCATGAAGGTCAACCTTCTCATTAGTATGAGCACCATGAGACCGCTAGTGTGCCGGTATTCATCACATATCAGAGAGGCACCAGACATTTGTTTGCAGCGGCAAAGTGAGTGTTATCTCCACTCGAGGTGGAAGGGGCCTCGCTTCTTCCATCAGCATCACAGGTACAAGACAAAGGCAAGAGGCCAATGCAGGATGAGGAGCCTTCAGGTGAGCCTTCAGGTGAAAGAGAGACTGACTTCATTCTCATTCATGATGATGATACAGATACGGGCCCACAAAGTGCCAAACTTAGGGAGATCATCCAGGAGTAGCAAACAGAGATCCAAGCCTTATCCCTTGACTTGGAGAGAGCTAAGTGGACCATGAAATACTTGGAGTAGAGGAACAAACAACTTGAAGATCAGCAAGCAATCATGGAGCTACAAAACATTCGCGAGCATCGCCAAGCTGCACAAAGGAGAAGAATTGAGCTCACGTCATTGGAGCAAGAGATTAATGAGGATCGGGAGGCTAATCTCGAGAGAGTTAACATGCACTTAGAGAGGCTATTGGACAAGGCTGATAAGGATCATGCATTGTTGAGACACATGGCTTTCCACTACATGGCACGAAACAAGGTCTGCAAGGCCCGAATCAGGAATTTGAAGGCAAAATTGAGGAAGGCAATAAGGAAGAAAAAGAGGCAAAGGGAGCTTGATCATCTTCAGATACTGGCAAAAGTATCTTTAGCCCACCATAACACTTAATGAAGAAGCTCCAGCCCAAATTTCAAGAAATTTGGGGAATTTTTGACATTTTGGAAATTTTTTGTCCAAAAAACAGGGTTTTTCTCCCTGTGCATCGTGCCACGTGGCACGCGCTTTTGATAGGAAGCTCCAAATGGAAAATAGTTTATATTTTTGGATTTTTCATGAAAAATCATGACTGTTGGTGCATGGCCAAGAAGTTTGGGCAAGTTTTGAGTCCTCAGGAGGTCAAAAACACTCAAAAAATGACCTCTCTGCCCCTAATTTCACACACAGGAAGCAGTCTTGGGAGATTGAAGTTTTGGAGGGGAAAATGACATCCAAATTCAGAAATTCCACTTGGGTTGGAAAGTAGACAGGCAGGGATTTCCAACAAGAACACTTGGCCTCAATTTTGACTTCATGAAGTGCCTCAAACTCAGCCTCAAAGTGGCGCGATGCACAAAGAAATTGGAGCGACGCACAGGGGATTTTTGCTCAATTTTTCACCTTCCAGCTCAGAAATTTGGCCAGTTTGACTAGTTTTTCTTTGTGATGTAATTTTTGATCTATCTTGATGTAATTGGATAAACATGATGTAATTTTGGAACTTATTTACTTGTTCTAGAGGATTCATTCACCAAAAAGTGAAAATTTAATGAATGAATCAGTTTCCTACCTTATAGAGGCAAGTTGTTTTGATTGCCTAGATTTTAGTGCTTTGTTTAGAATTGGTTGAAACAGCTCCTAGAATGATGAACTAGACCCCTAGAGGCAATGGAATGGGTTGGGCTAGTCTATATCATGTAATTCCTAAGTCATTTTCAGGTTTGGACACTTGGGATTGCTTTGGCATATCATTGTACATTCTATCTCTGCATTTTTGGCTAAGGAAAGAACAGGGTTTTGCAGCACTGCTTGGGATCCATGTGGCTTTATGTTTTGATGGTGTGCTTATCTCAGTAATTGTAAGTTCTTTAGTGTTATGTGTATCATTTTCCTCTCTTTTCTTCTAAATTTGAACAAATGAGTGATTAAGGTGGAATCCATTAACTGTTATGCTCTGCCTTTGAATTTGTTTAAATTTTCATGTTTTCATCTGTTTAAGGAGAATTCTTCAGACTCTCTTGCTCTCCTTAGCTCCTCACCAGTCCAATCTATTCATTCACTCAATTTAAAGCATCAAAATGATTGCCTTCCTTGCCCCAATCAGAACTCTGCAAAAATTGTGCCTCATCCCCGAGCCCAATTTTCCTTTCCCTGTTTCCAACACAAAACCCTTAGAAACTCAAATCAAATCCTTTGCACTTAATATCTAGCCTAATATTAGCTTTTATTACAGTCATCTTGAGCCCCATCGATTGTATTTTGCCGAGATCGACCCGGAGAGAGCCCTCTCCTGTCCTCGTAGGGCTAGCTACGAGGCTGAGCGTGGTTTGATCTGGACCTAGAACCTTGTCTTTTCAGCCTGAGACAAATCTAGGCTCTAACAATGAGTATGTCCAAGGAAAACTTCGGTAGAACATGTGGAGGCTTCTCTGCACTGTACATCTGTATGAAGGTGTTGGACAGTGAGGGATATTAATTAGCTATGTCTATCAGTGCCTCCGTTGCTGCCTTTGACATGCAGGGTGGATCCCATTTGAATATCATCTTGTAAACCAGGGTGACAAAATGATCGAACAACTGTGTGATAACTCGTCTAAAGTTGTATTCAGACAACATCTTATAGTAAGTGTTCACAGTAGTCTTCACCAGTTTCCATGCTTACTTCAAGCTCGGGAACTGTTGTTGGGCGCATATTGCATCCAAGATGTAGGCGGACATGTAGATATCTAGTTGCAGACCTTTGGGTAGCTGTCGAGCCCTTGTTACCTATTCCTTCAACTGATGAGCCAACATGCTCGACTAGTTACATACTTTTCCCTCTCTAGCCAGTTGGTCTAGCGCGATCACCCAACTCTGTGGGAAGGTTTCCGTGCTTTCTTGGCCATATAATTGACATGGAAAGATGACCAACTATTGTTACACCTTCCATAATATCTTCATCCTGTAGATCTGGTTAGGTGTCACCCTGAATTTAATCGACTCCTGCACCCAGTTATTCAAAATGTCTTTGGAGTTGGAATTGCTGCTGGGTAATCTGAAGGGTGTCTCCATGATGGTCACAAGCTCCATCATTTGATACATCTTATCATAATCCTATGCCCGGAAGGTAGAAATATCCATCCCGCTGACACTGCTCAATGTCATCGTCTCAGGATCGGTGTGCTAGATGATCTAATGTATCATGTCCACGCATGGGAGCACGGGTTACCTGCATGCAATCCGGTACAAGTTGGACTTTTGGATGTCCACATACGCCTGGCGGTCTTCGAGGTCTTCACTAAAGGTGCCTACAAATTCATCGTCGACCTCTTACCATTTCATCTTGATGTCCTTGTCTAGAGTCAACTTGGTATCTTCATAGATCAGTAGACTTGCGAACACTCGCTCAACTGCTGCTCCAGTTGAACTTCCGTCGGTGTCCTTTGATCCTGCTCTCTTGGAGGCCATTGGTCTTGAACTTCAAAGAGGCGAACCATCACCTACTAGGCCTGGAGACAAAGCAACATGCGTTGCAAGAAATTTTTCAACGAAAACCAAATCAAACTTGAGGAAATACATGCAAAATACCTGGGGATTGATAGTCAAGGATTGTGCAATTTCTTCTGGGAGGCTGGATGACTGGCTACCAGAACTGTGCAAAAGGCAGTCTGGGCTATCTAGGTGGGCTGACTGGCTGTTGGATTTGCACAATGTGCAATCTAGGTTGGCCTACTGGCTGCTGAAATTGCGCAATGTGCAATTTCAATTGGAAATGGTTGCAGGCCCAATGACTGCATTGCACATTTTTCTGGGCCAACAGTCACTGTCCCTCATAATTGCACAATGAAAGTCTGGAGGACAACTCCTAGGCAAAAATGTTCATTTCCTGAGAGGAAGACAGAGCCTTCCTTCTTAGGATTGCGCAATGTTGTCTTAGTGAGGCAAAGTCTAGGCCAAGGCTGCCCAGACCCGCCGATAGGCAACTGAAAGCAAATGTGAAGGTGAATGCATGGCGATACTCAGTGTAAGAAGAAGCAAATAATCATGCATGCAAACAGTGAATGAAAGATTAAGAAAATAGAGCAACATGCATGTGGGTGGAGTGGGTAGCTGAATGAGCAACCGTTCGTGCAAAACAGTTTCATGCATGCGAGAGCAGTGAGATGCTAATGAAAAATGAAACAATGCTACTACAAGCTAGTATGCATGTAAATTACAACAACCATTCCAAGAAATCAAGAAAACAACACTCACACAAGTGAAAACACAAAAAGTGACAGAAATGTTGCAAAAGACAAGTTGAGACCAATTACCCATGGATAGATGAGTTGGACGCATCAAAGAGTCTTGAATGTGTTGTGGGATGTCAAAGCTCCAATATCGATGTGAAGAAATGAGATCTGAAGCATCGAATAACTAAGTTTGAATCTCATGACACACATGCCACAAATCTAGGAAAAAATGACACATTGGAGGAAAGATTCTAAAACGATCTTTGCATGTAACCTCCAGCTACTAAAAATATCTCCCTACAATCTAGGGATTCTTTTTGTATGTTGCTTTTTCTATTCCAAGAAATAGCAGCCCATGCATGCAAGTCAAGTTTTCCTGGTCCCGAGTGGAATCGATCGAACCAACTGCACATGCAAGAGTCTGCTCAACTGCTAGGAGAAAATGTGCATTTCTCGGAGGGAGCTAGGATGGCTTCCTAGGAGATTTGAGAAATTTCTGGGTAGAGCAGCTGACTGCTTCCCATTATTGTGCAATTCCTGGGTTGAGCAGCCCTACTAGGAGGAATTACGCAATTTTCTGGATGAAACTTGACTAGAAAATTTGCGCAATTTTGGAGCCCAATAGGCTGCCAGATAGAATTGCGCAATTTCTGGAGGGAAGGTTGGTTTCCCTCCAAAATTGTGCAATTTCTTGAGGGATTTCTCAACCCGCAGCTGGACCAAGTCTAGGGGGAAATAGCATGTGAGGGGAATTAAATAAGCTTTGACGGGCAAGCTGTCTTTCTGCAAGAAAATCACTGAAGCTTGTGTACTTGATGAAGCAAGACATGCTATTGTGAAAGGTTGGTAGGGAGGCCCCAAAACGAAGCTAAGGAAAATTTTTTGAGGGTGGTTTTAGCTGCTACAACACTTGGTGAAACATTGGTAGAACTCCAGCTCTTTGAATGGACCTTACTCATGAAAAGCAAGTCTAACACCTTTGAAATTATTGTTCAGTTCTCAGTTCGTCTTGGTTTCACACTAGCTTGATTGTAAGATGTAGCATCTGCCAAGCTCTTGGTTGATTGACACACATTCCAAGCCAAGGAAACACAATTTTTTTTATTGGGGTTGAGGGGTATATTGGTGTACAAGCAGTATAGTCGTCAGAGTCTTAGTTTCATCTCTGGTGTTGCTCTACTACCAATAGGCCTGGACAATATCCCGGCAGAGTCACGCAGGAACACAAGAATCGCTCTGCTACCAGAAAGAAAAGTCTGTACCCCGGTGGAGTTACTTGCATCACCTCTCTACGCAAGAAGCCTTTCTCTTCTTTCGCCTTATTCATTTTTCATTCTTTTCATTTTCACCTTTCATTTTTTCATTTTTTTAACTGTGCATAGCACTTATTTATTTCAGAGGTGGAAGATGGATCCCGACTTATTCACAACAGAAGAGGTTTTTCCTCCATAGAAGTATTTTATTATATACCTCTGACACACTTATTAAGGTTCTCCCCCTCACCTTACTCTACTTGACTAAGCTAACAAGGGTTAACCCAAAAACAACCAACTAGAATAGGTGACACTAGTTAGCACGCAAGTGTTGTGTTTTCACCAAGGTTCACTTCGAATAGTACATATTTCCCATCGATGTATCATGGACTAAAAGTAACAGGTTCTTCATACAGAGGCAGGATGACAGATAACCAAGTAGTGATAGCTACATAAGGCCTCTTGTATTTTACCCATCTTGCTTCAAGTGTCAGACATGGTTTCATGCGAAACTAACCTATGAACAAAACAAGCAAACAAACAACAAAGAAAAGTAGAAGCAGAAGCAAATGCGAAATAAAAGTAAGCAAACAAGAAGACACACAAACAAGTAACACAAGTAAGCAAACAAGCATGCAAGCAAACACTACTCCTACTCCTATGCTAATGGTGCATGGTCCTGATCACGTGAAGTGATATTTCCAATGCATCCACCAGCACAGACCCATGTTGGTGAAGGCTTGGTCCACAAGCAACCCGGTTGTGTGAACCAGTAGAAAAGAAACATATAACAATGAAGACAAACACACTCCATGTTTAAAAGTGTCCACAGGACATAAGTAAGTGCAAGTGCATGACATGTGGTCTGTGGACTTGTCATGGTGTTGTGCAACACTGTGTGCAACTTTGAAGCATACGCATACTCTTGACTGTGACATGCAAGAAAACGAAAGAAACAAAGACAACTTGCATCATACGTGTGCTTGAAATGTAAGATTCCTCTAATGCATGAGCGATGGGATCGTGCAGTTCGAGTGGAGGAAGCATGACCTGTGTGTAAGATTGATCTTCAATGCATACAGATGAGTGATGAGGAGCCTCGGGTGATTGAAAAATTTCTTGATAGGAATTGAAACCAATCTCAGGATAGTGAGGGCCTGACATAACCATCAGCTTGGGTTGAAGTGCCTCAATAGTCTGGGGTGTTTCGATTTCATCGTCAGATATATCATCATAAACCGATGGCCTCAAAAAATCAACTGCGATAGAATCATGATCATGATCGAATATGGGAGTAAATGGATCACGATAGCCACGATTAGAAAAATCAATGATTTCATTAGCATCATCGTGATGTGATGAATCAAACAGAGGGGTAGATGAAAAGCAAACAATTTCATTCTTTGTGTTTCCAGAAAAGGCAGATGAAAGATCAAGTGGATTTTCATTGAATGACTTATCCTCTCCATGGTCGGATGATGGACTAGCATCCGGGGTGTCTTGCATGTGATCAACAATGGGTGCATTTGTAGATGAAGACACACATGTGAAATCATGGATGGAAGGTTCACCAAAGATGTCAGGGAAGAATGGAGGAGGCTCGGGAGGAAGGGAGTCATCCTTCAACGAGTGTTGATGCTCAAGCCCCCAATCATACTCTTCATGAATGACAACGCATGTTGGTTATGCAACACCAACTCTGTCAATGGTTGCATGTGCATTCACAACAGGTGTACAGTCCGGAATGGAAGAACACAAGACAGTATCATCCAGAGGAACAACTGAGTATGGAGATGGAGGTTGTGGTGCAAAATGCATATGAAAATGCGATGGACTCACAACCAAATCTGTGCGAAAATTAAGCGAAGTGATGTTGGGAGGATGTGACAGCTAAACATATGTGTGAGCATGATCTCCCACATCACTCTGCAGTGGCAGAGATGTTTGATGAGGGGATGATAGACAGTCACTTGTGATAGTGATCGCAGCCATCTATGATTGCGTAGCTCCATCACTGAAGAATACTGAGCAAGGCTTGATTTCAAACTTCTTCTTGGGATGAGCAGATTTCTTAAGGCAGTACTCGAATCGATCCCAAAGAGAGAAAAATTTCATCTGTCTCTTCGGAGCTTGAAACTACAAATCACAGAAGTGCTGCCAAAAATGAATAGGCGATTCATGCAGAGCCTTCCATTGTTGTAACAATTTTTGGTCAAGATTTTCTAGATCAAAATGAGAGAAAGTGTCTTCAATGAGATCACATAAGTCCTCAAGTGAGTGCACATTGTCATCTGGCAGGCTGCACAGCCAACGATGTGGAGATTCGCGAAGTGTGTATGTGAGCAGCAGACTGGCTTATTCATCAGAACATCCATCTTCCTCATGAAGCATGGAAATAAAGTCATGTAAAAATTCAGGCCATGCCACTTTGCCTTCATCACCATATTTGTATGTGGACAAGAGATCGAAAAACTCCCTCTTGATGGTAACAGATTCGGCATGCGAAAAACATCGTGGAGGGAGGAGAGTGCAAGACTCCATGATAGATATGAAAAGGTTCAAAACAAGATGAGAGGACACAACTTATCATCCGTCCCTCCAGAAATGTTGACAGTGTTGGACCCGCCAACATGTGAGGGGATCTCCCTGGTAATAAGTCCCAATTAGACCTCAGACCATTTGGTGTAGGAGTCCTAGTAGTGGGTCATAGCGTAATGCCTTGACCACGATTTCGCATAGAGGCAAGTAAGATGTCCCTGTTGGTAGCAAGGGTGTGACAGTTGTGGCGAGTCAAGGTAGATGCATGAGAGGTTCTAACACATAGGGAGTGAGGTGAGTGTGCCCCTTGGAAACCTGTAATAGTACTTAGCTTAGAAGGGAACACACGAGCAAATAACTGTAAGTTCCAGTCATACAATACATCCATGTACACACACTAGTTCCAATAATGGAACATTACATCCACAACAACCTGCTCCTCCAAAGATATATAATAGCTCTGTGCAGTGGAGAAGCCAAGGCGCGTTACAATATTGTCCAAGATTTCTCTAAGAAAGTCCTATCGAAGCTTGGCTGACCAAAATCCTTTACAATGAGTTATGAGGGACTATTTATAGCAAAGGGTGGGGTGGCCCTTGACATTCCTCTTTGTGACAGTTCATCTACCGTCATGACTCTTCATCTACTATATGAATGTTACATCCAACTATTGACACTTAAACTTACACTTGACACGATGTTACATTACAATGGACATGTACCCATGTGAGACAAAATGGCTTGAGAAAGCCATGCAAGACATCACTGTGACTCGGACAACCATGGGAAGTCTAACTCTTCGACATCCTCTCGATGATCAACAGTAGCATACTAATGCCAAGATCGGTAGTCTACGATGGTGTCCGTGTACTCCAGGGTGACATCTTTTTGGAACCTAACTCTTGCCTCCATAGCATCTAGGTACAATGCTCGGGCTCCTTTGTCCAACTCCTTTGAAATCATGCGCATCATTGTCTTTAGCGTGGCTGGACTAGCGAAATATTTCTGCATGATGTCTGCACTGATGGGAAAGTCTGGGCTAGTGGTTGTGCGCATCAACTCGTCAAAGTACGAGTCAAGCTCTAGTTAGACCTGTGCCTTTGTCTTCGCCTGGGTGAGAGACCCAATAGATGGGATCGCATGTGTGTGCACCACAACATCCATACTCTTGATTATACATACATGGGAAGCCTGTAGACTAGTGATGAGCTACAGGAGCTCTTCATAGTTCCGAATCTGACTCCGGAGGCGTGCCTTCAGCTCAACTGCTCTAGGCTTCATCATCTTAGGCAAGTGAAGTGGGGCTCCCTTGTGTCTCATCGTCCATGTTTGCATGTAATCAATAATAGCATGCATGTTTGACAAGATACATGCTCTTCTAGCACATCGTTGCTGCCATCCATTGAGATGGATGACTGCCTTATGCATGGTACCAAACTTGGAATACAATGCCCGCATGACTGTGTCAAGGCAAAAAACTTCATCTAGTGTTTCCTTCTTCAATTCTTCTCATGCGGATTCTATAACCAATTCTCCTCCCTACTTGTCCATCTATAGTTCCTTCACCATTTGCTCGTTCTCAACTATCAGAAAGCGAACACTCTAGCTAGTGGCTTCGGCATAAGCTCTGGTAACATTAGCCAATGTTGTTGGATGTTTGTGTAGATCAAACACGATAACTCATTCCTCATATTGCGCAGGAGATGTATGAACTTCTGGTGTTGACACTCTGTGAGCTTGCACAACTCTATGTTGAGACTCATCGAATGAGATGTTGTGCATCTCTCCTTTCGGCTGATCTCCAAGGATCTTAATATCCCCTTGGTCGCTTAGGACTTGCTCATCTTCTATATGTGCTGAAGTTGGCGGGTTGACCTCTTGGTGGCGAGGCATGAGGTCGGTGTCTTGCTCTAATTCCTACCATTCCATATCCATATCCATTTGTTCAAGTGATCTCTCTATCTCCTACGTGAAGTCCTGCTCCTATGATGGCTCACACTATTTCCTTGATGCTAGCTCTTCTGATGAGTCCATTACTTGTACGGGTGTTGTTTCATCCATATAAACAAGATGTGCCCCCTGATTTACCTGTTCTTTCTATGCTTCCTTCTCCTGTTTGCGCAGCTCCTGTTCCTTCCGGAGTTGTTCCTTCAACTCATGTAACTCCTTCTTTGTTTCCTCCTTTCCCCATTTCTCTCTCTGCCTTTACACATTTCACTTATCACATTGTTGCCTCTTCACCTTTAATACCATAGCTGCTTTCTCCACAAGTGGATCTGCTCAGATCTTGCAGCTTTGGTCTTCCTCCATGCGGTCAACAATCTTCTTCTTTCCCTTGTTGCACACTAGTATGTTCACCTCTTCTACTGTTGTTGCTTTTGGTGCTCTCCGAGATACTACTTCACGTTGCTTCGCTAACCATTCCACAACGAAGCCGATCAGTTCATTGATTCTGGAGGAGTTGTAACAACATGTCCACGAGCCTTCCTCTGCCCAATGACATGCCCCATGGATCCAGTTGAACTGTACTCTCACGCAGTGATCTTTCACAAGACAATGCGGGTCATATGGATTGTAACTTCGGAGGTCAAATGGATACTTCTTCATCTACTCTGCTTTGACATTTGCATGCTTGAAGCTCCGGATCTCGTATAACCCAATCCAATGTATCATGTCTGTGCATGGGAGTACATGATACTTGCATGCAATCTGGTACAAACCAAACTTGTGGATGTTCACATACACCTGACGGTCTTTGGGGTCCTCCCCAGATGTGTCTACAAATGCATTGTTGACCTCTTGCCATTTCAACTTGATGTCCTTGTCTAGAATCAGCTTGGTATCTTCATAGATCGGTATACTTGTGGACACTCACTCAACTGCTACTCTAGTTGCACTTCCATCAGTGTCCTTTCATCCTGCTCTCTTGGAGGCCATTGGTCCTGAACTTCAAAGAGGTGGATGAACACCTGTTAGATTTGAAGACAAAGCAACATGCATTGCAAGAAATCTGTCAACGAAAACCAAAGAAAACTTGAGGAAAGACATGCAACATACCTAGGGATTGATAGGCAAGGATTGCACAATTTCTTCTGGGAGGCTGGCTGACTGGCTGCTAGAGCTGCGCAAAAGGAAGTCTGGGCTATATGGGGAGGATGACCGGCTGTAGGATTTTCACAATGCACAATCCAAGCTGGCCTGCTTGTTATAGACATTTTTGTGCCCTACAACTCCAAGCTTGAAATGTCCATAAACCAAGGGCTCGTAAGTCCCTAAAAGTGTTGTTCTAACCCCTAAAGGAACAAGGTCAATAGATTACAGCTTCTCCCAGAAGTTCTCCACCAGAAACTGCTTAGAATAAGTCAAAACAGGATCATTTCAGCTGCTCCACTGGCTAGGTGCGTTGCATTGCACCTAAATACACTGTGAGGGTGCGTTGCATTTCAAAATTCCCTTCTGTGCGGTGCGATGGGCGAGAAATGACAAATGGCAGTTTCATTCCGCGAGGTGGAGAGACAATGGAAGCTTCCAGAATCTTCTCCAGTGACACTTGCCTCACTGAATTCGACCAAGGATGAGTAAGAGGCTTTCAGTCTCCAAGTGGAAGCAAGAACTGACAGAGAGAAGACACTAATCAAATCACAAGCTGACTCATCCTCCTTACAGATATCTATATATGGATCCCTCATCCCAGAGATCCAGAGGCTGGAATTTTGCATATTGTAAGGAATTGCTGTTGGTTTTTTGAGACAAACATCAGATTGTTGGGTGATCTATGCTTTTTTTGAGGTGAAGAGGGGCTTCTTTGCTGGGAGGTTGATGCTGGGTCAGGAACCACTGGTTGTAACTCCTCCTGGATCTTTTCTTGTTTATCAATAAAAGCTATTTGAGTTTTCCTCCATGCTTTTGTATCATTGATGCTTGTTACATTTGTATGGTTAACTTAAATCTGATCCTAAGTTGTTTATGAATATAGATCCATTTCTTTGTGTAGTTTTCTTCTTCTGTGATCTTATAGGTACTTTGTGAAGCTGGGCAAGTAAGGGAGCAGGTAGCTGGAGACTATCAAAGAAGAGAAGGATTGGATCAAAGGACTAGCGCAAGACACAGGTTGGTCTTTCTATTCCTCTATATCTATAGTTCATAAAGGAAATACAAAAGTAGTTTTTCTCTGTTTGTTTCTAAGGCGGCTATCACACCTTAGTGGAATAGAGCAGTTCTAAATAGACACTTTTCCTGTAACACTGCTAGCTGCTGGAATTGCGCAATGCGCAATTTCAGCTGGAAATGTTTGCAAGCCCAATGACTGCATTACGCAATTTTCTGGGCCAGTAGTCACTGTCCCTTAGAATTGCGCAATGCAAACTTGGAGGACAACTCCTGGGTAGAAATGCACCTTTCCTGAAGGAAGACAGAGCCTTCCTTCTCAAGATTGCGCAATGTTGTCTTGGTGAGGTAGAGTCCAGGCCAAGGCTGCCTAGACCCGTCGACGGGCAACTAAAAGCAAATGTGAAGGTGAATGCATGGAAATACTCAATGTAAGCAGAAGAAAATGATAGTGCATGCTAATAGTGAATGAAAGATTGAAAAAACAAAACATCATGCATGTGGGTGGAGCGGGTTGTCGAATCGGCGATCGTTCGTGCAAAACAGTTTCATGCATGTGACAACACTGAGATGCTAACAAAAACTCAAACGGTGCTAGTAAAAGCTAGTATGCATGTAAATGAAAACAAGCGTTAAAAGAAATCAAGAAAACAACACTCGCACAAGCGAAAACACAAAAAGTGACAGAAATGCTGCAAAAGACAAGTTGAGACCACTTACCCATGAGTAGCTGAGCTGGATGTGTCGAAGAGTCCTATATGTGCTGTGGGATGTCAGAGCTCCAAGATCGATGTGAAGAAATGGCTCTGGAGCATCGAATAACTAAGTTTGAAGCTCATGACGTGCATGCCACAAATCTAGGAAAAAGCAACACATTGGAGGAAATATTCTAAAACGATATTTGCATGTAACCTCTAGCTGCTAAAAATAGCTCCCTACAATCTAGGGATTCTTTTTTCATGTTGCTTTTTCTATTCCAGGAAAAAGTAGCCCATGCATGCAAGTCAAGTTTTCCTAGTCTTGGGTGGAACTGGTCAAACCAACTACACATGCAAGAGCGAGCTCAACTGCTCGGAGAAAATGCTCATTTCTGGGAGGGAGATGGGCTGGCTTCCCAAGAGATTTGAGAAATTTCTAGGTAGAGCAACTAACTGCTACCTAGGATTGCATAATTCCTGGGCTAAGCAGCCCTGCTGGGAGGAATTGTACAATTTTCTGAATGAAGCTTAGATGGCAGATTTGAACAATTATGGAGCCCAGCAGGCTGCCAAACAGAATTGCGCAATTTCTAGAGGGAAGGTTGGTTGCCCTCCAGAATTGCGCAATTTTTTGAGGGAGTTTCTCAACCTGCAACTAGACCAAGTCTAGGGGGAAGCAACCTGTGAGGGGAATGCAACAAGCTTTGATGGACAGGTTGTCTTTCTACAAGAAAATCACTGAAGCTTGTGTACTTGATGAAGCAAGGCATGATGTTGTGAAAGGTTGGTAAGGAGTCTCTAAAACGAAGATAAGGAAAAATTTTGAAGGGTGGTTGTAGCTGCTACAACACTCCGATCACCTCCAATGGAACCTCTTGAGCACTCCTTTCTCTTCTCTCATTTTGGCACCTACTGCTCACCTCTTGAGAACTTCATTGGTTCTCTCCTCTTGATGATCTCTTGTCCTCTCCACTCTTCACCTGCAACTATGTTCCCCCTTTCTGCTGTAGGTTCCTTTTTTCCACAGTCTTGAGAATGCTCCTGATTATCTCTTCAAATACTATCACAATAAATTTTATACCAAATTCCTTATCTAACAAAATTTTCAAAACCATATTTATCTCCTTACCATAGGAGTCTTATCTTATTTTTTGGATGTACTTTTCTCCAAAATTTTCTCTGATATCTCTTCAGCTCTCTGCATCTCTCTACATCCTTCTGATGCAAATTCCTCTACCTTCTCTACCATAGGTCTCTTGACTATCTTGTTGGGTGTGGAGCCTAATTATCTTATTTATTCAGAGGTATCACCACATTGGACCTGTTACCCACCATTTTGTGGGTAATATCCCTAGGAGAAAAATTTTCTCCAAGATGTTCCTCAGTCGGCACCCAACATCCCCTTGCAACCATCAGCTAGCTCATTATTCCATTTCTCTGCCACTTGAGCCATCCATGTGGTCCCTCACCCATCTTCCATGATCGTATGTTTGAAGGTGGGCCTCCTGAATCTAAAGGTATGCCTCATCATTTTGAAATTGAGTATTGTAGTTTGATTATCATGGACACTTCTGGGCATGGATTAATGGGGGGATTCAATGGAAAGAATGTGTTAGGTCCATGCTTCTGTCCCCTAGACCCGTTTTAGGAATTAGCTTTGGATTCTAGTTCCATGGGATCTCTTTTATTGACCATTTGGTTCCATGGATGGTATTTCACTGGAAACCCTGATTTTGGTTGCGTGGTCCCACTCCCTTATCTGCTTATATTACCATTTTTACATCCATTATTTCCCCATTCATCATACTTACAACCTGGGTCCACATCCCTCCATTGGGTCCACATAGGGTTAGCTTGTCCCTTCTCCTTTCCCACACCTTGGGTCATGGCCTAGAATGAAGCCAAGAGGTTGATGCAGCTGAAAAGAAAGTTAAAAGCATATATGGAAACATTTAACAGGAAACGTACCACAAAATGCAAAAGATGGTTGGGACAAAAAAATTTAGCACGTCAATAAAAGCCAATACATGAGCTCTACCTCATCATCATGGCCATCACCCTGGTTCCTACAAATTCTATGAGCCTACTTCATCATATAGGAACTCATGATTATCCCAACCATTGGTGGGCGATGAACTGCCCCACCTTAAAGGGGGGAATTCACTGCCATATCTTATACATGATACTCTAACCCCTTGAGCTCTGAGTAGTTAATTAAAGAAAATCATAAAAAGGAAAACGACATATAAAGAAGGGTGGAAAAACCAAGGTTGGGTCACCTCTTGTACCACGAGTGTTCCCTGCTACACATTTTAAACCCAAGTGTGGGATTCCCTCTTATTAGCTACCATTGTACCCCAACGTGTGACCTAGGGTTTCCCCCTCTCATCCCTACTTCATTCACCTATCTGTCACATGCCATCCCCTTTTGAAGGTTGTACCTTGAATATATTATCCCCTTTTGAAGTAGAAACCACCTAATAGGGCACTTGGTTAACCCCATTCAAAGTTTAGGAGACATTGGCACACCCTAAATTCCATTATGGAAGGGCAGGCCATTATGAAGTCCCAACCTGTGGTCCATTATTGGGTAATCTCATTTACTTAATTTATCTAATGACTTGTTGTACTGGAAGGCTAGGGTTTGCATTGGATCTTATGTAGGATTGGAAATGGTTTCCATTTGGGTTTAGTCTCCCTATATGGGGTCCTAATCCTCTAGACAGATAGACTGGAACATATATGGTGGGTGTTGAGAGCCATGGGTTTCCACAGCAGCAGATTGCACTTCATGGATCCCTACAACCATTTAGAGATTTCTCGTGGTTCACTTATTGGACGAGGAGGATATACCTGATCCATTATGGCTAGCTAACCCTAGATCTACACCATACACTTTGCAGATGATCCAGGACTGTACGATGATATGGCATCACCTACATTCTCATCCTACCCCTTGCAGGAAACCTACAGGCATCTTCTATTTGTTTGGAGACCCATGAGGACACTTGTGTGCCCCCACATGTCATTTAGAACACCACAGGTTATTACAAGGGGCCAACCCCTTTTCCACTGCTTTTGAGGGTCCTATTCTTCATTGTGGCACCCATGGACCTCATTAGGCCTCTTAAAGGGCCCTACAATATGCATACATCATTATTTAACCTCTTGAGAAGCTTACTTTTTCATTTATGAGCTAGTTTGGTGGGTTTGTCACCAAAATGATGTATTATTAGCACATTATTTGATTTTTGTGGCTTATGTAGGCCAAGGAGGCTAATTTGAACTCCTAATATGTGTATAAATACAAGTGATGTGAGATCATTTCTCATCATCACTTTGGCTTAAATCTCTCTCTTATTTTATTGTTTTAGGGATAATTGTTTTATGCAAATTATTGCTTAATATTGTGGGATTATCTCTATTATAATGTTCTCTCCATGTATGGGCCATGTAGTGTGAGCGAAATCTCCTAGGGGTAAAATCAGACCTTGATAAGCCATTCCTCTTTTGAATTTGAAGTATAAAGTTGTAAGATTGCTTTCACTTGACCTAGAGGGTTTTTGAAGTAATTTTGAGGCCTACTTGACTTGGAACCAAGGAATATTATAGATAATCAACATAGAATCCATTCTCCCAAGGATTAAGGCATTAATCTACCAAGGGTGGACACCAAAAATCATATTCTTTCACCTTATCCCAAGTCTAGCCACATTGGGATACCTAAGGCATTAAATTCCCGACAAGCTAGCCACTAGAAAATTCGATCTCTTAGTGTCTCCTGCACTAGCCTTTCCTCTATCCCTACTCCAAATTTGAAGACATTCCAATGGTGGAATTATGAGAAAATACAAGCCCTAGCTTTAGGACCAAAACTTGCCCTGCCATCCCCAAGGGTAGCACTTCCCAGGGTCAAACCAACATCTTTGAGTAATTATATTTCATTTGATCCCCTCTCCACCTTGTATAGGGTAAGAATTTCACTGGTTGCTACATTCCTTCCTCATACCCTAGACTGGGTCCACTTTGCCCCATGTGGTCACACTCCTTTGAAAGACCATCCTTCAAGAACCATAGAAGATACTAGTTCTAACAAGGATTTAGGGATTGGGAAACTCCTTAACAAGCCTTATCCCATAAACCTAGCCCTCAAATCCTCTCTTCCTTTCCTTAGATTACCTAGTACCTTGCTTACAAAGCAAGAAATCCTTATCCTTCAAATTCTAGGAAAGGGTTATTCGGGTCACACATATCCATTGAGTTATCCTTCATTAGTGACTCCACACATACCAGGTCTCCTCCCATCGGTGAAAGTCCGTAAACAAAAGGGAGCCTTAACTGAGGTGACAATGGGCTAAGACTCCATTTTTTTCCCTTGGCCTAAAATTTTCCCGTTAGGGATTCCCCTTAGGTCCCTTGCTAGTTTGAGCGGTAAAATTTTGGAGCCATTGTCGGGGAGGAAGCAAATTTTCCTCTATAGTGATTCAGTGAGAATTGATTCATTAACGAAACTTATAAATATTCCTATGGCAACTCCACTAATTGTCCAATTCCCTAGTTTACTTGAAGGTGACAAAATCCCTCCTTTAACTAGGGTTACTGCAAAAAGGGGAAAGCGAACTCCATCACCTGTTTGAACCTCCCTTTTCCCCGAATTTGAGAAAATCAATGGTACATCTCCAGAAATGGCATCTACTTTAAGCACTGACTCCAAAAGGGATCAACCCAAGATGACCAAAACTAAAAGACACTTGGTTAGTGTCTTTGACCCTTTGAAATTGAGTAACGATCCCAAGCCATTACCTGAAAAATTTAACCGATGGTTGCCCAAATTCAAAGGGGAGGCTACTTGGACTTACCATGGTTTTATTGAAGAATTATACTAGCAGTTGTCCCCTATATTGATATTTGATGAAGATAGGATCATGATGTTTTTTTCCTTATCACTTGAGGGACATGAAAGAGATTGATATCTTAGCCTTCTCCATAGGTGCATAAAGGACTCCGATGAATTTGAGGAGCTATTCATGAAAAGGTGGTCATGCAATGCCCAAGGGAACTTCAACATTGAAAAGTTCTACTAAATAACCAAGGGAAGGGAAGATGAATGGGAATTCATTCAAAATTTTGATAGGGTAGTGTTGATGCCTCGAAAATCGCTGCAACAACATTGGGGGATAACCACCCGGTCCGGACCTTAAAAGCAGCTCCTTTTCCGTTTGGTGTGGTGGCTCTGACTGTTCATCTAGGTCCAGTTACCTTCTCCCTATTGCTATTGGTTTATAATGTATCTTTAACTACCAATAGACAGGGACATCAGATCACTTCTCCTTGCTGATCAGGCAAGAGAATGACCCTTAAGCTGATTTGGGCTCAGCCAAGCCACAACTAAAATTTTGCCTCTTTGAAGAGAGGACTTAAAAGAATGTAGAATTTACTCTAAATGCAAGCTTATTCTATGATGCAAGCAAAAGAAACTAATCTAAATCCTATCTTAATTAGGCAGATATAGATCTAACCCAACTAAGAGCAAGATAATTAAAGTATTGGGATTTAGATATGTCTTGTTTATAATGAATACCAAGTTAATGAAGTAGTTCAATTAACTGATATTATGGATATTAAAACACATCCTATTGCGACCTCTTAATTGAACTAATAAACCAACAACACTTAGGAAGTAGTTCACATAAATGATATTGATTATCAAATCAGCAAATCCAATAATTGAATAATGATATGTGAAAATAGTTCACAACATATTACCACTCAATAAATCAGTTTTAATGAGGCAGATTTGCTGAGTAAATAGTTACTCAGAAATCAGAAATTAATCCATAAGAACAGAGATACATAATAACAAGATTGAGATAAATTACCCATATTGACAATAGTGCACAAACATGAATAAAATGACACATTCCTGTCACCTTAAAATTAAAACTGATATTTGAAACAGTAGTATTAGAAATACCAATTTATTGCATCCATTTCTCTGTCCTTGGTCTCCAACAGCCCTTTACATTGCTTGAACTTCCGCTTTCAAAACTAGAGCCACAATAATGCAAGCTTTGTTCTTCATGCATAATTCAATATACAAAGGGAAAATCCTCAATAATCCTCAGATCTGAGATTTTTCACTCCTCCCTCCTACAACTCTAAATTCCAATTACAATAGTGCTTTTAGAAGCTCTAAAATTGCAGAGGAGAGCAGCCCTTTTTACATTCTGCAATCTGTTATTTATAGTCTTTGTAAAAGAATGTTTAGAGAGGAGAGTTTGTTCAAGAGAATTCTGCTAAATCCAATTTTACTTGCTCCTAATTCTGATCTTCAATTGCTGGAGCCTTCTCATTGATTGAGATTCTTTTTCCATATTTCTTCCACTGTTTTCCTGCAAAAGAAATCAAAATAAATAAAAATGCAATCAAAATATCATTTCTGGCAATTAAATCAAACCCAATCAAATTCTATTTAAATAAATAATTAAAAACAAAATATAAGCTACGTATTGATGCTTGGAATGATTTGATTGGCAAAGGATATTATTGGCCAATGGATCTGCAATTAGAAGAGGCTTTGGACAAATGAAATTGAAAACAATAACTCAGAAAATTGATTTTGTTTCCAAAATTCGGAGCCTGATCTCCTGCCTGATGTTTGGCCCAATAAATGATCAAATCGGTTGGTGAAACCTCCTTCAAAATGTTCTGCTTGATTTTCTCTTTCCAATGAGCCGTCCTGGGCCTCATTTGGCCAAGTAGAACTCAATTTATGAGCTTCCAAAGTTGATGGGTCAAATCTGATATAAATCTGGAAATTCTGTTGCTGGGCTAAAAATCAGAATTTGAATTAAAAATCTAATCCTGAATTAGTCCTTAATTAATTCTAATTTAATTGCTAATTATAAACTGACTAACGAATATCTAATTAACTATTTATAAATAAATTAAATCTAATTAAAAACTAATTCTAAATAATATTTAAATCTAAATCTAAATTAATTAATTAAATGTTATAAATTAATTAATCTGGACTATTAATTAAATAATATATATTAATTTAACTAATATAATATATTACATATTAATTAATTTAATTAATATAATATAATATATTACATTTAACATATATAAACTAATATTATACTAATATTTATATTAACCTACACTACTTACCTTCTCCACTCATACGTATGAGTGTTCTTTTAAAAAAAACTTCAAACTAACATAAAACTTAAAACATGCTTAATACCCCATGTGTAATAAAACTTAATACCCCATGTCTTATCGTGCCATCGTGGAGAAGGCTTTCGGCATTTCGGCGTGGAGAATATCGGGGTTCTTTATAACATGTTGTGATGTCAAAGTATCGCATCGGGGCATCGGTGACTTTATTTTTCGCAATCGGAGAGTCGGGAAGGATGTGATATTGGGGGCATTAACTTATATCAAACAAAAACTCTCGATGCGATTCATTGCCCTTTGGTTATCGGCACTTGGGATTTTCGCTCATCGGCATTTCGCATGGGTAATGAGATTTCGGCCCTTTTAAAACGTGTTAGACCAAACTTACCGATGCGATATTGGAGGTCCATAAAATATGTTGGGATTTTCGCTCATCGGCATTTCGCATGGGATGGGTAATGAGATTTCGGCCCTTTTAAAATGTGTTGCGAATAAAAGTTGCCGAAGCGATTAAAACAATTTTTATTATATATTATTTTTTTTTTGTTTTAAATTTTAACTTAATTAAATTAATTAATTTAATTAATTCAAAATTTAATTTTAAACTTAAATTTTTATTTTCTTGTTTTATTTTTATGAACATAAGTTTTTAAACTATAGCTAAAAATAAAACTACAGCTACTTAGAAAATAAATGAAAAATAATAAAAATAAACTACAGCCACTTGAATGTTTGTTTTTTCGAGATTAAGATTTGATTAGAAAATTGGAGTGAATTTCTTAAGTCCCGATGCTTAATTATTTGGCTGCATAATGAAAAATGTTAGTAAAACCCTCTACGAGTTAATATTTAAACTGAATGCGTTATTGGACTAATTTATTTACAAAATGCAATATGGTACATTTTATGCATTTTTAACCCAGGCTAGATAAATGATGAGACTTCAAAGGAGTGCCATTTTCAAACCGGTTGACCAAATGAGGCGAAACAAGCGTCAATGAGAAGCTTATAAAATATTGACTCTAACAAAACAATCAAAACAAAAATCCAAAGAAAACTAAAAATTAACGAAAGCGTAGGGCAATCAACTAAAATAAAAATCCAAAAAGGTGCTTAGCCAAAATTTTTTATAGAAAGGGTCCCCATTATTCGAAGCAGACGCATCAGTAATGGGGGGTGTTGTGTTTTCACCACAACAATTGGCGACACACGGGAGAAGAACCAGTTATCTCTTTTTGTTATGAATGAGATTTTCCTAAAATTAAAGTAAAAATAATTAAAGAAGAGAAAATATTGCGTGAAATGCTTGACTAGGTTCATTAGTCTGACTAAAAGTAAGAATCATCTAACTGTAATTTTTCTTAAAATTTCTCATAAATTAAAATATTTCAAAACTCTATATCAGTCATTAATTAGCTGAAGGGATAAAGCAGGGGTAACTTTACAGCTTAGCTTTTAAGATATACTCATTTGTCACAGGTAGAGCCACTGTTGCCAGCAAACATCTATAGTCTCGACAGGGTTACCTTTTAATCATAAATGATTCAGAATCCCATCTGTTTAAGAATTATTGATCTAGAGATAAATCCATTTATATATGTTTATTTTCTTTTTATTTTTTATTAAATCTTAAAAGCCATTGTCCTAGTATGGTAGCCAGATAGTTGACAATGCCATTCACCGGTTAAACTTAGACTGAACAAGCTGGCTCGTGATGAGACCCCTTGTCTTATAATTGTTTGCAATCATAAGCCATTACCCTGGTTTGTTTAACAGTGTTGGTAATGTCAGCCTATTTTCCCCTATGATCATGGTAAGCAGGCTCATGATGAGACCTCTTATCTTTTAAGTTTAAATATATTTCTGGATTATTCTCTAGAAAAATAAGACTCTTTGAGACAGGGAGAATCATTGACTCCTTAAGAGTTAAGAATGACAATTTCAGAGTTAAAGGTGCTTTGCTGTAAAGTGTCTTTACTTGGTTAAAAATAACTTTTCTTGACTGATAATAGAACTTTGAAAGATCTTAATAAAATTTTGAAATCTCAAAATGATTACAGTTTGATGAAAAAGAAATTTTCAGATTTTATGATACTTTGCCAACTTCTCTTGATTGGTAATCTCTTCCTTAAGTATGTCTACTTTTATAATAAGAAAATCAAACTTTACTAAGAGATTTAAGAAAAAGCTAATAGGTGACTATTAACAATTTTTTTCCATGTATGCTGACCATTGTTAGGTAACCAATAGGCCTTCCATATAAATAATGGCAAAGTCACCAAAATCAAAACTGAAAACCAAAGAAAAATAATTCTTATGCTAAAATGGGAAAAGAAATCAGCGAGCAAAAATCAAAACCAAGAAATCTCTAAAATTGGAAAAGAAAATCCAAGTCTCGCAAGATAAACTCAAACAAGAATGTTTATACCAATGTCTCCAACAATATGAAGAAAAAGAAAATAAGCATGTAATCATTCCTTCTTATGTTGAGCTCTAAAAAAAAAAAAAAACATACCTTGCAGAGTTGTGAATACTTTAGGCTTTTAGAAAACAGTGATCGTAAAATTCGGCCACAATGAATAATTTCTGTTTGATATGAGTCTTCTTGTTCCCAAGCATCATCTTAATCATTTTCTAAAAGAAAAGGAATGCTTAAAGAAACAGATTAAAGGTTCAGAAACTTCCTGGTGTGGCTGTTTCAATGAGGATTATCGCTGCTCCTTGAAATAAAGCCAGAAGAAGAGTATGAACTTTGAAAATATGATTCGGCAGAAGATTGAAAAATTTTGTGAAGAGCTGCAAAACAGAGTTTTATATCAGCATAATTTAAAAAATAAAAATTGAAACTAGAGTGATGAAATGGGAATTAATGAAAGTGGGCACATGAATCTTACCATTGGGTAATTGCTTTTGATCTTACCTGAAAGGTATCAATTTCCCCAAACTAGCTGACTACTTATTTTAATTATCATTAAAAACATGAAGAAATCCCACTAACCAAAATCCTATAACCCAAAATCATTATTTATTTTATTTAAACTAAAGCAAGCAGTAAAATGTGAAAATAGAATGCTTAGTGTTCAAGGGAGTTGAAATTAAAGCAAATGCATCAAAAATGAGAATGAGAATTTGCAGCAATGACTGTTTCTCAAAATATCATAAGTTTCATATAAATTCCATGATTTTATAAATAGTTCGGAATCAAGACCAAATCTACGATAATAAAATTTAAATATGAAGATAGAGAGGTCTTGAATTCCATTTTTAATTATGGAATTATATATTTAAACTAAAATGTATGAGAAATTGAAATAATTTGGATATGCTGCAAATTGGTCATTAACTATTTTCTTACCATAGTGGTTACCCAAGCTCGCTTTTAAAATAACATATTGCCGTATCGGATGATTCACATAACATGTTTCTTCACCATGCTTCAAATTTAATCTGCAGAACTTCACTTTTATTGCTATGCCATATATCGATTAAATGTTAATGGCTCAAAGGCATGCATTGGAAGCTATTGCATCGGAGATTGCAATGGCAAATTGCCGATAAGAACATGTGCAATGAAATGAAGCGATCGCATCATTAAAGAAATATTATATCGGGGATCAGAGAATAAATTGCATCGTGCTTCCCATATTGCAAAATACACATTGTAGATTCAGAGAGGTGATGTGAGCGTAAGAATGTGATGAAATGATTGCAATATCGGCGATGCGATGGAAGTCGTAGCTAATCGGAAATCGGCAAATTTTGGTTACCCGATGTAACACAATATATTTTTTGCGATGCCGATATGCGATGAAGAGCGGACCCGATAACTTTTATGATGGGATTTTAATAACATATCGGATCCGAAATATCGGCCATAAATAAAATTGCAAGGAAGCGATGGCGATATCGGCGATGCGATGGATGACGTAACTAATCGGCGATCAGCAATCTTAAGCACCCGATATATCATAATATGATTGTTGCGATGCCGATATGCGATGAATGACGTGGCTAATCGGCGATCGCGATCGGCAATGTTATGCGCACGATTTAACAATTCTCAATATGCCGATATGTGATGAAGAGTGGACCGGATAATTTTATGTTGAAAATTTGATAACATATCGGATTCGAAACATCGGCCTCCTTTAAAGTTATACTCCTACCATTATTGCGATTGAACGAACGTGATCTTTTATGAATTTGATTTGAATTTCATATCGGGTCCGGAATTATGTGTTTATCGCAATATCGGTAAAGTCGATTATCGGAGATAGGCGATTCATGTTCATGGAAGTATACTTCACTTGGAAAGCTCCGATAAGCGAAATGCAATATGACATATGAGTAAGATAATACATCGGAGGTCTTTAATGAACAATTTGTGATCAAAAGGAATGCTAAGAGCTACTTCCGATGAAATGTTGTGATGCGAATGGTCTTATGATATTTCTTGAAATTTCAATTGGGTTTTCTAATGAATGAAAGAAAAGCTAAAAAAATGCTTAAACTCTAATGAATCAGAATTGAATTTCCCTGAACCTGTTTGCAAATTTAAAATGAGTTTGCTGCTTACTTCAGATTTTGAAAAGAAATAAAAACCTGCAAATAAAACAGAACATAAATAAAAAATAAGCTAAGAAAAACAGAACTAATAATGGATGAAAATAAAGTTGTAAATGCGTACCTGAAAAGAATTTGTCTGTAAATTTTACCTGATAAATCTTCAAATTCTTCCTTCGATTAAAATCATCTCATTATTTATTTAAAATCTAAGTGCGCAATCAGCCTAAATGAAATCAATCATTCATGTTCATGGAATATAAAATTTACCAGAAATAAATATGAAACTATGCTTCCCTTTCGAAGTGAAGTAACAATTTATTACCTCTGCTCATTCCGAATTAATCTTGAGAAAAATCTGTATTGTTATAGTGACTTTTTTAATAATGTCTTTAGTAAATAGACATGATGCATTTTTACAGCATCAGATAATAAACTAAAGATTAGAATGAGATTAAGTCACTTAATTGTAGAAAAATATCAAAACAGATTTAAATGTGTGCACTTGGAAAAATGGGCATCCTTAAGATCAGCTTTTGGCAAATTTCGAGGAAGATAATATGAACTTCATATGATTACCGTGACAGGTTAGACTAACTAATAATGATTAGAATTAAAATTAGGCTTATCATAGTCAATCATACATCTCATAGGATAATGGGATCATGAAGCTTTTATATCCTCAAATCCTTACCATATAAATTTCAAAAGAAAATCTTAGAAGGAAACCCCGAAATGAAGAAAAGTGGTTTTGAGGCAATCGATACCAAGTGCAACTTTAATTGAATTTAATCAAGACATTATTCAAAATAGGCAGAGTAAAGAAATCGCTATAACAAATTTCAAAAAGGAAAGCAAGAATTAAAATTTTCTGATAAGGAAAAATGTTTCCACTGAACATATATGAGAAGGCTGATTGCTTTGTTTTATTTTTTAATCTACAGAACTATTGCAAATAAATTAACTACGTAAAACAAACTAACTAATTTAACTCTACTCCTATTCTAACCATGTACATGAAAATGACTAGGTATAGTCATATTTCCAGTGTAGCCATTTTCTCATTTTAATTCCCGCGTTTATGTACAGTTCAAATGTTAGTAATAAAAATATAGATTTGACTAAACTAAGGAAAATAAATATGAAATTAGAATGTACAGTTATTGTTAGTAACTTATTTAAAATCTCTTTCTCATGAAATTTCCTTTCCAATTGAATACCAATTGGATCATAGAAATCTGGATGGATTTCTATTAAAAATTGGGAAATATTCAAAGGAAGAGATAACAGGCCAGATTGTGAAGATGAGCATTTAGATTCTTTGACCTGAAAAAATTTGTTAGTGTTATGTACAAATGTTAAATCATTGACAATTTTCTTTGAAGGAAAAATTTCCAAACAATTTTCAAATGAGTCAATGAAAAATGGATGGAAGCCTTTCAAATAAAATGGAAAATTATTAATTGAATTAAATTGCTGGCCAGATTGCAAAAATACATTCTCTTGTTGACATTGCCTTTGAAAAGATAGAAGCTTTTGATGAAACATTAGCATTGATTTAAATTGGAATACTAATTTCTTTCGATGCTGATGATTATAATATGAAACTTGAATTTCCCGATTGGGCAATGCATCAATTGGGTGTTTGATAGTAAGGTGTTCAATATGCCAGCGAAAAATGTGAAAATTTTGCAAAATAAAATCAGAAAATAAATCTAAGTTTAAACAAAATAGCTGTGAAAGAAAAACTAAAATGAAGTCATTATTTGTACAACTAATGTTACAGCACAATTGGGATCGATTCGAAATGATTTCATTTTCACAAGGAATGGCCAGAATTATGGAATTTGAAAAATTTTGAATTCCAACTTGTGAATTAGAAAACGAATTATGATTATGAATAGGAATGGGAGTTTGATCCTCATATGAATCATAAATTGGAATGTTTTCTTGAATGGTGAAATCATGAAGATAATTTGCTGCTCTAAAATGAGGATTAGTTGAGATGATTTCTAAATTGAAGCGTTCCTCATTCTCAGATGTTATTTGAATTTTATCATGAGGATTCTCTTGAGAAAAATTGAAATCAACATCCTCAATATCAGAGTAATCATCATAAACGACCTCACAAGACTCTCTAGAATTCCCTTCAATCTCATCCAATATATCCAAACAAGGAGGAACAAGCATTTCATGTTCATGAGTGACAAAAGAATGATCAATTATTGTTTCTTTATCTTGATAATAATTTAATGGAAATTCATTTAAATCATCCTCTTTAATTTCTGAAATATCATCAATACTAGGAGGAAAAATATTACCATTATTGAAAATATCAGGATAAAGGGAAAAATGTGAACCTGAAACAATGCATTTAAAACTGTCTCTGTTTGAGAGCTCTTGTGCATTATGATCATTGTAAATTTCAGATTGTAGATCATTCCTTTGCGTGCATATGCTTTCTTGAAGAACGCTGCTTTGCTGCTCTGATTTTGGCATTTGCTTATCATGGAGAAATTCAGAAATTTGTACAACAGTTTGCATTTTGATTGCTGATTGTACTTGCTGATTTGCGATTTGATTCTCCGAATTTACTTCAAAGTAGCTTTCAGATTTTAAAGCGTCTTTTTCTCCAAAATTGTTGTTGTTGTCTTCTTGTATTTGAATGGAAATATTTTCCAAACTTTGTGAAACCACTTCATCACCATTTATTTGCACATCCATGTTGGGATTTTCATTTATATTGTAATGGGATGGAACAGAGCTTGAATTAACTTCATATGGATTGGGAATGGATGGAAGAGAACATACATATTCAAACCAATCGAATGATTCTTCTTCCGTAGGTTTATCTTCGTCTTTAAATCTTAAGCAATTCAAAGGAAATCGCATATTAAAATCATTAACAGACTCATTTTTAAACCTTCGTAGATATTCAATTTCTTCACATACCTGTTCATAATCGTAGCCGTCAAATTTACAAATGAAAATTGTAACAAATTGATCCCAGCTATGGATTGAGGCAACTGGAAGAGTTTTGCACCAGTTTCTGGCTTTTGCCGTAAATGTGAGAGTAAAAATTCTGCATAAAATGCCTTCATCAATTCCTTGAATATCATAATTTGAAACATTTTGAATAAATTGAAAGACATGGTTAAAAGCAGAAGAATTTTTCTTACCATTAAACTTTGCCTGAGACAAGAGTCTTACCACTTCGGGTGGAGTATTGGAGGATGCACGTCCATGGATACAACTCCAAATTGGAAGCTTGAGAGGAGCCATCGCAATAAATAAAATATTAAAAATTGAAAAGACTCCAATAGACAAAAAATCTCTGGCCCTCCTTCTAGCGCCAAAAATGTTGATGCCTCGAAAATCGCTGCAACAACATTGGGGGATAACCACCCGGTCCGGACCTTAAAAGCAGCTCCTTTTCCGTTTGGTGTGGTGGCTCCGACTGTTCA
The DNA here is from genome assembly GCA_031772625.1 of Pinus tabuliformis. Classification (NCBI taxonomy): domain Eukaryota; kingdom Viridiplantae; phylum Streptophyta; class Pinopsida; order Pinales; family Pinaceae; genus Pinus; species Pinus tabuliformis. The sequence goes on along the minus strand of CM062816.1, from coordinate 184,623,030 downwards.
TCTAGGTCCAGTTACCTTCTCCCTATTGCTATTGGTTTATAATGTATCTTTAACTACCAATAGACAGGGACATCAGATCACTTCTTCTTGCTGATCAGGCAAGAGAATGACCCTTAAGCTGATTTGGGCTCAGCCAAGCCACAACTAAAATTTTGCCTCTTTGAAGAGAGGACTTAAAAGAATGTAGAATTTACTCTAAATGCAAGCTTATTCTATGATGCAAACAAAAGAAACTAATCTAAATCCTATCTTAATTAGGCAGATATAGATCTAACCCAACTAAGAGCAAGATAATTAAAGTATTGGGATTTAGATATGTCTTGTTTATAATGAATACCAAGTTAATGAAGTAGTTCAATTAACTGATATTATGGATATCAAAACACATCCTACTGAGACCTCTTAATTGAACTAATAAACCAACAACACTTAGGAAGTAGTTCACATAAATGATATTGATTATCAAATCAGTAAATCCAATAATTTAATAATGATATGTGAAAATAGTTCACAACATATTACCACTCAATAAATCAGTTTTAATGAGGCAGATTTGCTGAGTAAATAGTTACTCAGAAATCAGAAATTAATCCATAAGAACAGAGATACATAATAACAAGATTGAGATAAATTACCCATATTGACAATAGTGCACAAACATGAATAAAATGACACATTCCTGTCACCTTAAAATTAAAACTGATATTTGAAACAGTAGTATTAGAAATACCAATTTATTGCATCCATTTCTCTGTCCTTGGTCTCCAACAGCCCTTTACATTGCTTGAACTTTCGCTTTCAAAACTAGAGCCACAATAATGCAAGCTTTGTTCTTCATGCATAATTCAATATACAAAGGGAAAATCCTCAATAATCCTCAGATCTGAGATTTTTCACTCCTCCCTCCTACAACTCTAAATTCCAATTACAATAGTGCTTTTAGAAGCTCTAAAATTGCAGAGGAGAGCAGCCCTTTTTACATTCTGCAATCTGTTATTTATAGTCTTTGTAAAAGAATGTTTAGAGAGGAGAGTTTGTTCAAGAGAATTCTGCTAAATCCAATTTTACTTGCTCCTAATTCTGATCTTCAATTGCTGGAGCCTTCTCATTGATTGAGATTCTTTTTCCATATTTCTTCCACTGTTTTCCTGCAAAAGAAATCAAAATAAATTAAAATGCAATCAAAATATCATTTCTGGCAATTAAATCAAACCCAATCAAATTCTATTTAAATAAATAATTAAAAACAAAATATAAGCTACGTATTGATGCTTGGAATGATTTGATTGGCAAAGGATATTATTGGCCAATGGATCTGCAATTAGAAGAGGCTTTGGACAAATGAAATTGAAAACAATAACTCAGAAAATTGATTTTGTTTCCAAAATTCGGAGCCTGATCTCCTGCCTGATTTTTGGCCCAATAAATGATCAAATCGGTTGGTGAAACCTCCTTCAAAATGTTCTGCTTGATTTTCGCTTTCCAATGAGCCGTCCTGGGCCTCATTTGGCCAAGTAGAACTCAATTTATGAGCTTCCAAAGTTGATGGGTCAAATCTGATATAAATCTGGAAATTCTGTTGCTGGGCTAAAAATCAGAATTTGAATTAAAAATCTAATCGTGAATTAGTCCTTAATTAATTCTAATTTAATTGCTAATTATAAACTGACTAACGAATATCTAATTAACTATTTATAAATAAATTAAATCTAATTAAAAACTAATTCGAAATAATATTTAAATCTAAATCTAAATTAATTAATTAAATGTTATAAATTAATTAATCTGGACTATTAATTAAATAATATATATTAATTTAACTAATATAATATATTACATATTAATTAATTTAATTAATATAATATAATATATTACATTTAACATATATAAACTAATATTATACTAATATTTATATTAACCTACACTACTTACCTTCTCCACTCATACGTATGAGTGTTCTTTTAAAAAAACTTCAAACTAACATAAAACTTAAAACATGCTTAATACCCCATGTGTAATAAAACTTAATACCCCATGTCTTATCGTGCCATCGTGGAGAAGGATTTCGGCATTTCGGCGTGGAGAATATCGGGGTTCTTTATAACATGTTGCGATGTCAAAGTATCGCATCGGGGCATCGGTGACTTTATTTTTCGCAATCGGAGAGTCGGGAAGGATGTGATATCGGGGGCATTAACTTATATCAAACAAAAACTCTCGATGCGATTCATTGCCCTTTGGTTATCGGCACTTGGGATTTTCGCTCATCGGCATTTCGCATGGGTAATGAGATTTCGGCCCTTTTAAAACGTGTTAGACCAAACTTACCAATGCGATATTGGAGGTCCATAAAATATGTTGGGATTTTCGCTCATCGGCATTTCGCATGGGATGGGTAATGAGATTTCGGCCCTTTTAAAATGTGTTGCGAATAAAAGTTGCTGAAGCGATTAAAACAATTTTTATTATATATATATATTTTTTTTTTTTTAATTTTAACTTAATTAAATTAATTAATTTAATTAATTCAAAATTTAATTTTAAACTTAAATTTTTATTTTCTTGTTTTATTTTTATGAACATAAGTTTTTAAACTATAGCTAAAAATAAAACTACAGCTACTTAGAAAATAAATGAAAAATAATAAAAATAAACTACAGCCACTTGAATGTTTGTTTTTTCGAGATTAAGATTTGATTAGAAAATTGGAGTGAATTTCTTAATTCCCGATGCTTAATTATTTGGCTGCATAATGAAAAATGTTAGTAAAACCCTCTACGAGTTAATATTTAAACTGAATGCGTTATTGGACTAATTTATTTACAAAATGCAATATGGTACATTTTATGCATTTTTAACCCAGGCTAGATAAATGATGAGACTTCAAAGGAGTGCCATTTTCAAACCGGTTGACCAAATGAGGCGAAACAAGCGTCAATGAGAAGCTTATAAAAAATCGACTCTAACAAAACAATCAAAACAAAAATCCAAAGAAAACTAAAAATTAACGAAAGCGTAGGGCAATCAACTAAAATAAAAATCCAAAAAGGTGCTTAGCCAAAAAATTTTATAGAAAGGGTCCCCATTATTCGAAGCAGACGCATCAGTAATGGGGGGTGTTGTGTTTTCACCACAACAGGTAGTCAAAGATATACCTAATCATTTGAGGTCATATAAAGGCAACATTCTTGACAAATTCATAGAGGCCATGGGTGGCCACCTCACCTATGTGTTGAGGGACAATAAACCATCCACTTTGGCCGAGGCTAAGGAAACGACGATGGAAGTTGGAGAAAACCTATGAATTTCAAAAGTTGATATCAATGATCACCCTAGAGCCAAATTTGAAACCAATAAGGAGAAGTCCACAGAACAACACGAAGAAACCCTCCTTGCTATTCTCAAAAAGGTGGAAAGGTTCATCGAAGAAGCCAATGCACATGACAAGGTTATCATGAATAAAATCTCCACCTTAGAAAGGGCCCAAAAACCAAGTTACATCCCAAGAGGAAAACCTTTTCCCAAAAATAAAAAAGAAGAATATAGGTCGATCTCTTCTCAAGTCCCAAACACGTTGGCCCCAACTAATGTTGATGAGCCAAATTCTTCATCTGATGAAGGAGAGAGTGAAGAGGATGAAAGTGAGGATGAACAAACAGATGAGCAGGCCAATCATGTGGAAGTTGATGTCTTAAAAAAATTTCTAGGAGGATCATACATGCATCCTCCCATTAGTGAGGTCACCCTTAAGGAAGAAAAGGAACTATCCACTCTTAATGTTGATAGCCAGGGAATATTCAAAAGGTTCCAATATTCCTGAAAGGAAAACGGACAAATGCCCCTTACCTCCTAAGGAATCACCTAAGGAATATCCATCACCTAAGAAAACCCCTTAAGAGTTCATTGCCAAAGTTCCTTCCAAGAAGAATCCTCCAACAAAGGTCAATAAAAAAAAGTATCCTCTGAGGAAAGAATACATCAAGAAGGAAAATGTTAAGGAAGTTAAACGTGGCATCAACATAGGGGTTACTGTGGGAAACATTACTATACCTTTCCCCTAAAGGAAATTGTTAAAATTCTCAAGAAACAACAACAACTTAAGATATCCCTCACGATTCAAGATGAGGAAATAATTGAATAATTGCAAAACATTCACATCCTTGATCAAAACTTGGGGCATAAACCTTTTTTGCTCACTTTGGATATTAATGGCCTCTTCTTACACAATTTTGTGTTATATTTCGGTGCTTCCACCAATATCATTCCTTTGAGTGTTATGAAGAAATTGGGTCTCAACATGACTCAACCATATAAAATGGTGTGTGGTTTTAATTCCAAGCCCGTGGAAGTAGAAGGCATCATCAAATATCTTAAGGTCTCTTTAGCTAGGAATCTCGATATATCCCTCCTAATGGATGTTATTGTCATTTACATACTTGATGTGTGGGGGATGTTGTTATCCTGGAAATGGGGAGCTACCATTGGGGAACATGTTCAAATGGATTTATCATACACAACCATCCCATAATCCAATGGAACCCCTTTTATCCTTTATAGGGATCCTTCTTATTCACCGCATGTGACCAATCCTAGACTTATTATGAGACATGAGAGGGCGAGAAACCTTCCCATATCCTCACTACCCAGGAAATTCGAATCCTCAAGCGAAAAAACTCTCAAACAAGCAAAAAGTGGAAGCCTAATAAATAATATAACATTGGGTGTTTAGTATTGGTAGATAAGGATCCCATACCCATCAAGATTCATGGAAGGGTTGGGGATGACTATTACTACATTGCTAAACTTAACGATGAACTTTGGCATGAGCTGGTCAAATTAATCCGTATCACCTCCTTCCTTGAGACTTGACATTGTATTATATGCATGATAGAGTAGGATGCATTGCATCCTAATGCTTGCATTAGAAATAATGTCATATGATATTTCTACCATTCTCATGGTAGATTAGCTAAATTTAGATTAAAATTTGTATATCTTTGTTTTTCTGTTGATTTGATGGCTTGACATATTAGCATGTGAAATCATGATATGCCACAAAAGTATGCTTCCCTGTGTTTTTCCATCTATTGTATGTGCAGGTGACAGGTCTATGATAACTAGGAGTTTTTTAGTGTTCTTGTGACCTCTCGTTCGAGTAGCTTCTCCCACTTCCTCGAGAGATCACGTCCCAGTTGAAGCCAGATGTTACCCACCATTTTGTGGGTAATATCCCTAGGAGAAATGTTTTCTCCAAGATGGTCCTCAGTTGGTAGCCAACAACCCCTTGCATCCATCAGCTAGCTCATTGTGCCATTTCTCTGCCACCTGAGCCAACCATGTGGTCCCTCGCCCATCTGCCATGATCATATGTTTAAGGGTGGGCCTCCCGAATCTAAAGGTATGCCTTGTCATTTTGAAATTGAGTAGTGTACTTTTCTTGTCATGGACACTTACGAGCATGGACTAATGGGGGGATTTGGTGGAAAGAATGGGCTAGGTCTATGCTTCTGTCCCCTAGACCCCTTTTAGGAATTAACCTTGGATTCTAGTCCCGTGGGATCTCTTTTATTGACCATTTAGTTCCGGGGATGGTATTTCACAGTAAACCCTAATTTTGGTTGTTTGGTCCGGCTCCCTTATCCACTTATATTACCATTTTTCCGTCAATTATTACCCCATTCATCATATTTCCCACCTGGGTCCACAACCCTCCATTGGGTCCACATAGGGTTAGCTTGCCTCTTCCCTTTGTGAACACCTTGGGTCATGGCGTAGAATGAAGCCCAAAGGTTGATGTAGCTATAAAGAAAGTTAAAAGCATATATGGCCACATTTAACAGGAAAAGTACTGCAAAATGAACAATATGGTCGGGACAAAAGACTTAACACGTGGGAAAAAGCCAATACATGAGATCTACCCTATCATCATGGCCATCACCCTCGTTCCTACAGGTTCTATAAGTCTTCTTCATCATATAGGAACCCATGATTATCCCAACCCCTTGTGGACGATGAAACGTCCCCACCTTAAAGGGGGGAATTCATTGTTATATCATATACAACATGTTCTAACCCCTTAAGCCTCGAGTAGTTAATCAAAGAAAATCATAAAAAGGAAAAAAACATATAAAGAAGGGTGGAAATGCCAAGGCTGGGGAACCTCTTGTACCATGATTGTTCCTTCCTACACATTATAAACCCAAGTGTGGGCTTCAATCTTATTAGCTACCCTTGTACCCTAGCATGTGACCTAGGGTTTCCCCCTCTCATCCCTACTTCATTCACCTATATTTCACATGCTATCACCTTTTGAAGGATGTACCTTAAACATATTATCCCCTTTCAAAGTAGAAACCACCTAATAGTCACTTGGTTAACTCCATTCAGAGTTTAGGATACATTGGCACACCCCGAAGCCCATTATGGAAGGGTAGGCCATTATGAAGTCCCCACCTATGGTCAATGATTAGGTAAGCTCATTTACTTGATTTATCTAATGACTTGTTCTACTGGAAGGCTCGGGACACATTGGATCTTATGCAGGATTGCAGATGGTTTCCATTTGGGTTTGGTCTCCCTATATGGGGTCCTAATCGTCCATAAGGCTACAGTGGCACATATAGGGTGGGCGTTGATAGCCATGGGCCTCCACAGCAATAGATTTCACTTCATGGATCCCTACAACCATTTAGAGATTGCTCGTGGTTCACTTATTGGACAAGGAGGATGTACTTAATCCATCATGCCCAACTGACCCCAGATCTACAACACACATTTGCTAGATGATACAGGAATGTACAATGATGTTGCATCACCTACATTATCATCCTAGCCCTTATAGGAAACCTACCAACACCTTCGATTTGTTTGGAGACCCATGAGGGCACTTGTGTGCCCCCACATGTCATTTGGAGCGCGACAAGTTATTACAAGGGCCCAAACCCTTGTCCATTGCTTTTGAGGGTCCTATTCTTCATTGTGGCACCCGTGGACCTCAGTAGGCCTCTTAGAGGGCTCTAAGACATGCATACATTATTATTTTACCTCTTGAGAGGCTTCCTTTTTCATTTATGAGCTAGTTTGGTGGGTTTGTCACCAAAAGGATGTATTATTAGCACATTATTTTATTTTTGGGGTATATATGGGCCAAGGAGGATAATTCGAACTCCTAAGGTGTGTATAGATACAAGTGAGGTGATATCATTTCTCATCATCACTTTGGATTGGATCTCTCTCTTTTTTAGACAATTTCACACTTTTTTGGAGGATGAATCAGAGCATTTATGGATGAATTTTGATGTATGGTTATTGGTCTATATTCTCTTGGAGCTTCTTTATTGTCATTTGTGAATGGTTGGATATACTCTACTACATGTAAGTATGAAATTTTGATGTTATTTTTATTCTTGTTACTTTTGTCATATATGCTGGATGGGATTTTTTTTTGTTTTAGGGCTAATTGCTGCATGCAAATTATATTATTTAATATTGTGGGATTATCATAACATTATCTCCATGTATGGGCCATCTAGTGTGAGATAAATCTCCTAGGTGTAAAATAAGACCTTGATAATCCATTCCTCTTGGGCATTTGAAGTATAAAAGATGCAATATTTCTTTCACTTGACCTAGAGGATTTGTGAAGTAAATTTTAATCCTCCTTGAATGGTAACCAAGAAATATTACACATAATCAACATAGAATCCATTCTCCCAAGGATTAAGACATTTATCTACCATGGGTGGTAACCAAAACTCTTATTATTTCACCTTATCCCAATTCTAGCCACTTTGGGGTGCCTAGGGCATCAAATTCCCGACAAGCTAGCTATTGGAAAAATTTGATCTCTTAGAGTCTCCTGCTATTACCTTTCCTCTATCCCACCTCCAAATTTGAAGACATTCCGATAGTGGATTTGGGAGAAAACCCAAGCCCTAGTTCTGAGACCAAAACTTTCCCTACCATCCCCAAGGGTAGCACTTCCCAGGCTCAAACCAATATCTTTGAGTAATTATATTTTCTTTCATCCTCTCTCTACCTTGTCTAGGGTAAGAATATCGTTGTTTGCTACATTCCTTCCTCATACCCTAGACTAGGTCCACTTGGCCCCGTGTGGTCCCACTCCTTTGAAAGACCATTCCTCAAGAACCATCCAAGATACCAATTCTAACAAGGATTTAGGGATTGGGAAACTCCTTCATAAGTCTTATTCCATAAACCTAGCCCTCAAATACTCTCTTCCTTTCCCTAGATTACCTAGTACCTTTCTTACAAAGCAAGCAATCTTTATCTTTCAAATTCTGGGAAAGGGTTATTCGAGTCATGCATATCCATTGACTTATCCTTCATTAGCGACTCCACACATACCGGGTCTCCTCCCATTGATGAAATTATGTGGGCTAAGACTCCATTTGTTGCCCTTGACCTATCATTTTCCCTTTAGTGATTACCCTTAGTTCCCCTGCTAGTTTTGAGCGGTAATAGGACCCTAGTTTCTAATGGGGCAACAACGCCACCTGTTTAATCGACTTCAAGGGGTGCAGGGGGGTGACAATGATTTTATGAGCCCCCCCCTAGCGGGGGTTCAGCGGAAGCGCCTTTGAAGCTAAAAATAGATTAAAATTTGCCTTGTAAAATATTGTAATTTCGTAGTCAATCTGAGTTGTTCATTAAGCAGATGATGTGATGGTAAAAGTTATATTTAATTTATGGTTTTTTTCCCTAGAAGAAAACCCCTCAATTTATATGAGGGAATTGTATTGTGGTTGTATATATGTATATTCTGAGCGAGAAAGAGAGAGGAGACTATGTGAGAGCAAAGAAGAAATTAAAATAGATTAGCTATATATTATATCTCTTCAATTTGCTGGATAATATAGAAATGACTAGTTGTTTCTCCGTGGATATAGCCCAAATTGGGCGAACCAATATATCTATGTCTCTTTTGTTTTATGTGTTTTCTGTGTTTGTGTTTCTGCAATATTTTATGCGTTCCATTTCTGTGTAACATATAATTTTCTAACATATCTATAATCATTAATTTCCCTTGCTTTTGTAAAACAAAATATTTTCTATCATAAACCAGAGATTTTTACCTCTTCGGTTTTGCTCCCAATCTTCGCGAGATCCTCTCTTCCCTTGTCTTTAACAATCTTTGTTCACTCATTACAATCTCCCTTTTTAATGCTTGAAATCTCTGATACCACAATGATGGCAGGCCCCTTCAGTGCCCTGCTCTGGCTACCCAGGATCCTTACTTTATGGTTTTTCTTTAAGCGACGACCCTCTCTTTATGATTTCAACTCTCTCTTCTTAAGAGGTGGAAAAACCAAGATTTCTTGCCAAATTTAAACTCCACAAATTTTTGTTAACTCACGGCGGAAGTTTCCCTTTTCCTTTAAACTAAACTACAAATTTGAGTTATACCCAAGCACATTGTGGGTCCCTTTGGAGTAGTAGGTGTTCAACGTTGACTAGTAGTCAAGGTCGGACTTTGTTTACCTTACGACATGCCCAACTTAACTTGCAACCCAACTGTCGACTATGACAAGGAGAGATCGGGGCTCGAAAAATGGGGTCGAAGGTTGGGATTGCTTTTGTTATGAGCCCTCACTAGGCACCCGACTTTCTCCACGAGCTAACTGTACTTCGGCTTTGAGTATTCGACCAAGCATTAACTTCTTTGAATCCACCCTCATCCAAAGGTCGACTATCAACTATGGATCCATTTCACTACTCTCTAGAGAATTTGGTGACTCCATGTTCTTGACTTAGAACTGCAAGCTTCGCTTAACGTTCTTCGTTGCGAACATTTTTAATGTGCCTCTCATACCACTCCAAAGTTTTTTCCACACACCGACTATTGCCTCTTTGACTAGTGATTTATCCCGAATGCCTTGAGCCTATGAATGAAGGTTGTCAGCAATTTGTTAGTCGAGAGTTTCACCTTCATTGAAATATCATCATGGCATCCCTTCATCACGCACATGCCTTGCACGCATGAAACCTTCCTTCAATTGTTCTTTGGTGAGAATACTTCTCTTTCTACCATTGCCTCCAGTACTTATCCTTTCTTCTGAGCATTTACTTTGTATTTTCAGCTCCTTTCTTGATTCCTATGGCATAGATTGGATTCTACGCTTCACACATTGCTCCAAATACTCATATGATGATTGGTACATTTTTCATTTGAATGAATCTTATAATTTGTTGTATATGTCTAAAATAATCATAACTTAAAATTGCATTATAAAATATGGTATGTACATTAAATTGCATTAATGTATAGAAAGGCTAATACATTTTGCATTCATGTATGAAATCGTTTAAGACCGAAAAATGTATACATATAAATTTCTTTTTGTGCATGCAAACATAATATCAATAACATCAAATCCTCAATACACCTACATAACATGCAGTATACATAACTCAATACAAGACCCAACGAGTATTGTTTTCACATCCACATTCTTAAGAATGTACAACTTAAGAGTGCACAAAAAGAAAGGCTAACAATGTACTTGAACTCTAAGTTCTCAAATATGAATCTAAGGAGAAGAAACTGTTGGGAAGTTCAATTAAAAAAATTCTAATGGAATTCCATCCTCAATGATCCGTTCATGGTTAACTTTTGGCATTCTCCTTTTTTTAACTTTCAATTGTTTTTTTATTGAACTTCTATCAACTTTATACACGTTGCACACTACAAGTGACTATATTGACCACTTATGACATCAGGTTGATAGTCTTGAAAGTAAACATTACTCTCAATTTGATGAGTTTCTTGGAAAAAAAAAACCTTTCAATATAATAGACCCTCTTTCATATATAAAACCGTTATCATCATAGTCTTCCAATAACTTCATCTTTTGTTCAATACACCACATCAAATTATACTTGACATTTTCTATGTTGTTAATGGGTGAAACTACAACAAAAACATCTCCTGCATAATACAACAAGTGTAGATTAGGTCCTAATTAACATGAAATTAACTTTATTAACATCGACTTGATTTTATTATCTATTTCTAGATCTCTATATTTTAACTATTATCTAGATACTTATACACAATGATTTTAAAAACATAAAACACACACACACACACACACACACATCATTTGAAAGCAATTGAAAGGTTACCTTCTCTAACAAGATCAGAAACTTGATGACCTTCAGATGATACTATAGTGTCCTCCGATTCCATCTCTTCGAAGCTTGCAACTGACATTTCCCCTTTATATTTAGGTTTGTATGTTGCCAAGCTTTTACATACATATTTTTTTCACGAACATCATTGGATTGTGTGTCCTCTATGCAAACATGACAAAAACAAGAATACTCTTATCAAATGTAAATGCATTTCGGTAATCCTTTGCTTTAATTGAACACAATTTTTGAGTCCCTTTTATTGTTTTAGCTTCATATGTAATCGATCTATCTACATCTTGGACTACAATATGCCAAGAAAACCTATAATAAGTTCAAACAAGAATTTAAATATATTATCTAAAATACAATTTATATATCAAAGATAATCATCGTGATATTGTTTAAACTATATAATTTATAAATGTTTAAAATTAGAAAATCAATAAAATTATCATATATTAAAACTATATACAAGTTAATTTGTATATATGTACATACCTTCGTACCTCCCTTGACGGGTTAGTCTGATGGCTTGGTGCAACATCGCACCATTGAACAACTTGTCCAGCTGAGACAAGTGGTTTGCAGAGTGGTCCATTTGATATCTTCGAAGTGCTTGTTTTATACATGCCCCTGCACCATCATGTTCTCCTTTTCCATGACTAGTCTCAAAGAAAATCCAACAATATTTAATGTGGTTTTTCTTATGAAGATGACACAACCAAAAGATTGATCATGAAGATTTAAATTTACTTGCACATCCATCTGACCATATTCAATGTTCATTGAATTGTATTCCATGACCTTTTAATGAGTCATGAATCTTATCAAAACAATTTTGTACAAAATGTGTATCATGTGTACGATCATCGCTGATATAAAAGTGATATTATTTAATAACATGTCGATTCTCACTGGAACTTTCTATATGATCAATATTTTGTTCAACATGTCTATATAGAATATGGACAAGCATAAAGACTTGGTCAAAATCCTAATATTCACTCCGTATTTCATTTTTTGCAACAAATGTGTAATTCTCTACAAAATCAACTATTGACAAAATGGTCCCTGGTGGAAAAATTTCATGGGATTTTTTGAATTACAGGTCCTGCCATCGAGCTCTATGCGAATGCTTGGTGTACTTATAAATTTTTGTCTCAAATTTCTTCAAAATATCTATCACAAAATTTCTTCTTGTTGTAAATCAATCCTTTTAGCACTTGTACTATTATTTGAACTAATCGATGTATGGATATATTCATATCTCTTTCATTTCACTTTTAGGTTAGACAATGATTGGTCATTTATATCAACAGAATATTTGTTGTGAAATAAATTCAAATTTCCACAATGATCAAATTTTTTACCACCAACACATTTCTTTTGGTAAAATAATTCATGACTTTCTCTTGCACATAGAATTTTGGATATGAAACCATGGATAGTGGAAGGAGGAGGTGAATTTTTCCAAAATGTTTTACCAAAATTAAGGAAGGTGTCATAATATAATTGAAATTCCACATGATAACGACAACAAAAAGTGTCACGTACAGTGATAGGTTTAACATACCATGGTTTTTGTTGCACAAAAATACTGATTGAGACATTAATTCCATGATTCTCTTCTATGAACTTATTGAACAACTCTATCTGAGTGGTGTCCAAGATATGTTTTGCATGTTCTTCATATTGATTTCATGCTATTCTTCACCGCATCACATCCCTTTCTTTTGGTGAAACACATGAATTTTTCATCCAATATTCATATATTATTTTTTTAACATCTTCTTCAAGTCTATCTTTGTATGGTTGCCTACAAATAACTGTCTAACAAGCGAGCTCATCATTTACATCTATTTGCAATCGAAATTTCATATGTTTGTTGAATGTTTTTCGTGAGATCCCTAATGATTTAGCCATAGAATTTACCAAACAATTTTCTTTAGTACTTGATGAATTCATTGCCATTTGTATTTCTCTATGTGCATCGATATCACTGTTCGTTCTAGATCTTCCAATTGATTCAAGAACACTACTTTTATTTTGAATCACACTTTCCTTCACCTTTTTACCTTCCATTGATTTTCGAATACCCAATAAAGTTGTAGCTTCTTTTAGTTTCTTTGATGTTAAGAGACCTCTCAAAATTTGAGCTTGCAATGTCACATTTTCATCTTTGAATAACTTATTAATAATGACCTTAACACGATATCGTATAACATGGTCAACGTTTTTATCTCCATATGTGTCAGTGTCAATATTTTCTAACATCTCATCATTGATATTGATTTCATCTGCACATATGAAAATTAAATGTAGATGGGTATACATATTCATTAAATTAAAAAATAGAGTTTGAATAAAATTGAAATTAATAAATATATATAATTTCAATAATACACGTGACATATATATACATACTTGATGGTGATTCAACTTCTTCACTTGAATTTCTTTCAACATCATCAATCATTGGTTCATTATCTTTTTCACTTTGTTTTTCAATATTTTCAATCTCATTATCAATGTTATGAGGAATATCTCTCTATGTTTACATTGCAATTATTTTTTTTCAAATTAGTTTATCAAATAAAAATTAAATTTCATAATACACTAATTAAATTTTAAATATCATTTATAATATTTACATTTACATACCTGCTTCAACTTCTAGTCGAGATTGATTTTCCCTTTCAATATTTAAGTGTTCTTCTTTCTTTCTTTTGTAATAATTTCTCACGTATTCTCTACGAGCCTTAATGTCTCTTATTCAATCATATTTTCTATTGCAATATCTTTCATTTCCCATGATAATTCAATCTATGTAGATTTTAAAAATCCAACCCAAAAAAATCAATTTCAGAATTCTAAAAAGATAACTCACTTTCAAAATTTAGACCGAAAAAAGCACTTTAAAAATTCAACACAAAAGACTTATTTTAAAAAATATTCACTTTAAAAATTCAGTCAAAAAGATTTACTTTAAAAAACTCACTTTAAAAATTAAGCCCAAAAAACTCACTTTAAAAATTCAGTCCAAAAAATTTCTTTAAAAAGTTAGTCGAGAAGATTTAGTTTAAAAGTTCACTCCAAATGAGGAAAGAGTGTGAAAATAATGTTTCGGTCTATTTATTTAGCTGCATCATTTCATTTTCGCTGTCGACGGAAAATATTAACACATTTTCGGCCGAACTTTTAAATTATTTCGGCCTGAATTAATTTTCCGTTTATTTTAACGGACTTCGATGACAAACACAAGTTCGGCAGAATGTACTTTTAGTTTGGTCAAACTACTTAACCTGTAACTCTACATCAACTCACCTCTGGTCACCTTTCTCCAACTTTGGAATGGTTAAACTCCATCAAATTTGGTGAATTTACTTTCGGAACCAATACCAACATTTGCATAATTGAATATGTGCAAAAAAATTCTAAAGGTCGTTATGATTCAGTGAAATCAAAATTCTATATTTTCCAAAATACACTGTAAAAAATATGAAAAATTTATGGTTCATTACATTGGTTCGTCTTCTGTAATGGGTGTTTTTTATATTTTTCTTTTATAACTAATATGTTGTGAAACATGACGCTATGCTAAACATCTTCAAAATATTCAAAAATTTCTAGTAATTATGATGTGCATTAGCTGTTTTCGTAAATATAACAATATCGAAGAAGACTATCTAGATTGTTGCAACACATTTCTTTTTCTTCAAAAAAGCCAAGTTAACAAAGAATACACTAGTGCTAAAAAGCATGGCTTTTTATGAATCCCTTGATTTTTGAAGAACATAGTCAAACAATTGCTAAATTGGCATATCAAATGTGAATAAAAAAATTCCAAAACATAAGTAATACAAAGCTAATAAATTTCAAACAATTTTTTTATTTATTGTAATATGAAATTCTAAAGAGAAAAATTGCTTTGGCTTGCAGAAAATTGAAGAAATTCAAAAAATAATATTTTTCTCTCAAGAAAGCAAGAAATGTAACCTAATTTCACATTTTCACCCTTCAACTCAATCTCTATAGAATGCCTTTTTTATTATTTCCGAACTACGAAAAGAATTAAAACAATTACCACCAACTCCCTCTTCGAGCATCGCCAACTCTAAATCCCCATTCAAAGCTGTTGTATAGGTAATACATTAATTAATATTAGAATAAAACTATACACCCCTTAGGTGGCTCTACCATACGTTCAACAGATGCCGAATACCAAACGACACAGATTGCAATTGCGCTTGAAAACTGCATTTATAAAGGACTATCAAATTTAATTAAGACAAAATGAGTATACTTATAGGGATAGTAATATGACCAACTCGCAGAGTCTTCTTGGCTCATCTCCTCTCAATTAAACTTCAAAACACTATTTTACAGGGGAGTGTATGTTTTTTTTCCCGTAGGTGGAATACCCTATCTAAAAAGGACTTGCTACCTAAGCCTTGCTACGTGAGCCTCTTGTATCTTCTCAAGAGCTCTTTTCCTAATTACATTAAGGAAAATATCTCAACAAATATTTGGACAAATGGGACACCTTTTGTTAGACCATTTATCACAACTATGCAAATGACGCCGCCCACTGTTCACACGTCAGCAAGTTTAATGTGACTGTGCAGGAATCAGTCGAACATCATTTCAAGACGGTGGAGATAGGCAGAGGTCATTACTGATTCTCCTTCATATGTATCTATAAATAATTATATTTAGTAATGGAATATAAAGCTCTTCTAAAGAGTCTTCAGTGTTTTTGTCATGGTATCAGAGCACAAGTGAGCTGTGTTTGGCGAGAGTAGTGAGGGCTTGGTGGTAGTGGCCAGAGTCGTGACCACTCCATGGTGTGAAGGGCATGTAGAGTCTGCCCGTGGTGTGTGTGTGAAGATTGGTGCGGCCTTTCTGAGTGAGCCAAGTGTAAATTCCCTATGAACAAGCCATTTCAGCCAAGCGTGAATTAAGGAGTAGCGTGGAGTGCGTAGTGATCAGGAGCTCAGTACCAAGTGTCGTAAAATGGTCCAAAATGAAAGTGCCCAGAACTGATTGGAATCTGAACGACTGGATAGAGCTCATCTTCCTGATTCCGGTGCCGCAAACGGTTCGAAAAACGGTCGCTGTATGAGAAAGTTATGCCAAAAACAAAATTTGCCCAATAACCCTTAGTTTTTGGAATTTTAAAAAAAAAATTAAAAAAAGAATATTCCACAGAATATTCCTTGGAATATTCCTTTTGACCAGCGAATCAGAGACCGCCACATGGCAGGCCCGGAGGGCGCCACGTGGCTCCGAATGACGTCAGCAAATCAGTTTGGACGCATGTTAAAATTTTGCTTGAAGGCGGTGAGGATTGATTCCAAGACCTCACGTCTATCACCCAAGCAAATTACCGTTGGGCCAAACGGTGAAATTTGAATGTTTTTTGGAACGAAATCTATTTAAATGTTAAACTGCTGATGGGCGGGAAATGAAGGGGGCCAGCCCCCACCCATATGACCATAGCGTGCAGAACCGGGAGCTTGTCCTCAACAACCAGCACACTAACCACCAGGCACGCAATCCGAGGTAAACGGTCACATGCACATTTAATATAACTGCAGTTAAGTTGGTGGGATTCTTGGCAGACCGCCAAATTTTGCGGACCCGCCATATTTGGCGGACTTATCTGGACTTCCACTACAGTTAGCTGTAGTTTTTCTAGGGACAGACTGGAGAAACATTAAATGGCCATAACTTTGGCTAGGAAAGTCGGTTTTGGACGAATGTTTTTTTGATTTTGGGTCTCTTCGACCTTCTGAAGCCATTGGCATAGGTATCATAGCCATCTGAGGTCATTTGCAGGTGTTTTTAGCTTCATGGAAGTTCCAGGAGCCACTAGGGCCAAATCAGTTTGGGAGCTGCATTGGGAATTCTGCAGCCAGTGAACATGGAACAAAGGTCATTCCTGAATTTTTCCAACCTTTTGAATCCATTTATACAGCTCGTTTTGCCTTCTGAGGCATTCTTCTCACTGTTTAGCTTCAGGGAAGCTTTCAGGGCCACTAGGGCCATTTCAGGGATTGAGCTGTTTGGGGGCTCTGTTCATCTGTTTTTGGTGATTCAAAAGCCTATGTCTGCTATTTTCGACCTTCTGAGTCTAATGGCAGAGGTTTCAGAACCCATTGAGGTCATCTTCACCTCGAAATTCTCCATTCAAGTGTAAAGGGCTACCAGGACCAATTGGGGAAAGTACTGTATAAGGTACAAAATTCACTGTTTAGTGTTTGGGAAAGAGCATGTTTAGCTAATTCCTATCTTCTGATTCTGTATTTACAGTCAGATCTGTCCTTTGAGACACCCATATTCTTGTATTAGCCTTTGTAGCAATTTTAATACAAGAGGACAAGCCTAGTTGGAGAGGCTTGGTCCAGCAGATGTAGCCCAGAGGAGGTGAACTGCTTTATCATTTTGATGTCTTTATTTGCTGAAGATGATATGTTAAACAAAACTGATATAAAGTTTTAAACAACAAATATACATAACTTACATACACACATAGTCACCTGTTCAGCTACAGAAAGTTATTTGTCTTATTCCGCAAGACATTAAACTTCAAGTATGTGTATGTCAAAGACTTCTAAGTGTTTACTTTGTTATTTCTTTAGGCAGAGCCTGTAGAGGGCCAGGTAGCCTCTGGAACTCATCCTCTTTTTAGAGGTGACATGTCCGGTGAATGCCCCTACAGTCTATCTCTGTATAAGAAATAAGAAGTTTACACATTTTTTGAGGTCATTTGGAGTGTCTAGCTCACAGTTGAAATTATTGGAAATGGATACCTTGCACCCTTAAACAAGTACATTCCATTTTCAGATCAGATGGTATCAGAGCACTAGGTTTGCTTGACTGACATCACTAGCTTGATTGTGTAGCTTGAAAGGTGTCTTAAGCAGTGTTGAAGATTGACTGCTTCATTATTCTGCAAACTACTTGTTGTTTGAGTTGCTGAAGCTCTTTTGTTCATTTTTACAATGACAACTTCCATAAGTGAGTTCTCAAAATCGTCCTCCTTCACAAGATTCTTTGATGAAGGCTTGAAGCAAGAATTTTTCATCATGATGAATATGGTGAGAGAAATGTATGAGGATGAAAGAAAGAGCTCTAGACTTCAAGAGCAGTTGAATTCCATGAGGGAAGAGAATCAGTTGCTTTCTAACCAATTGCAGGAAATGGAAGGCCAACTTCATATTGCAAACATGAAGCTGGAAAAGATGCATGAGTTGGAGACACAACTCCTTGTTGCCAAAGAAGCCTTAGCCAAATATCAGCTTGAAGAAGAGGTAAACAATTCTAGTTTGTCTTCAAATTCTTATAAGAATGTTTATGTTGGTTCTTTTGAGAAACATACCAGAGGCATAGGGTCCAAGTTGATGTCCAAAATGGGATATGAAGGACAAGGATTGGGCAACATGCACAGGGTATAGTTGAGCCAATAATGGTTGAGGTAAGGCCTAAGAATTTGGGTCTTGGCTATGGACAATCTTATGGAGAAAGTTCCAAAGTAGCCATGAAGGCAATTGAAACAGTTCCTAGAAGGAGTTTCATTTCAAGTTCTCTATCCCAAGGTTGTAAAGATTGTATTCTTGGGGAATGCAATAGTTTGAAACATACCTTGCAGGAAGAAGGTGTGCATAAGCATGCACTTGAACAAGGAAGTGGTGAAAGCTCTAAAGCCATTGCAAGGATTCATGGTGTTCCAAAAGGAGATTCTTCTTCGTTTGATTCACCTCCTCATGAAGGTAATGAAGGTGAAAGACAAAGGTATAAATCTGATTTCAATCATAGTTCCTTTGATCATGTAAAGCATGGAAAATTTCCACACAAGCATTGGAAAAGAATTGCATGTTCTTTTTGTGGTTTGTTTAACCATAGTGTTTCTAGATGTTGGAAAAGAATGGCAACATACATGAAACTTTTGAAGGAAAGGAGGCAAGAAGCCAAAGTTCCAATGAACAATGCAAATCATGCTGTCAAGAAGATGAACATGTGTTTCACTTATTGCCATAAGCATGGACATACTGCTGAAAGGTGTTGGACTCTGAATCCAACAATGCTTCCACAAAAGTTAAAGAAATTGGAGCAAGAGTATGGAAAGAATGGGAAGGAAGTTTCCATCATTGATATGCGTCAGGATGATACACATGTTGAGATCAATGTGCAGTTAAAGGAATTGCCTTTGAAATGGATTGGTAAGAAATGGGTAGAATTCTTATCCAATTAAAGTTGCATGTCTTTTGATTGAATGCATTTCTTTGTTAAGGGAATGCAAGTTGCAGGATGGAAAAGCTGAGTAGGAGACTCACTCTATTGCAGCAAAAGTTATATTCAGTTCAGCTTTGAAAGTACATGTACATGTGATTGAGGATCTTGTATTTATGATTGTACTTAAGGGAAAATTGAAGGATAAACTGCATGCATGAGAATGATATGCATGAGCACAGGGATCATGATGACTTCCTTGTTTTTTTAAAACATGTATGTGTGATTAACTTGAAGGGTTGATTACTTTATTTTTAACCATGCATGTAATGTAATATTGACTTGGAAAAAGTTAATTTGATCTCCAAGATTGTAAAGAGGAGAAATGATGAGGTGTTTCATCTTTGTAAAAGCCTTCTCATTTGGGAGGCAGTTCTTCTTCTGGAGCAGAGGTGCCATGGATGGGCATCGTGACAGTGGAAAACCCACATGTTTAGAGAAAGATTTCAGCTCATATATCAGCAAGTTTCATTGTTGGTTTCTACAAACTTTTAGTTTGTCTGGCGAACAAGCTTGGTCGGGATTCGACAAGTACGTGGCTTATGCAGCAAAAAGTCGCCATGATGACAGTTGATAAGGAAGGAAATTTTGGCATCAGTATGCTCTTTTGGCTGAATGGAAGAGGATATTTCTATTCCTCAAGTGCTGTACAGCTCAGTTCAGAGATTCAGTGAACTTTTGGGGACAAAAAGCCTTCTCATTTGGGAGGTGTGATCAGGAGCTCAGTACCAAGTGTCGTAAAATGGTCAAAACTGAAAGTGCCCAGAACTAATTGGAATCTAAATGACCGGATAGAGCTCGTCTTCCTGATTCCGTCACCGCAAACGGTTCGAAAAACGGTCGCCGTATGAGAAAGTTATGCCAAAAACAAAATTTGCCCAATAACCCTCAGTTTTTGGAATTTAAAAAAAAAAAATAAAAAAGAATATTCCACAGAATATTCCTTGGAATATTCTGAAAAATATTCTTTTTGACCAGCGAATCAGAGACCGCCACATGGCAGGCCCGGAGGGTGCCACGTAACGTGGCCCCGAATGACATCTGCAAATCAGTTTGGACGCATGTTAAAATTTTGCTTGGAGGCGGTGAGGATTGATCCCAAGACCTCACGTCTATCACCCAAGCGAATTACCATTGTGCCAAACGGTGAAATTTGAATGTTTTTTGGAACGAACTTTATTTAAATGTTAAACTGCTGATGGGCGGGAAATGAAGGGGGCCAGCCCCCACCCATATGACCATAGCGTGCAGAACCGGGAGCTTGTCCTCAACAGCCAACACACTAACCGCCGGGCGCGCAATCCGAGGTAAACGGTCACATGCACATTTAATATAACTGCAGTTAAGTTGGCGGGATTCTTGGCAGACCGCCAAATTTTGCGGACCCGCCATAATTGGCGGACTTATCTGGACCTCCACTACAGTTAGCTGGAGTTTTTCTAGGGACAGACTGGAGAAACATTAAATGGCCATAACTTTGGCTAGGAAAGTCGGTTTTGGACGAATTTTTTTTTTATTTTGGGTCTCTTTGACCTTCTGAAGCCATTGGCATAGTTTTCACAGCCATCTGAGGTCATTTTCAGGTGTTTTTAGCTTCGTGGAAGTTCCAGGAGCCACTAGGGCCAAATCAGTTTGGGAGCTGCATTGGGAATTGTGCAGCCAGTGAACGTGGAACAAAGGTCATTCCTGAAGTTTTCCAACCTTCTTAATCCATTTCTACAGCTCGTTTTGCCTTCTGAGGCATTCTTCTCACTGTTTAGCTTCAGGGAAGCTTTCAGGGCCACTAGGGCCATTTCAGGGATTGAGCTGTTTGGGGGCTCTGTTCATCCGTTTTTGGTGATTCAAAAGCCTATGTCTGTTATTTTCGACCTTCTGTGTCTAATGGCAGGGGTTTCAGAACCCATTGAGGTCATATTCACCTCGAAATTCTCCATTCAAGTGTAAAGGGCCACCAGGGCCAATTGGGGAAAGTACTGTATAAGGTACACAATTCATTGTTTAGTGTTTGGGAAAGAGCATGTTTAGCTAATTCCTATCTTCTGATTCTGTATTTACAATCAGATCTGTCCTTTGAGACACCCATATTCTTGTATTAGCCTTTGTAGCAATTTTAATACAAGAGGACAAGCCTAGTTGGAAAGGCTTGGTCCAGCAGATGTAGCCCAGAGGAGGTGAACTGCTTTATCATTTTGATGTCTTTATTTGCTGAAGATGATATGTTAAACAAAACTGATATAAAGTTTTAAACAGCAAATATACATAACTTAAATACACACATAGTCACATGTTCAGCTACAGAAAGTTATTTGTCTTATTCCGCAAGACATTAAACTTCAAGTATGTGTATGTCAAAGACTTCTAAGTGTTTACTTTGTTATTTCTTTAGGCAGAGCCTGTAGAGGGCCAGGTAGCCTCTGGAACTCATCCTCTCTTTAGAGGTGATATGTCCGGTGAATGCCCCTACAGTCTATCTCTGTATAAGAAATAAGAAGTTTACACATTTTTTGAGGTCATTTGGAGTGTCTAGCTCACAGTTGAAATTATTGGAAATGGATACCTTGCACCCTTAAACAAGTACATTCCATTTTCAGATCACGTAGTGTGCTGAAGTGTGATTGAGTGGTTAGAGGAGTCATTGAGTTGTTTCCTTCAGCGTTGTCTAGAAGTGTTGTTGTCTTGCTGTGTATTATTTTCTATCATGGTATCAGAGCTCAGGTGAGCTTGAGGACACAGAACTCGCTGTGAGGAGAGGCCTAGTGGTATTAGCTATGTGAGGCCAATTTTTGTGCTTTTGTTGAACGATCATGCAAGGAGCATGAGACACGTGAAGGAATTGATGTGTGTAGAACAGAGTGAGGGAGTGTTGATGTTCTGTTGTGCATAGAACGGAGTGAGGGAGTGTTGATGTGATGTTGTGTGTAGAACAGTGTGGAGTTGTGTTTTGAATATAGAGCGTCTGATGTGGAATAAAGCCAAGGGCCGAGTCTGTTAGTTATATGGTTGTTGTTAGTTGAAAGGAGTCGGCCAGGGGCATTGGATTGTGAAGTGCAGTGAGCCTTGTGCTATTTTATGTTAATCCTGGAGATTTTGTTATCTCTTCCGAGTGGTGTGAAGAGCCTTTGAAGGGCTTGTTGGCGGCGGCCAGAGCGTGGAGTGCATAATGTGCTGAAGTGTCATTGAGTGCTTAGAGGAGTCATTGAGCTACTACCTTCAACGTTGTCTAGAAGTGTTGTTGTCTTGCTGTGTATTGTTTTCTGTCATGGTATTGGAGCTCAGGTGAGCTTGAGGAGACAGAACTCGTTGTGAGGAGAGGCCGAGTGGTATTAGCTGTGTGAGGCCAATTGTTGTGCTCTTGTTGAACGATCACGCAAGGAGCATGAGATGTGTGAAGGAATTGTTGTGCGTAGAACAGAGTGAGGGAGTGTTGTTGTTCTGCTGTGCATAGAACAGAGTGAGGGAGTGTTGATGTGATGCTGTGTGTAGAGCAGTGTGGAGCTATGTTTTGAATATAGAGAATCCGTTGTTGAATAAAGCCAAGGGTCGAGTCTGTTAGTTATATGGTTGTTGTTAGTCGAAAGGGGTCGGCCAGGGGCATTGGATTGTGAAGTGTGGTGAGCCTTGTGCTGTTTGATGTTAATCCTGGAGATTTTGTTATTTCTATCGAGTGGTGTGAAGAGCCTTTGAAGAGCTAGTCCTCTGTTTTTGAGTTTTCTGTCTATTTGGAGATGCTGTGAAGGTGGAGTTCAAATGTGATAGCACACTGCCCAACGTGAAGGAGCCTGAAGGCCGAGGAGTGGAGACACCTGTGAAGGTCTCAGGAAACGATCTATGTGTGGAGTGGTGAATTGTGTGCCACCTGCAAGTGTTGTGAAGTTGTCTGATCCCTTTGATGAAATTGTTGGAAAACATTGATCAGAAGAGTGGGGCAACGAAAGGGTGGTGCGCATCCGAGGAAGTGAGAGGTAGAGCCGAGAGTGGTGTTATTCTTGTTAGGATATTCCGACACATAGGATATAGTTAAGATCAACTTGGTCTAGTTTAGAGTTAGGTATAGAGTTAGGTAAAGTGTCTTTCTTTACCGTTGTACATATTGTAACTTTCAATCCGACGGTCACGATATGTAGTGATCCGACGGTTCACTCTCACCTCGGTATTATCGACACTTGATCCGTGGCTTGACACCCGATTGGTCCATGAGTTCTATTTAAAGCGCATGGAGGGTCATTGTTCGGGTAATCCGTGCATGAGAGAAGCTTATGTAAATTTTCATTCTTTGATTAATAAATTGTCTGTACCCACGTTGGGACAGGCCGTGGACTGTTTCCCTCCTTGCACTCTGAGGGTTTTAACCACGTCAAAATACTGGTGTATTGATTTGAGATCTGGTTGTGAGCGGTGTCCTTTTGGTATTCTTTCTGAGGAACTTACCCTGTAAATTCCTACATGGTATCAGAGCTATTTGAGGGCCGCGTCCGTTGGTGATCCAAATCTGAAGCCGGTAGAACTGCATGCGGCTGTCGTTTCCTAGATCTGCTGTTTCTGACTGCTTTCGGGCCGAGAGGACTGCTCTGTTGCATTCGGAGCATCTGTTTCAGTGAGGAACCCCTTTCGTTTCATGCGAAAAGGTTTCCGGTAGCCCTAGCTGCGTCATTTTTCAGATCGGGAGGTATACAGTGTTTTTTTTGCAGTTTACTGTCATTTTCTCTCTGCTTATTTCGGTTTCGGTTTATTTAGCCTTTTTTTTCCCGGATCTATACCTTTCATTTCTGCGTATGCTCTTTGCCCTGCGACTCTGTGCGATCTGGGCAAATCAGAAACAGAAAGAAAGGATTTTTCTCATGCGTATGCTCTTTTCTCTGCACCTTAGTGTGATCTTGGAAAATCAGAAACATTGAGAAAAATATTTAGTTTTTCGGTTAAAAGCTAACTTTGAGATTTTTTTTTTAAATTCTAGTTTTTTGGCTAAAGCTAACTTTGAGCCGTAAGGTTCGTTTTTCTTTGCATATTCGTGTTGGGTTTTGTGTTTTGTGTTTTGTAGGGGAAAAGAGCCTTCCCAAGGCAAGCACACAAATCGAGGCCCCGCCGCCCCCCCCTCTCTCTCTCTCTCTCTCTCTCAAATATTTTGTATAGATCAATTGGTTCAAAGACTTTTTAAGAGAGTAGAGGTCTTGGGTTCAAGTCTCCATTTTGTGGGGGCGGATTTTTTCATTCCCGCACATTCGCGCACTTTGCCGGCAACGTCAACAATTTTTTTTCAAAAAGCCATAACTTCTTCATCCGGAAGCCTTTTTCAGAGCCGTTTTTTTTAAAACCGCCTATTTTTTCGAGATCTATCCATTGGACCACTTACTTTCAGCATCTTCAGCTTCAGTGTTTTTTCAAAAAATGGAAAGTCCATGCCAAGTCATTCTTGACAGCACTAACTACTTCCAATGGGTAGCCTACATGGGAGATTTACTTAGAAGTAAAGGTCTCTTCAGAATAGCCACAGACCAAGAGAAGAAACCCAAAGATGAAGACAAGGCCGAAAAATGGGAAAATAGACAAGATCAAGCACGTGGTTTGATAGGAATGTCTGTTTCTCCTGATCTTAGATTCCACATTGCAGAAATTGAAACTCCTCATGAAGCATTAGAAAAACTTGCTAAAGTTTTTGGGATTAAAAATGAAATTAGAGCCCATCAACTTGAGAATGAGTTGCTTACTTTGGATCCTAATAATTTTTCTTGCATTGAAGATTTCTTGTCCAAATTCAAGACCCTTAGATATCTCTTGGAAGGTGTTAAAGTTAAGAAAGAAGATGGTAACCTTATTTATTCCATCCTTACTAAGTTGGGACCAGCCTACTCTGTATTTGTTTCCACTTTCCATTCTACAAGGGAAGCTTTCATTTGTCAAGGCAAAGACTACAAACCCCCTTCCTTTGACTCCTTTTGTGATTCCTTAATAAGAGAACAAGAAAAACTCTTACACCTTGGTCTTCTTAATCTTGGAAACTCTTCCTCGAAAGCGTTAGCCGCCCAGCAGCAACCAAATTCAAAGAATCCTAAGAAGTCTTATCCTCAAAGGAATGGTCCTAAACCAACTCAGCCTCAAGATGAAAGATCATTTCAGCAAAATGACAAGACCAATAAAAACAAATGGAAGAGGACTGACAGACATTGTAACTTTTGTAATCGAGATGGCCACTTAGAATCTAAATGCTTTAAGAAGATGGAAGCCTTGGAAGCCGCAATGAAGAAACATAACATCCATGTGGAGCCTACTTCAACTTCAACTTCCGGAATGGCACTTTCTGCATGTCGTTGTCAATCATCTCAGTCTGGTTATGCATTAAATGTATCTTCTTCTTCTTCTCATTCTCATGAGTGGCTCATTGATTCTGGAGCCTCTTATCACATGGCCAAAAACCAAGCCATGTTTTCTTCTTTAAATGATTGTAACACCAAAAATATATATGTTGGTGATGATAGATCTCTTAATGTTGTAGGGACTGGAACTGTTCATCTAGACAATGGTCAGTTTAATGATGTATTATGTGTTCCAACCTTATCCTGCAACCTTCTATCTGTCTATCAGATAACTCATTCAGGTGAAGGTAAAATTGTTGAATTTTCACCTCATGATGTTGTAATCAAGGATCTAAAAGATCCTAAACAGATTCTAGCTACTGGTCTTGCTGATGATTCCACAAGGTTGTATAAGTTTCACAACTTTGGGTCATCAAATCTTCCCTCAGCATTTGTTGCTCATAATGATGAAGTGAGCAAACTTTGGCATGAGCGATTTGGTCACTTAAACTATCGCTCCCTTCAGCATCTATGTAAAGAAAATATGGTGACAGGTCTTCCTATGGTATCTTGCAGAGATGGTGTTTGTTCCGGATGTGTACTCGGAAAACATCATCGGGACAGTTTTGACAAACGTGCCTCTTGGCACGCCTCAGCCCCTTTACAGCTTGTGCACAGTGATTTATGTGGTCCTCTTCCTGTTGCTTCATTCTCTGGTTGCAAGTACTTCTTAACTTTCATTGATGATTTCTCCAGACGCACTTGGGTATACTTCTTAAAACTCAAGAGCGAAGTATTTAACACTTTTTTGGCCTTCAAAGCCTTTGTTGAAAAACAATCTGGACATCAAATTCTTAAGCTAAGAACTGATAATGGTGGAGAATATGTTAAAAACACATTCATCAACTTTTGCACTGAAAATGGAATTCAAATGCAACATACTGTTCCATACACTCCACAACAAAATGGTGTAGCTGAAAGGAAAAATCGCACCTTAAAGGAAATGGCTAATTGTATGCTGCAATCTAAAGGACTCAGTCTTAGTTTTTGGGCCGAAGCAATTAATTGTGCAAATTATATAATCAATCGCACTCCTACTAAGGTTCTAGAGAATATCACTCCAGAAGAAGCTTGGAGTTCCATTAAACCAGATGTAAGTCACTTTCGTGTGTTTGGAAGTGAAGCATGGGCCCATATTCCAGATGAAAAGCATAAAGCTTTAGAACCTAAGAGTGAGAAATGTACTTTTGTTGGATATTCTGAAGATGTAAAAGGTTATAGACTTATTCCATTTAAGTCCAAAAATGTTATCATTAGAAGAGATGTAAAATTTGATGAAAATAAATCGGCCTGCGAGCCTAGTCCGGCGGATGTGCCACCTCTTCCTATCTCTTCTACTTTTGAAAACATTTCTTCTTCAGATGATGAAAGTGAGGATGACAATCCTCCCCCACCTTCTCAGGATCCTCAACTTCCAAGATGGGTCCGTGCTACTCGAGATGCAGCAGGTGATCTTGCCGGTGATCCTACAGATCAGCGACGTACACGTTCTCAGTTTGAAAGAGCCTCTTCTTTACTGGCTCAAGCTCCAGTAAATCATGATCCTGACACTTTTGCAGAAGCTTCAGGCCATCCACATTGGGAAGCAGCTATGAATGAAGAATATCATTCATTGATGACAAATGATACATGGGATCTTGTTCCTCTACCAAAGGGACGAAAACTTGTAAGATGTAAATGGGTTTACAGAACCAAGTATGGACCAGATGGAAAAATTGATAAACATAAAGCTCGTCTTGTTGCTAAGGGCTTTTCACAGGTTGAAGGCATTGACTACACTGAAACCTTCGCCCCTGTTGCCAAAATGAACTCTATCCGCCTTGTTCTTTCCCTTGCTGCCTCTTTAAAATGGGAAGTCCATCAAATGGATGTTAAATCTGCCTTCTTGCATGGGGACTTGCAGGAAGAAATCTATATGGAACAACCCATTGGCTTCATACAAACAGACTCCAGCCTTGTGTGTCGACTTAAGAAATCCCTTTATGGTCTCAAGCAAGCTCCTCGGGCTTGGTATGCCAAAATGGATAGCTTTCTTTTAGAATCTGGCTTTTCTAGGTGTCATTCTGACAATACTGTCTACACCAAGAAAGTGGGTGACTCTCTTATCATCCTTGTTCTTTATGTTGATGATCTTATCCTTACTGGTAGTGATCCCAACCTTATAAACCATGTGAAGTCTATCCTTAAAAAGAAATTTGAAATGACAGACTTAGGACACTTACACTATTTTCTCGGTCTTCAAGTCTTGCAATCCAAGGAGGGTATTTCCCTTTCCCAGTCCAAGTATGCTTGTGATATTCTTCGTCATTTTCACATGGAAGACTGTAAGCCAGCCCCTTCTCCCTTTCAGTCTGGAGTCAAACTTTCAGTCTCTTGTACTTCTCCTGAAGTTGATGCTACCTTATACCGTCAACTTGTAGGAAAACTCTTGTACTTAACCCATACTCGTCCTGATCTTTCCTTTGCTGTTGGCCTTGTTGCTCGTTTTATGCAAAACCCCCGTGAAAGTCATTGGAAAGCAGCCAAAAGAATACTTCGTTATGTTCGAGGTACAGTACAGTTTGGGATTCATTACAGTGCCAAAGCAGCTCCTCTGTTAGTTGGTTTCACTGATTCTGATTGGGCTGGTGACCCTGATGATCGGAAGTCTACTGCCGGTTATGTCTTCACTCTTGGTTCAGGACCTATTACATGGGCTTGTAAGAAACAGGCTGCCATTTCTCTTTCGTCAGCAGAAGCAGAGTATCGTGGTGCCGTGGAAGCTAGTAAGGAAGCCTTGTGGCTTCGTCAGATCCTATCAGAGTTTGGCTTTGAGCAGCAGCATCCAACCTCCCTTTGGTGTGATAATCAAAGTGCCATTCAGCTATGCAAAGATCCAGTCCAGCATCAGCGCAGCAAACACATCGAACTACACATGCACTTCATCAGAAAACTCATTCATGACCATGCTCTTGAAGTACAATATTGTCCAACAGATGATCAGATTGCAGACATCTTCACAAAGGCTCTCACAGAGGCGAAGTTCACTAAACTTCGATATATGCTTAGAGTTCAGGAAGTTGTCACTAAGGGGGGATAGGCTCTAGTGCCTCCTTCCTTCTCCTATTGTGTCATATTTGTAAATCCTTCAATCCTATCCCAAGTTGTTCTTAAGGGGGGATGTTAGGATATTCCGACACATAGGATATAGTTAAGATCAACTTGGTGTAGTTTAGAGTTAGGTATAGAGTTAGGTAAAGTGTCTTTCTTTACCGTTGTACATATTGTAACTTTCAATCCGACGGTCACGATATGTAGTGATCCGACGGTTCACTCTCACCTCGGTATTATCGACACTTGATCCGTGGCTTGACACCCGATTGGTCCATGAGTTCTATTTAAAGCGCATGGAGGGTCATTGTTCGGGTAATCCGTGCATGAGAGAAGCTTATGTAAATTTTCATTCTTTGATTAATAAATTGTCTGTACCCACGTTGGGACAGGCCGTGGACTGTTTCCCTCCTTGCACTCTGAGGGTTTTAACCACGTCAAAATACTGGTGTATTGATTTGAGATCTGGTTGTGAGCGGTGTCCTTTTGGTATTCTTTCTGAGGAACTTACCCTGTAAATTCCTACAATTCTGAAGTCAAAGCTCGCCAGAGTTTAAGGAAAATTTGAGCCTAGCTAAGAGTTGTGTGGGAGTGTTGTTAGATCTCCAACGTGTCTTATTCGCTGCCTTCTTTTCTTTATGGTAGAGGTGAAGTGGAGCCCAGTTGATATGTTATTTTTTTATACTTTTTGGACAATGAACCTTTTGATGATCATTTTCTCAGGAACCCATTTGGCAACATTTTTGGGTCTGGCAGTGTTTTTGAGTTCGAAGAAATCTTTGACAAACAATGTGATGCTATTGAGGATTATGTTATTGATGATCATGAGCTAAAATCTATTCCACATGATTCTGCAATCACTCAGAGTAAAACTTGCTTCTCTCATAACCCAATTGTTAGAAGTTTTATTGGATATGCTTTCAAGATGACTGCGACTATGGAGGATACTACCATGGATGTTGTTCGGAGGCCGCTCATGTTCGAAGATGACTGCATTTTGGTGGCTCCTTCACTGGTTCATCATGGAAAGTGGGGAGAACATGAATTAGATTACCTTGTTCGAGATCTTGCATTGCATCCCAATCCAAAAGAGGTTGTTGATGTTAAGTACGTAAGCAAGGAGCAGAGGAAGTTCATAAGGAAAGCTAGAAAGGTGAAGATGAAACTGGGCCAACAAATGAACAAGCATGGACCTTTAGCAAGAAGACAAAAATGAAATGTTTTGTTGTAAGCCTAGCTAAGACTTAGACTAGCAGGCAAGTTAAATTTTTAGTCGTTGTGATTAAGGAGAGGTGTTAGACTATTAATCACAATTGCGCAAACGGCGCCGCCCACTGTTCACACATCAACAAGTTTAATGTGATTGTGCAGGAATCAGTCGAACATCATTTCAAGACGGCAGAGATCGGCAGAGGTCATTATTGATTCTCCTTCATATGTATCTATAAATAATTATATTTAGTAATGAAATATCAAGCTCTTCTGAAGAGTTTTCAGTGTTTCTGTCACCTTTCCCCACTCTAAAGCTATCTAACACCTCATCAATTATTGTTTACAAGTGCAAAATTCTTATTGGCCACAATTTACAACTCAACAAACTAATTAATAAACTATGAGTCCCAAGATTTTTCCAGAATTCTAGTCATGTGGCTCTAGACTAGAATTCCGTTAATTTTTAATTTACATATGATTGGAAAATTCATGACCCCTGGATCTCGAACAAATTTCGTTGACCAGAAATGAATCTCTTGCATCAATAAAATACGTTAAAATCAAGGATCCAATCAAAAACTACTACTAGATATATATAAACATGCATTTTCGACTGAAACTATATATAACACATCACAATATGTAACTACAACAATATTATCACTACTACTAAATATATATAAACATGCATGTTCTACTAAAACAATATATAACACATCACAATAGGTGACTACAACAATATTATCACAATTTGTGACTACAACGATATTCTCACTTTCATTGCGCTGAATGGCTTGTGATTTGTACGGATTGGTTTTAGACTCGAAAATCGGTGAGTTGAAAATGTCACTCCATAGAAAATTAAAAAGTGAAACAACTTGGTTTACATAGATATATATGAAAAAACATATACTGTAAAAAAAATTATGCGTAAAAAAATTATGCGTTTGTTGAGAATGTCAATACAGAGGGAAATAAAAAGTTAAACAACTCAGTCAAAATTGTTTTCTGTTTTTATGGGCAATTTTATTTTACATTTATTTTTGATTTTATGGCTGGAGAAGTGTTTGTTGTGAGAGCAGGGCCATCTCACCGGTTGTGTCCGAACTGAGTGTTTGGTTTTGACAGAAACAGGAAGTGATTGACAAAATCCATACAATCGTTGACAAGGTACTAAATTCGGATAGAGTACACTACGGATTAAGGTTATGTGGAAAATTCAAGTGACACGACACAAACATTAGTTGAGGTGATAGAAACATTAAAAAGTATTGGTTTCCCCTGAAATTTGGAGTAAATCCATACCGTCGTTGACAAAAAGTAGAATAAACTACGGATTAAAGTTATCCAAAATTCAAGTGACACGACACACAAACATTCATTCAGATGATAGAAACTTCACTGACAATGATAAAGAAATTCCGCAGTATTGGAGATGTTTTAGTGGTAGGTTGCTTATCTTATCACACCTACACGCTTTTGGTTTTTAGACATTTTTATTTTACAAGGATTGATAAATTATATCTTTTTAAAGGGTAGGTGGTGATAAAAATGTATTATATTCTAGTTGTTAACTTAGTAGGTGAATAATTATTATGATTTATTATTTGTTAATGGATTTATCTATTAATATTATTATTATTTAAAAATATTAATTGAAATAAAATTGGTTAGTAGTTAGAAGGGGTTGAATTTTTATTTTTATAATAAATTTTCTATATATTTGAATTATTAGACAATCAAGAGTAGTTTCAAGTTTTATTATAGCATTAAATATTATTTCATTTTAGATTCTTTTATGATCATTATTGAGGATACTTTTAGTAAGGTTATGTCAGATGCTCTTTCTAGTAAGTTTAGCTTTAATTGTTTACATGAAACCAAATACTATATTTTATAGTTTAAGCTCTTATTAAAGAAGACAATTAAATTTATTAAACTATTTATCATATTTTACCATTTAAAGATGAAATTTTTTTCTAATAAAATAAAATAAGAGTTTATTATAGTTACATGAAACCACATACTATATTTTTTAATTTAAACTCATATCCAAGAAGACAATTAACTTTATTAAACTATTCATCACATTTTGCCCCATAAATAAAAGTAATTTTTCTAATAAAATAAAATAAGAGTTTATTATAGTTACACATCAAGTTGAAATAGTTGAAGGGTGGATTTCAAATCACTAATTTGTAGAAAGAACGAATTCCATATTGTTAAAGAACTTTGCTTGTGAAATGTTATCTCAGAGGTTTGTGAACCATTTAAAATGGTCTTGAACGTTGGATTTTTGAAAACATGAATAGAAGTAACATAAATTTCTTTTGTTTAACAAAACTACTTTCATAAAAAATGATGTGATTTGAGTGTCCATTATCAAATTCCAATATTATGTGATTTGAGTGTTCATTGCTGTATTTTTTTCAATTTTTTACTCATAACATTTTTTGACAATTTTTTTTAATCAAATATAACTTTGAGATATTTTTTAATCGATGGATCACTAAATTTTTGCCATTTTATGTAAAAGAAATTAATAAAAAATAATGCTCAATACTTCATATATATATATATATATATATATGAGAAAAAAAGTTAAGATAAAAACTCACACACCACATTAAATAATATTAATAAAAAATAAATACTTTTAAAATATATTTATGATGTGCTATTCGTTTTGAGAAAGATGCCTAAATTTTTCTTAATAATAATAATTAGCTTATATAGTTTAAATTAAAATAATGTAAAACATAAATAAAATATGTTAAAATCCATTTTAAAACAATTTTTTCACTATCAACTTTATATAATTATATATAATTGTATATATAAAATGATATAATATTAAATATATCAATAACAACGTAATATTAAATGATTTAATTATATGATGATGATGATGGTGGTGGTTAACGTCCACTGAGACTAGACTTTGGTCTATTGGACCTAAAGAAATGAATTATTTAGTTTGATTTAAGATTTTATTCCTATGCTAAAAAAGCTTGGAGAGAAACCCCCGAGCTCACTATAATTTTGACATCGTAAAAGGCTAGGAAGGTCAGTATTGCAACAAAGATTATGAAATCGAGATCTAATGTGGTTGTACGAGGGGCACTCTAAGAGGAAGTGATTTTCATCCTCGATGTTCATATTCTCACAGAGATGGAAGATCCTTTCCATCCATGGTGTTTTAGGAATTGCCCAATGACACGTTTCACTATGGAGCTCATGAGCGTTCATTCTAATCTTGGCTATATTAATTTTCTTCTTTGAGCTAGTTAAAATAGAGAGATACTTTTGATCTTCTAGGGTGGGGTTGATGACCTCCTTATAATATCTTAATTTTCTTTTAGCTGCTAAATCTTTCTCACACCACATTTTTCTTTGAACTTAGAAGTAACAATATTTTTAATGTTATTAATGTTTTGCAATGCAACATTCTCGTCAATCTCCTAATGGTTTAACCAGGCCCTGGTGTCTTTATACCAACCTCGTTTGAGCCTTAGGTGGTTTTGGCTGGAATTTAAAGATAGCTTAGGAAGTCTATGGTCTCCTATGTTATTGAGTTTGTGTTTGTATAACAGAAGCCTAGTCATAGCTAGACTCTCGGTAGGGGAAAGACCCACTTCTATAAGGAGAATAGCATAGGGTGCATTGCTTTTCATTTTGAGGTTATACGTTATAAAACGCTTCTGGATTTGCTCAATCTTTCTCTGGGATTCTCTAGAGATGCTGCAACCCCAAACCTCACATCCATATAAGATAACAGGAGTGACTAAAGTTTCAAAGAGGAACTTCTTTCTATCCCACATTACGAGGTTTGCCATTTTACAATCATTTTCAAGACCAAAATAAGCTTTCCACCACCATTAATCCTTTTCTCAATGCTATAGTTCCAGTTGAGCTTGTGATGAATATCAATTCTTAGGTACTTGTAAGAAGAAACTTCCTCCAAGTTACTATTGTCATATATAAAATTAGCATAAGTGTCCTTCTTGGATTTGACAATCATAACTTTTGTTTTGTCAGTGTTAACAGTCATACCCATGGTAGAGCAGAAATCCTTAAGAAGCCTAAGTTGCTTATCAAGATCAGATGGGTACCTTGCGAGAAGAACAATATCGTCAGCATAGAGAAGAAGGATGATGACTATCCCAGCTAAGATCGTGCCATCACAGCCTGCTTCCCCTAAACAACCTTCTAGCTTGTCGATGTAAATTCCAAATAGGGTAGGGGAGAGGAGGCAACCTTGTTTAACTTCGATATTACACTTAATATCTTTCGACCACCCCTCATTACTCTTTAACTTGGCAATTACATTATCGTATAACCTTATAGTGGTAGCTCTCAACTCGAAAGGAACCTTTAGCTCTTCTAATATATTCCATAGGTTGTTTCTAGGAACCATGTCAAAAGCTTTTATAAAGTCCACAAAGAAACAAAAGGGATTGGATTTATCATTGCGGAATTCCTCCATAATGATCCTAAGCGTAACGAGGTGGTCTGTTGGTAAGTGTTGCCTTCTAAAACCTGCTTGGCCTTTAGCCCAGTTACTTTCACTTTCAAGCCACATGCTCAACTTCTTTTCCAAAATAATACCATATAACTTGGCTAAGAGAGGGCTGATCATAATTGTCCAATAATTAGAGGGGTTATTTGTATCCCCACTTTTAAAAATAGGGATAATGAGGCTGTGAGTCCATGGTCTAGGGAACCCTTTCTTGACCGCTTGATTGAAAAGCTTATGGATGTGGGGATGAGGACAAGACCTCCAATTTTTAAGATTTCCGCCTGGTAACCTTCAATGTCCTTAACTTTCCCATTTTCCAAAAGTTTAACCCCGAAATCAATGTCTTCTAATGAGAAAACTTTTTTTGTTGTGAGCAAGGTTTCAAAGTTAAAATACAATATTGAATTTTTAATGATTTAATAGTATATCAAATTTAATTATATGTTGAAAAATAACTTAATTAATAAAAATTTAGTAGTACATTGAATTTAATTATAGAGTGTAAATTAATTCGATTAATAATTTTTTAATGATATTGTATAAATAATTTCACATATTAATTATAATGATAAAATGAACCAACTATATTTATTTAAACAATTATTTTATAAATATATAAATATTAGTATCATACTCTTTTAATTTTGTATAAATATTAGTATTATAAAGATGATGGTGAAGTATAAAATGGAAATAATATTAAATGAAATATATAAAAAAAAAAAACTGAGATAATTAGATAAAATTTATTAGAAATATACCATATTTTTAAAATGTATATAAAGAATTATCTTTTTTTTTGCTAATGCAAGAGTCGTGCCTTCTATTCAAAATAACCAAAAAGGATTAATTACATAAATTACAACCAACCGAGAGGAAACTGGGGACATAGAATTAACTTTACCCCTAGGGTATGGGGCAACTAACCAAAGGCTAAACCATTGTGCCATGGTTACACTCCCCTAACAAAGGGACCTTCACAAAACATATGCATTATAATTTGTTATAATGGAGCGAAAGAAAACCAAACAAGATGAAACTGTAACCAGACCCGAAAAGGAATTAAAGCCCCAACTATTCAGATTTCGGGTCCGCAAAAGGGGAATAAACAATGTGTATGTGGCCCGCCCGAAATTCCTTGATGCCTACCACAAAGCTAGACAAGCACGGACGATAACGGAGAGACATGCCTCAAACCCGGACCCACCAACCTGCATGATGCATCTGGGTCATTGATCCACCTCGCCAGATCCCATGGTTGAGGAACATATCAAATGGAAAAGAAGCCCAGAGAATACCCGCACGATGAGGGCGGTATTCTCTCTCCTACTATAGCCACGTGTTGCATGTTGAGTGGCATCAAGCTCAAATCAGTGAAACCACTCCCGGTGTTGAGAGCTTCTGATAATCCGTAAACCACCTTGAGGGCGTGTTGATGCTTCGAAAATAGCTGCAACAACATAGGGGAAACCACCCGGTCCGGACCTTAGTACAGCTCCTTTTCCGTTTGGAATAGTGGCTCCGACTGGGGATAATGGGACCAGTTTCCCAGAAATTATAGGTAAACGGGATGGATGAATGACTAATAGAATATGCTAGCGATAAGCGAATAATTAAAACTATCAGCAAAGTATACTAACTATAATCTATCCCCGGGACTTATTGATTTCTAAAGCGTAGCGTTTGATGGTCTGTGCTCTAAGACAGACATATAGATGACTCCATATCTAAAACATAGATATTAAATCATTCAAGACTGCTGTGCATAAATAGTTACGCAAAGCGATAACAGCGAAATTACCACACTTTATCATTTATATCATTGTTACATGCATGATTAAAGGAAAAGGCATATCGCTAAACATCCAATAGTGGAATGAGATAGAGATTTGCTGTTACAGCACATACATGTATTCAACAATAGCAAGAATAATTACACAACAATTCACATAAAAGGAATGAATACAGATACAGATAAAAGTACCATATAAGCTGCTAGACACTCCCATATATCAATCGCTATGTCACAGTTCTTCCTTCGACTCAGAAAACATCTCCAACCAAAGACAGTAGTGCGCAATTGCATAAAGAAACTTCCTTGTCAAATTAAGAACGATTGGTCGAGTTTCATAAAAGAATATAGGCTGAAGCACAGTAGTGCAAACTTCAGTCTTTAAGTCTATTACAAAATTTTACGACCCTTTCCAAAACAATGAAAGGGTCTATAAATACTAAGCTAATCTAAATATCTAATGAACAGAAATCCTACATAATTGGCATCAATAAATATTGATCCTATTTACTGGAGTGGTCTGGCAATCGGCGGCAATGATTCATCAGGTAGGCTCTTTGCCTTTAAACCTAAGCTGACTTATCGCTAGCATTGGTTCTACTTCAGGCGGTTTGTTGAGGCGCGAACTGAGCTGAGCAGCGTATGTGGCATCTTGAATATCGGGAATTATACACCCGAGTGCATCAGTTAAACACTTGAGGGCAAACCTTTGCGTGTGTGGCTTGATTAGAAAGAGCCAATATGCATCGAAAGTCAAAGTGTTAACCCCAGCAATTAATCTCCCTTTCTCCTCTAATTCAGGATAACTTGTTTGCTCAATCACATTTGATGTTGTAATTCTTCCAGGTGTACACTGGGAGATCATGTTTGCCAAGTAGAGGGTGTTGTTGACCATATCAATCATATTGCTGGCAGTTAGTTTACATCTTGAAGCCGCCCTTTCTGCTTTCATCACTTGAGTGTGCCATTCTGTAAAGAGTATGTCCTTGTATGTTTCTTGGATTCTAGGCAAATTCGCTGCTTTTCCCACATCAGAATCTTGCCAGTCAAGATATCCACTTATGGTCTCATCGGCCTGGTCTAACTCATTCCTGGCCTTCTCTACCTGCTGATTAATGGATGTAGTTAGCTCGCACAATGGTTCTGCCTCAGTGAGTTGATTACATAGGAGACTAATCTGTGATATTAAAGCACTGTTTATTTGCGATGCCTCTGCTCTAAAATCCTCCACCTTTTGGGTGCCTTTTATGACTTCGAGCCGTGATGATAATTGAGCTATTTGCTCGTCCTTCGTTTTCATCATCAGCTCATTTTCTGTTCTCAACTGTGCCAATGCCTCCGATAACTCCTTTTGTTTCTGGATCGCGCTTTGGTCGATCCTCTGCCTTTCTTCCTACAATTGTTGGGTTAATTGATCATTCATTTGCTGTTGTACCAGCAACTGCTCCTCTGCTTGCGCTGCCTTCTGCTTTGTCTCGGTCAATTCTTCCTGTAATGCAAAAATATCTTGGTCCTTAGTCTTTAGTAGAAGACTTACCTCCGATGCCTTGTCGATAGTTGCTGCAGAATAGGCACCTGCATACTGTGACAGCTTTGTTAGGTCATCGGAGGGGTCCAATTCCTCCTTCCATACTACATTACCCGTGACTGTTTGCTCTGGAAAGATAGAAGGTTGATCAATCCTTCGTCTTTTCCTTGATCGCTTCACAACTGCTCTATGCCTTGGGCTGTAGAAAACATCCAAGGGAGGAATATCTTCCACTTGGAGAACGATTTGATCGGAAGGGTCTTTAGGAATTACCTCAACATCCTGGGAAATGGGTGGGCCGCTGGTTCCACTTAGAACCTGAGGAGAAGTGATGTCCTGCGTATCATTTGTCTTGGAAGTGTCCCCATCTTTTGAACATTCCAATCCACTGATGATGGAATGAAATTGCTGCCATTCTTGAAATAGTTTGGGGTCTATGGTAGTGTCCACATTGACATCGATGGTTTGTTTCTGCTGCTCTTTTTCCTGCTCTTTCCTCTGCTGCTCTTCTTGCTCTCTCCTCTGTTTTTCTTCTTGTTCCCTTTTCTGCCTATCTGCCAGTTCTTTTTCCTGTTTCTCTTCTTGTTCCCTCTTCTATTGTTCCTCTACTTCTTTCTTCTTTTTCTCTTCTTGTTCGATTTGTGCTCTCTGTTGTTTTTCTGCTTGTTCTTTTCTCTGCCTTTCTGCCTGTTGCTTCTTTTGATTTTCCTCCTGTTGCTTCTTCTGATCTTTTTTTATAACAGGAGGCTGGCTTGACTGCTGCCGACCAGGCTCGCTTGAAGACGTCGCTGGGGTTGTTGCCAGTAAATCTAGAGGCAGAGTTTGCAACCTCTGCTCCCTAAGTTTATTGAACTCAGTTACCCCTTCATCATTATATTTCAATCGAGCAAGTTCTCTAGCTTGACCTATTGTTTCGTTTGAAACAAATAGGTCGTCAAACCAATCTTCTTGATGGTCACATTTTGTTAATTTGGCCTGTTCTAATGCAGTATAGGCGTGTTTGTTTGGATCATATAGCCTATTCGGGATAGTGGCTAGGGTTAAGGACTGCATCTTTGTGGCTTCCTTTTCTGCGTGTTTGAGATCATGCAGAGTATAGACACCAATTCTCAAGGGAAAAGGCTAGCCCCTCTTCTTTTCTTTCTTGAGAGTCTGTGTGGTACTCTCTGCCATAATTTGATAGGAGATTTCTCTTGCCAGCAGTTTATCTGGAATATACAAAGGGAGAACATGCAGATTGGCTTGGCTGCCGAAAACCCTAATGTAGGTAAATCTCTCTTCTCCAAACCAACTCGCTACCGTCGGTAAATCAAAGGAAGCTAGGTAGGAGATTCTGGGAATGGGCTTATCAAAAATAGAATAATGAATGGGAACCATAAAGCCATTGCAGATTTGGTACAAATGGTGTTTGTAAGAAGATTTCCACAATTTCTGGTGGTATATATGAATGGGTGAGGGGTCTTGGGGAGTCCACCTCCAACCGAGGACGGGAAACTCAGAATTAAAACATAATGTATCTAAAATGTATGCACTGTAATAAAACAGGGGAATTTTCCTTTCAGTAACAACAGAACCTTTTCTAAAAACATGAACAGCTACGGCTAGCTTATCAGAGAGAATAGTAGCCCAATCCATAATTATGTTGTTTACTGCTGCTTCCATTAGAGGAACCATCTCTATGGTAAAATTAGCAGAGTCATGTAATCCCCATAGCCTACACATCATTATCCCCGCATAACAATAGGGAGAAGCCAAAGAATCGACTGAGTACTTACCGGAAGACTCGTGCTTGTGTTTGGCTGGATTCTGCCTCCAATCCTGGATGGGTTCGGATTCCACTTCATTATCAGCTGCAAATTTCTCCAGGAAGGTCTTGTTATACACTTTCTCTGGCTCAGGCAAATGATACATTTGCCTTAGATGTTCTGGCTTGAACGATCCAAAAATCCTCCCATCTCTGGTGCTAAAAGTTTTGTCGAGGATTGGAATTTCCTCAATTGCCCATCGCACGACGTCTGTGTAGTGG
This sequence comes from Pinus tabuliformis, assembly GCA_031772625.1. NCBI lineage: Eukaryota > Viridiplantae > Streptophyta > Pinopsida > Pinales > Pinaceae > Pinus > Pinus tabuliformis. The sequence goes on along the minus strand of CM062816.1, from coordinate 184,583,067 downwards.
AGAATCTGTTCTCTGGCCACTATCCTATGAAGGAAAGAGTCGGCTAAGTCTTTGAGAGTGGAATCAGACTTGCGAGTGGGATCCACAGTAGCTTTTGTCACTACCTTTTCTGGTTGTTCGGCTTCAATCAAATTATACGTGCCTTGCCATGTAGCTCTGGTAAGACCCGTGCATGTAGTATCTGATATTAAGCCCTTCTTTTTATCTGTGGCAGCTTGTCCTGCAACTGATGTAGTGGCGGAACCCGCGGTCTTCTTAGATTTCTTTCCCATCATGCTCAGGCTTCTGTTGGACGATGAATTCTGCACAAAGGCAAGAAAAACCGTAACATAGAAATATAATAATGAGGACTCATGGTGGGCAAGATATATCAATTGAAGCGTGCTGAGAGATTAACTCTCAAAAATGGTTGCGGATCCAATCAATGAGAAGATATTACAGATATATTAAATGGTCGTTTTAAGGCCTGCTACTCCTTAAATGCTTATTACACCATTATCCGGTTGAATGACTCCCTTAAGCGTGCAATGGATATTTTGGCGGTTGAGCGTAGGTGATCGTTAATCGAAGGGGCAAAACTTTAAATATGAATACATCACCTTGTCCCTCCATTTAACGGCTTTTTCGAAATCCGCGCTCTATCGATCGGATATCAATAATACTTTAGATCTTCAAGCTATGCTTTTTTGAAATTCTGATCGCCGATAGCGATATCGCATCGCTTTAGGAGAATAGGTATTATATAATCATAAGCATAGGATCCTCCCGAACGCCGATTGCGACGTCGCATCGGATTAGCACGAAGAAATATGACAAGGTGCATTTAAAATGGTTTGCCGATTCCCCGATCGCCGATATCGCATCGCGTCGGGGGTAAGACCTGGGCGCCTTATTAATGTGCATGGGATGTGGCCGACTGTCGATTGCGCAATTGCATCGGCTCGGAGTAAATGACTTAAACTGCCTTGACCGCATATGGAGTATCGCCGATATCCGATCGCCGATATCGCGTCGCGTCGGAACTCATGTTATGTGCGTTTTTAAGATGTGTATGAAGTGTTGTCGATCGCCGATTGCGATATCGCATCGGGGGTAATCAATGTGCCGCTTATTTGTATTTCTTATGTCATTGCGATATGCGATCTTGTGATCGCTTTATCGCAATGACAAAGATTTGCCTTATTTCTTTAAAGGGTTTTTTCAAAAAGGGTTTTATGAAATGAATCCATTTGATTATCGGACCTTTTTCGAGCAATAAAAATATTGATACCAATTAAACTTTGAAGGGACCCATTTCATATGTTAATATTTTTTAAGTAAGGATGATATGAAATGGGGGGTTGTTGTAGAGCACAACAATTGGCGATTCGCTGGAAGAACCAGTTATCTCTTTCAAAAATAGAAACATTTAAGCTTTTTTCAAAAATAGAGTTTCAATCAATGGGGAAATTTCTATTTAACTAGATTTCTATATATTCTGAGAAAAATGAAACTATTTTGTTGACTTCCTCTTTTTAAGAAAATAAAAACATTCTAAGCTTAAAAATAGGCCTTTTTTGGTTTATAATGATAAAATAGAATACCTTTCCAAATCAGCCTTTATGGTAAACTCATCTGTCATAGGTAGAGCCTCTGCTGCCAGCAAACATCTATAGTTTCGACAGGGATACCTTTTAACCATGTGATTGTCCATTGTCCCATCCAATTAAGAGTGTGATTAACAGAATGAATTCAAAATATTTTTTCATATTTTGTACTTCATTTCCTTTTTCTTCTTTGTCATTGATAAGATAAAAAGTCATTGTCCTGGTTTGGTGGCGAGCTGTTGACAATGCCACTCACTGATAGTAGTCTAATTGAACAAGCTGGATCGTGATGAGACCCCTTGTCTTGTAATTTCAAGCCATTACCCTTTTTTGGTTTGCAGTATTGGTAATGTCAGATAAACTATTTCTCTATGAACATGGTAAGCAGGCTTGTAATAAGACCTCTTATCTTTAATATCTTATATTTTAGAATTACACTCTGAGTAATCATAAACTTTAGTGAATGGGGTGAACAATCTTCTTCTTAAGAGTAAATGGATGACAGAGTAAGAGTTGAAGATGCTGAGATTGGATTGATTTCTATCTTAGTATGGATAACCTTTAGAGACCAATTTAAAAACAGAAAATGATTTACAATATTTCTATGCTTTGAGAGGAGTTGACAAAATTTGAATTGTGATTTCAGAATACAAAGATATCTAATTTCCTAGAAATTATCCTTTTTGGTTAAAAGTTCTATCATTTTAAAAAAAAATGTTCATACTCGTTCTATGGGACAACTTTTCAAACACAGCAAAAGGTCAATGGGAGACATCTCACAACCTTATTTCCTAAAAATCCTACAAACTATAAAACCCTACTGAAATGAAAGGAGAAGGGGTTACCTCCTTAGTTAAAGAATTTCTTCAAGACAAGGCCATTAACAGGGAGAGAGTCTCTCAAACCTGATAAATCTTGCAATATAAAGGTTGAATGGCCTATCTTCTCACAGATCTGAAATGGTCCAAGCCACAACTTCTGGAACTTGGAGTGTTTACCCTTGTCCTCATGGGCTTTGTCCCATTTCAGAACTAAATCACCGACTTGGAATTGTTTTGAACCGGATGAGACTGAATCAAAAGCTGCTTTGATGACTTGCTAATGTTTGGCATGGATAGCCTTGGCTTTTTCTCTTTCCTCCTCTAATTTTAGAATTTGGTCATGTCTAAACTGAATAGAAGAGGAAGGAGTTTCTTCAATAAACTGTACTAGGGCTAAAGAAGGAAGAACAAGATTTGTGGGTAAGATTGCTTCTTTTCCATAGACAAGATTAAATGGAGAAGTTCCGATAGAAGCTTTTTGTGTTATCCTATCAGCCCATAATGCAAACACTAAGGATTTGTGCCAATTTCTCTGATTTTGTTCGATAGTTCGCTTAATAATTTTAATCAAATTCTTATTAGTAGATTCCGCTAAACCATTTCCTTGGGGATAGTAATTAGTAGAATATTTTAACTTAAATCCTCTTTTAATAGCGAAATCAAACATAGCATTGCCTGAAAAGTAAGATGCATTATCAAAAACAAGAGTGTTTGGGACACCAAACCTGGTAATAATGAATTGGTCTATGAATTCAATGATTGCTTCAGAATTTGCTGTCTTTAAAGGGATTGCCTCAACCCACTTTGTAAAGTAATCGGTAGCAGCAAGGATATACTTATGCTATTTGGAAGATGCTGGAGTAATCTCCCCAATGATATCCAATCCCCATTGCTCAAATGGTTGCTCAATGTTGATTGGTTGCAGAGGGAAAGCTGATTTACGTTGTCTTCCGCTAGCAGTTTGACAATTTAGACATTTCCTTACGTACTCGTGAGCATCTTTAAACAAAGTAGGCCAATAGTAATGTTACACTAAAAAATGTCACCTTGACTACTTACAGTTAGTATGGCTCAAATCAACAAGTCATGCTACCCTCTTAGGCAAGTCTCATGCCTCTGTTATCCATCTCAAACTCAAAGAAGAGAGAAAGTCTTGTAAAAATCATGTTTATCTCTGGGGTCGCAGGTTCTCTCTAGCCTTACCTGCGGGGACGCTGACCATGTTCACAAAATCTGCGTCCATAGACGCTCTGTATGTTAAGGGACAGGTGCGTCCCTCTGTAAAAGGCAAAATGCGCGAGTTTTATCTTGAAAAAGTTACTTGTGGTTACTTCTAGAACATTCTAGAGGTCGGTTTGATGAAATGGATGCGCCTCCAGTTGGTTCATGTATCTCTATTAAGGGGGAACTTATCCCATCAATAAGGGAGCTATCCCACCCATAGAGGGGGATGATCCCATTGATAGTGGACCTGAATAACCTCTTTACAGCACTATAAATGAAGGCATTGAGCCAGAAGGAGGAGAGGTTGGAGCTATACATTTTCTTTGGGTAAATGCTGCAGGATTTAGGTCTTCCATTAGAGCCCTTGTGAGGAGAGATTGTCTTCACTTGATTCTACTTGGGAGAGGGTGAGCTTTGTCAAAGTAGAGGAAAACCCTTGATGGACCCTGGGAGGAACTTGCACAACACCAAGGCCAGGTTGTAAGAGTTTCTTTGTTTCGTTATTAATACAAACTGGTTTATTTTTCTCAATAGCTTGTGTTAATGAGTTATTTCATGTGTTCCTTGGTCTGCATGTTGAATATATGTTTTATTATATGAAATGCAAGTGCTTGGTAATTGTTTGATTGTTTGTGGTTGCAGGAATTGACTTGAAGGAGGAGCTCATCCGGATCGTCAAGAACGGACTTCAACAACAGCGTTTTGGAATAAGGTAAGCCTAAACACTTGTAGTTTTCATGTTGTAAAAGGTGTATTTAGAGAAAGATCACTCCTTTTTGTCTTGTTTGTCATTAGAATGTCTTAGACTTCTAGGAAGGTCAGTCGTGTCCGCACCCTTGACAGATTCCGTGTGACAAATTGGCGACTCCACTGGGGATCGAACCCAGAATCTCTGGTTAGTCAACCTTCTTAGAAGTTGAGCCTGCCGTAAAGTCTCCTTGTTTGAGCAACTTGTCATTTGAGTTGTTTTGGGTCAAATTTCGAATTGCTTGTTTTTAAAGTATTGATTTCCATTTTCAAAAAGGACAAAAAGATTAGAATTTTGTTTTGACTAGTTTTTGGTTCTGCAATAAGCTAGTCCTTGATTTGATTGTGATCAAGTAAAACACCTTAGAAATAATCATTGTTAGTTTTGGCCTCGTTAAGATTGCTTAGAGTAAATTTGCCTTTAGTTTGCTTATGAGTGCATTTTCATAGATTTTAAGAGTTTTTAAGATTGTTTTTTGGTTATATTAGATTTATTTGCTTTATTAAAAGAAAAATACAAAAACATCTTCTTAAAAGTCTTGTTTCAAGTAGCTTTTTGTTTTCAAAAGAAGAAAAGAGTTTTTTTCGTGCATGTAAAGAGAAGTTATGTTTTTATGCTTGGAAAAGAAAAACGAATTGTTTCTTTGATTGTCTTCAATTAAGAAGTTGCTTTTATAAGGATTGCATTCTCTCAACTTTTTAGTTAAGCAATTCATCGAAAAAGTAAAGTAGTGGATAAATCATTTTAGGTGCATTTTGTAGTGGTTTCGAGTCGAGTCAACATACCACTAGTTTCACTTCCATCACCTTTTGACTTAAGAAACAACCTTAAAAGTAACGCTTAAATTAAAATCAATCTAGTAATCTTTATTTTTCTAGGGCTCTGAAGCACCAACATAGCTTAGGCTAGGGTCTTGGAGTAGGTGAGTACTTAACTCTCCAAGACTACAAAACCAAACAGATAGTCTATCTTGAGTAGAACAAATCCAATTGTTTCAGTTACATTCTGGGAAAGCTCCTCTTAAAGGAGAAACACGAGCTCGTGTCCGAACCAGTGAGGGGATCATTCCTCCCTCGTTGGGAACGACGCCAGGCAGTACGTATTACAAACGGTAAACCTCGGATTAACCATTGTCGAGGAGCCAGGGGTCACTTATCGGTAAACCTTGGATTGTTGTCAAGGAGCCGGTAAGGGGATTGGAGCTTGCTACTCTGCCCTTGCGTGCTGTCGGAGTTTAGACTGTTCCCCCAGGTGTAATTGTTGTGATTGGTAACCTTAGTGGCCATAATATCTAGGATTCTACCCAAGGTGACGGTGGAGGGAAGGTCCCACTGTACCTGGAGCAGACGTCGGTTATACTCACTTGGATTTTCTGGGGGGTTCGCTTCACTTCGAGACGGTTAAAGTGGAGGAACTTGGTCCAGTCTATTCATTAAGCAGGTTGCCGGGGTAACTGTTCCACCCACTATTTCTGTACTGAATCCTGCGAGGTTGGGCCTAATCACCAACTAGCGCTTTTGGTCCGGAAGACTACTGTTTGTGTGTGGTTTGACGCTCTAGATTATTTAGGCGTGTGCTTCAAATTTGATTGGTTCTTTAGAAGACTTTAGGTGGTTTGATTTGAAATTTTTTACTTTGATTTCGTGTGTTGTAGTTAAAATCTTTAATTGTGGCGGAATTACCGAGACAGTCCCGTAGACTTCGGGGCAAGTCTCCTGAGATTGTTACCGGGATAGATTTGTTAAGAAAACTCCGTAAATCGCGGGGTGAATCTCCTGAAAACATTCCGGGTCATTTAGAAGGGTTAAAGGTCCTTGTAACTCCTCCTAGTGGCAGTAGAGTAGGTTCACCTGAAGAAGGAGAATCTTCTTTGGTAGTCCATCCAGATTACCAAAGATTAGAAACAGGTTACAATCCCGAAGCTGTTACAGTTTCCGAGCTTGCTGGTAGTTTTTCATCTGCCAGTGAAACAGGCGAAGAACCTGAAATTTCAGAACCTGTTACTCCAACTCCTAGTGTTCCTGATTCACCAAGAATAGAAAGAATTATCACCGAAAATCTTCCTGTTGGATTAATTGCTATAGAAGAACTTGTTCCAGAGGAAGAAATAGGCGTTTCTGATTCTGAAGATCTAATTACCCTTGATCTAAGGGAGCGTGAATCCATCTTTTACAGTCCTCCTAGAAGTGAGTCTTGGTACCTTGCATTAACCAATTTTTTAGACAACTCAGTAGGTTTTTCTACACCTCGTACTCCGGTTCCACCTAGAGGAATTCATTCTCCTGTAAATATGTCTGGTCAGTCGTCTGTGTTTTCACAAAGTCCTGAATCATTTTTACATGGCGGTCCTTCTGTTCCTACTGGGTATCAGTCACTTTCTGGTACCTTTGCGGGAGCATCTCCTCAACCTGTTGATCATGGGTTATTAGTTGGAAACAGTGGTAATGTACCATTGAGTATAGGTGAAGTTTATATGATGTCAGGTTCAACTCCCATTAACCAACCTCAAGGTGGCCAATTACCGCCTGGGGGGCAACCTTCGTTAATGCCTGGGGGGCAACCTCAAGGTACTTCATTTGTGACTGGGGGGCAACCTCAAGGGTATCAACCCCAAGGGTATCAACCCCAGCCTCAATACGTACCCCAAAGTCAACCTCAGTATCAGTATCAACCTCAAGGATGGCAACCTCAAGGATGGCAACCCCAAGGGTATCAACCCCAAGGGTATCAACCTCAAGGATACCAACCTCAAGGTCAAGGTCAACCCCAGTATTCGTATTTACCTCAAGGTTATCAACCTACGGGTCAATACCCTGGTCAAGGTTATCAACCACCTCAAGGGCAATCATATGGGACTACACCTTACAGTTATCAACCCTATCCTCAATACGGCTATGGATCTCAGTATCCTCAACCTGTTACGAGTCAATACCCTGGAATGTTAACATGGGATCCGTCACAGGGTCAACAGATGTCGCAACCAAGTATACAGTCGGTACCTCAAGCAGGACAACCTGCAGTTCCTGGTCCACCCCAGCAACCGCAACCTGTCCAGTCAAGTGTTCAGACCCCTGTAACTTCTGTAGTTACTCAGCCGCCAATTGCACCGAGTACTCCACCTCACACGGCTGCAGCAACTACCGCTTCATCTACCATGCTTACATCTGGAGTATCGGCAGCTCCGGTTTCTACTGTCCCTGTAACCACTCCTCAGACATCTGTACCGTTGTCTGGACCCACGGTTCAAACCACAGTCCAGATGCCTGCAGGTCAACCTGGTACAAGTACGGTTGTTACTACTCAACCTCAATTTGTTCAACCTCCGTACCAGGGACAGTATCAACCTGGTCAAGCTGCCCAACAACCGGTTTACCAGTATCAACCGTATCCTGGGTACAATTATCAACCACCTCAACAACCCCAGTACGGTCCGGTTAATCCTGGTTTTCCAGGAGGATATAATATCCCCAATGCGAATCCTGTTCCTAGTTATCCTGGATATCCTCCTCCTGGGGCTGGTATTGTGACTCAGAGTTTCAGAGATCCTAACCGGCAGTTACCATTTATTGCGACTTTAGATTTACCCGACTTGACGCGCCTAACGAACGATCCAATTCAATATCTTCCGTTCTGGCCGCCAATGCCAAATAAGTTGCCCAGCGATATACCCAAGTTCGAAGGTAAGTCTGGAGAGGATCCGTCTAATCACGTGATGACTTACCACCTCTGGTGTGCATCAAATTCCATCTCAGATGATTCTATCCGCTTACGTCTTTTCCAGCGTACACTCATTGGTCTCGCAGCCAAGTGGTACATTGAGTTGCCACGGGCTTCTTTTTACAACTTTAGCCAGTTAGCTACTTCATTCTTAACTCATTTTCAGTTACCAGTCAGATACGATAATGGTACGGAATTATTAACTTCGCTAAAACAATCGACATCCACGTACATTTCTGATCACATCCATGAGTGGAGACGTCGAAGGAGATTAGTGAAAGTTTTTATCCCGGACCAAATTTTAGCTGAATGGTTTGTAAAATCATTATTACCAAGAATTACTGAAGATGTAGCTAAGGCCGGCGTAGTTACTGAGGAGCAAGTCATTGCTCAGGCACAATACCTTGACTTAGTTTACACTCAGTCGGGTACGTTACACGAGAAAATTCCGGATCTTCCAAAGTCAAACCAAATCGCTGCTGCTCCTTCGGGATCTCATGCCGCTGATGGTATGATCGGTATCGTGACTACGAAGAGTAAGAAGAAGTCTTCCAAGACCTCCAATACTCCAATTATCACTTTGCCTGATTCTCCGACAGGAGAGTCTTCTCCTCCTGAACTTACCGCCGACATTCACGCTGTAGAGTCATCTACGGCCAAATCCAAAAACGGTGGAAAGAAGAAAGGAAAGAAGAAGGCTAAAGCAGACAAGGCTCCAAAGGAGAAAACGGAAAAGTCGGAAACTAATGACGAAAAGCGCAAACCTCGTTATCCTTGTCTCATTTGTGAAGAAGATCATTTTACGAGAGACTGCCCTCATCGGGCCGAGGTAGTGAAAATAGTTAAAGGTTCTCCGACTCCTGCTGTGTTAAAGAATCCATTCCCCGAGCAGGAAAATAAGATGATAGGTTCTTCTTCGAATGCCAGTGAAGAACCCATTTTGATGATGTCTCATGTCAGGATTGCGACTCGATCGCAAGATTATGGTAGTAAGGCTCCTGTTGATGGTAAAGAAGCAGAATCTTCTAACTCTAACCCATCAACCTCAGCTCCTGGTTCCGATCCACTACAGATCGAAAAACCTAACCCAGACTTAGTGATTAAGCCGCCCGCCAAGGGTGTACTTCGAAGGTCTGCTTTCAATCCACATGCGAGAGCAGCCCAGAATTACAACATTGTTGAAGACTTAGCTGTTTCACCTTCAGCAATGTCGGCACTCGAAGTGCTGCAATCATGTCCAGCGCAACGAAAATTGCTTTTGTCGGCTATTGGAGCTGTCGATGTTCAGGACCCGAACCTAATGATCTTTGATCTAGAAAGTAGTACACCGCGTCTCCCCCATCAAATGGCTTTCCAAATTCCAGTGATAGTCAAAAACAGGCCTATTCATCGGACTGTGATTGATGAGGGAGCTTCTACGTGTATTATGTCGATTCAATGTTGGAGATCGCTTGGTTCTCCTTCGTTGAACCAATCCCCCACCATCCTTAAGGCCTTTGATGGCCGTGGGTTCCGTCCGTTTGGTATTCTACAAGAATTGCCTATAGGGGTCGAAGGTAAAACCGTTAGTCTGGATGTGGAAGTGGTTGATGCCCCTCTAGACTACAACCTTCTTTTGGGTCGAAGTTGGTCATATGCTATGACAGCGGTCGTTTCATCGGTCTTCAGAGTCATTAAGTTTCCACATAACGGTAAGATCGTGACTATTGATCAGCTGACATACTTTTCATCCGACCCAACCTCTTTAGAAACTATCCAGCATGTTGGTAAAACGACAATCCCTTATAGGGACATTGGTGTAGGTTTAGTTAAGGATTCCGGTTTACTGGGAACTTTTCCTCTCCCTCCACTCAATGCAGACCCTTCGTTCGCAACAATTCATATGATCACGTCAGAAAACATTATTTATGATGATCCTTGGTATGTTCCCTCTGACTCTGAGCTAGACTCACTCGGTGATGTTATGCCGTTGAGTCCGTATGAGATTGCTTATGAAGCTCTTATGTCTTTTACCGACTTTCATTCAACCGACCAAATGAATGTGGTCAGTGAAGAGTCACTTTTCACCTCACCCTTAGAACGGATAACGTTTCCCGAAGAAGTGTCATCTGACGAACAACTTCGCGAAATCCTAAGTGTAGATGATCTACCATGGGACGATCTCCATCACAGATCTTCGTTTTTACCTAAGGATGATGCCTTTGAAAATGATTTTTCATCTATCTTTACCGCTGAATATGTCAAAGACGCTCAGGATCCAACGAAACATTCTGATTCAGAGCTGAATTTAGGGAATATTTCTCGTACTATTCCCATTGATATTTCAGTGAAGCCCGGAATCAAGGAGAACATTCATATAGGTGCCGCATGTACTGACGAAGAAATTGAAACTTACAAGGCCCTATTCCAAGAATTCCGCGACGTGTTTGCCTGGTCCTACGAAGAAATGCCAGGAATCGATCCTGCCATTGTTGTTCATGAAATCAAAACCTACCCGGATGCTAAACCCATTCGGCAACGGTTGCGTCAGATTCACCCTCGAAAAGCAGCTGCAATCAAAGCCGAAGTCGAAAAGCTGTTGAAAGCAGGTTTCATTTATCCGATCCCGTTAACGGATTGGGTATCGAATATTGTTCCCGTCAATAAAAAACAAGGAACAATAAGAATCTGTATCGATTATAGGGATATCAATCGAGCTTGTCCAAAAGACAACTATCCTACGCCTTATATCGATCAAATTATTGATGATTGTGCCGGAAGTGAGATGTTTTCCTTCATGGATGGTTTCTCAGGTATAATCAAATCAATATTCTACCTGCCGATCAACCAAAAACGGCATTCATTTGTCCATGGGGGACATTTGCTTATTGCAAATTACCTTTTGGCCTTAAGAATGCCGGTGCTACTTTTCAACGGGCCATGTCTTATGCATTTCATGACATCAAGCACATTGTGCAACCCTATCTCGATGATTTGCCTGCTCATTCTTTACACCGAGCTGATCACCTTGTCCATTTACGAGCAATCTTTATGAGGTGTAGGCATTATCGAATTCGGTTGAATCCCCACAAGTGTGTTTTCTGTATAGAAACAGGTCGATTGCTGGGATTTGTTGTTTCCAAAACCGGCATTCGCGTCGATCCCTCGAAAGTCGAGGCTATCATCCAATTGCCTCCTCCTTCGAGTTTGCGCCAACTCCAAAGCTTGCAAGGGAAAGCAAACTTTTTACGCCGATTCATCCCTAACTACGCCGAGGTCACTAAAGGTTTTACACGGTTGTTGAAACAGAACGTACAATTCTTTTGGGACGAGATTGCTCAACAATCTTTTGATGCACTGAAACACGCGTTGACCCATGCACCGTTATTGCATCCTCCCAACTACAACCAGGACTACTTCTTATACCTCGCAGCTTCGCATTCCACCATTGGAATGGTGTTAGTTCAAGAAGATGAATTCAAGGCAGAGCATGTGATATATTACCTTAGCAGAACCTTAAATCCAACTGAGTTAAAATATTCGCATGTGGAGAAATTGGCCCTGGCAGCCGTTCAAGCTGTCCAGCGTTTTCGTCACTACATTCTTCTCCGCAAAACTACTGTTATTTCGGATTGCAACCCTATGATTTATATCTTGACAAAACAACTGCTAGGGGGCAAGTACTCTAAATGGATCGTCATCCTGCAAGAGTTCGACTTGGAGTTTGAGAAGTCCAAGTCTAAGAAATCTTTAGTCTTCGCGGAATTGATGTGTGATTTCCCGAGTGCTGACACAGAGACTGTGGCAGAGGAGTCCATTGCGGACGAATCTTTGTTTCTTATTAGCACTGTAGATCCGTGGTATGGGGATATAATCATCTATCTCCAAACCCAAACCTTTCGGCCTGAAACTTCCAAGGAAAACCGTCGAAAAATTCGGTTTCAATCCCAGCAATACAGAATTATTGGAGATACACTTTATCGCCTGGGGGCAGACTTAGTTTTTCGACGTTGTTTAACTCACGATGAGGCTGAGAGAGTTTTGAATGATTGTCACTCTGGAGCATGTGGCGGTCATATGTCTGGGTATGCCACAGCTCAGAAGGTGTTGCGCGCTGGCTATTTCTGGCCGTCTATGTTTAAAGATTGTATCCTTGCCGTCAGAAAATGCCACAACTGTCAAGTGTTTGATCGCAAGATGCGCGCTCCACCTGCTCCTCTCCACCCTATAATTGCCGCTGGTCCATTCGCCAAATGGGGCATTGACTTTATTACTTGTAACCCTCACTCGGCCGGGGGGCATGCGTATATCATCCTTGCGGTTGATTATTTTACTAAGTGGGCCGAGGCGATGCCTACATTCGACGCAAGCGGCAAGACAGCTGCACTTTTCGTATTCAATCATATCATAACTAGGTTTGGTGTCCCACAAGCAATCATTACGGACCATGGAAGCCATTTTCGAAATGTCATGATGACTGAACTTACAAGCCAGCTTGGTTTGCGCCACGATAGCTCTACACCTTATTATCCGCAAGCCAACGGTTTGGTTGAGTCAATCAACAAAGTTCTAGTCGTCATGATTCGACGGATCATTGGTATCCATCGAACGAATTGGCATAACATGTTATTTTCGGCACTATGGGCATATCGAACTTCAGTGAAAAATTCAACAGGTTTCACCCCTTTTCAGCTAGTTTATGGCTTAGAAGCTGTGTTACCTATTGAGTGCGAAATCCCATCACTTCAAATGGCTGTCGAATTACTTCCAGCTACTTCCGAAGAGGAGAAACGGTTGTTATACTTAGCTAAATTAGATGAGACTCGACGTGACGCTACTTTAGCTATCGAGACTCACGCGAAACGAATGAAAGCTCAGTACGATAAAAATGTAACCCCTCGAAGTTTTTCGGAAGGAGACCTAGTACTATTATATGATCAAGCGAACGATAAGCTAGGTGCTGGAAAATTCGTTCCCATGTGGCATGGGCCCTACATTGTAAAGCGAAAGCTAGCAAAAGGGGCTTATGAGTTAGTTGATTTTGATGGGGACTCTTTGGGCAAACCCAGAAATGGACTTTACCTAAAGAGGTATTATGCTTAAAATGATGGATGGAGAAATTTTTAGATAGGTTAGATTTCCTTTCTAGCTAGCAAGTGTGTTAGTTTAGTCAGTGTGCTTAGCTTAGCAAGTGTGGTTTTTCGTCATTATTTTGGCTCATCTTGGTTTTACTCTTGATATTGTAGATGTCGACGCCTCTCCAAACATACATTGGATTTGCTGATGGTGCTTGTCGTAGTACACGGAATATCTCTTCCGCAGCTTGGGTTATCTATTCGCCCTCTGACGAGTTAGTTTCTATGCATGGGGTAAGCCTCGGTCAAACAACGAATAACATTGCAGAATACAGTGCAGTGGTTGAATTATTATCCGAATCTATTTCATTTGGAATTCGACGTTTGATAGTGAGGTTAGATTCTGAACTTGTTGTATTACAGCTTAATAGAGTTTATGCCATTAGAAATCCTGTGTTATTAAGGTTGTTTTTGAGAGTGCGTCTCTTGGAACGTGAATTTGATTACATTGAATATCAACATATTCCAAGGTCTTTGAATACATTAGCAGATGCAATTGCTTCTCAAGTGTTGGACAGACATTTATAATAATCATGCAAGTAAATTTAAAGACATTTCATCATACATGTTAAACAAGATAAGCCGATAATAGTGATATATAGATATAGATAGAAGTGTGTCCAAAAATATATACATCGTCTTCGATCATAGGTTTAACACACCTTATGATCGGCAAAATGATAGTGCAAAAAGTCAAAAATGTCACATGTGACTACAAAAGTGACTAGTCAATCACTGGTGGTGCTCTCTGTACGACACCACTGCGCGGGCTATCTTGCGCAGAAATCTCCTAAACGGTCCAGGGACTGCAACCACGAAGCGCTGAAGCCTCATTGGAATATCATCCATAGTAGTCTCAGGTATATCTGCCGTGAGACGCTCTAGATCATGCTCCAAATCGGCTAGTACTTCTGCTGTCGCATCCTGTAAGGCCGGTGCCGGTGCAGCTGGATGTCGTCTGTCGTAAGGCCGGAGATTGGCTGGACGCTGTGGTCCAACATCTGCATTTTTAAAATTTTACTGTTACTTTGAGACGATATATATGAAAAATAAAAAATACATAATTAGAAAACTTGTGAAAATGAAAGTACCTCTGTCATCCCATTGTTCTCCCTGTGGAAGAACCATGTCCGGATCACCTCTGAAATCCATTCCGGCATATGGAAAGTCTTGTATCACAAAAAGCTGGCCCTCTAGCCAGTCGAAGTAACTGTCTGAGAATCGAACCACTGCAGCACCCTCGTCAGGATGCCGGGCCATCACCGCAACCCATCGAACAAGCTTTGGCTCCCGAGGACCCAAGTCATCAACAGTGAGTTGCTGAGGGATCAGCATAGGAACTCTCTCCAAGGCAAAGCTCACGACTAGAGGCCCATATCCAAAAGTCTTTAGTCGTCCGTTCTTTGCCTTGGTTAGTTGGCTCTTCATATGAGCCGACACAGCTTCGCACCAGTTGAAGATGGTGCCTTGGTAACAGTCAACTGCCATCCGCATTTGGGATCCGGAGGCAATGTGCAAGGCGGCCGCGCCACAAATCCTAGTGACCGTAAATGCAATAACTCTAAGTTCCGCCAGAGCGATGTGCTTTATCTCCACGCCTTTTTTATGGCGAGTCCCTGGTCTGCACCACTCCTCGCGGAGATCATCAAGGGATTGGCCACCCGGCCTGGTCCCCGCAAGGTTGAGTTGCTCACCTCTGTTTGGCAAGCCAGTGAGAAAGTATACATCCGAGGGCTCTATCTCGAGCTGGTGCCCTCCAATGTAAAAGCATTGATCTTGAACGTTCCATCGCTCAACTAGCCATTCCAAAAATCTTACCTGGCCCCTCATGCCCGGTATGGTCCAATATTTGTACAATCCACATGTTCTTAAGGCATCCAGAGAGGGTTGGTGGTTAATCGCAGCTTCATCGTCTTCTACGTGCTCTCTCTCTCTCCAGTCTAACATGTTTTGGGCCCTGCACATCAAAAGAGTCAATTAGAAATTAATTTGAGAAAATTTGGTGGTTTTTTGAGAGAGTTAGGGTTTTGAAATGCGCCCTTTGCGGAAGACGCACCCCGGCTTTTTAGCACAGGGCGTCCGGACGCAGCTCGCCTGAAGGCGGACTGCGTCCCCAGACCTTTTTCCCGTGTGAGAAAAAGTCGGGGGACGCGGCTCACCCGAAGGGCACCTGCGTCCGCCGAGGGGCGCATTTTGAACCCAAAACCCCCCCAAAAAATGAAACAGAGACCAAAAACAAAAAACTAAACGGATAAAAATGAAGAGTGGGATGTGTAAAATACCTCGGTGAAGCGGCGTTCGATTCCGACGGTCAGATTTTCCGCAGCAACCACGGGAAGTTTCTTGTCAAAAGCTCCTTTTTCAACCTCAACAGTGAAACGGTAAAAATGACATGGTAAAAGGTCTTTTTATAGGTTTTTTGGATGAATTAGTTCATTTTTTACCATGAAAAGATGTTTTCAAATGTATTTTTGCCTATTTTAAACAGGTATGAGTAATGTGTCGCTTTTGTGCAGGACGAAGGGATTTCAAGGGAAATTGTAATTTTTCACAAACAAAATTTCAGAGTCATCTTTTAAGCCCTTTTCTGACTCCTAAAACATGAAAAGATCGCCGAGTGTTTCTTTTTCACTCGTTAAAACGGAATTAAAAGACGGTCCCCTTTTAGCTCTTTTCTGACCGCAAAATCAGGAAAAGATTGCCGGGTTTTTGTCGTTTCAAACTCGATAAGGAAATAAAACGACGTGTCTTTGATCGCTTTTTACTTTTCAGGTCAACGATACTATTATGAAAGTACTCCTTGGTCGCAAGATCAAGCGGTTCCCCCAGGTATTATTTTATACTTTTTCGGGCTTGAGGGACACAAATATACGAAAAAGTTCAACGTGGAGTTTCCTTAAGTTTTTCAGACTCTCTAAAATTGAAAAACGCCGAGTTTCTCCTATACTGGGCTCGTTAAACTTTTACAGTAAAGGACCTGTTCAATTACAAACAGGAACGAACCACTCCTTCCTAGGGTTCGCATTTAAACTAGGTTGGACTCGTCCGAAGGATGAGCTTATAATCAAGCATATGTTATCCTCCTCAAGCTTGTTAAAAATAAAGAGGTACTTGCCAGAAATGGTGGGGGAAAAAAGAGAAGAATGAACCTATTTGTCACCTTTTGCCTCAGAAGAAACTTTATTACCGCTCTTGAACACGACACTTTTCATTCACCTGGGTTGGGAAATCTTTTACCTCACAGTTGACTAAATCACTTTGAAAATCTTTAACCGGGTTCAGGGATCAACTTTGAGTTATTCGTCACCAAACCATCTGTTGTGTCGTTATGTGTTCAAGAGGTCTGCAAGCAAAACTTTCATCTGCAAAATACTTGTCATCCATTGACCATCCCTGAGTCAGTCCTTACAGCAACATTTCTTCAACTTGAACAATGATTTCGTGTTGCGGGCTTGCCTGCAACGGGTCGCTTTCTATCGACATCGACACATTATCTAGAAAGATGACTTAGGAATCGACAGTACCTTGAAGTCTGCATGCATCAATGGCAGGTTTCTCGCCTTTGACGTCAGTTTACATCATTGACTTTCGATCAGAGGATTCCGTGAAGTGTTCGACATCAAAACATCTATTCACATTTCACGGGTTGTGCTTGGTACTTTGAGAACCATTGACATTACTGGTGGTTTCTCTCACACTTGTTAACAGTTTACATCATTGACTGGTAATCAAGTGGTTTCTACCATGTTCGACATCGAATCATTTAATCACATGACTAGAATCGTACCAATTCGGGAAGTAGAAGTGAAGACCCTGGATCTAGTTTCTACCATCCAGGCTGCGAGGAGTTTTGTATTCATTGTCTATGTAGACTTATCATAAACAGATGGCTGCGTCCATACTGTGTCTACAAAAGTCTATAAAAATAATGTACTGCAAGATCATTCCTGTATTAGGATAGTTAGTCCATTAGTTAAAGTTTTGAATCTGAGTATGGGAATGCCTACCTCAGTGATGATATAATCTTATCCATGTATTTTGTGTTGAAAATTGCAGGTTCCAACCAGGCCATCCACAAGGCAATCCTTGAAATGATAAAGCGCTTCACCCTTCCTAGAATTACAAAACCCTATTCTATTCCAGGCTTCGCACTTTAGGGGGCAATCTGTTACACTAAAAAATGTCACCTTGACTACTTACAGTTAGTATGGCTCAAATCAACAAGTCATGCTACCCTCTTAGGCAAGTCTCATGCCTCTGTTATCCATCTCAAACTCAAAGAAGAGAGAAAGTCTTGTAAAAATCATGTTTATCTCTGGGGTCGCAGGTTCTCTCTAGCCTTACCTGCGGGGACGCTGACCATGTTCACAAAATCTGCGTCCATGGACGCTCTGTATGTTAAGGGACAGGTGCGTCCCTCTGTAAAAGGCAAAATGCGCGAGTTTTATCTTGAAAAAGTTACTTGTGGTTACTTCTAGAACATTCTAGAGGTCGGTTTGATGAAATGGATGCGCCTCCAGTTGGTTCATGTATCTCTATTAAGGGGGAACTTATCCCATCAATAAGGGAGCTATCCCACCCATAGAGGGGGATGATCCCATTGATAGTGGACCTGAATAACCTCTTTACAGCACTATAAATGAAGGCATTGAGCCAGAAGGAGGAGAGGTTGGAGCTATACATTTTCTTTGGGTAAATGCTGCAGGATTTAGGTCTTCCATTAGAGCCCTTGTGAGGAGAGATTGTCTTCACTTGATTCTACTTGGGAGAGGGTGAGCTTTGTCAAAGTAGAGGAAAACCCTTGATGGACCCTGGGAGGAACTTGCACAACACCAAGGCCAGGTTGTAAGAGTTTCTTTGTTTCGTTATTAATACAAACTGGTTTATTTTTCTCAATAGCTTGTGTTAATGAGTTATTTCATGTGTTCCTTGGTCTGCATGTTGAATATATGTTTTATTATATGAAATGCAAGTGCTTGGTAATTGTTTGATTGTTTGTGGTTGCAGGAATTGACTTGAAGGAGGAGCTCATCCGGATCGTCAAGAACGGACTTCAACAACAGCGTTTTGGAATAAGGTAAGCCTAAACACTTGTAGTTTTCATGTTGTAAAAGGTGTATTTAGAGAAAGATCACTCCATTTTGTCTTGTTTGTCATTAGAATGTCTTAGACTTCTAGGAAGGTCAGTCGTGTCCGCACCCTTGACAGATTCCGTGTGACAAGTAACCAGCATGAATAATTTTGTGAGTTGTTGTGTCAGCACCGAAATGTCCTCCTGCTGGTCCATCATGTAACTCCTGCAAAACCTTTTGGGCTTCAGGTTTCTCAAGGCATCTTAACAAGATAGAATCATAATTCTGTCTAAAAAGCACGTCATCAATGATTGTAAAATTCTTCGCTTTTAATCTAATGGCCCTTTTGTTTTTGTAAGACAAATTCGGAGGTGCATAACCATTCTTTAAATAAAAGATTAAATCTGCATATTGAGATCCAGAATCAGTAACACTTATCTGATTAATTTCTTGAGTTTGATCTGTATCGCTTGATTCTGGAATGTTGGATGCTCCTGCCAATATCCTGCAAAAACCTTGGCCCCTAACAATCTTTGCTGGCTTAATTTCTAAGTCATATTCTTGAAGAGCTGTGACCCAATTTGCCCTTTTTTCACCCAGCTCTTTTTGGATTAATAGTTGCCTAACTACTGGGAAAGGAACTATCACTTTTGTGTGGGTTTTTAAAAGGAAGGGTCTATAATGTTTGACCGCTTTAAATACAGCAAAGGCTTGTTTTTATACATCGGAGTAATTTAATTCGGCACCCTGAAGATTTGAGCTGAAGAATGAAATGGGTGCTTCCAAATTGTGAGCATTTGGCTGCGTGAGAACTGCAGCATAAGACACATCGGATGCAATGGTATACAATGTAAAACGATTAGAAAAATTTGAAGTATTCAAGGCTGGGGCATTGATTATTGATTGCTTGATTACATCAAAAGCTTGCTTTTCTTCTGATCCCCACTTGAAGACTGAATTCTTCTTGATCATTGTCTGAAGTGGTAATATAATTTGAGAAAAATATGGAACAAATTGTTTAACAAAATTAATCTGGCCTAAAAATGACTGCATCAACTTTTTATTGTGTGGGAAAGGGATTTCAGAAATTTCCTTGATCCGATCAGGATCGATATAAATGCCATCTTTGGATACAATAAAGCCTAAGAGTTTTCCTTGATCAAGAGCAAAGAAAGACTTTTTTGGGTTCAGAGAAATACCATATCTTTTGCATCGCTGAAAGATTCGATTTAAGTCATGCAAATGATTATACCTCTTCTTAGAATATACAGTAATATCGTCCAGATAGACGACTACTGTTCGATTAATCAACCCTCTAAAGGCTATATCCATAGCTCTCTGGAATGTCGCTCCTGCATTTATAAGTCCGAAAGGCATTTTCTGATATGCATATGTTCCCCATTTAGTTCTGAATGTGGTTTTAAGTTGGTCATCAAGATGAACCAGAACTTGGTTATATCCTGAGAATCCATCAAGAAAGGACATTAATTCAAAGCCTGCTACTGATTGGAGTATTTGCTCCATAGTAGGTAATGGAAAGTTATCTTTCAAGCTTGCTTTGTTCAGGTTTCTGAAATCAATACAAATTCGAATGTCGCCATTTTTCTTTCTGACTGGCACCATATTAGAGACCCAGTTTGAGTGTCGGACAAGGAAAATAATCTTGGCTTTCAAGAGCTTGTTAAGTTCCGACTTTATCTGGCTCTCTAAATTTGGATGTATTTTTCTTAACTTTTGCTGAATCGGTTTCTGATCAGGAAGCATAGGAATGGTATGCTGGATAATAGATGTATCATATGTCTTCAAATCATCATACTTCCAAGCAAAGACCTGTTTGTTTTTTCTTAACAGTTTGATGAATGCCTCCTTTTCTTCCAAGGAAAGTCCTAATCCTAAATTGATGTTTTGAGGAGCATGGTCAGTACCTAGATTTATCAATTCAAACCTAAGGGTAGAACTTTGAAGCTTTGCATTAATTACAGGTTTAAACCTATCTTTGATATCATAAAGATCTTCGAGCTTTACCACTGGTTTAGGAATTGAATTTTCTTGAGGTGTTTCTTTCATCTGTAGATCATGGTCATTTTCCTCAATAATTTGATTGTCATAGGACTTTTCAGAAGTGAGAAATTGCAAAATATCTTCATCATGATTAAATACTCTCCAATTAGTGACATTGTCAGGAATTGAAAGCCTAAAAAGAAATTCTACGGAAAATCTATCAAGGTTGTAGTCTTCAGAAGGTAGAAGCTTGGAAGCTACATTGGCTAGTAGGTCGGCTGCCGAGTTTTGCGACCTAGGAATGGAGGAAATGTTAAATGCTGAAAAGTGTGAGGTAAGATACTGTACTAGCGATTGATAATGCTTGAGGTGATTTGAAAGACAATGAATTGAATTCCTCACCTGTTTAACAATGATTTCCGAGTCGCCGAATACTTTTAGATATTGCACTTTAAGGCCGATTGCTTTATATAATCCCTGGACTAAAGCTTCATATTCGGCTGTGTTGTTGGTGCAGTCAAATTCTAACCTACAAGACAGCATTGTCTTTTCTCCTTGTGGACTAACCAAAATGCAACCTGCTCCTGAGCCCTCGCTGGACTTAGAGCCATCAAAATATAAAGACCAAAATAAAGGAGTATTAACAAAAATATTTACATTTTCCTCAGCATCATTAAAACATCTAGACTTATCAGTTTGTGAAAAATTTTCAATCTGAGATGTAAAATGATTAACTGAAAAAGGAGATGGTTGGGCAAGAAAGTTGCCAAAGAATGACTCTGACGAATAATTCCCCAAAATGTTGTTGTTGAATGCTACAGGTTGGTTTTCTTGCTCAAATTCAGTAACTGTGTGGGTCATGTGTTTCTCTCGATCGATCCTTATTTGATTTGGCTTCCCCTTGTAGGGAAGCCACATATGTGACCAATCTGTGGAAATATACCCATGCAACTTTTCGGACCAATCCCTACTCAAAATTAAACCGTAGAATTCAGGTATGTCAGCTATTAAGATGTCAATCCTCTGTACAATTCTGGGATCGGCAGACAACCTGATGGTTACGGAATTAATTTCTCCCACAACCTGCACTTTGGTCCTGTCCAACTGTACAATATGAATAGCGGATTTCTAGGGTTCAATGTTCAGTTTAGAGAAAACTGAAGCTGGCATTATGTTGGATGATGCCCCTGAATCAATTAGACAGTTGTGCAGGTTTCTGTTATAAATCTCATAGGTCAGCAGGAAGGGTGGAGTATGAGAATTCGATCTATCTCCAATTAGAACTGAATCGGTAGCTTCAACCATACCTGGAGGAGGTTGGCCTGAATCATTAGCAGCTTTTGCACTGGGAAGGGGTATAGAGGGAACAGCATTCAATTCTTTGAGAAGTAGTTTTTGTTGATGCTTTAATTTACTAAGCTCAAACATAGTTATGTTTGCCTTAGTTTTCTTCATGTCATCAACAATGTTATATTCCATTAAATCGGATACCACTAATGTTTTGGATGTTGAAGGAGAATTAGAAGTTGAAGGTTGGTTTTGCGGAACTACTACAGGCGACTTATTTGGGGGAACTTTTTCCTTTGTTGTGGTAGCACCTGCACTCCTTTTCTTTGAAGTTGCCTGGGCAGGTTCAGAAGTACTTTTACTTCTTGTAGTAACTGGGAAGGCTTCTTCTTCATTATCGGTATCAGAATTAGGGAGTATAAAATCCCACATTCCGTGGCATTCGGCTACTTCTTCTTCATCATCAGTTTGTGAGGTTGTTTCCTCTTCCTCTTCTTCTTGCTCTGAATCTGCGTTAGATATAACATTAGGTGGCTTTGTTTCATTTTTCTTAAAAGTCCTAAATGGTCTTTTGTTTGAGGTTTCGGCCACCTGCTTCTTTATTTCAACCATTTCATTAGACAAAGTTTTCAGGACTTTTTGTAAATCTTCCATGTCATATGGATCCTTTGGGGTTTTCTTCTTGGAATCTTCTTTAAATGAGACTTTTTTGGCTTTTCTGTCTTCCAAAGCAGCTTTCTTCTCTAGAGCATTGATGCGCTTTTCCACAGCAAGTGCTTCTCTCATGTTTTCAGCTAAGGTAGGTTTCCCGGCCCTGTCTACAAAAATGGCTATGTTGGCAGGTAGGGTTGTAATATACCATTCGCTTCGAATTTGTTCACTTGGTTTGGAAGCTGTAGGGATTTTATTCAGGAGTTTATTAAATCTGGCGTTAAATTCCTTTATTGGTTCCCTATGCTCTATTCTCAGATTGGAGAGGTCGTTTATTAAAGTAGCGAAGGACCTGTCATCTCCATATTTGGTAAGAAACTGCTCTTGGCAAGTGTTCCAACTGGTAATTGAACCAGAGGGTAAGGAAAAATACCAGGATCCTGCTGATCCTTGCAAGGTGTAAGGGAAGAGTCTTACAACAACATCTTGTTCTGTCACTCCTTTCAGGTTAACTGCTAACATAAAATTATTAATGTGTTCTTCAGCCTGGGTCCCGTCATCTGGGTTAAATTTAGGCAGCCATTTTTCAGGAGCATCTGGTAGAGGATGCAATGGTGCAGGCATGTTGACTGCACCTGGCCTAGTCCATGGGTCTGCCATTATAATAGCAACAGTGGTTGATACTAATGTTGGAATTCCAGATGTATGGGAAGGAATTAATGATGAGGAGTGAACAGGTTGGGATGTTGAGGCTTCTAATCCCTGGTGAACGACAATTTGTAATGGGGGAGTGGATGGTTGACTTTGCAGAGGGGAAGATGCAATGGAGGACGTGGATGAAAGCTCTTCACTATCAGATCCTTCAGTAATTTTCTTCGCCTTTTTCCTTTTGGGTAAAGGGAACTCAGTGGGTTCAATACCGAGTTTTTCGCTCTGAAGTCTGGTGAGAGGATGAGTTAAATTGAACTGCGAAGTCGCACTGCTTTGTGATACCTCAGATTTCTGTGGCGAAATCGAGAAGCTCTGAAGTTTATGGATTAGAGACTGGACTTCAGGTGATTCAAGACTTAATTGTTCTGGAGTATGATGGGTTTGAGTAGTGGTAGTTGATTCCCCTTCTCCTTGTTTGGATACCGGCGAACCAGTATGCAAATGGGAAGATCGAGGGGATTTGGAGGGAGAATTAAAATGGCTTATAGGTTTTGACTTATGTGCCATTCATAGTTGAGGCCCTCCTTCTAGCGCCAATTATGTTGATGCTTCGAAAATCGCTGCAACAACATAGGGGAAACCACCCGGTCCGGACCTTAGTACAGCTCCTTTTCCGTTTGGAATAGTGGCTCCGAATGGGGATAATGGGACCAGTTTCCCAGAAATTATAGGTAAACGGGATGGATGAATGACTTATAGAATATGCTAGCGATAAGCGAATAATTAAAACTATCAGCAAAGTATACTAACTATAATCTATCCCGGGGACTTATTGATTTCTAAAGCGTAGCGTTTGATGGTCTGTGCTCTAAGACAGGCATATAGATGACTCCATCTCTAAAACATAGATATTAAATCATTCAAGACTCCTGTGCATAAATAGTTACGCAAAGCGATAACAGCGAAATTACCACACTTTATCATTTATATCATTGTTACATGCATGATTAAAGGAAAAGGCATATCGCTAAACATCCAATAGTGGAATGAGATAGAGATTTGTTGTTACAGCACATACATGTATTCAACAATAGCAAGAATAATTACACAACAATTCACATAAAAGGAATGAATACAGATACAGATAAAAGTACCATATAAGCTGCTAGACACTCCCATATATCAATCGCTATGTCTCAGTTCTTCCTTCGACTCAGAAAACATCTCCAACCAAAGACAGTAGTGCGCAATTGCATAAAGAAACTTCCTTGTCAAATTAAGAACGATTGGTCGAGTTTCATAAAAGAATATAGGCTGAAGCACAGTAGTGCAAACTTCAGTCTTTAAGTCTATTACAAAATTTTACGACCCTTTCCAAAACAATGAAAGGGTCTATAAATACTAAGCTGATCTAAATATCTAATGAACAGAAATCCTACATAATTGGCATCAATAAATATTGATCCTATTTACTGGAGCGGTCTGGCAATCGGCGGCAATGATTCATCAGGTAGGCTCTTTGCCTTTAAACCTAAGCTGACTTATCGCTAGCATTGGTTCTACTTCAGGCGGTTTGTTGAGGCGCGAACTGAGCTGAGCAGCGTATGTGGCATCTTGAATACCAGGAATTATACACCCGAGTGCATCAGTTAAACACTTGAGGGCAAACCTTTGTGTGTGTGGCTTGATTAGAAAGAGCCAATATGCATCGAAAGTCAAAGTGTTAACCCCAGCGATTAATCTCCCTTTCTCCTCTAATTCAGGATAACTTGTTTGCTCAATCACATTTGCTGTTGTAATTCTTCCAGGTGTACACTAGGAGATCATGTTTGCCAGGTAGAGGGTGTTGTTGACCAGATCAATCATATTGCTGGCAGTTAGTTTACATCTTGAAGCCGCCCTTTCTGCTTTCATCACTTGAGTGTGTCATTCTGTAAAGAGTATGTCCTTGTATGTTTCTTGGATTCTAGGCAAATTCGCTGCTTTTCCCACATCAGAATCTTGCCAGTCAAGATATCCACTTATGGTCTCATCGGCCTGGTCTAACTCATTCCTGGCCTTCTCTACCTGCTGATTAATGGATGTAGTTAGCTCGCACAATGGTTCTGCTTCAGTGAGTTGATTACACAGGAGTCTAATCTGTGATATTAAAGCATTGTTTATTTGCGATGCCTCTGCTCTGAAATCCTCCACCTTTTGGGTGCCTTTTATGACTTCGAGGCGTGATGATAATTGAGCTATTTTCTCGTCCTTCGTTTTCATCATCATCTCATTTGTTGTTCTCAACTGTGCCAATGCCTCCGATAACTCCTTTTGTTTCTGGATCGCGCTTTGGTCGATCCTCTGCCTTTCTTCCTGCAATTGCTGGGTTAATTGATCATTCATTTGCTGTTGTACCAGCAACTGCTCCTCTGCTTGCGCTGCCTTCTGCTTTGTCTCGGTCAATTCTGCCTGTAATGTAAAAATATCTTGGTCCTTAGTCTTCAGTAGAAGACTTACCTCTGATGCCTTGTCGATAGTTGCTGCAGAATAGGCACCTGCATACTGTGACAGCTTTGTTAGGTCATCGGAGGGATCCAATTCCTCCTTCCATACTACATTACCCGTGACTGTTTGCTCTGGAGAGATAGAAGGTTGATCAATCCTTCGTCTTTTCCTTGATCGCTTCACAACTGCTCTATGCCTTGGGCTGTAGAAAACATCCAAGGGAGGAATATCTTCCACTTGGAGAACGATTTGATCGGAAGGGTCTTTAGGAATTACCTCAACATCCTGGGAAATGGGCGGGCCGCTGGTTCCACTTAGAACCTGAGGAGAAGTGATGTCCTGCGTATCATTTGTCTTGGAAGTGTCCCCATCTTTTGAACATTCCAATCCACTGATGATGGAATGAAATTGCTGCCATTCTTGAAATAGTTTGGGGTCTATGGTAGTGTCCACATTGACATCGGTGGTTTGTTTCTGCTGCTCTTTTTCCTGCTCTTTCCTCTGCTGCTCTTCTTGCTCTCTCCTCTATTTTTCTTCTTGTTCCCTTTTCTGCCTATCTACCAGTTCTTTTTCCTGTTTCTCTTCTTGTTCCCTCTTCTGCTGTTCCTCTACCTCTTTCTTCTTTTTCTCTTCTTGTTCCATTTGTGCTCTCTGTTGTTTTTCTGCTTGTTCTTTTCTCTGCCTTTCTGCCTGTTGCTTCTTTTGATTTTCCTCCTGTTGCTTCTTCTGATCTTTTGTTATAACAGGAGGCTGGCTTGACTGTTGCCGACCAGGCTCGCTTGAAGACGTCGCTGGGGTTGTTGCCAGTAAATCTAGAGGCAGAGTTTGCAACCTCTGCTCCCTAAGTTTATTGAACTCAGTTACCCCTTCATCATTATATTTCAATCGAGCAAGTTCTCTAGCTTGACCTATTGTTTCGTTTGAAACAAATAGGTCGTCAAACCAATCTTCTTGATGGTCACATTTTGTTAATTTGGCCTGTTCTAATGCAGTATAGGCGTGTTTGTTTGGATCATATAGCCTATTCGGGATAGTGGCCAGGGTTAAGGACTGCATCTTTGTGGCTTCCTTTTCTGCGTGTTTGAGATCATGCAGAGTATAGACACCAATTCTCAAGGGAAAAGAGGGCCAGCCCCTCTTCTTTTCTTTCTTGAGAGTCTGTGTGGTACTCTCTGCCATAATTTGATAGGAGATTTCTCTTGCCAGCAGTTTATCTGGAATATACAAAGGGAGAACATGCGGATTGGCTTGGCTGCCGAAAACCCTAATGTAGGTAAATCTCTCTTCTCCAAACCAACTCGCTACCGTCGGTAAATCAAAGGAAGCTAGGTAGGAGATTCTGGGAATGGGCTTATCAAAAATAGAATAATGAATGGGAACCATAAAGCCATTGCAGATTTGGTACAAATGGTGTTTGTAAGAAGATTTCCACAATTTCTGGTGGTATATATGAATGGGTGAGGGGTCTTGGGGAGTCCACCTCCAACCGAGGACGGGAAACTCAGAATTAAAACATAATGTATCTAAAATGTATGCACTGTAATAAAACGGGGGAATTTTCCTTTCAGTAACAACAGAACCTTTTCTAAAATCATGAACAGCTACGGCTAGCTTATCAGAGAGAATAGTAGCCCAATCCATAATTATGTTGTTTACTGCTGCTTCCATTAGAGGAACCATCTCTATGGTAAAATTAGCAGAGTCATGTAATCCCCATAGCCTACACATCATTATCCCCGCATAACAATAGGGAGAATCCAAAGAATCGACTGAGTACTTACCGGAAGACTCGTGCTTGTGTTTGGCTGGATTCTGCCTCCAATCCCGGATGGGTTCGGATTCCATTTCATTATCAGCTGCAAATTTCTCCAGGAAGGTCTTGTTATACACTTTCTCTGGCTCAGGCAAATGATACATTTGCCTTAGATGTTCTGGCTTGAACGATCCAAAAATCCTCCCATCTCTGGTGCTAAAAGTTCTGTTGAGGATTGGAATTTCCTCAATTGCTCATCGCACGACGTCTGTGTAGTGGAGAATCTGTTCTCTGGCCGCTATCCTATGAAGGAAAGAGTCGGCTAAGTCTTTGAGAGTGGAATCAGACTTGCGAGTGGGATCCGCAGTAGCTTTTGTCACTACCTTTTCTGGTTGTTCGGCTTCAATCAAATTATACGTGCCTTGCCATGTAGCTCTGGTAAGACCCGTGCATGTAGTATCTGATATTAAGCCCTTCTTTTTATCTGTGGCAGCTTGTCCTGCAACTGATGTAGTGGCGGAACCCGCGGTCTTCTTAGATTTCTTTCCCATCATGCTCAGGCTTCTGTTGGACGATGAATTCTGCACAAAGGCAAGAAAAACCGTAACATAGAAATATAATAATGAGGACTCATGGTGGGCAAGATATATCAATTGAAGCGTGCTGAGAGATTAACTCTCAAAAATGGTTGTGGATCCAATCAATGAGAAGATATTACAGATATATTAAATGGCCGTTTTAAGGCCTGCTACTCCTTAAATTCTTATTACACCATTATCCGGTTGAATGACTCCCTTAAGCGTGCAATGGATATTTTGGCGGTTGAGCGTAGGCGATCGTTAATCGAAGGGGCAAAAATTTAAATATGAATACATCACCTTGTCCCTCCATTTAACGGCTTTTTCGAAATCCGCGCTCTATCGATCGGATATCAATAATACTTTAGATCTTCAAGCTATGGTTTTTTGAAATTCTGATCGCCGATAGCGATATCGCATCGCTTTAGGAGAATAGGTATTATATAATCATAAGCATAGGATCCTCCCGAACGCCGATTGCGACGTCGCATCGGATTAGCACGAAGAAATATGACAAGGTGCATTTAAAATGGTTTGCCGATTCCCCGATCGCCGATATCGCATCGCGTCGGGGGTAAGACCTGGGCGCCTTATTAATGTGCATGGGATGTGGCCGACTGCCGATTGCGCAATTGCATCGGCTCGGAGTAAATGACTTAAACTGCCTTGACCGCATATGGAGTATCGCCGATATCCGATCGCCGATATCGCGTCGCGTCGGAACTCATGTTATGTGCGTTTTTAAGATGTGTATGAAGTGTTGCCGATCGCCGATTGCGATATCGCATCGGGGGTAATCAATGTGCCGCTTATTTGTATTTCTTATGTCATTGCGATATGCGATCTTGCGATCGCTTTATCGCAATGACAAAGATTTGCCTTATTTCTTTAAAGGGTTTTTTCAAAAAGGGTTTTATGAAATGAATCCATTTGATTATCGGACCTTTTTCGAGCAATAAAAATATTGATACCAATTAAACTTTGAAGGGACCCATTTCATATGTTAATATTTTTTAAGTAAGGATGATATGAAATGGGGGGTTGTTGTAGAGCACAACAGGGCGGTATTGACACAGCAGGTTGTTATGAGGAAAGTTTCGAGTTCGCTGAGGAAGAAAAGACTCTAGCCTGAACCCATCGAACTACAATTTGACTCTCCACCCTTGATCCTCAGTCACTTGATCCAACAGATGAGAGGAGTCGCCTTTTGAAGAGAACCAAGAGGGATTCCCACCGTCTGAGCACCCGAAAACCTGTAGACCAACCATGCCGGTTCACTGTAACCATTGCCTACAATTATGTACCTATGGTGGGACTCTGCTATACCTTCTAACTGAAGGCTCTTCATCCCCTCTTCCCACCGAGCAAAACTGAGATGATCTCTAGACAACCACTTCATATTAAATGTGTATTGACTAAACCCAGCCTCTGCAACTATTGACAATCTCTGTGCTGATATATCTCTCGGTCCTCATTCGCCTGGTTGAGACAATCATCCCTCAATCTGCCTTGTGGAACCTCTTACCATCTATATTTATTACTGCTTTTAGTGTAGAGAGCCCCTTTATTAGCAAGTATGTCCGCCAATTTATTGGTCGTCCTTCGCACATGTGTGAAACTTAAGGTTCTCATGTTCTGAAGGTGGAGATGAATTCTTTGATATACCTGAAGCAGCCTCCAGTGTCTTGAGACCTTTTCCGGAGCCAAACCACAACAGATTCTCTTGACCGAATTGATGATCAGCTCAGAATCAGCTTCAATTATGATATTCTGAAGATTGTCGTGCTTCAGGATTTCTAAACATTGCTCAAGTGCCATTAGCTCCGCCATATTGTTTGTGGCTCTTCCCAAATTGAAATGAAAAATGTATTGTATGCAGCCCTTTTCATCCCTTAACACACCACCATAACCAGCTATACCCGGATTTCCTTTTGAGGCCCCATCTATGTTACATTTCATAAATCCCTGAGGGGGAGGATGCCAGAAGTCTTTCTCAGTGACCGGTTGCTTTACCATCCTATTCTTGCCCTGAGGAATAAGCCCCTGCATACCCAACTGAAGAAGTATCTGCATATCAGCATTTGAAGGGAGATTTTTAGGGGATGTTTGCACTAAAGTCCCAACCGTCTCCTTAAGCTATCTTAAGATCTGTTCCATGATGCTTTGGGAGGAAATTTTTTTATTTTTGAAGATTCTATTGTTGCGCTCTTTCTAGACATTCCATATTAGGAAGCTTGGAGTTAAAGCCCAAGCTTTGTTTATCGTTTCATAATCAGAGAAGTTTCTTCTCCAGTTGCTAAGGGTATTGGTAATGCTTCCTCTGTCCCTGTCTGTTTGTCTGAAAATTAAGGCAATGCCATCCCACAACGTGGAGGTAAATATGCAGGTGTTGAGGAGGTGCTCCATTGTCTCCTCTTGTGACTCACAAAGTTGGCATCTAGATGGGCCTAAAACGGCTCTTTTCCGGATGTTCTCCCAAGTCAGAATCTTCTTATGATGTACCAGCCACATGAACAATTTGGTTTTCATCCATTCTTGGTTCTTCCAGAGATTCTTCCAAACCCAATCTAATTCTGTAGAATCAAGCTCCAGGGCTAAGCGCTTAGCCTCTTTAAGGTTAAAGGTGCCATCATTGTTATTGCCCCATCTAAGTTGGTCATGATCAGCTGATATCAGTATTTTTCTTTGATCTAAAATTGCTATTAGTGCATCAACCTTTGCTTTCAAGGGGCTATCATCCCTGTATTCCATTTTGTTCTAGGTTCTCCATTTTCCTTCACTATTTGTTTGATCCCAAAAATCTTTTACCCTTAGTAGCCCTTTGGTGTCAGTATCATTCTTGATATCCACAAAGTCGTATCTTAACAGTTTAGGTTCTTGTTGCCATATATCCTCCCAAAACCATGCCAGGCCTCCCGCTCTAATTTCCCAGAGGATATTATTTTGAATTATGCCTCTATTCTCCCAAGCTTTATTCTAGATGTGGGAGCCTTTTATGGTACTAGACATCCTTATGTGGTCCTTGTTTTTCCAATTACTTGCGTATTTCTCTTTCCAAATTCGAGCCCACGGAGCATCTGAATCTTTTATCCATCTCCACCATAATTTTGCCCCTAAAACTTTGTTTAGCACTTCAGGATCATCCAGTCCAAGACCTCCGTGGTTTTTAGGTTTACAAATTGTTTCCCAGGCTACCAAGGCCCATTTCTTCCTCTCCTCCCCTTTACCCCAAAGAAAATCTCTTTGAATATTTCTACATTGTTGCATAACTCCTTTTGGAGCTGGAAGGGCTGAAAACATGAATATGGGGATTGTTTGAAGGATAGCTTTTGTAAGCACCAGTCGGCCTGCCAAGTTCAAATATCTGATTGTCCATTTTCGAGTCTTGTCCTGTAGCTTATTAATCACTGGCTCCCAAACAGTCTTGTTCAGAGGTTTGTCTGTAAGCGGTACTCCCAAATATTTGGAAGGTAGCATATCTCTTTGAAAGCCCAGAATTCTAGAGATATTCCGCTGAATAGCAATGTTAGTATTAAAAAAGAAAATCCTTGATTTGGAGAGGCTTACCTCTGTACCCACCGCCATAGCAAAGTCACTCAGGATTTGTTTATAAGCTAGTGCTTCTTTGACTGTGGGAATGCCCTGTAGCATGGTATCATCTACAAATTGTTGATGGGTCAAATCCTGTCGTTCTCGGAAAGTTTGAGGCCCTGGATCTTACCTGCTTCTTTAGCAGACTTGATGGTTCGTCCAAGTCCTTCCATCATGAGAATAAAGAGAAAGGGGGAGAGAGGATCTCCCTGCCTGAGGCCTCTTGAAGGTTTAAAGGTCTTAGATGGAGAACCATTAACCAGAATTGAATAACTAGAGGAAGTCACCAGGGCCATTACCCATCTTACCCAGTTGTGGTCAAATCCAAAAGCTAGAAGGACCTTCCTAATATAGGTCCAATTTAACTTATCATAAGCCTTTTCTAGGTCCAATTGCATAATCATTCCCGCCTGCCTATTACTCATCAATGAATGAACCACCTCATGCACTTGAATGATATTATTGAGAATTTGTCTGCCCTCCACATATCCCATTTTCTCCACAGAAACCAGAGTAGGAAGAAGGGGTTTAAGTCTATTGGCAATTATTTTGGATATTATCTTATACACCACATTGCACAAAGCTATAGGTCTGAATCTGTCTGGAGTCATAGCATTGTCCTGTTTGGGAATCAAGGAGATGAAGGATGTATTGAGCACCTTCAATATGGTTCTATTATTCCTGGAGTCCTCCACTACATTCAGAATATCTTGCTTGACAATATTCCAGCATGCTTTAAAGAAATCTACATTGAAACCATCTAGGCCTGGCGCTTTTCCATTCTGCATTTCTTTGATGACTTCACTAACCTCCTCTTCATTCACCAGCCTATTAAGATTGTAATTATCTTCTCTTGTTACTAGCTTAGGAATGTGCTTTGTGAAGTCCCTGATAAATTGTGATCATTCTAAGATGGGTTCCTTTGCTATTCTTTGAAAATGTTGAACCAACACAGCTTATATATCTTTATGGGTGTTGAGAAGTTGACCTCTAGAGTCCTTGATCGTTGAGATCTTGTTGTGAGACCTGTGCTCCATTGTAGATCTGTGGAAAAACCTTGTGTTTCTCTCCCCTTCTTTCAGCCATTGAACTCTTGATTTTTGTCTCCAAAATATTTCCTTTTGTTTACATAAGTCCTCCCAATCCTGTTGATGCTTATTGGCTTGTTCATTTCATTCCCCATCAAAGCCATCTATGATAAGGGTTTGATTAAGTTCCTGCAATTGTCTTTCAACAACTTTTTCGCTTCATAAATATAGCCAAACTCATTCTTATTCCAATCTTTGAGCTTGAGCTTGATGTGTTTCAATCTTTTGTGTAATAGAAACATTCTTGTTCCCTGGATCTGCAAATCTTCTTTCCACCATTTTTCAATGTTGCTAATAAATTCTGGATGGGTGAGCCAGATATTTTCAAATCTAAAAGGTCTGTTCTTTGGGGTTCCAATGCTAGTAACCTCAAATTGAACAGGCCAATGGTCTGAGCCACCGAAGGGGAGAATTCTCACTGTCATATCAAGGCCTGTGAGCATAAGGTCCTCTGAGATTATGAACCTATCTAACTTTGAGGCTACTTGAGACTCTCCTCCTCTTTTTTTGTTCCAGGTAAAGAGGCCATTACTTGTATCTGTGTCAACTAGCTTCATGTTGTCTATAAAATTCTGAAATGCTATAGAGTCTCTGCTTATAGTTCTGGTCCCACCTTTTTTTCTGACAGGGATTTGATCATGTTAAAGTCCCCGCCCAGAATCCATGGTATTCCTGAATGTCTATCTCTTAGATCCTCTAGAGAAGTGAGTAGCGTGAGTTTATCATCAGGTCTCTGAGGGTCATAAACGTTTGTGATTAAATAAATCTCCCTGTCTCCCACAAGCTGAATAACCATTGATAAATAATTCATAGATGCCTTTGCATCCTCTATGCCAATCTTTTGGGGGTTCCAAAGTGTGAGAATGCCTCCTTCTGTTTTGTCTGCCTTGACTTCTAGAAATTCATATCTTTTGAGCCATTTGCTGTGTATTTCTCTTATTTTTTGAATTGAACATTTAGTCTCCTAGATAAAAATCATATCAAGAGTTTCTTATTTCATTCTGTTGTTAAGAATCCTTTGTTTCCTTTTACTTCCTAGACCTCTAATATTCCAAGATGTGAACTTCATTAAGAAATATTTGTAAAGGAGTAGCTGGTTAGATCTTTCATCTTACCTGAATCTATCATCAGTTTTCCACATTCCATGAGTAGCTCATTTTGTTTTTTTTTTGCCCCTTTTCCTTCCTGGGTTTTTGGGAGCGAGTCCTGATTTGGTTTTGATGGTTTTCACCCCTTCATTGTCCTGCCTTTCGACATTTATTTTCCCTCCTTGCCCTTTAGCCTGAGTTCTCCATAGAAACAACTGCTACACAATCCATCCAAAATCTTTCCAGATCTAGGTGTTCTCTTTCAAGAATATCCTGCAATTCATGATCCTCCGTTTCCACCTCACTCGGGTCATTTCTTGGTCCATTTCCACTTTTGTGTTACTCAACATAGTCCCATTTTGCTGGTTAATATCCTGTGTCTTCTCACTATTTTCTTCCTTTTCCTTCTCCCCTGGGCTGCCCTCCATGACCTGATCTACCTTTGTTACCTCTTCCTCTTCTTCTCGTACTTTGTACCTATTCAAATTTTCATGTTGCCCCTCTGTGTGGTTTTTCTTTTGCAACCTTTTACCTCCCTTTCCTCTATTTCTCACTTTATGAAAGCTCTCATTGTCTTTCCCTATTGTAACTTTACTTCTGCTCTTTGTTTTCTTGAGAGGGCATTCTCTGAATAGATGTTCGTGTTTATGGCACTTGCGACATCTAAAAGGAATATGTTCATAATCCACTGTTTGCATCCATTCTTCATCAAAAACTTTCAGGATCACCTCATCCAATAGAGCTCTAGAGAGATCCATCTCCACACATATACAGGCAAAGGAAGTGTACTTTCCCCTTCTGGTTGCCTCAGATATTTTAACAAAACGCCCTAATTTATTTCCTATTGCTAATAAAGATTCTGGTTGCCAGTAATCTAGAGGTAAGGAGTAGAGTCGTACCCAAACTGGGACCGAAGTGAAAAGCTCACGCTCCGGGACAAAAATTATAATCCAAGGCCGCATATAGAGAGGCTTGCAATTGCATAGAAGTAGGGCCCTCCTTCAAATACCCTGTCTTTATCCTCGATGTTAGTAAGGACTATAGTAAAAAAACCCTTTGACCCAAGATGTAGGTCTATATCCCCTTTAGGTTTCCAATGATATTTAGTGCACGCATGTAGCACCTTCTCTGTGGGCCATAACCCCATGAATTTACAAATGATAGCATAAGTCCTCATGTGATCCCGATGTGCCTGCATTGTTGGATCACTTAATACCACTATGGGTGTGACCGCAGTCTTAGGCTTACAAGGACCCTTTTGTTTTTTGTTTTCTGCTTCTTGTTTCTTGTCCTCTTCCTCTTTTTATTTTAATCTGTCTTCCTCCCTTTTATTAGTCTGCTCCTGTGCATCGTCGATGTTCCCTTTCCCTCCTCCTGAAAGACCTTTTTCAACCTCCAGTGGTTTCTTGCCTCGGCTGGAGACTGCCTGACTGTAGGAGGGAGTGGAGCTCCCCCTTTACGCCCCTCCATGGTGTTCAACTCCTGAATAATTTTTGTAAACCCTAGCTCTTACCAGTCGTCACTGTCACTCAACGTTGACTTCAACCTTTGCTTTTCGCTCACAATGTTCATATATAAAGAATTATTATTAACAAAATATATCTTTTTAAATTTATCATATATTAATAGAGATAAACTCTTCATATATATATATATATATATATATATATATATATATATATATATATATTTTAAAAGAAATGTATACTTTAATAATAACATAATTAATTTAAATTATAATAATTTTTATAATATTTTATATAAATCTAATATTATTAATGCAAATTTTTTAAGCATAACTATATTAAAATGTTGAATTTAAGCTTCTGTGATCTATATCAAGTTTTTAAGAAAATTTTTAGATAGAAATCACATTAGAATGGAAATTTTTTAAACATAACTCTATTAAAATGGTTAAAAAAAAGATTTTAGTCTTTTGGTCATTCACATGAGACTCGTAAACTCGTGACTAATAGTTTGGAATAAGTATAAATAATTTTTCCCATTCTTATGTGAGATGTATTTTTTTTTATAAAATAATGTATTATTTAAAAGAAATTTATATATTATTTATATTTATTTAAAGTTAAAATCTATAGTAAAATTTTATTTAATATTAAATAAAAATTTAAATATGATAATTTAATTTAAAATGTAAAGAATTTAAAGTTTTTATTTTTTATTTTATTTTTAATATATAAAATATAAGTATTTAGAAAAAATAAAATTGATAAATTAAAAAATAAAAAATTTATCTTTTCATCAAAATATTTTAATGATTAATTTTTTTTTTTATCTTTCAATGTTTTTCACTCTCTTTGCACCCAGTTTATTTTATTAGAAAGAGTTGAAAGCTGAGTTTATTTTATTAGAAAGATTTGAAAATGGTAGAAATTTGTAAAAATAAATCTTATATTATAGAATATTTATATTCTATTTAATTTTACACAATTTTATGTTATTTTATTCACAAATCTTACTAAAAATATTTAGCAAGTGAATAGATGTTATAAAAAATAAAAAATTATTCACACAACATAAATCACACACTTTAATATTCATTATAACAATTATATATATAAAAAATTACACATTAACTTAGACACCTTAGCCAATCCAACTCATTACATAAGAATCAACCACTATAACAACCAGACATAACATGGAAACATGCTTCCAACCATAATAACATTGATAGCACACTAATCTTTTCTATATTCATTCTTATTATATTAATAATCATTACGGTGGGTTGGGCTGTTCATACTGTGACCAGGATCATAATAGTCACTGCCGTTGGATGGGTTGTTGACGCCGGGAGTAGGAAGGCGCCATTCTTCAATTTAAAGCTTTATTGTCAGTCGAGCTGTGATGGAGCCCAACGACGCGTTAAAAGCGATATCGTGGAGGCATACCTGACGGCTATCCCTGAAGCGATTCCGTAAACAACGATGTAGATAGACCAGCTGAAGAATTTGGAGGATAGGGCTATATCATTTAGGCTTGCTATTTTAGATGGCTGAGAATTCGTGGTGCGATTCCACAATAAATGATAACAATAATAGAATCCAATCAGATTTAAACGATTTAAGAGGCTTAGAATTTGGGCGAGGGCATTGTCTAAACGATGGAGCGATTCCGTAAACAACGATGTAGAGCGACTACCTAAAGAATTTCGTGCATAGGACAAATAATTTAGGTTTGAAATTTTAAATGGCTGAGAATTCGTGGTGCAATTATTGCCACAATAAATGATAGCAATAATAGAATCCTATAAACTTTAGCCGTAGTCTTTAACGCGACTTTTTGAAAGCCTTTCCGGCTATTTTTTCCGGTGAAAATCCGGCAGTGATTTATGGAAATCCAAGTTTGATAACTAATTTCTGCACAATGAAACTGTCCCAGGGGTTTTTCAGGGTGCTGAATCCGAATATGCAGTTAAAAAACCATTTTAACTGCAACAAATCATGATTTCAGCTCAATTTCTTCCGCCGGATTCCGTCACCGGAATCTCAAAAAGTCGCATTATAGACAACTCCTAAACTTTAAACCGAGTTAAGCAGCTGAGAATTTGGGGATTATTGCCATCATAGCAGTCATATAATGCAGTCATTTATTACTTTTGCAGATTGTTTCCAACCAGCTAAAAGAAAGCTGCAGTGAATTTATCAACTTTGCCCCACGTACACCGTCCAATTCCCAGTTTCACACCTTTTTCTGAGCCCTCACTCTTCCGCTGGTTTCATTAATGACAGCCAGAAGTGCTGCCGACCACTGTTATAAAGTGGTTTTATATTCCTCCCCACCAACAAATTTTATGAGTCTAAACTCCTCCACCAGGAGCTGAACGAGGTACCACAGCCGGTGCATTTGCAGGGAGACGATGATATCAGTATCACCACGATTGATTGCTGCGCTTCGTCGAACTGATTAAATTTAAAAGCTAGTTGTAATTTTAATAAAGAAAACATATGCTCATTTAATTGGTAAAGGTATGTACTCCTGCAAGTTTGTGTTCGTCTCAAGATATTTGAGTTGGTTGTCCCATTAGATGGGAAAAGATAGAATAAATTGTCGTTGAGCAATTTATTATTACATATATAGTTTTGGGTCAGAACAAAATATATAATTTTGATTTAGAATAAACATATTAACTTATTTCAATTATAATTAGTTAACAAAATATTTGTACCATATACATCAATTTTTTATTCAAAAATCTGCCGAAACCAGTGAGAATATTTATTTGGACACAAATTGTACTCACTACATTAATAAATTTATGCTATTAAATATTAATAAACAAATTAAATAAAAATTAATAATCATGACACTCATAAGCCTTTTCCAGAATTTACTATGAGGAGGTTGCTTTCATAAATTTGGAATGTGATATTTAAAAATATATTAATTACAAAGTATTTACACTAAATAAAATATTTAGTACCATTTATATA
Source organism: Pinus tabuliformis (assembly GCA_031772625.1). NCBI lineage: Eukaryota > Viridiplantae > Streptophyta > Pinopsida > Pinales > Pinaceae > Pinus > Pinus tabuliformis. The sequence goes on along the minus strand of CM062816.1, from coordinate 184,545,153 downwards.
TTTATTAATAAATAAATGGGTTTTATATAATTTTTTATCATATTTTAGTTTAAATGGTTTAGTAGAATAAATGGGTTTTATATAAATTTTTATCATATTTTAGTTTAAATGGTTTAGTAGATGGTTTTGATATTTTATGTTCAGTATTATTTTGGTTTTAAATTGATCAATCTTATTAATAAAATCTTTAGTAATTATTTCATTTTAATAGTTTTCAATTGTTTTTTCTTTTTTAGATTCAAAATATTACACAATTTTGGATAAAAGTTTATTATTCCATAGTTTTTAATATTATGGCAGAAATTGGAAAAAAATTTATCTCTTATTGTTTTTTCTAGTTTTGTTAACATAGGGCAAGTTTTACCCACTTTTTCTAACAGATATTGGATAGTTAGTATAATGCAGGTGCTTACTATTATAATTTTATTTTGAATTTATAGTTAAATATACCAATTTGAATGTAATGCATACTTGGGTAAGTTCATACCTGGTTTTTTCCATCTGATGATGAACCATGGATGACGTTTCATATGTTCTACTTCAATGTTTCTTCCACCAAACATAAAAGTTCTTCTCAGCCTATGTGGAATCAGCCTCTGGAGCTCGACTCCAAAGACTTCAAGAACGAAGTCTTTTAGCCCTATGTTCTGCTTGTGTTTCTTCCACCAAACATAAAATTTCTTCTCAGCCTATGTGGAATTAGCCTCTGGAGCTCGACTCTAAAGACTTCAAGAACGAATTCTTTTAGCTCTCATGCCCAAAACTCCAAGAACAATTCCCAAGTCTCGTAATTCTATAATCGAATATTGAGCCCCAAGGCTCCGCCTTCAAATTTTCCTTTCTTCCACGAGTCCAAGCTTTTTCTTCACCCCTTATATTTGATTATACACAAAAGGTTTCTTGCCTCAAAAAGAACCCCTCACAACCTCTCCATAATATATATATATATATATATATATATATATATATATATATATATATATATATATATCAACCTCTAGAGATTGATTCCAAAGACTTCAAGAACGAAGTCTTTTAGCCCTCATGCCCAAAACTCCAAGAACAATTCCCAAGTCTCGTAATTCTACAGTTGAATATTGAGCCCCAAGGCTCAACCCTCACATTTTCCTTTCTTTCACGAGTCCAAGCTTTTTCTTCACCCCTTATATTGATTATACACAAAAAGTTCCTTGCCTAAAAAAAACCCTCACAACCTTTCCATAATCTATATCTATCTATCTATATATATATATATATATTCAAGTGAGTCATTTGTTTTCGAATTGAATGGCCTCTCCATATATATATATTCGAGTGAGTTATATGTTCTTTGAATTGAATGGCTTTATTGTTCTTGAGTCTGTTAACTTTCCTCACTATTATATTTATATAAACATTAAAGGGATTTAATTATTACTTGATGAGGTAACTCAAGTCTTTTCTTGTAATTATCTTTGGGAGATAAATATATATAACTATTAAATAGATTTATTAATTAATGAATATTTAATCTTGTCTAATTGTAATAATAATTTATTATTTTAATTTTATTTTATTAATGAATCTTAATCTAATACATTATTTGCATTTTTTGGTAATTCAATATTTAATTAATACTTTTAATAATTAATTCATTTATCTTACACTTAGACATTCTATATAATCAACTAGTATATATACTAGTGCAAATGCATGCGATTGATAAATTATATTTTTAGACATTTTCATTTTATAAGGATTGATAAATTATATTTCTTTTAAATGGTAGGTGGTGATAAAAATGTATTATATTTTAGTTGTTAATCTATGAGGTTAATAATTATTATGGTTTGCTATTTGTTAATGGATTTATTTAATATTATTACTATTATTATTATTTAAAAAGATTAGTTGAAATAAAATTTGTTAGTAGTTAGAAGGGGTTGGTTTTCTATTTTTGATAACAATCTTTCCATACATTTGAGTTATTAGATAATCAAAGTAGTTTCAAATTTTATTAGAGCACTAAAAAGTTATTTCAGTTTATATTCCTTTAGGATCATTATTGAGAGTACTTTTAGTAAGGTCATGTTACATGCTCTTTCTAGTAGCATTTAACTTTAATTGTCTACATGAAACTATATAGTACATTTTGTGGTTTAAGCTCCTATCCAAGAGGACAATTAACTTTATTAAACTATTCATCATATTCTACCCCCTAAATAAGAATAATTTTTTAATAAAATAAAATAAGGGTTTATGATAGTTAGAGATCAAGTTGAAATAATTGAAGGGTGGATCTCAAATCACTAATTTGTAGAAAGAATGAATTCCTTACTGTTAAGAACTTTGTTTGTTCGTGGTCCATTTAAAATGACTTTGATAATTGGATTTTTCAAAACAAGCATGAAAGGAAATAACATAAATTTCCTTTGCTAAACAAAATACTTTCATAAAAAAATGGTGTGATTTGAGTGTCCATTATAAAATTCCATCATTATGGTGTTGTTCATTCGACATTAAGGGACCCTACATTCAACCTCTTCTCATGGGTATTATTTTCCATGGAACCTCATTAGATCAAAGTGAAATATTGATTAGCCATTTCCACATGGCACAACCTTTACTTCAAGGGCTCCTCTCATTTTTATCATATTCATATCATATCTCAACTTGCCTTAGTTGGTTTTGAGTTAGTGCCATAAACCCCTACCTTGTACTTCATAGGATTTCAAGCTTCTAGTTGTTTTCTATATCTATGTGCTTATGTTTGTTGAAGTTGTTTTTATAATATTAATCTTTTTACTGCGTCTTCTTCAATTTTTTTACTTATAACTTTTTTAGAAATAATTTCTTTAGGTTGTTATCACTCCGTAATTTTCCAAGGTTGTGAGAGAAACCAAGAGGTAATCTCAAAACCGCTTGCAAAGCTGGGATCTAGCCCTTCCAGTTTGAGAGAGGGATCTCTCTATTGGATTTAGATTTGTTGTTTTGAGATATTAGGATAGTTATTGAGTTCTGAGTTTGGTTTTTTCAAAAATTTGGTTGAAACTGCAAGGGTGATCAAATACAAGAATGATAGAACATATGTAATAGGGCAAGGTAGGCAATATTTTGGATCTTTCGAGCATTTGTGAGGTGAATGGGATGAAAAGATTTAGATTCAATTAAATATAGAGCATGCTAGGATGAATTCTATACTTAATACTAGGCTGAAAACATGAATATTGTTTATAAGCCAGAGCAGAGTGTATTCAATGTATTTTCTTGCCATTGATGTTGATTCATATATTACTCAATTCCAGGTCTCCTGCAATGTATTTTCTTTCCATTTATCTTGATTCATATATTGCTCAATTTCAGGTCTGGGACTATGAGTGTAAGGAGTAGTTTTCTGCTCTACTCTCAACTTTGAGATTATTCCTAAAGGATCATATGACCAAGTGAAATTGAGTTTAAATTTCATTTGTTTGAGGAGAATATCTTCTTCTTTTGTTGTTGTCCTAGCATTACAAATGAAAGGCCCAACCTATGTTTTGATTTTGAACTGAGATTTCTTTTTGGCTGTCACAAAGTGCAACTCATCCATATTTATCATTTTCCTAATATACTCTAATGCAAAAATTCTTATAGGAACAAATTTAGGCAATCTATATGGAGGCAATTCACATCCATACACTCTAATCTTAGTGTAATTTTGATACAGGTACCAGTCACTTGTCTTTGTTTGTTCATTGAGATGTAGAATTCTCTTAATCTCAAGTCCAATTCTAGGTTCAACATCACTATTAAGTAGGCAAGAAACTCTGTACAAAAACTAGTCCACATAATCACTGAATGTGAATTCATTTGTATGCTTCCTTACCAAGGAAGTCCAATGAATCACCGACTATGCATTTCCCTGTTCATCCAGTTTCTGTAGTGGAAATTGAAATCTATCTGCTTGATGGAATAAGAACAAGTAAACTAAAACTGAAGCATGCTTGAAGACTCCTTCTATAGAAAACTTGAGGAATTGTTCATGGATGACCTCTGCTAAGAATTCATTATAATGAAAAATGACTGAAGGATTTTCTCCTATTGAGAATACTGATAGAAAACCTATAATGGCTTCATCAACCCATTGATTGGTTTGATAACCCAATAAACAAGAAACTATAGAAATGACTTTTTTTGTCATTTCAGGAAACATTGAGGATGGATAAGGAGGGTTTGTTCTTGGAAATTGGAGATTCTTAGGTATAAATGCCTTGAAAATTTTGGCTCTGTGGGGAAAGTGAGGTTTTTGTAGAGTTCCATGAGGGAATCTACTGAAAAGGGTTTCAGAGAGGTTGAATTTTTTATCTGAAGCATCTGACATATGGAGTCAGGGGTAATTGTGAATAGGATGTCATTGTTATGAGCTATAATTTCTCTTTGACTGAGTATGTAGCTGAAATGGCACCATGATACAAATTTTAGAAAATGACGGGTTTGCGAAAAAATGAATTGAGGTAGGAAGGAATCCCACAAACTCAATTCATCATTGAGATCAAAATATTTTTGTTTTAACCAATTTTTGATGTTGGCATTATGGCATTATGGACATGTGTTGTACTTGATGGCAACCCTCTCATAGACGAACATCTCAAAGAAGCAGTTATCGGGAGCCATTGAGCCATTGGGAGCTTATCGGAGCAATAGAGGCGCATTCTCATATATAAAGAGCTTATCAGGAGGAATCGGGCCTATATAACCCTTGGATGCATGCTTAATCATTATCGGAAGTCATCGGGCCATATATGCATGCTTTAACTCTATCGGGAGTTGTTCGGGCGATCAAATCCCATATATGCATTCATTAATACTATCGGGAGGTGTTTGGGCACTTAAAACCCATATGTATATGTAGTACATAATAAACAATAGCATGTATGCATTTCCCCCTTTCGGCGGATAAACACAGTTATATGTGTTAATACATGTATTTCAGCATATATGCGCATCGGTGGTCCGGGTATGTAACATCGTTGAAACCTCCAATTGCATTGGACCTGATGGCATTTCAAATGTGGTTTATAATAATATCGCATCCGCCGTATGTCGCAATGTATATAGGGTCATCCACCCCAATCCTCCGATTGCGATAAGAGGTGGCGGACCCGATGGAAGCATTAAAGGCATCATATATTAACATCGCATCTGTGGTAATCGCCCATTTTATAAAGGCTTCCCACATCAAATCACTGATAGCGATAAAAGGAGCGGAACCAATATATATATATAAAACATGGTTAATGGGCATGTCGCATCCGATCCATCGGATCAGAAGTCGCGAATAAGCCATGATACGGGCATGCGTTGTTAGCGATGAGGAGCGGACCCGATATATATATATATATATATATATATATATATATATATATATATATAGGCTGGTTAATGGGGCATGTCGCATCCGATCCATTGGATCGGCCATCGACAAATAGACGATGTTATACAGCGATAAGGAGTGGACCCGATATATTACTGTTATGGGTGCATTAAGTTTAAAGTCCGCCTTTTGTTGTTTGGACTTGTTTTTCATTTTCCCACTATTTTTATCACTTAAATCATCGGTCAAAGCAAGCGAGACACAGGATTTCGGATCCTCTGGTTTCGACTCATGGTTTTACCAAAAGCATGACTATATAAGAAGAAAAGAGATCCTTTGGCAGGGGATCGATTAATGAATTGAAGATCTTAAGGGAGAATTGATTGGCATTTTTGTGATCGGTTAAGGAGCAATTACTGAACCTAAATCAAGGAGAATGAGCGCAGAATAGAGAAAAGGATCGCAGGCTTGAAGTTCAAACATTTCTTCGAGAGAAATCGCATTGCTTCGAGTGTATTGCAGTTCAGTAAGTAGCATAAGAGCAGCCAACCACAGGGTTTCTTTTAAGCAGCAGTCATTCTTTAACTCTGATATAGCCTCCTCTGCTGTTCTCTAAAGGGTTCTGTGTGCGCATATTTGGTTTGTCTTGTGTCTAGCCTCCGGGTGCACTGTTATATGTATATCCTCTGCATTGTGTTCTGATTTCGGCACAAACAACCTCTGTTTTTAATGGGTGACCAGATAGAATATTTATTTATATTTTGATCTAGTGCTTGGGTTGGCGCTTGGGTGATTTTGAAAGATATGCTATATAAAGAAAATATATATTGATCTGATGCTTGGGTAATTCTGAAGATTTGTTTATACTTGATGACCATTTGATCTTCTTGGATCCAGTCAGAAAATTAATGAAACATGGTCCTTGAACGAAGTAGGGGGTTGTAGCTCCCTTCCAGGAGAGACTGGAAAACGAGAGAGGGTTGTAGCTCTCTGCAGGTTGTAGCCTGCATACTGGTAAAGGACTGCACCAATACAAATTCATTATAAAATAAATTCTATTTGAAAGAAGATAGAGACATATTGCAGCAGGTGGTTTTCACCCACATTGCGTTTCCACCTTATATCTGGTGTTCCATTGTGTGACAATTTGTTTTTAATTGTTCTTGTTCATCATTATATGGTACTGACATACAAGTTAATTATCAATTTCGGAAGAATAATTTAAAGCATAAATTTGGATGGTTTTTGAAAAGAAATTAATAATACTGATTCACCCCCCCCCCAGTATTATTTCCAGCAATTGGTATCAAAGTAGGTCCTTCTGAAGAAGCTTGATCGCTTGAAGGAGATCGTTCATCATGAGCAACTACGAGAGAGAAGCATCAATCAGGCCACCAATTTTTGATGGGACAAACTTCGTATATTGGAAGGTAAGAGTTACTGCCTATCTCCAATCTCTGGGTACAGAAGTCTGGGACATCATAGAAACAGGGTATACTTTTCCATCAGCTACTCCTACAGATCCAGCTGAGAAGAAGAAATATGAAACAAATGCAAAGGCGTTCAATATTCTTCTAGGATGTCTATCTCAATCAGAATTTGTGAAAGTTATGCAGTATAAATCAACAAAAGAAATATGGGACAAGATTGTCCTAAGCTATGAAGGAGATGATCAGGTAAAACGAGAAAAACTTCAAACCCTCAGGATTCAGTATGAAAATCTCAAGATGTATAATGATGAAAGTGTGGCTAACTATTTTCTTCGTGTAGATGAGATTGTTAATTGTATGAAAAACTTGGGTGAAGAACTAAAAGAGGCTGTTGTGGTTGAAAAAGTTCTAAGATCTTTGTCACCTAAGTTTGAATCTAAAGTTTCTACAATAAAAGAAAAGGAGAATATACAAAGTCTTAAAATGTCACAGTTGCACGGAATTCTTACTGCTTATGAAATGAGGAAAGGATTTCCATCAGACAGGAGAGAAGCTGCCTTCAAGGCTTCAGGCAAAGGAGAATACTATGAATCAGGACACGTGTCAGAAGAAGAAGAAGAATCAAATTTTGTCAAAAATCTCCAACGGGGTGCTGGACGATTCCGAGGTAAGTTACCTTTCAAATGCTTTGCATGTGGAAGAGTGGGTCACTATGCTGCCAAATGTCCTCATAAAGAAAAGAATGGCAAGGGAAAGGAACCTGTTAGATGGAACAAGAAACAGAATGCTAACAGGAAAAGCTATTAGACTCATGAAGATAGTGATGGACTCTCAAATAGTGACGAAGATGAACAAGGTAATGACTATAAACTCTTAATGGCTTTTGAGGATGATGACTACATGGATACTATAGATGAAGAATGTTTTTATGAAGAAATGTCTAATCTCAAAATTTTCTTAGAAGAGAAAAATGTGATTATTGAATCTCTGCAATGTCAACTAGCTGAAAGAGAAAAACATCTTGAAAAATTGGAATGTGAAATTGTTGGTCTTAGGAAAGAGATTGAGAAGACAAAAGCTCTTAATCTTAAATTTGTTAAAGGATCTGAAACTCTGGATGAGATCATCAATGTGCAGCGTTCTCCATTAATCAAGACAGGTCTGGGATATACTGGAGAAGCATCTCAAGCATACACCTCCAAAAGTTATCTTGATGCAGCAAGAAGGAGCGAGCAAAGGCCTAATAGAAATCATCAAGTAAATCAGGGACAGTTTATCTCAAGAACGAACAAAAACTATCAAGAAAATCGGAGGCAAGCTACAAACAGAAGCTACAACCAGCCACAGGTAAAATCTTCCCAATTTGCCTCAAGAATGGATGTTGGTAGAAACTACAATCGATTGGATGACAGATTTGATAATCGCAGAAGTTTCTTCAATGGGCAATGTTTCTCTTGCCATAACTTTGGTCACAAAGCAGCTCAATGTGTTGCCTATAAGACAATCATGACTAGAGAAGCTCAAAAACAAAGAAGTATGTCTGGAATCAAGAAAAGGACCTATAACAATTTTCCACCCTTGAAAGTGAAATTGAATGTTCTATTTGTAATAACTTCGGTCATGAAGAATCTAAATGCAGGAGCAGGTTTCGGAAGACAACTCAGAAGGAACAAAGCCAGAATGCCAGAACATGGAGAATGAAGGAACCACAACCAGAAAGATGTGGAATAACTTTTTATGCAGAAGGACAGGAAAATTTATGGTTTATCAACAGCGGATGTTCGAAGCATATGACAAGTGATAGAGAAAAACTTGAATCATATACTACTCTAGAAAAGGGAAAGAAGGTTTCTTTTGGAAATGATACTCCTGCGGCCATAAAAGGAAAAGGCACTGCTCAGTTGAAAGAAAAGGTCAAGACTGGAAATGTTTTGTATGTTGATGGCTTGAAGCATAATCTACTCGGTGTCAGTCAGATGCGCGATCAAGGAACAGAGGTAATATTTCGATCAAATGGATGTAGTGTTCGTGATCTCGATATAGGAAAAACAGTGATCAAAGGCAGAAGAACTCCAAATAATTTATACATATTTGAAGAAGGACAACAACAATGCTATTTGAGCAAGGACGATGAACATTGGTTATGGCACCGGAGGTTGGGGCACCTAAGCTTTTCACAAATAAGGAAAGCATGCAAATACCAGGCAGTCCGTGGTCTTCCAGATGTCAAAATTCCAAACAACACAATATGCAAATCATGTCAGTTTGGTAAGCAAACCAGAACTAACTTTCCTGAAAAGGAAGGATCAGCTAGCAGGCCTCTTGAGCTGGTACATACAGATGTATGTGGTCCATTTAGGATAAGGTCACCTCGAGGAGAAGAGTATTTTATATTATTCATTGATCACTTCTCTAGGATGGTTTGGTTAGGACTTATGAATCACAAAGACGAAGCATTAGAAAAGTTCAAGTCTTTCAAAGCCTTGGTTGAAAATGAATCAGATTAAAAAATTAAGTGCCTCAGGTTTGATAGAGGTGGGGAATTTACCTCAAATGAATTTTTCGATTTCTGTGAAGAACATGGAATAAGAAGGGAATTCTCTACAACTAGGACTCCTCAGAAGAATGGAGTTGTGGAAAGGATGAACAGAACAATCCAACAAATGGCTCATGCTATGCTTGATGAGTCTGGAACTCCCGCAACCTTCTGGGGTGAAGCTGCATTTGCTGCGGTTGTTATTCTCAACAAAACAAATGTCCGAGTAAACAGCACTCAAACTCCACATGAGCTCTGGTATGGTGAGACTCCTTCGGTAAAGCACTTCAAAATCTTTGGGAGAAAATGCTATATTAAGAATACTGATGAACAGCTTGGCAAACTTGAGCCTAGAGCAGACGAAGGCATTCTCCTTGGTTATTCTCCTCACAGCAAAGCATATAAGTGTTACAATAAAAGACTTGAAAGAATTGTTGACAGCATTGATGTAGTGGTTGATGAAAAGGGATACATTCCTAGGCAAGTAAGGTATGAAAATATCGAAGAAGATGAAGACTACCCTCCAAATCAGACCAATGATGAAGAAAAAGAACCTCAAGAGGCACCCGAAGAACAGATAATGATAGAAGAAAAGACTCCATCCAGGTATGTACAGAAGAATCATCTAGAATCTCAAATTTTGGGACAAAAGGAGGCAGGCGTACAAACAAGAAGATCAACTCCAGAAGCTTCAAGCTATTTGGCATTACTCTCCTCCACTGAACCACAAAATGTAAGAGAGGCATGCAAGGATGAATGTTGGGTCAAGGCAATGGATGAAGAACTTGAACAGATCGAAAAGAACAACGCTTGGGAGTTGGTTCTTAGACCAAAGGATAAGAATGTCATAGGAACAAAATGGATTTTCAAAAATAATTTGAACGAGAATGGGGAGGTAATTAGAAACAAGGCAAGACTGGTGTGTAAAGGGTATGCCCAACAAGAAGGAATAGATTTTGAAGAAACTTTTTCTTCTGTTGCAAGACTTGAGGCCATCCGAATGTTCCTTGCTCTCTCAAGCTTTCAAAAGTTCAAAGTATTTCAAATGGATGTGAAATCATCTTTTCTGAATGGAGACTTAGAAGAAGAAGTATACATTGAGCAGCCAGATGGTTTCATTCTTGGGAATGATCCAAATCTTGTATGCAGATTGAAAAAGGCTCTCTATGGTCTTAAACGGGCTCCAAGGGCTTGGTACTATCGATTGGACAAATATCTTCATCAACAAGGTTTTTTAAAAGGATTAGAAGATAGCAATCTTTATATAAAAATTAAAAATGACAAGTTGCTAATACTTGTTGTGTATGTAGATGATATTATCTTTGGCAGTAATGAAGAAGCTATGAGTCAAAGCTTTGCCTTGGTAATGCAGAAAGAATTCGAAATGTCCCTACTAGGAGAACTGACATACTTTCTTGGATTGCAAATCCAACAAAATGAAGACGATATATTCTTGTCTCAAACCAAGTACCTCAAGCAGATTTTGAAGAAGTATGGCATGGAAGATTCAAAACTAGTATGTACCCCCATGGTTATAGGATGCAGTCTTAGTGCAAATGATGAATCAGCAGCAGTTCATCAACCAACCTACAGATCTATGATTGGAAGTCTACTTTATTTGACAGGTACCTGACCAGACATCATGCATGCAGTGGGAATAGTTGGAAGATTTCAGGCCAATCCTAAGGAAACTCATCTTCAGGCAGTTAAGAGAATCTTCAAATATCTTCAAGGTACTCAAAACTATGGCTTATGGTATCCTAGAAACACAGATCTCACACTCCATGCTTACACAGATGCAGATTGGGCTGAAAGTGTGGATGACAAGAAAAGCACAAGTGGTGGTGCTTTCTTTATGGGTTCTAGATTAGTATCATGGTTCAGCAAGAAACAGAGTTCAATTGCCTTATCTACAGCTGAAGCAGAATATGTGGCTGCTGCATCTTGTTGCACTCAACTTCTTTGGATGATGCAGACCTTGTAGGATTTTCAAATCGCTTGTACTCCACCTATCTCCATCTTATGTGATAATACAAGTGCAATCAGCATTTCAAAGAACCCAGTCATGCATTCAAAAACCAAGCACATACCGATCAAGTATCATTTTCTCAGGGAACAAGTGCTTGAACAAAAGGTCAAGTTGGAATATGTTTCTTCTAAGGAACAAGTGGCTGATATATTTACCAAACCATTGCCCAGGGAGACTTTTGAATACCTCAGGCAAAAGCTAGGGGTTGTCGACGCATCATCCTGTTGTTAATTCTCAGATTGGTGCTTGTACGCGAGGTTCTTATGGGGTATACGCGTACAAGGTTCAGGGGGAGCATAATTCATTGTTGGCATTATAGTATTACAGAAGGAGTAATATGTTGGTAGATGAACTGTAAATAAGGCGTGCACCATATTTGATTTCAGTAGGAGCGAACAGGGTGGCCGGCGGGCCTCGGTAAGTTCTTGGTTGTCTCAATATCCATGGCAATAAAGGTGCCGAGTTCAATTAACGGCACCAGCTGAAGGGAAAAACAGGGCGGTCTCTGTATTATACGTAGCCAGAATAGCTCGAATTTCTGTCATAAAGAACATGGTGTCGCCAACTGCTGTGGAATGAAATGGTTGCCAGAAAACTCTGAAGTTGATGTCACTTTCAGAATCTGGTTCATAATCAGGCGGAACAGGTTCTCAGGGGGAGAAATCAGGAGGAGCAAGCTCTCAGGGGGAGAAATAGTCAGGAGAAGCAGATATCCACCCTTTGCCCTTGATGTCAAAGGGGGAGAGTGCTTTGTGCTTTGGTCGGTGTTGTTGCCATCAAGTCCAAAGGGGGAGATTGTTGGCATTATGGCATTATGGACATATGTTGTACTTGATGGCAACCCTCTCATAGACGAACATCTCAAAGAAGCAGTTATCGGGAGCCATTGAACCATTGGGAGCTTATCGGAGCAATAGAGGCGCATTCTCATATATAAAGAGCTTATCGGAGGGAATTGGGCCTATATAACCCTTGGATGCATGCTTAATCATTATTGGAAGTCATCAGGCCATATATGCATGCTTTAACTCTATCGGGAGTTGTTCGGGCGATCAAATCCCATATATGCATTCATTAATACTATCAGGAGGTGTTTGGGCACTTAAAACCCATATATATATATATATATATATATATATATATATATATATATATATATATGTATTACATAATAAACAATAGCATGTATGCATTTCCCCCTTTCGGCGGATAAACACAGTTATATGTGTTAATACATGTATTTCGGCATATATGCGCATCGGTGGTTCGGGTATGTAACACCGTTGAAACCTCCGAATGCATTGGACCCGATGGCATTTCAAATGTGGTTTATAATAATATCGCATCCGCAGTATGTCCCAATGTATATAGGGTCGTCCACCCCAATCCTCCGATTGCGATAAGAGGTGGCGGACCCAATGGAAGCATTAAAGGCAGCATATATTAACATCGCATCCGCGAGAATCGCCCATTTTATAAAGGCTTCCCACATCAAATCGTCGATAGCGATAAAAGGACCAGACCTGATATATATATAAAACATGGTTAATGGGCATGTCGCATCCGATCCGTTGGATCAGAAGCCGGGAATAAGCCATGATACGGGCATGCGTTGTTAGCGATGATGAGCGGACCCGATATATATATATATATATATATATATATATATATATATATATATATATCTATATATATATATATATATATATATATATCTATATATATATATATATATATATATATATATATATATATCTATATATATATATATATATATAGATATATATATATAGATATATATATATATATATATATATATATATATATATATATATATATATATATATATATATATATATATATATATATATATATAGATATATATATATAGGCTGGTTAATGGGGCATGTCGCATCCGATCCATCGGATTGGCCATCGGCAAATAGACGATGTTATACAGCGATAAGGAGCGGACCCGATATATTATTGTTATGGGTGCATTAAGTTTAAAGTCCGCCTTTTGTTGTTTGGACTTGTTTTTCGTTTTCCCGCTATTTTTATCACTTAAATCATCGGTCAAAGCAAGCGAGCCTCAGGATTTCGGATCCTCTGGTTTCAACTCATGGTTTTACCAAAAGCATGACTATATAAGAAGAAAAGAGATCCTTTGGCAGGGGATCGATTAATGAATTGAAGATCTTAAGGGAGAATTGATTGGCATTTTTGTGATCGGTTAAGGAGCAATTACTGAACCTAAATCAAGGAGAATGAGCGCAGAACAGAGAAAAGGATCGCAGGCTTGAAGTTCAGACATTTCTTCGAGAGAAATCGCATTGCTTCGGGTGTATTGCAGTTCAGTAAGTAGCATAAGAGCAGCCAACCACAGGGTTTCTTTTAAGCAACAGTCATTCTTTAACTCTGATATAGCCTCCTCTACTGTTTGCTAAAGGGTTCTAGGTGCGCATATTGGGTTTGTCTTGTGTCTAGCCTCCGGGTGCACTGTTATATGTATATCCTCTGCATTGTGTTCTGATTTCGACATAAACAACCTTTGTTTTTAATGGGTGACCAGATCGAATATTTATTTATATTTTGATCTAGTGCTTGGGTTGGCGCTTGGGTGATTTTGAAAGATCTGTTGTATAAAGAAAATATATATTGATCTGATGCTTGGGTAATTTTGAAGATTTGTTTATACTTGATGACCATTTGATCTTCTTGGATCCAGTCAAAAAATTAATGAAACTTGGTCCTTGAACGAAGTAGGGGGTTGTAGCTCCCTTCCAGGAGAGACTGGAAAACAAGAGAGGGTTGTAGCTCTCTGCAGGTTGCAATTTGCATACTGGTAAAGGACTGCACCAGTACAAATTCATTGTAAAAGAAATTCTATTTGAAAGAAGATAGAGACATATTGCAGCAGGTGGTTTTCACCCACATTGGGTTTCCACCTTATATCTGGTGTTCCATTGTGTGACAATCTGTTTTTAACTGTTCTTGTTCATCATTATATGGTACTGACATACAAGTTAATTATCAATTTCGGAAGAATAATTTAAAGCATAAATCTGGATGGTTTATTGAAAAGAAATTAATAATATTGATTCACCCCCCCTCTCAGTATTATTTCCAATAGTTGAGTTTGTAGAGATCGAACTCACAATTGGTTTCAGAGATTTTATACTATTGATCCACTAAGGGCTCGTGCTCTACATCAATTACAGGGGGAAGACTAGGGTTTTCCACTGTGGCTTTCGATTTACCTTTTGAAGACATGTTGAAAAGAAATGAAATGGAAAACTATAATTACTGAGGAGTTAATCAGATGAAAATTGTTTGGCTTGATAACTGGTTGCAGTAGCAGTTTCAATCATTCAACAACGTGGAACAGTAGAGGAAAGGACAACTAACCGAGGTTTTTCTTTATTTTATGAGCGAGATCATTTACCGTTGAGAGTTATCCATTTAACGGAGTGAGTTAATTAATTTGGCAACGATTATATCTCGAATGATTTCTTAATGGTTAAATGATAGGTAAAGGGATGTGACACTTGGTGGGTGTGGATTGGAGTGAAGGGAGCAGGGTTGATAGTTGTTATTAGGCAGGAAGGAGGAAGACATATTTCAGAGGTGGGGGGGGGTGAGTTGTAAGTGGTTTAGGTAGAAGGGGGTCCGAAATTGATGAGGGAGTGACACATTGCTAAAGCGAGATTGATAGAATCCACTTTTAAGACCCCCCTTTTGATTAGATTTTGGAGGGGAAAAGGGGGTCCGAAATCACAGGAAGCTGTTGATCTAGGCTGGGATAGATCATGATGCTTGATTATAGTGTGGTGGTTATTACATACAACAAAACAGTCATGTCAAAATAACTTTATTAACATCCAAGCTAATTGTGATTAAACTTTGCGATTTAACTAATTAAAACTCAATTTATTTAACATCTAATGCAACATTTGATCTAGCATTGCATATTTCATTTTTTCTAAGGGTTTTCATCATTTTTTATTTTATTTTTGAATATATATCTATTTTTCTTTTAAATACCCTTTTTCATTTTGTTTTTCGTTTCTTCTTTTTCTTTTTTATTTTATTTTTATTTGTGGAAATAATTTTTAGAATGAGCCATTATTTACAACATCTCATGACATGAAAATAAACAGATAATCATCAATTGATCCTATAAACTATAGGACCCTAACAATGGCTCTAATGGGAATGGCATCCTCCATGTGAGCTGTCAAGAACGATGCAGATCGGTGGCCTTTGTCCAATGGGTATCATGTTCTTATTCTATAACTAAATTTATTAACTGTTGTTATTATAAATATTGCCATTAACTGACTAGAAGCTTAGGGCCTTCCCTCAGGCTTCAATTCCTGATTTCAACCACCCTCTCTCTTGCAGTAAAATGATAAAATGATATTTAAAATTACCTGAATGAAAAACGTATCTATTCTTGAGGAAATAGTGTTTGAGTAGTCTGCCATTGACAGCTCCTCCTGGCAGTCCTTCTCGAGTCAAGTCTTTCAACAAGAATGCATTGTTACCTCAGAAAGCTTCAATTTTATAGGGTCCTTTCCATAGACTGTCAAATTTTCCATGCTTACCTTTCTCTTCATTTATTCAGTCCCATCTACACAGAAGATCATATAGTTTGAAGTCATTTGATTTGCTCCTTTTGTCACGAATCTTCTTGATTTTGTCTTGAGTTATATGAGTTTTGTTGTAGACCTCCTCCCTAATTTGTTGCTACATGTATTGTTTGATTTATCCTTCTCTGTAAATCATTTGGCTCCACTTGTGATTCCTACAATAATTTTAGCAGAGGGATTCCCAGGGAAGTAGGGAAAATTGCATCTACTCCATATACTAATTGGAAAGGATACATTCCAATAGACTACTTAGTGCTAATTATGTTAGCCCAAAAAGCATTAACTAACTTCTTGTGCGAGGAAGTTTTATTTTCCTACAATAGTTTCTTTATAATGTTTACTAAACTCTTATTAGAAGACTTAACTAACCTATTCCCTTGTGAATAATAAGCAATAGAGTATCCTAACTTTATGTGATACTTGGAGCAAAAATCGATCATTCTCTTTGATTTGAAAGCAACAAGATTGTCAGTAATGATTTTATGTGGACATCCAAATCTGAAAAGAATATTACCTTCTAAAAACTAAATGATTACGGTGTCTTTATCCTGTCTGGTTGGAATGGCCTTAATCCACTTGGTGAACTAGTCAATGGCTGTCAAAATCCATCTATGTTGAGCTGAAGAGCTGGGATGGATTTCTCCAATAAAATATAGACCCCATTGTTGAAAAGGAACCTCAACTAAAATGGGCTTTAAAGGTAAGGGAAAAAGTTTTCTCTTGCATTCAAATATTTGGCATTGATGGCATGTTGAAACTCTCTTATATACAGATGCAATGAAGGTAGGCTAGTAAAACTAGCCCTCAGGATTTTTTTGGTTGTGGCCTTCCAGTATAAATGTCCTCCACAGTTCCCTTGATGAAATTCTTCCATGATCTTGTCTGCTTCATCCTTCAATAAATATTTTAGCAAAATACCCCCAGCATCCTTCCAATACATAGTCTGATCTAAAATGCAAAATTTCATAGCCTTTAACTTGAGAAATCTAGCTTTTTTCTTTGTTAAACCAAGAGGAGATTGTAATTTTTGTCAAATAAAGATAATATATGCGTACCAAGGAGAGGTAGAGAATGCTTCTGATACCTGTGGAGTCGCTAACTCTTACTGTTCATCAAGTGCAACTATAAAATTTATGTCTAGAACATGGAAATTTGACTCAACCATTAGCTTAGCCAATCCTTGACCTTTAATGAGCTTAGTAGGCATTATCTCAATGTCATACTCTAAAATTACTGCAACCCATTTCCCTCTTTTCCCATCTAGATCAGTCTGAGTGAGGATATCTTTCACTACAGCACTTGGAACAAATGAAATTATATGGGAATGTAGAATGTACACTCAAAAGTCTTTCAGTGCCTTTACTAAAGTAAAGGCTTGTTTTTCCATTATATTGTACTTTAAGTTGGCATCTATTAAAGCCGTGTTGAAGAAATGTATAGGTTGTTCATGTCCCTCAGTGTTTTTCTACAACAAAACTGCTTCAATGGTGTGTTCAAATGTAAAAGAGAAAATCATGAAATCTTTAGTAAAATCGGGGCTAATTAAAACAACAGTAGTTGTCAGAGCTACCTTTACTTCACTAATATATTTTTTAGCCTCACTATTACATTTTATATTAGTGTCTTTCTTCAACATGTTTGTGATTTCTCTCAAGATCTCGGACAAGTTTGGAATAAACCTTCTTAGGAAATTTATCCTACCGATGAAAGACTAAATTTCTTTCTTGTTCTTGTGAGGATCAGTATTCATTATGGCTTCAAATGTGTTGGGGCCTATTCTGATACATTCTTTTGAAATAATGTGATCAAGTAGCTTTCCTTCCTCTAAACCAAAAAGAGAATTTTTGGGGCTCAAGGAAATACCATATTTCTTGCATTTTTCAAAAACCTTCCTTAAGTGTAGCAGGTGATATTCATATGTTTTGGAAAATACAGTAATGTCATCCAGGTAAATTACAATGATCCTACCCTTCTCATCAATGAATGCAATATCCATTTCTCTCTGGAAAGTGAACCCTACATTCATAAGGCCAAAGGGAATTTTTACATACATAAAGGTCCCCCAAGGTGTAGTGAAAGTTGTTTTATGCTAATCATCAAGATGTACCAGAATTTCGTTATATCTTGAGAAACCATCCAGCAAAGAAAATTTTGCTGGAACTAACTACTTTCTGTAAGATATGATCCATTTTAGGTAGAGGGTAGTTTTCCTCAAGAGAAACTTTGTTTAGATTCTTGAAATCCACACGGAGCCTTATTCTCCTGTATTTTTTCTTGTTGGCACTAGATTAGAGACCCATTTTGAAAATCTTAAGGGTACAATGATTTTCGCATCAAAGAGTTTTTTAACTTCCTTTTCTATCAAAGGTAACAGAACTCAATTTACCCTCCTTAATTTCTTCTTGAAGGGTTTTTGGTCTTCTTTGATGGGAATGGTATGTTGTATGATACTGGTATCATATTCTTTTAGATCTTCACAGATCCAAAAAAACACATTAGAAAATTCTTTTAATAGATCAACGTACTTATGTTTTTCTTTGGGAGGCAAGGACTTGGACAAATTTACAATATCAAGACTTTCCTGAGTACCTATATTACAATCCTCAACCTCAACTCCTACTGGTTTTATTTTTTCCTTTCTGGCTACATCGTTAAAATCAAACAACCCTTCTAATGGCACCAATCCTCTTGGTAACACATTGTCTTTCAATTGTAGAACCTCCAGTTCCTTGGGATTATCATTGGTCTCATTTAACACTATTTCATTTATATTCTCATCTACATCATTATCTTCATCAATATGTACACTCTCAAACTCTTCTTTTAACTGTAAAACTTTTTCTACCTGTTTTGACTGCCAAAACCCTGCCAATATCTCACATTATCTGGGACAGTTGGCCTGTGTTTCACTTCAACCTCATATTTTCTATTGGGATGGAATGACATACTACAAGCACTGGCTGAAGTATCCAAAGCATGAGCTAAGATATTTTTCCCTCTAGGAATAAGAGACAATTGATATTCAGGAAAACATTGTAGAAAATCTAAGAATACATTTCTGTAGGCCCTTACTCTAGGGTGTTTAGCCGAGTAATCACCTTTAATTTGGTTAATGATGAGTTCAAAATCCCCATGTACAAAAGTCCTTTTAGCTCCCAACCTCTTCAAAAGTTGTAGTCCTAAAATTAGTGCTTCATATTCAATTATACTATTTGTACATTGCAAATTAAGCTTTTAAGAATGTCCCTTTTCTATACATGTTTTTGAGTTTGAGATCCAAACACCTACCCCTGATCCTTCCTTGTTGACGGCCCCATCAAAATACATGTTCAAAAGGGCTTCACCCTCTTCATCTTGTTTCTCGTCATCTAATTTTATCCCCTCTTTCTTGCTCAATTCAGCTTCCAAGTGTGATACTTCCTCCTCTACACATTCGTCATTATACAAAATAAAGGAGTCCATATATGAATGCACAAAATACAAGGGGGTAATTATTTGGATTTTCTTGGGTACTAACCATATATTTCATTAATATTTCATTGTATAACCTTCTCTGCTGATAAAAACCAGGAATTGTAGCATAGGTCATGTCCATCTAAAAAGTACCCTGTAACGTTTCTCCCCATGATATTGATAGAAACATTCCATACTTGGGAGGTATGTCTGCTACTACAATATCCATTACCACACTCTTTACTAGTGTTTGGGCCAAAGTAACACATAAATCTTTGATGAGACCTAATAATCTTACTTTGCTCGAATCAAAAGAATTTAAATCTTTGTAGGGTCTTGTTATGTCTAATCCTAGCTTTTTCATAATGGCTCTAGGCATAAGATTGTACGAAGCACTAGAATCAATCATAACATTGTGAAGAATATTGTCATGAATGTTCAAACTGATATAGAAAGGTGACACACTACCATCTTGAGACTTCCCTTCAACTTAAGGTCCAAACAATAACTCAGGTTGGTCATTAGTGAAGTTGACTGTGTCTGTCCCTTCCCCTATGTTCAGAGCCTTCATGACTTGAGATCTATATTCATTGTTGTTAATCAATTATGTTAGAGGAATACAAATTTTTACCTTGGTGAATTCATTTTAAATATTGAAAGATGTCTAAGGCTTATCTATTTCTTTGATATTTACATCCTGTATTTTAGAAGTCTCCTATTGAGAATCATCCTTTGGTTGACAGGTAGAACGGGTGTCAATCTGAATGTTCTTGGGAGAAGTTCCAACAACCTTCTTACTCCTTAAATTGTACTTCTTGTGCACCTCCATGATAGCATTTTGGTATCCTTATTTATAATCATCTGACTCTGAAGGGATGAATTCTAGTTGTGATAGTAAGAACATATCTTTCTCCTAATTAGTTAAGAAAATGTGGTCAATTTCACTTTCCCAAAATAAGTTTATCTGATTTGCTTCAGGATCCTCTGGTAACTCAACTTCTTCATCTGCATAATTCTCTTGAGATGGAGGTCTAATCTGTTGCTGATCAGTTAGTCCTCTTTATTGTCTCTGTTTAATTTGGGGTGGATTTCTCCTCAAACTAGGATTTCTAATTGGAGGGCCATCTTGATTTTCCCTTAGAGGAGCCCTATCAGTTAAACTTATCCTTTCCATCATTCTCTCCATGGTTTTAACTAAGGTATTAAACTTAGCACATGATGAAGAAGAAACATGTTCTTCTTTAATAGCGACTATCCACTCAGCCTTTTACCTAGCTCTCTTTTCCAACAAATTTTCTTCCACACTGACTGCATTCCTTTGCATTTCCTCAAGGGTAGAAGGATTTCTCTCCCTCAGTTGGTAAGACATGTCTAGATCAAAACCATCTGGAAACTTGATCAGAGCTAGTCTTGGTGGGGTTTGTATTGTAGCTAGGATAGAATTGTAAATGTTATTGAATCTAGTGCAATAGTCTTGGACTGTTTCACCAGGGGATCTCTTTATGCTCTCATATTCAGTGAAGATTTGGAGAGGATTCTTCTTTACTTCCCATCTTGTGAGGAAATTTTGGTGAAATTGTGTGAGATCTAGGATAGAGGCAACTTGCAATGTCTTAAACAATTTTTTAACTTCTCTTGTTGGACTTTGGGCAAATAGTCTAATCTTCACACCATATTCATCAATTTCTTGCAAATATAAATAATCATTCATCTTGTCTATATGTTTTTGAGAAGTGATTGGCCCTATGCCATCAAATTATGGTATTCGGCTCTGATAATCTTGTGGCATGGCATTAAGTTGTCCAGGTAAGACCAGGGGGGCATAACGAGCTTCCATGATAGGTAAATGGGAATGGAAGAAGATGAAACTATAATAGATGTGGATATGAGGGGTATTAAAGGGGTTGGGATTATACTTTGTTGTGTTGGTGTAGTGGTGGTAGGGATAATAGACGAAATGGGTATAGTGGAAATGGGGGGACTTACTGGAGGGGCAGTAATAATAGGGGGAATCACCAGTGGGGTTGGTGATGAGGAAGAAGAAGAAAAACATGAAGATTTAGATGATTGATGAATAATAATTTTTCGCACAGCTTGATATGATTCGATCACCAAAACTTCAAACTTATTAAACTGTTTTACGACATCTTCATCAGAGTCTGGATTAACAGGTTGATGCTTTGAGATATAACATTTCAAAATACTTTCATCAAAAACTGTCTCAGGTACAAAGCTATCTGACTTAGTACGAAAAATGATATGCTCAAAAGGTAAATCAAATTCAATATCTTCTACAGTTACAAAAGTTTTAGGGAGAGAATTAACTCTAGGCAGTGGATTATTACTTGCTTAGCTCTTAGTAAAACTCTTATTTCTAATAATTTTTTTAGGATATCTACAGTTTCTGGTTGTTTAGGATTTGGACAAGCTCTAGTTTATATCTTTGTAGGAGCCAGATCTACAATATATTATTTACAGATAGAAATATGTACAAAATTTAGGTGGAAAATAGCCTTAATAACATCGATTTCACAACCAAACACTTGAAATAACTTTAATCTTTGAAATAAATTTTTACCAGGGAAAAATTCAATTTATATCACTTTTGTCCGAAGTCCCCAATATGGTCTCCAGAAGGTTATCACTCTGTAATTTCCCAAGGCAGTGAGAGAAATGTAGAGGTAACCACAAAAACACTTGCAAAGTTGCAATATAGCCCTTCCAGCTTCAAAGAGGGATCTCTCTATTGGATTTGGATTTGTTGTTTTGAGATATTATGCTAGTTATTGAGTTCTGAGTTTGGCTTTTTCAAAGATTTGGTTGAAAATGCA
This sequence comes from Pinus tabuliformis, assembly GCA_031772625.1. NCBI lineage: Eukaryota > Viridiplantae > Streptophyta > Pinopsida > Pinales > Pinaceae > Pinus > Pinus tabuliformis. The sequence continues at coordinate 184,522,890 of CM062816.1, read as the reverse complement.
AGGGAAGTCCATTAGGAAATGGAGTCATAAGTCTTAGGGTGATCAAATACAAGAACGACAGAATAGATGTAACAAGGCATGGTAGGTAAGCTTCTGGATCTTTCGAGTATTTGTGGGGTGAATGGGATGAAAAGATTTAGATTCAATTAAATATAGAGCATGCTGGGATGAATTCTATACTTAATATTAGAGTGAAAAAATGAATATTGTTTACAAGCCAGAGAAGAGTGCATTCAAACAAATTCAACCCTTAATCTTATTTAAACAATAGAGACAGAAAAACATATGGAAAACTGGGAAACTAACAATTTTACATGAGAGGAAACTTCACCAATTCCCTGACATAGGAATCCTCGAACAAAATTTATGTATTAATGGAATTGATCACTTCATTACATACATATCTTTACATCAAGGATCTACTTTCTTCATATGAGTTCCAACCCTTTGTACTTCGATATATGAATTATTTATACAATTGCATCAAAATATCTTGATTTTGAATATCAAGTTGCTTCTACAAAATATCCTAAAAATTATGTTTATATAAATAGTACAAGAATATAGGAAAATTAAACTACTAAACCTCTCTAGCACTACTTTCAAGGATTTTGGTGATGACTTGGACAGAAAAGGTTGTTGCTTTGCTGCTGAAGATGAATACCAATTTACTCAAGAAGTTGACATAATTTATCCCATCTGTCTTCATCTAGGGTGGAGAACTTGATTAACTTTATATAGGTTTCATCCACCTAGGTATATTTATGAAAAGTGGGCTTGACTATAAATAGTTGTTTTATTTCATGTTTGATAAGTAAGTCGAACTTGAAACCTTCCATGAAAAATTTCCTGTAATGGTTCCCTTTATGGTGGAAAATTTTTATTTATCTCTTGCTATGGAATATAACTTTTATTGATAATCCTTTAGCTGAACTAATTTATCTCTCATTCCCTTTAAACTTGGAAGCCCCTTTTGATGCAGTATATTGAATTTTCTGTGGAATTTTTGAATGCTAGCCTCCAAGTTATGACATTTATTCTCCAACCGTAGCATTAAATTCCTTTTTGTAAGAACTCTTCTTACCTCAAGAATTGTCTCAATTCTCTTTGAAATCTCATATTCTTCGAGTTCTTCTTCTGTCTTTGAATTCATAATTCTTTTTAAGGTAGTAGCTTGTTAGGTCCCTATTATACTAGTGATTCCCCCATTAATATTGTCATTGTATCCCTTATTGTTATTGTTGTGCCCCTATTGTCCCCATATTGTTATTATTGTGCCCCATAAAAGCCCACTATTGTTATTTTTGTGCCCTTATATTATTATTGTTAGGTCAACTTGGGTTATATTGTGATCCCTTAGACTCCTATATATAGAAAGGAGGTTTTTTCATTTGTATCATCAAAGAATTGTTCATCTGTGTAATGTAAAGGAGTTTGCCCCCTCGAAGAGGCTGATTTCTATGTCATTGATCTATCTTTTCTATCTTTTTGTGAGCTGGTTTCAAAACATTTGGTATCAGAGCTTTGGATTCTAGGGTTTCGCTGCTCCAAACAGGTCATCGTGGAATTTTCTCTATAACTTTTTTCTGCGACGTTTCAAAAGCGAAAAAAATACCCATTTGAGACGAAATTGCACTGAACATCAGGTCCAAATTTCAGATCTTTTTACACTATATTTTTAGAGATATGATCTGAGGAAGTTAGGGTTTTTGCAAGCTCCAAAATTCCATCTCAAACAGGTCATCGTGGACTTTTCACTATAATTTGCTTTTTACGAAGGTTCAAATTCTTAAATTAAAACCCATTTGAGCCGAAACCTTGGTGACACTCGGGCCCGAATTTTAGGTCATGTTTAGCTATATTTTCGGAGATACAGTCCAAGACATATAGGGTTTTTGAAATATCCCGAATTATATCTCAAACAAGTGACCTCGAGAAAATTGTCATAGCTGTGTTTCTGAGACTCAGAATGAAATTTCGTAAGAATTTATAGAAACAGGATGGCCTGTAGTTTTATGTGTATCGGTTTCAGACCCTAAAGTAAAAACAGTTACATGCGACACTTTGTACAAGCTCGCTCTAGTGAACTAGTATATAATGAGGTCATCGTGGGAGATTTGGCATAACTCTTCATTGGAGAATCCAATCTTGATCAGACTTGCGGGGTTAGAAAGATGACTTAGAGGATTACCGCAGGAAGCAATTTCCAAACTTGGAGATCCGAAAGTACAGAGATACAACAAATTCAATATTGAGCTCCTACAAAGTGAAAAAGGTGTGTAGTTTTTTTAAATTTTTTTCACAAGTTTGGTTTGAAAAATTAGTTTGAAGGAATTCAAAGGGCACAGTGAAGCATTATTATCATTAATTGATGCCCCGAAAAAAGAAAATGGAAACACCTAGTAAACAACTTGAAAGCTATAGCATGAATCATGAAGAAGAGGAAGAAATGCAACATGATATATCAAAATTACGAGTCCAAGTGCAGCAAAATTCACTCTCACAAAAGGTAACAGAAGCTAAGATGGATGGTTTAAAGAAAGACATAGAAGCTAATATGGATGGTTTAAAGAAAGGCGTAGAAGCTAAGATGGTTGGTGTGAAAGCTAAGATGGATGACGTGGAAGTAAGATGGATGATTTAAAGAAAGGTGTGGAAGCTAAGATGGAAGATTTGAAGACAGATTTGACAAAGTTTCTACAAGAAATTCTTACTAATGGAGAAAGGATAGTAAAGGAAACTCATGATGAGAAAAAAATAAATTTTAATCATGATTGCATAGACTTTAATGTTGGATCGAAGACCCACCATGTTCCAAAGATTGATATGAGGAAGTTTGATGGCAAGGATCCCGTAACATGGATACTACAGATGGAGCAATTTTTCGATCTCCATAATGTACAAAACACACAAAAGGTACGTATTGCAACTTTATATTTGGAACCAAATCAGTTTGTATGGTATCGATGGATTTTCTCTCATAAACAATTGTCACTTGGGCCTTTTTTATGGATGAAATGATAGCACATTATGAGGATACAAAAAGCAACACTTTTTTTAGCCAATTGATAAATCTCAAACAAAAGGGTTCAATGATGGAGCACATTGAGGACTTCTAAAACTTGAATATAAGGGTAAAAGATATTCCAGAGGAGCATAGGATTGATGTGATCATAGGGACTTTAAAGGATAACATCCAACATGAGGTTCGCCTTTGAAAACCTGATTCATTGGAGAAGGCATTCAGGTTGGCAAGAAAAATGGAAAGCAAAAATATGGCAACAAGGAAGCCTACCACTCACAATCATAAAGAGGGAAGTGTTGTTTCCCCTAGCCATCCACAACCCACAAGGTTAACACCACAACAATTGGAATAAAAAAGAGAAAAAGAGCTTTGTTACAGTTGTGATAGAAAATACACTAAAGGTCATAATTGTGCTGAGAAGAAATTATTTTACATAGATTGTGAAGAGGAGGAAGAAAAGGAACAAGAAATGTTAAAAGAAGAGGATATACACTAGGAACCAACCCCATAGAAAGAAGAAATTAATCCTACCATATCTTGTAGTGCATTGGCAGGAATTCCTTGTGCAAATCCACCTGATCAATAGGATGGATTTGGTTAATGTTAAAAGAAAATATAGACTTTTTGTAGTCCTCTGCAATTTTAGGAAAATGAACTTCAACTTCAAGGAAAGCTATCTGCATTTTTCCTTTCTCAGTATCAAAAGAATAGAGAAGTTTGTGCTGTGATGAAGCTGTTTGCTTCTAGAATTGAGAATAGGTTGTTGCTTTCAAAATTTCATTCTTCTTTTTGCTTTCCTTATACCTTCTAAATATATTTGGTTCAACTTGATCATGGACCAATTCTCTTGATTGAGATGTTTCCAGTGGTTATCATAGAAGTTGAAGATGATGGTGATCCTATGAAAATGTCTTCATTTTGAGGGAAAGTAGAAGTCTAAGGACCTGTCAAGACTATTGTAGACGGTACAAAGTATAAGGACATGTCAAGACTATTGTAGACGGTACATTTCCTTCCTGCAAAGACTCTTCTGCTGGATTGGTTTTCTACCTCTTTTTGTATATTTGGAATTATTTCCCCTGAATTTATGAAACTAAAGGGGAAACATCCTCCCTTGGTCTTTTATCCTACTTTTCCTGTGGCACTGGAGTCTGTGATGTCGTAGTAGAAAGTACCTATTCTTCTTCCTCCTGCAATGTATTTTCTTTCCATTAATATTGATTCATATATTGCTCAATTTCAGGTTTGGGAGTATGAGTGTAAGGAGTAGTTTTCTTCTCTACTCTCAACTTTGAGATTATTCCTAAAGGATCATATGACCAAGTGAAACTGAGTTTAAATTTCATTTGTTTGAGGAGAAGATCTACTTCTTTTGCTGTTGTCCTCGCATTACAAATGAAAGGCTAAACCTGTGTTTTGATTTTGAACTGAGATTTCTTTTTTCCTGTCACAAAGTGCAACTCGTCCATATTAATCGTTTTCCTAATATACTCTAATGAAAAAATTCTTATAGGAACAAATTTAGGAAATCTATATGGAGGGAATTTGCATCCATGCACTCTAATCTCAATGTAATTTTGATATAGGTACCCGTCACCTGTCTTTGTTTGTTCATTGAGATGTAGAATTCTCTTAATCTCAAGTCCAATTCTAGGTTCTACATCACTATTAAGTAGGCAAGAAACTCTGTACAAAAATGGGTCCACATAATCACTGAATGTGAATTCATTTCGATGCTTCCTTACCAAGGAAGTCCAATGAATCACCGACTGTGCATTTGCCTGTTCATCGAGTTTCTGTAGTGGAAATTGAAATCTATTTGCTTTATTGAATAAGAACAAGTAAACTAAAACTGAAACATGCTTGAAGACTCCTTCTGTAGAAAACTTAGGAATTGTTCATGGATGGCCTCTGCTAAGAATTCAATGTAATGAAAAATGATTGAAAGCTTTTCTCCCATTGAGAATACTAATAGAAAACCTATGATGGCTTCACTAACCCATTGATCAGTTTGATAGCCCAATAAACAAGAAACTATAAAATGACTTGTTTTGTCATTTCAGGAAACATCGAGGATGGATAAGGAAGGTTTGTTTTTGGAAATTGGACATTCTTAGGTAGAAATGTCTCGAAAATTTTGTCTATGTGGGGAAAAGTGAAGTTTTTGTAGAGTTCCATGAGGGAATCTACTAAAAAGGGTTTTAGAGAGGTTGAATATTGGATATGAAGCATCTGACATATGGAGTCAGGGGTAATTGTGAACAGGATTTCATTGTTCTAGGCTATAATTTCTCTTTGACTCGGTATGTAGCTGAAATGACACCATGAGACAAATTTTAGAAAATGATGGGTTTGCAGAAAAACAAATTGAGGCAGGAACAAGTCTAATTAATAAAAGAGCTAATGCACAACATTTAAAATAATAGTAATAAAAAATAAATATTTTTGAAATATCTTTATGATGTGCCATTCATTTTGAGAGAATTGCCTAAATTTTTCTTAATAATAATAACTAACATGTATAATTAAAAAAACAAATCCATAATAAAACATAAATAAAATATGTTAACATCCATTTTAAAACCATTTTTTCAATATCAACTTTATAAATTTGTATATATAAAATGATATAATATATCAATAACAATGTAATATTAAATGATTTAATTATATATTGAAATACAATATTAATATATAAAATGATATAATATATCAATAACAATGTAATATTAAATGATTTAATTATATATTAAAATAAAATATTGAATTTTTAATGATTTAATGGTATATTAAATTTAATTATACATTGAAAATTAACTTAATTAATAAAAATTTAACGGTACGTAGAATTAATTATGCAGTGAAAATTAAGTTGATTAATAAATTTTTAATAATATCTAATAATTTCACATATTAATTATAATGATAAAATGAACCAGCTATATTTATTTAAATAACGTTACATTAAATGTATAAACATTAAGATATTAAAAATGATAGTGAATTACAAAATGAAAATAACATTAAATAAAATATAAAAAAAAAAAAACACTAAAAAAAGCAATATATTAAAAAATACAATATTTATTAAATTTATATATAAAAAATTATCATTTGAGACAAACTCTTCAAAAGTATAAACTCTTTTTAATGAAATTTTTATAATTTAAAAAAAATATACTTCAATAATTATATATATTTTAAGTTATAATAAATTTTATATATATTCAACTTCATTAATACGTGCAATTTTTTTAAACATAAATCTATTAAAATTGTGAAAAAAATATTTTAGACATCTGGCCATTTACATGATACTCGCTACACAAACTCAGTTTTGGTTTGGGATGGGTATAAATAATTTTTTGCATGATGTCATCTTCTTGGACAAATTAATGTATTATTTAAAGAAAATTATATATTATTTATATTTAATTTAAAGTTATTTAAAATTAAAATTTATAAATTTATTAGGGAATTTAGACTTCTGTGATCCATAACATTGTTTAGTAATCTTCGGCAAAATCACATAATCAATCTTTTGTTGACGCGTTTCGAACCAACCAGATCAGTTCTTCAACTTGTCCTGACGATGAACCACACTGGTTGGTTCGAAACGCGTCGACAAAAGATTGATTATGTGATTTTGCCGAAGATTACTAAACAATTTATAAATTTATTAACAATTTAATTTAAGGTATATATATATATATATATATATATATATATATATATAATTTCATTCGATTTATCTTATTCTTATTATTAAGAAGGTTGATAGAGGGAGCCCACCGAGGGACTTTGTTTGTGTTGAGTTTATTTTATTAAAAAGAGTTATAAGTGTTGAGTTTATTTTATTAGAAAGAATTGGAAATGGGAGTTATTTGTAAAAATAAATCTTATAGGATGGAGTATTTAGATTAGACTTAATTTCACATAATTTTATGTTATCTTAATCACGAATTTTATTAGAAATATCTAGCTAGTGAATAGATGATTTTCGTGGTATAATCTTGATTATTGTTAGAAATATGAAAGATGAAGAGATTGTTCACACAATACAAATCACACATTGTAATATTCATTACAACAATTACATATATAGGAAATTACACACTCACTTCAATGATCTGAATTGGATCTTAAAACTCTCTAAGTTTTCATGACTGTTTCAAATTATGCTAAAAGATTCAAGTCCTAGAAAAGATCAAAGCTATCAGAAGGAATCCTCATAACAGTTGCAGTTGTGGCCAGAGCGAAGCAACGAGGACCCTCGGTCAAGAGCGCAGACCGTTGGCCCATGGTAAAGCGCAAAGGCATAAAACTGGCAAAACCAAAGGCTAATTCAGGAAACAGAGGTGGATTCTGATACGTGATCGCAGGACATCCCCCTCAGTGAAAGAAAACCCCGAAGCGCCCAGACCGAAATCGCTATAAAATTCGGAAAAGTAACTGTTTCGGTTCTGTAGTGCGGGATTCCCCAAAACTAGCAGGATATCAAAAGGTTTCGAGGTGGTAAGCAGTTTTGACGGAGTCCCGCCCGATGCCACACATCGAACGACACACGTCCGGCGGAAGAGAGAGAAAACCACCTGCATCGGATGGGTAAACATTGTGTGGCTTGTTCACCCGATATGAAAGACAACCGTAGGATCTGGGGGGTCTAGATCGACGGTGGAGATGTGTCTCGATGACCGACTGGATTCGACACGTCAAAAAGCAAGATGACAAGGATTTGATGTCCGACGTGGATGATGAGTTGGCAAATGATTCGTATTCATGAGCGATCTTGAAGCAAACAGATTTAACGACCATTTGAATATGATTTAGGGAATCTGACACCCAGTTCGTTAGCAAACAGGTGGCCACCACCCTACAAGGCGTTACCCAGTGATGATGACACAGAGTAGAGGAATTCAAACGGGCAGAGGAAAGGAAACCAGAAGGCTGGGAAGCAGAAACGAGCAGTCAAAGAGCAGACTGGCTTTAAATCCATGAACTGACAGAAGCAAAGAAGGCAACAGACAAGAGGGGGCACCACATAGAGACGTAGAAAGCTAATAGCAGAGAACAGAGAGTAGAAGCTAAGCTAACCTGAAGGCAACATCGAGCCAGATAGAGCCAAAGAGAGTCAAAGAGTCTGTGTACTCCACTTGAGAGGTTCAAGCAAGCTCCTCGGTATAGGCCTGTTATACTACTGTGACCCTCAGAGGTCGAGTTTCAGTAAGGAGAGTCTGTGCACTCCATTCCTACTGACTCCATTCTGTTAATGAGACTCAAATCGAGCTCACTGTTGTAAAAATCTGCTTGAAAACATAATAGAGAGGCTACCACTGGAATGCTGGACCAGGAGACGTAGCCCAGGAGCATTTGGGTGAACTCCTTATTAAGCTTGTTTTGTTTACATGTTTGACTGTTATGTTTTCTGTGATTGCCTTAGTGTCTATGTATTTCACAATCTTATCGATCCATTGCATAAAGTAACATAGGCACATCCATGCACATGAGTCTGTAATACCTTTCATTCTTTATCCTGGATAAATTCCAAATCAAGTGGTATCGGAGCTCAAGTTTATTAAGGTTAGACAAGCTTGTGCTGGATTTTATTGTTGAATGATAGCTAAATCAAAGCTTAAATTCAGAGAAGGAGAATTGGCTAAAACTAACCCAGAAATTGGAAGGGCCTATTCTAAGAGGAAAATGTTAGGAGAAAATCCCTTAGAATTAGACCCCCAGTTCATGGATAGTTTTATGACCGTGAAATCCATGGTGGAGGAAATGTATAGGGACTATAAAAAACATACGGATGAAGATTCATCAAGCTCCAAACAAGACAAAGGAGTTGAAGAATCTCTCCTCCATGACCACTCTAAAGGCAAAGGGAAAGAAGAAAAATTTCTCACGCCTCCTAATAGCCCTGAAAATAAAAGGAAGACATCTTTAATTAAATTAGATGTTAAATTTGATTTACCAATATATGATGGAGAGTTGAATGTAGAGAAGCTGGATAATTGGATCAGATATATTGATGTTTATTACAGAGTGCAGAGTATTGATTCAAACAAGAGTAAGATTCAGTTGGCTAACCTACGCCTTGAAGGCACTGCCTTGGTATGGTGGGAAGGCAGGACACAAGTTGACATGAAGAAACATGGTAAGATTCTTTCTGTCTGGGGTGAATTTGTTTCTGCAATTAAAAAGCAATTCTATCCACTAGCCTACATGCAGCAAGCCATGATGAGTTGGCAAACTCTTTAACAACTAAAAGGGCAAAGTGTACAAGGTTACACCCAAGAATTTAGGAAAAGAGCTTTGATTCTAGGAATTTCTTTAGACTCACCTGAGAATCTGTCGAAGTATATAGGTGGTCTACATAGCTACATGAGGCACACTATCCTCATGTTTAATCCCACTAGCATAGATGAGGTATCCATTCAGGCTACGCATCTCGAAGCTAGAGGTAAGAATGGGAATCCAGAAGTTAGGGGATCATCCCAATCCACTACAAGAAAAAATAAGGAGAAAATAAAATAGAAATGGAAATAGAGGAAGGCAAACACTGTATAGAAGAACAAGTCTTCATGCACTCACTGTAAGAAGGATGGGCATGATGATGAACACTACTGGATTTTGCATCCGGAGCTGAAACCTAAGAAGTTCGAGGGCAAGAAGAAGAAGACTGCTGTAGCTATTCAAAAATATTTGGGGTTAGACTCAGGAGATGAAGCAACAATCGCAGCCACAGGTATAAAAGGTAAAAATTCTGAAGCATCTACTAGTAATTCTGCACAATCTACTGAAAATGAGAGAAAAAGACGTGAGCTTTTTCATATTTGAGTTATTTCCAATCATCAAAAGATTGATACTTTGTTTACATACAGTCTTTGTTGCCCACCTTACTTTTACCTATGCGCGGACAAGCGACTTCGTACCTTTATTCTTCAATATCACGTCACTTTCCATCTATGTGCGATCCCAACCCTTATGTGGCATCTAAACTGGATTTCTTTCTTAGTCAAACCCCCCGTTAGGGCGCGATACTCTCCATCTCCGGTCCGTCCCCTGTTTCCTATTTGATTCACGAGGTTTTTGGTTTTTGATTCACACTTTATACTTGCATGATGTCTTTTTCGGTGTCGGTCATGCTTTCGTTCTCATGATGGTAAGCCTGGTGGGTATTACACTTTATAATGATGATATGTTTGGGGGAGAATTGCGGCTCTCAGTCATGATTGATTCTCCCGGACGTAGCTCACGTTTGTTTGTCTTGGCTGACGCGCGCTTTGTACAGGCTCTTGTCACATGGGTCAGGCTTTCATAGTGGCTGGTGGCTGGCTCTGGTCCTCTAGCTGTTCCTCTTGCCATGGAAAGGACGTAGGGCTCTACCCATTGATCCCAACGATCCCAGCCAGCCCAGCTAGCCGTATCAGCGAGCAAGCCCTGATAGTGGCTCACAAGTAAATTTAATTTTCTGAAGCAATTATAAAGAAGTTGGGATTACTAACCACACCTCACAAAAAACCATATCCATTAGGTTGGCTATGTGATAAAGCAAATCTACAAGCTAAACATTCTTTTACACAGAGATCTCCTTTTGAGACCTATTTTGGTTTCACACCAAGGTCTCCCTTGGATTTTGTCTTTAATAAAGACATAGCAGTTGATGGACACAATGATGTGGACAAAGCAACCAAGTTCATTGAACAAATCCAAGAGATTCACCTGGCAGTACAGGAATAGCTGGAAAAGAGCCAAGCCAAGTACAAGGCAAGGCATGACAAGCATCAGATGGAGCATAGTTTCCAAGTTGGTGACCAAGTCTGGATGTATATCAGCAAAGACAAGATGCAAGGTGAGGGTAAGAAGCTGAAGCCAATAAGGTATGGACCTTTCAAGATACTTGAGAAAATTGGTGAAAACGATTTTCGCCTTGATCTACCAGCTTACATGCACATCTACTCAATTTTTAATGCAAACAACTTGAGATTATTTGAACCTTCATTAATTGAAGATCCTGAAGAGCAGAGTCAACTGCCTTCTATTGATGATCTGTTACCTGAATATCTTAATGAGTTGCAGGAAGATACAGCTCTGGACAAGAAGGTAATAATTACACTCAGAGGGGATGTTGAGTACCTTAGGATCAGACTCAAAGGTTCAAAACCATGCAGTCCGAAATGGATAGAAATTGAGCAAGCAAGGAAGCAATACCCTCACTTGATTGATGCTTGAAAGAAAACCAACTTTTGGTGGTCCAAAAGCTTTTTCATTGGGAAAGCCGTGATCCGAATTGGATCCTAAAACTCTCTAAGTTTTCATGACTGTTTCAAATTATGATAAAAGATTCAAGTCCTAGAAAAGATCGAAGCTATTAAAAGGAATCCTCATAATAATTGCAGTTGTGGCCAGAGCAGAGCAGCGAGGATCCTTGGTCAAGTGCGCAGACCGTTGGCCCATGGTAAAGTGCAAAGGCACAAAACTGGAAAAACCAGAGGCTAATTCGGGAAACAGAGGTGGATTCTAATATGTGATCGCATGGCGTCCCCCTCAGTGAAGGAAAGCCCCGAAGCGCCCGGACCCGAAATCACTATAAATTCGGAAAAGTAACTGTTTCGGTTCTATAGTGCGGGATTCCCCAAAACCGTCAGGATATCGGAAAGCTTCGAGGCGGTAAACAGTTTTGACTGAGTCTTGCCCGATGCCACACATCGAGCGACACGCATTCGGCAGAAGAGAGAAAAAACCGCCCGCATCGGATGGGTAAACATTATGCGACTTGTCCGCCTAATATGAAGGACGACCATAGGATCTGGGGGGTCCAGATCGATGGCGGAGATGCGTCTTGATGACCGACCGGATTTGACAGGTCAAAAAGCAAGATGACAGGGATTTGACGTCTAACGTGTATGTGAGTTGGCAAACGATTCGTGTTCGCTGGCGATCTTGAAGCAAACAGATTTAACGTCCATTCGAATATGATTCAGGGAATCTGACACCCAGTTCGTTAGCAAATAGGTGGCGGAAACGAGCAGTCAAAGAGCAGACTGGCTTTAAAGCCATGAACTGACAGAAGCAGAGAAGGCAGCAGACAAGAGGGGGCAACACATAGAGATGTAGACAGCTAATAGCAGAGAACAGAGAGTAGAAGCAGCATCGAGCCAGACAAAGCCAGAGAGAGTCAGAGTTTGTGTACTCCATTGAAGGCTTGAGAGGTTCAAGCAAACTCCTCGGTATAGGTTTGTTATTCTACTGTGACCCTTAGAGGTCGAGTTTCAGTAGGAGAGTCTGTGCACTCCATTCCTACTGACTCCATTCTGTTAGTGAGACTCGAATCGTGCTCACTGTTGTAAAACTTTGCTTGAAAACATAATAGAGAAACCACCACTGAAAGGTTGGACAAGGAGACGTAGCCCAAGAGCATTTGAGTGAACTCCTTATTAAACTTGTTTTGTTTACATGTTCCACTGTTATGTTTTCTGTGATTGCCTCAATGTCTATGTATTTTGCAATCTTATCGATCCATTGCATAAAGTAACATAGGCACACCCATACATATGAGTCTGTAATACCTTTCATTCTTTATCTTAGATAAATTCTATATCATTCCATAACTCATATATATAAAAAATTATACGTTGATTTCAACAACTCTAAATAACGATCTTCACTCATTATATAAGAATCAACAACGTTTACAATAACACTTCAAAACCGAGAATAACAATTACACATGACATAAAATAATCAATTCCAACAATAATAACAACATTGATAAGAATTAATTCCGACCATAATAACATTAGATATCATTTTTGGGATTCAACTGCGTTAAGTAAGTCATTCAAACGTATGACCATTTCCATGAGAGGTAGTCGTAACTGACTAATTTCTCATGATTTTTGAATAGTTCACTTAGCACTCATTGCATCGGGTGATGCTCACAGGAGTGAAGAAGTGGGATTGAAACTAGTGAAATGTGGAGAACGAATCACATAGCATCAATCATCACTTCCGGGGCTTGCACCCGGTAACCAGGACTTCCCAGGAGGTCACCCATCCCAGAACTCCTCTGGCTCAAGCGCGCTTAATAACATTGATAGCACACTATTTTCTTCGTTCATTCTTGTAATATTAATAATCATTACTATGGGTTGGGCTGTTCATACTGGGGTCATAATACTCACTGCCGTTGGATGGGTGGTTGATGCCGGCACTAGGAAGGCACCATTCTTCAATTTAAAGCTTTATTGTCAGTTGAGTTGTGATGGAGGCCAACGACGCGTTAAAAGCGATATCGTTATGCCATAGAGGACGGCTATTGATGGAGCTCTTCCGTAAAAAACGATGTAGATCGACTAACTGAAGAATTTCGAGGATAGGACCAATAATTTAGGTTTGAAATTTTAAATGTCTGAGAATTCGTGGTGCGATTTTTGCCACAATAAATGATAGCAATAATAGAATCCTATCAAATCCTATCAAATTTAAACCCAGTTAGGCAGCTGAGAATTTGGGCCGCGATTATTGCCACAATAAATTATAGCACTCATATAATGCAGTCATTTATTACTTTTAAGATTGTTTGCCCGAACGGACGCGGTCCAGACTCCAACCGGTTAAAAGAAAGCTGCAGTGAATTTATCAACTTTGCCCCACGTACACCGTCCAATTCTCAGTTTCGCACCTTTTTCTGAGCCCTCGCTCTCCCGTTGCTGGTTCCATTAATGAGAGCCAGAAGTGCTGCCGACCACTGTTATAAAGTGGTTTTAAATTCCTCCCCACCAACAAATTTTATGAGTCCAAACTCCTCCACCAGGAGCTGAACGAGGTACCACAGCCGGTGCATTTGCAGGGAGACGTTGATATCATTATCACCACTATTGATCGCTGCGCTTCTTCAAACTCATTAAATTTAGAAGCTAGTTATAATTTTAATAAATAAAATATATGCTCATTTAATTGGTAAAGGTATGTACTCCTGCAAGTTTGTGTTAGTTTCAAGATATTTGAGTTGGTTGTACCATTAGATGTGAAAGAAAAAATAAATTCTTGTTGAGCAATTTATCATATCGATCAATATTAGTTTATATATATATATATATATATATATATAAAATTTTGTTTTAACTAATATATTTATATATTAGTTGACATAATATTTGTACCATATACATCTAGTTTTTATTCAAAAGTCTCCCAAAACTAGTGAGACAATTTATTTGGGGACAAATTGTACTTGCATTAATAAATTAATGTTATTAAATATTAATAAATTAATTAAAAAAAAATTAATAATCATTATACCAATAAGCCTTTTTCACAATGGGAGTTGCTTTCATAAATTTGAAATGTGATATTTAAAAAAAGGAGTTGTCTTTAGTGCGACTTTTTGGAGATTCTGGTGACGGAATCCAGCGGAAAAAATTGAGGTTAAATCTTGATTTATATTATTTAAAATGGTTTTTTAATTGCATATTTGGATTCAGCACCCTGAAAAACCCTTAGGACGCTTTGATTGTGTAGAAATCACCTATCAAACTTGCGATTTCAATAAATTACTACCGGATTTTAGATAAATTTAACCGGAAAAAGCCACCGAAAATGCTTGCAAAAAGTCGCACTAAAGACTACACCTTAAAAAAATATCAACAAAAAATTATAATGTTTTTTAAATAAAATAGGCTTAGTGTAACTTATAGACTAAATAGTTTTTTTCACTAGAATTAATGAAAATAGGGTAATACAATTTTAAGATTTTTTTGTTGTTCAAAATATCTTTTTGAATGCATAAATGGATTCAGCACCCTGAAAAATTATGCATATTAAACAATTTAAACTCATGTTTTTAAAAATCTATGTGAGATTTTGATTAAAATTAACAAAAAAAACTTGAAAAAGGTCATAATTATGGTGGTCAAAAAGGTCATTTCGTCCACCTCTGCGCCAGCTCCAATCCATGCTCGACGCTTCAGTAACGCACTTTAGCTCGCCGAGAACCCGCCACGTCTCTGGTTTTTGTTCGACCATATCTTGTTCCAATCACATTTCTACCTCCATTGCATGTCGAGCATATGCTCCCTTTTCCACGTTGCAGCCTATCCGCCTGTCCGTTCGTGGAAGCTCATGCTTGCATTCTCTTGGGTGCGCTGACGCCTGGACCATGTCGTGTTACCTCCACAGAAGGTTTCACCTCTTACTTAACTGAACCTTTCTCAGTCGCGCGCGGTTTCGGCCCTTTGGCCATCTCTCCTCCTTGCGTTCTGCGCGGGGAGGTTTCGTTTTGATCCACTCTTATCCCATATGGTAGCCTCTGTTTCTCGCTTCAGCCTATCGGATGTGTTATCTCTTGTTGCTTAAAATCCATCTCCTATCACTACAGAGTTCTCTCTCATTATATGGTCGGTTCTCCGTCGTTTTCTGATGGCATGGTGATGCTCTGCGCATGGGGACTTCGGCGCTCTCGCTCTCGATGGATGCTCTGGTTATAAGGTTAGTACCTTTTGGTTTCACAAGTGTAGTTTCTAACTTTTGATCATGTTTCAAGTGTAGTATCTAATCGCTCAATTGTGTCAAGTTAGGTGTTGTTTTAGCTGTCTCTTTGTGTCCCTGGTTCTGTTTTGGCTATCCATAATGCTTACGACTTTTTTCCTTAAACTGAAGAAATCCATAGTTGTTTACAAACCGTGCTCCGACATTCGTTTTAGAATTGGGGCATGGTGGTGCATTTTTGAGATGTACTACTGCTGCTTAGTTTGCCAGGAAGCCTCCTCCAGTTAGATGTTTTCAATCTCAGACGCTGAACGACCTAAGCATTTTCGATCTGGTGTCTGTAATGGCTTCCTATGGGATGGACGGAAGAGGTAATCGGTAAATTTTCTCCGAGACTGGAAAACCCGTAGCCTTCCTTCGGAATGAATTTCAAATTTCACTGAGTTATGGTTTCTTGTCCTTAATATGACATGTTTTTGTACTTAAGGGTACAGTCAATCTAGGAGCATCCTTCTTTTGTCAAATTGCCGGTTAGCTATCGTCATTCTCTGCTATGATCCCTGGCTAAAAGCTGGCCTATTAATCTGTGCCTGCCTTGTATTGATGGAGCTTTCCTTCTGGAGTCTTCTATGCGCTGATCCCTAAGTCTGCTCTGAACCATCCTCCTTTAATTCCCCCCATCTGGCATTTATTTCATCCAGGTGATATGTTCAGATTTGGATCGGGAGATGATTAATTTCCTGTACAATCCTGACCTGGAATTAAATTAGGCCCCATGGGATCTTCTATCGAGGTGTGATTTTTTCTAGATTTGAATGGACGTTGGGTCGGACGCATCGGCCACGGAGGCCATGGTCCGAGCCACCATCCTGGCTGAAAAGGCACGTGAGGCTTCCAAGGTGTCTGCTGGGTGGCAAGCCACCCTGGACGACATGATTGTTAAACCATCGTGGCATGAGAAGGATGGGCCCCCCTCTAGTCTTCCATTTTAGAACGCATATAGCAAAGAGGAATCCCACCTGAAGGAAGAGCGACTGAGTGAACATGCGAACCATTACAACAAAGCCAGGAACCCGGTTAAAACCTCCCCCCCCGCCTCAAGCTATCTCTCTGGACAGTTCTCATCTCTCTGAAAGAATTGAAAGCCTTCAGAATCTCGCCTTGGTGGGCAGGTGGCATTTCCCGGAAATGGACGATGCAGATATGAGAAAATGGCTCGACGACCGGTGGAAACCTTTGATTGGTTATACCCCCATCATCTCCCGCCTCATGAAAGAGTGGTATTGTTTCCACTTCCTGAAGGCTTGTGACTTAGAAGCTATCTTGAAGGGTCCCTGGGTTTGTGGTAGAAGCTTCCTAGCTCTCTACAGATGGTATATTGGATTCGATCCTTTAAAAAACACTCCATCAAATAATTTGATTTGGGTTAAACTCCCAAATCTCCCTCTGGAAATGTGGTCCATGGAATCCCTCACAGTAATAGGAAACTCCATTGGCAGATTTGTTTATGTCGATCCATGGTGTCAGGGAGAAAAAGACAAAAGGATAGCGTGGATTCTCATCGAGAAGGCATATAAAGGGGGATATCCAGATCATATTGAGATTGCGTGGGGGCGCCTGAGAATTAAACAAAGGTTAGATTTTTGGGGTATTCCCTTTAGGTGCTCCTCATGCCACAAAACTGGGCACTTGATAAAAAATTGCAGGCGGCATGCAGTTCCAAAACCAAGGGTGTTCCATCGCAGATTCCAGATTGATTCATCCATTCCCTTTACAGAGAATATTTCATCGCCTTCAGTCAGCTTATCAGCGACTGATCTTGTGGATGATCAGACCCTTAAAAATCTGGATCCCACTCCATCTCCGCGGCTGACATCTCAGGATTTTTCTTATGAGCCCGATACTAGACCGACCTCCTCAGCAAAGCCTGTTTGCTCCGATATAAATAGGTTTTCATCTAATCTTTGCTCGCCCATTCCTGAACCTATGGATGATAAGGCTGTCCCCTCTCCTGCGCCCTTACAAATAAAAGATTTTATCGTTGGCTCCCACCCCATAGTGATTTCATCTTCCTCCCCGACGCCGGATAAGAATTTTCTTCCCTCCTTAAAAGGCAAAGAGCCTTGGGTGGCGGCCACTCCTTTCAATTCCCTTGAGTCATCTCCAGTTAATAGGTGTGACAGTGATATTGATTTTTTTCTTAGTAAAAAATCTCTCGAGCTGGAACCTTTGACCATTCATAAACCGAATAGCCCTGCTTCTCCATTCATAAGCCCAAATTCTGCAAGGAATATTACAGTAAGAAAGAAACACAATGGAGGGAGTCGACATTTTAGGGGGAGAACGATTGTTTCAGATTGTGGAGTAAGGAACTTATCACTTATCGATGTTCCCATATATGATATGACTGAATCACAGCCTCTTAGAGCGAGCATGGCTGGTGAGCCGTCCAAATGACTTTTATTGTATCCAGGGAAAATTTTAAGAACCCCCCCTAAATTTATAAATATAATAAATGGGCGAATCTCCTTCGTATATAGGAAAAATGGAAGGCGATTTTATCAATAATATAATATGTATATATAATTTTTTGGCGAATCTCTCACCAGGCATGGCGAATATTTTACTCAATTATAAAATCTTGTAAGATCTTGGCGAGTCTTTCACTAAATAATAAAACTTTGTAAAGTCCTAGTGAATCTTAGCATAGGCTACATGCTGGTTTAATTCCCCCATTTAAATAGGCTACATTCCAGGTGAATACCATGGGTCAATACCATGTGCCATTTTGGTGAATACCATGGGTCAATACCATGTGCCATTTTTATTTTTATTAATTCTAATATTAGGGTTAATAATGGTTTTTTGCATGGTATTAATAACAATCTAGTCCATGGTATTTGTCCCATAGTATTTTGGCCATAGGTTTCACCTAAATATAACCCATTTTTTGAGTGTTCGTAAATATAAGGTGACTTATGGAGTAAATATAAAAAAATGTTTTATTTGTTTACCATACCTCTCGTTTATTTATATTTTTATTAATTTACTATACCTCTTTTACAAATATGGTATTTGGCCCATAGGATTCAGTTAAATAAAACCTCTTTCTTGAGCCTTCATAAATAGAACGAGAGTTATGGAATAAATATAAAAAGAGGTTTTATTTATTTACGATACGTCTAGTTTATTTATATTTTTATTTATTTACCATACCTTTTGAGTAAGTATAAAAAGACGTTTTATTTATTTACCATACCTCCACTTTACTTATATTTTTATTTGTTTACACCCTTACATGTATATAAGGTGACTTATGGAGTAAATATAAAAAATGCTTTATTTATTTATAATACCTCTCATTTATTTATATTTTTATTAATTTACCATACCTCTTTTATAAATATGGTATTTGGCCCATAGGATTCACTTAAATAAAACCTATTCTTGAAAATGGGCGAATGGATACACTTAAATAAAACCTATTCTTGAAAATGGGCGAATGGATACACTTAAATAAAACCTATTCTTGAAAATGGGCGAATGGAAGGTTGTAAGTCCTAATTTCAAGGGCTAAATTTACCTTTTTTACCCTCTCCCTTAAAATAAGGTGGGCTATTTGAGGTGATTTATAAAAATGTACTATGATACAAAATATTCGCCCACTAAAAATTTAAAACCCCTTAATTTCGCCAAAGGGTGAACATTCGCCCCTAAAATTATCCTTGATTGTATCCATGAATATTAGGGGTTTAGGTGCAAACCCAAAATTCTTGGCGCTAAAGGACATCTTCCATACAGCTCAGCCAAAAATTATTTTAATCCAAGAAACCATGCACAGTAGTCATGTTTCCATATCTTACTTTAGGAAAATGTTTCCTTCATGGTTTATGGTTGCCTCTGAGGCAAGAGGCCTATCAGGGGGGCTGGCAGTCTTATGGGATCCTGATTGGATCAGTGCCAAAGCCTACAAGTGTTTTGCTGGTATTCTTATTTCGACATTTATCAGAGGTCAAAAATTCCAAATTAATATTTTGAACACCTATGCGCCCTATAAGAACAGATTCCCTTTCTGGGAAAAAATGTTTGCCTCAGAAATTTTTGAACTTGAATCTCTGATGATTGCAGGCGACCTAAATCTAACTCTAAGCTCTGATGAATGCTGGGGTAACTGC
This sequence comes from Pinus tabuliformis, assembly GCA_031772625.1. Taxonomy (NCBI): domain Eukaryota; kingdom Viridiplantae; phylum Streptophyta; class Pinopsida; order Pinales; family Pinaceae; genus Pinus; species Pinus tabuliformis. The sequence continues at coordinate 184,503,201 of CM062816.1, read as the reverse complement.
AGAAAAAGAGACCCGCTTGCTGACCGTATTAAGCTGGAACTTCTTAATAAAAAATTTGTGGATATTGCTCCTACAAAAATGATGCCTACGTGGGATAACGGAAGGTCAGGAGAAGCGTATATTGCTAAAAGGATTGATCGTTACATTCTGCATGCTAGCATTATAGACAAGATGGGCATGCCTATCTCATCCATAGGGAACGCCTTTACATCTGATCACAGGCCTATTTTCCTCAGCTGGCGGGAGAAGGGCTTCAGAATGGGATACCCCTTCAAATTCAATAGAACATGGTTAGAGGACCCAGATTTCAATAAAGTCATATCTAATGCATGGAAGGATCTATCCGTAAGAGATTTGTCTCCCCCATTTATGACTTTTAGAGAAAAGATGGCGGTTCTGAGAAAGGTGGCGAAGGAGTGGCAATATGATAAAAGAAAAAGGGACAGACAGGCGCTACAAGACATACAAAAGGAGATGGACAGGATTTTAGGGTCTATGGATGCAAATGTTTTTCCTCTCAGCATGAAATGCCGCATAAGAGATCTTGAAAAAAAGAAACAAAAGCTTTTGGAACAGGAGGAGGCCTCATGGAGGCTCAAAATCAGGGCAATATGGCTAAAGGATGGTGACCGGAACACTAGATTTTTTCATAATTTTGCAAATGCCAGGCGGGATAAAAATACAATTTGGAGAATTAATGATGGTAAAGGTGGTTTTTTTGTATCCCAACATGATATATCAAATGAAGCTGTGAGGCATTTCAAAAACCAGTACAAAAGAAGGGAAGTCTGTGATTTTCAGGATACTCTTTGGGGTATCGAATTGGCTCCACAAATGTTCGATGATGAGAAAAACGCGAGCCTATTTCAGCCAATCACAGAAGAGGAACTCCTTGGAATTCTCAAAGCGTTCAAAAAGGATAAGTGCCCAGGCCCGGACGGCTGGACCATAGAATTCTTCTCTCACTTTTTTGACATCATCAAAAAAGACCTGCTGAGGATGGTTGAAGCATCTCGTATGTCTGGAAGTATTCACCAAATCACAACATCCACACAGATTGCTCTAATCCCAAAAAAGGCAGAAGCGGAATCTTTCCAAGATTTTAGGCCGATCTCATTATGCAATATTTCTTTCAAAATCATCACCAAAATTATTGCTGAGAGAATGAAATCGACTCTGGCCACTTTCCTCTCCAAGGACCAACATGCTTTTTTAAAGGGGCGCAACATTTTGGACGCAGTTGCTATTACACAGGAAAGCCTTTTTTCAATGATATCAAGGAAAACAGATGCGGCCATACTAAAAATTGACCTGCAGAGAGCCTACGATTGTTTAGATTGGGGATACATTAGATGTTTATTGGCAAAGATCAGCCTAAAATCAAATTCCATCAACTGGATTATGTCATGCGTTGAGAATGTCCACTACTCGGTCATCATTAATGGAATGCCTTCTCCTTTCTTCCCAGTGGAAAGGGGTCTTCGTCAGGGGTGCCCCCTCTCCCCTCTTTTATTTATTCTGGCGATGAACTCTCTCAGCCTTCAGATTAACAAAGCAGTGGCCGAAAATAGATGCAGGCCGGTCAGGATTTGCAAGGACATCTATATATCTCACAACCTCTTTGTTGATGACGTGCTCATCTTTGCTATGCTGTGCAGGGTATCCTGGATTTGCCTCAACGACATTCTTAATAGATTCCAGAGAGCTACTGGGTTACATATTAACAGAGGAAAATCTACCCTTTTCCACAATGATTCAAACATGGAAATGGTGAATTGGATCGCTGAACTGCTTGGTATAGAATCGAGATCGCTTAAAGAGGGTTTGAAATATCTGGGATTTCAACTGAAGGCCAAGGGCTACTCCAAAGCGGATTGGCAATGGGTGTTGGAAAGATACTATAAAAAGATCTCGGCTTGGGAATATAAGACTCTTTCCTTGGCAGGAAGATTTGTTTTAACGCAGGCAGTCTTAGCGCAATTAGCTGTTTACTGGGCTCATATTTTCTACCTTCCAGCAAGTATTATTCACAAAATGAACAAAGTTTCGGCAAATTTTATATGGGGCGGAAGATCTAAACAGAGCAAAATACATTTGTCTAAAATGGAGAAGATCTCTTTACCAAAGAAGCTTGGCGGTTGGGGCTTGCTAGACCTGCGAACTTTTGGAAAAGCGCTCTTATGCAAAGCGCTATGGAGGGGTATTTATGGTGACGGACCGTGGAGTTTAACTATTAGAAAGAAATATTTGCAAGGTAAAGATCTGGAATTTTGGTTCAGGAGGGGATCAATCGGAGTCAGACAAGGATCTGCTATCTGGCTCAGCCTATGGAAAGTTCAGCAATACTTCTTAGAGAATTTGAGATGGAGCCTTTATTCTGGCAGCCGTATCTTAATTGGAATCGATTCCATTATGGGCAGGCGAGAATGCTTTTTCTTCCCTGAAAACCTCTTACTCTTTTTTTACAGGAATGGTATTTTTACGTGGGATAAATTAATATCAACCTGGAGCGGCCCTATTCCTTTATGGAAAGATTCCCACGATCTTCATCTGCCAGACCCGCTGATTCCGGTATGGAAATCTGTAAAGGATGCTCTTTGTAGTTTTGGAATCCATCGCTCTGGGACAGCGGATCATCTTATTTGGATTGTGCCAAATGCAAAGCTGCCAGCTCGTGTTAAAGATATCTATGTTGATATGATAATTTCTAAGGCATCAAACTCCTGTTCTATATATCCTCTGAGTTTCTGGAAGTCGGGGTGCCTTCTCAAAATGATTCTGTTCTCGTGGCTGGTTTTCAACAACAGAAATTTGACTTGGGAAAATTTGAGAAAAAGGAGCTGGCATGGTCCGAGTCGATGTGCTATGTGTGAAGCTGCGGAGGAATCCAATCTTCATATGTTCTTCCAGTGCAATTCCTCTCTTCAGATCTGGTATGAATTGTCTCTGCTTTATGGTTTCCCTCATGTTGTTTTTGTTTCAGTCCAGGTAGCTTTTCAATGGTGGTGCGCTCAAAAAGATTCATGGAGATCTTTGTTTATCATTGCCCTATGGTGCTCATGGAAATGGAGGAACGCCAAAATCTTCAAAGACTCAAAAGAGCCTCTAAAGTCAATCTTGCATCATATTGTTTCCATCCACGATGTGATGCCATTAAAACAACCCAAATTGAAAAAAGATCGCAAAAAAGAGGTTGAAAACCCTCTCATCAGTGTTCCCTGTGCTTTCTTTGATGGGGCCGAGCAGAATAATATTTGTGGATGTGGTGTCCACGTTATTATGGACGAGAAGTTGCAATACTTTTTATCATGGAATGGTGGGAATGGCTCAAACAGCTTGGCTGAAGCGAGGGCTCTTGCAGGATTGCTTGCCTTCTGTGTGTTTTTTGATATTCAGAACATTTCAATTTATGGCGATTCAAAAACGATGATCGACCATGTAAGGGGAGCCTACCACATCAGTTATCCTCAATTGACTGGGTGGATGGATAGGATTATGTTTTTCTGGGGGAATATGAAACAGTGCTCAATGTTGAGATTGCAACAAGATGATGGAGTGTTGGCATTATGATACTATACTTGTCCTTGATGGCAACTCACTCAGAGGTTGATACAAGTGATGGAAACTTAATCAGAGGACAGATCTTAGTACAGCAGGTCAAAGAAGAGTATATACGCAGGTTCACTATATACCAAGTAGGGTATACACGTAGGTTCACTATATACCAAGTCGCGTATACGCAGGTTCGCTATATACCAAGTATGGTATACAAGCAGGTTCACTATATACCAAGTCGCGTATACGCAGGTTCGCTATATACCAAGTAGGGTATACACACAGTTTTATGTATGGAAAAGCGCGTACATGTCGGAAATCTTACTTTTGGTCCGTCGTAGTTAGTCCTCGGTATTTGAACCTATGGTTTTGGACCATGGTATCTCGACAAGTGTGTTGATCCCAAGTATTGGGCCCATGGTATTGATTTATTATGGTTTTGGACCATGGTATTGAAAGAAGCCTAACATATATAAGGAGAAGATCATTAGGCAAAGGAGTGTGGCAAGGAATGGATGTCTGATGAAGTGGGAAGATCTAGTATTGTTGGTTATCTGTTTGTGACGTTTGGCTAAGGTTGGATCTGACAGCGAAGGTATAAGTAATTATCTTTAGATCTGTACGTGGGTTGTCTCTGGTGAAAGCGCATACACACGCGGTTTTGATATAGTCAAGTAGCGTATGCATTATGAGATTTGGTGTTTCAGGTTGCTGTTGATTCTAGTGGTTGTTGTAGAGTTCTGGGCTCTGGTTTGTGTTCTGCGTTTTTGATGACAGGGTTTCAGTGATTCAGTATTGGGTGATTTAGAGATTTATGATGCAAGTATAAGTTGATGATTGTATTGCAGCAGTGATTGTTTTGTACTCATGGATCCAGTCTGAAAATTAATGAAACGTGGTCCCTGAAGAAAAGAAGGTTGTAGCCTTCTGTAGGTCAGCACCTACATACTAGTATATTAGCTAGTACAAGAGCTAAGGGGGTTGTAGCTCCCTTCCAGAAGTAGCTGGAAAATCGAGAGAGGGTTGTAGCCCTCTGCAGGTTGAAGCCTACGTGCTGGTAAAGGACTGCACCAGTACATTGTAAAAGAAGTTTCTTATTAAAGAAGAAAGAGACGAATTGCAGCAGGTGGTTTTCACCCACATTGGGTTTCCACCTTATATCTTGTGTTCATGTGTGCTTCTTATGTGTGATGATTTGTTCTGTTTTACTGCACCTGATTACTGTTATTATGGTTAATAATGTTCTGATGAATTTACTGAAGATAAGCTAACTGATTCATAAGATTACTGCATGTACGCTAGTTGCATTTAACACAGTCGCTATATACGCTGATATACTGAATTGAAGCCGCGTATATGAATCTGAGTATGGAATTGAAAAGTATCTGAGTTGATAATACTGATTCACCCCCCCCCCCCCCCCTCTCAGTATTATTTCCAACAATTGGTATTAGAGCAGGTCCTTCAGAGGTAGCTTGATCGCTTGAAGGAAAAGATCCATCAGAATGACTAATCCAGAAAGAGAGGCACACATCAGGCCACCAATCTTTGACGGAAAAAATTTTACTCACTGGAAGATAAGAACCACTGCATATCTACAATCAATTGGAGCAGAAGTTTGGGGAATCGTAGAAGGAGGATACAAATTCCCATCAGCAACTCCTACAGATGCACCAGAGAGAAAGCAATATGAGCTCAATGTCAAAGTTGTTACTATCTTATTAGGAAGTTTGACACAATCAAAATTTATGAAGGTTATGCATTTCAAATCAGCTAAGGAAATATGGGACAAAATCATTCTGAGCTATGAAGGAGATGATCAGGTAAAAAGAGCAAAGCTTCAAACTCTCAGAATCGGTATGAAAATCTTAAGATGCATAGTAATGAAAGCATAGCTAATTATTTCCTGCATATGGATGAAATTGTAAATTGTATGAGGGATCTGGGTGAAGAATTTAAGGAAGTTGTCTTAGTTGAAAAGGTTTTGAGATCTCTATCTGCTAAATTTGATTCCAAAGTGTCTGCCATAGAAGAAAAGGAGAATCTGCAGAAAATCACCATGTCACAGCTTCACGGAATCTTAACTGCTTTTGAAATGCGAAAAGAGGGACCATTAGAAGCTGCATTCGAAGCGTCAGGATACATGTCAGAGGAAGAAGATGAAGTAAATTTTGTCAAGAATCTTGAACGGGGAACTGGACGGTTCAAAGGTAAGCTACCTTTCAAATGTTTTTCATGTGGTAGAGTTGGTCACTATGCTGCTAGATGCCCTCATAACAAAGGAAAGATGTCTGAAGAAGGAAATAGAATCTATTATACCCATGTTAAAAGTAATGACTCATCAATGGTAGTGAAGACATTAGAAGTCTCATGGCATATGAAAAGAAGAATGCAGAAACTAAGGAAGTCACCAAATTAAACGAACAATTGGAGACAGTAACCAGGGTAAGGGAGAAATTGCAGGATATAGTAAATGATCAGAGCATAACAATTCAGAGACTTGAATCAGAGATCCTCTCTCTAAAAGAAGATCTTGGAAAATCAAGAGAGCAGAACAGAGAAGCTCTTGAAGATCAAGAACATGAAGTGATCAAATTAAAGCAACAAGTGGAAGAAGGAAGAAAAGCTGAAGAAGACCTAAGGAATCAGTATTTGGAAAAGGAAGAACAACATCAGGTTGAGGTAAATATCTTAAAAGGTAAATTAGAAGAAAAGGATAAATTGTTGTGATTTCAAGATAGTACTAAGATTTTGGATGACATTCTTGGTAGTCAAAGATCCCCTATTATCAAAACTGGTCTTGGTTTTTATGAATCCGTTGAAGGTGAATCTAGCTCACAAGGTGAGGCAAGAAACTCTAATGAGAAATCTGAAATGCTCAACAAGGAACAACCAAGGAAAGAAATTCCTCAAGGAAAATCCTTTACTCCTAACTATGGAAGTGATAGACGATTATTTCCTCCACTGAATAATGTTGAATGTTATGTATGTCATAATCTTGGACATGTTGCAGCCAGATGTAAAAGTAGAATGGTTCAAGACCATCACAAAAGATCATCGCATCCCAGGTATTTCAGAGGATATTGCTTTGCCTGCAATGCATATGGACACAAAGCAATTGATTGCAATAGAAGGAACATGAAATATGTAAGATGTTATACATGCCACAAACTTGGACATAAAGCAAGGGAATGCAGGAGAAAATTTCAAAATTCAAAACAAGAGGACCATACATCATCACAGTTCTAGGAATTGAAGAAGACAGAATTAGAGACGGAAAGGTGTGACATAACTTAGTTAGCTGACATAACAGACACAGGGGAATCTGAAAGTGAAGAAATTCAGTATTCCATCTTGCATACGCTGATATAATGAAGATAAGTCGCGTATATACGCGAGTTACAGGCTGCAGAGTCGCGTATATGGAGATCAGAAGAAAGGGCACCAGAACAAACCCAGGAAATGGTTCGGTCATGGTTGGCTCAGGCTCAGGGGGAGCATATACTTCAAATAATGCATTGTTGGCATTATGGTTAGAAGTTGTTGATAAAGCTAAATGATACAATTTGCTGTTTGATCAAAGGAATGGTATTGCAGGTTTGGATGCTGATGCTTATGGTGCAGATCATATTTGATGAATGATAGTCATGGTCTTGAATGAATTGCTGGTCTTAGAACTTGCATCTGCTCAGGGGGAGCATGGATGGATTGATACAACTTGGCATATACAAAGGGGAGCTCAATCAGAAACTTCAACATGTACTCAGGGGGAGTATGGATAGCAAAAGGTATACCAAGGAAGAGAATATCTTGGTCCGCCCTTTGCCCTTGATGTCAAAGGGGGAGAGTGACTTGGTGTGGTGGTTGCCATCAAGTCCAAAGGGGGAGATTGTTGCCATTATGATACAAGTGTTGTCCTTTATGGCAACTCACTCAGAGGTTGATACAGGTGATGGCAACTTAATCAGAGGATAGATCTTAGTACAGTAGGTCAAAGAAGAGTATATACGCAGGTTCACTATATACCAAGTAGGGTATACACGCAGGTTCACTATATACCAAGTCGCGTATACGCAGGTTCGCTATATACCAAGTATGGTATACAAGCAGGTTCACTATATACCAAGTCGCATATACGCAGGTTCTCTATATACCAAGTAGGGTATACACGCAGTTTTATGTACGGAAAAGCACGTACATGTCGGAAAGCTTACTTTTGGTCCGTGGTAGTTAGTCCTCGGTATTTGAACCTATGGTTTTGGACCATGGTATCTCGACAAGTGTGTTGATCCCAAGTATTGGGCCCATGGTATTGATTTATTATGGTTTTGGACCATGGTATTGAAAGAAGCCTAACATATATAAGGAGAAGATCATTAGGCAAAGGAGTGTGGCAAGGAATGGATGTCTGACGAAGTGGGAAGATCTAGTATTGCTGGTTATCTGTTTGTGACGTTTGGCTAAGGTTGGATCTGACAGCGAAGGTATAAGTAATTATCTTTAGATCTGTACGCGGGTTGTCTCTGGTGAAAGCGCGTACACACGCGGTTTTGATATAGTCAAGTAGCGTATGCATTATGAGATTTGGTGTTTCAGGTTGCTGTTGATTCTAGTGGTTGTTGTAGAGTTCTGGGCTCTGGTTTGTGTTCTGTGTTTTTGATGACATGGTTTCAGTGATTCAGTATTGGGTGATTTAGAGATTTATGATGCAAGTATAAGTTGATGATTGTATTGCAGCAGTGATTGTTTTGTACTCATGGATCCAGTCTGAAAATTAATGAAACGTGGTCCCTGAAGAAAAGAAGGTTGTAGCCTTCTGTAGGTCAGCACCTACATACTAGTATATTAGCTAGTACAAGAGCTAAGGGGGTTGTAGCTCCCTTCCAGAAGTAGCTGGAAAATCGAGAGAGGGTTGTAGCCCTCTGCAGGTTGAAGCCTGCGTGCTGGTAAAGGACTGCACCAGTACATTGTAAAATAAGTTTCTTATTAAAGAAGAAAGAGACGAATTGCAGCAGGTGGTTTTCACCCACATTGGGTTTCCACCTTATATCTTGTGTTCATGTGTTCTTCTTATGCGTGATGATCTGTTCTGTTTTACTGCACCTGATTACTGTTATTATGGTTAATAATGTTCTGATGAATTTACTGAAGATAAGCTAACTGATTCATAAGATTACTGCATGTACGCTAGTTGCATTTAACACAGTCGCGTATATATGCTGATATACTGAACTGAAGTTGCGTATATGAATCTGAGTATGAAACTGAAAAGTATCTGAGTTGATAATACTGATTCCCCCCCCCCCCCCTCTCAGTATTATTTCCAACATGGAGCTTAGTGAAAAGAGTCGCCTTCACTAAGTGGGCCCGCAGGCAAATTATGGCGTAAGTTCTATTTTTGGATCTCAGCAGGGATGATCACAGCAGGAGTGACCACAGAAGGGATGATCACAGCAGGAGTGACCATAGTAGGAGTGATCAAAGTCTATTTTAGACTGACTGTCCAAAATAGAAAAGTCAAATATTATTGTCTCATAATAATATTTGGACTATAAACTTGATCTTATTCTCTTGGAGCACTTCAGTTTGAGCTACAGATGTGGCCCATGCAGCTATCAGAAGGAAGTACGCTTTTCTTATGAGTCAGTTGAGTTGTTGCATGCATGACTACAGTTAGAACTCAATCAGTTGAGTTTGGTGGAGTTGATTGTGGAGTTGATGGAGTTGCGTTCAGTTTGACTTGGTTAAACTAGTTGTAGTTAGTCTAACTGCAAATAGACTAATGATGAGTTGTTAAAATAATTATTAACTCATAATACAACTATAGAATACATCAGTTAACTCAGTTGCATGTCAGTGCATGTTCAGTTCAGCAGGGACAGGTGTTAGAGAATCAGATTGCTATCAGTTGTGACTATAGTTGTGCATCAGATCTTGCACAATCAAGGGATTGAGTATGCCAATGAGTTTGCTCATGTATTTTCCCAGTATTATAGCCTCTGCTCATGTCTAACACAGTGTGAGTGATTCTTTGGAGGTGAAATACGAGTTTGGTAAACCATTCTCATTCATTCTTGAGCAGGTATTGAGCAGTGGAGGCAGGCAAGCAGTGGAATAGATTTGGAGATCAGATCTTAGCTATATTGTGTATAACAGGTGGAGCTGGTACTGGATTTCTTGTGATAAGAATTGTACTTTGTAATGTTACATGGTCTCAATCATTAATATACAGATAGTTGGGGTTTTTAGTGAGATGCTTTCCCCGGGTTACATACTGTGTTAATGTGTGAATGCTCTTGATGTTTTATTGTTATTGATGCTGCTATATTGATGATCAACATAGAGGAGCTTATCTATTGTGTATGTATTCCGCAATAGTACATGATTAGGATAGTCTCTGTTGAATATGTGTTAAATTATTCAAAATTTCTACATGGTATCAGAGTTGTTGATCATCAGATCTACTATTAAAGAAGTGTTTACATTTTATTTCTTCAGGCAGAGTTTGTAATCGGGCCAGGTAGCCTCTGGATTCATCCTTCCTTTGGAAGGTGAGATATCCGGTGAATGCCCATACAGTCAATCTCTGTACGAGAAATATTGTGTTCTCACGAATCTTAGATCCGAGGCGGTTGAGTTGGTTGCTGGTGGAATTCGAATTTGCAGCAGTGTTTTCTTGGTGACAACGCAGCAATGTCTTTCAACGGATTGCGATTGGAGTATGCTCTTGAGGGCAGCTCAAACTATATTGCATGGAAGGACAGGATGGAGGCAATATTGGATGATAACGGGCTGAAGGAGTTCATAGATACAGATATCCCAAAGCCTACTGATCCTACTCAAGCTGATGCTTGGCAAAAGAAGACCGCAAAATGTCAAAGGATTCTGTTGGAGGGCGTGAAGGATCACATTGTGTCCAGCCTACCTAGAAAGACTTCTCCATATCTAATGCAGAAGGCTTTAATAGATCTATTCCAAAGAAAGAGCAATTAGAGGAAGTTGGCGCTCAAAGATAAACTCAGAAACATCAAATGCGAGAAGGGTGACAGTATGCCCAAGTATCTCACAAAGTTCACTCAGTGTCGAGATGAGCTGGGAAGTGTGGGGGTTACTGTCGATGATGAGGACTTGGTGAGCTTGGCTCTCCTTGGTCTTCCGAAGAGTTGGCATTCCTATCAGGACTCTGTCAATGGTCGGGAGAAATTGCCAGGATGGGAAAGACTATGGTCAGATCTTATGCAGGAGGAGATCAGGCGAAGTACCAGGGACGGATCTTCGTCAAAGGGAGCTGATGAAGAGAATTGTGCTTTGGATACCAAAGCAAAGAAGGGAAGAGAAAGAAAGCTTCTCAGTCTGGTGCGAAAGGCAAGAAGCAGGATATGTCTAAGGTGAAGTGTTTTCACTGTCACCAGCACGGACACTATGCCACTAATTGTCCGCAGAAGAAGAAGAACAAGTAGGCTGCTGGATCTTCAGCAGGAGAGGCTCTAGCCTCGCAGTTTGAGCTTGATTTTTCATTGATCACATGCTTGGTTTCAAGTGTGATGGGATCGGTGTGGTTCTTGAACGGTGGTGCGTCTTTTCACATGACGGGAGATAGAGATTTGTTCTCTGATCTGGAGGACAAAGATCTTGGAGTGCACATCGAGATGGGCGATGATGGTAGATACAGTGTGACTGGTATCGGTACCATTTCCTTTGAGAGGGAGTCTGGTAAACCCTTCGTATTGAAGGAAGATATGCATGTTCCAGGATTGAAGAAGAATCTCATCTCAGTGGCGATGTTAGAAGACAAGGGGTATGATGTTGTTTTCAGCGAAGGAAAGGCTTTCCTGCGCAACAAGACAACTTGTGAGACCTGGAAGATAGGGGTTCGAGTGAGGAACCTTTATCAGTTGCATGTAGATGGACGTGCATCAATGGCGGGAAAGGTAGAAGGATTGGTGAGCCGGGATGATGGCGAGTTGTGGCACAGGAGATTGGGTCACCTTCACCATGGAGCCTTGAAGATACTGCAGCAGATCACTACAGGGCTTCCTGAAGGCACACTTGCGCATCAGATCAGTGCAAGGGGTGTACTTTAGGGAAGTTTGTGAAAGCCACCTTTCACGAGAAGGATAGTCGCACCACAACGATCCTTGAGAGAATTCACACAGACGTGTGTGGACCTTTCTCAGTTGCTTCGACAACAAAACACAGGTATTATGTGATTTTTGTTGATGATTTCTCTCGTAAGTGCTGGATCTTCTTCATGCAGAAGAAGAGCGAGACATATTCAAAGTTTTGTGAATTCAAAGCACTGGTCGAGAAGGAGTCGGGGAAGAAGGTGAAGGATCTTAGGAGCGATAATGGTGGTGAATACATCTCGGACGAGTTCAAGGATTTCTATAAGGCAGAAGGGATTCGTAGAGAGCTCATAGCTCCCCATAACCCACAGCAGAACGGGGTAGCTGAGCGGAAGAACAAAATGATTGTGGGTGCTGCACGGGCAATGTTGCATGATCAGGCCTACCCCTTCACTTGTGGGTGGAAGCATGCAATACAACAGTTTATGTGCAGAACCGTTGTCCTCATAGGATACTTGGCATGAGTACACCCGTTTAGGCTTATTCTGGTAAGAAGCATGATCTTTCTCATTTGAGGATTTTTGGTGCTAACGTTTACATGCATGTGACGAAGGATGCCAGGAAGAAGTTGGAGTCGACCACAGAGGTTGGGATATTTGTGGGGTACACTGATACGCCCCACAACTATCGTGTGTATTTGCCAGACAGTGGTAAAACTATTGTGCGACGGGATATAAAATTTCAGGAGGAGAAAGCCATGAAGTGTTCGCTTGAGAGGGAGCTACACTTGCATGCAGATGAGGAGCTATTAGTTCCTAAGGATGAGCTTCAGGACGTGGATCAACCACAAGACGAGGTTCATGGAGTGGAAGATACCATTCATGCAGCGCCAACCATCAGAGGGCGAAAGCGCTTGACAGAAGCTGAGCGACTGGCTCAAGATGCAGAGAAAGTTGTAGGACCACCTACAGCCCAACGCAGGCAGAGACAGTCACCTGATCGGTACACTGGATACATGGCTCTTATGAGCAAGTGTGTTGTGACTGAGCCATCCTCTTTCGAGGAAGCTATGGAGGATCCCGCATGGGTAGACGCCATGGTGGAAGAGTATGATTCTATTGTCAGAAACAATGCATGGGAGATTGTTCCTAGACTGGAAGGGAAATCAGTGGTGGGTTCGAGATGGATCTACAAAGTTAAGTAGGCAGCTGACAGGAGTGTGGAGAAGTACAAGGCAAGATTTGTTGCCCGAGGCTTTTCATAGATAGAGGGGATCAATTATGAGGAAACCTTTGCACCTGTCGCAAGGTATTCTTCCATACGGACGATTCTTGCTCTCTCAACGCAGATGGGATGGCACATTCATCAGATGGATGTGAAGACTGCGTTTCTCAACGGAGTCATTGAAGAGGAGGTGTACATTGAGCAGCCTGAAGGCTTTGAAGTCTTCAGCAGTGAGTCGCATGTGTGCAGGCTCAAGAGAGCGCTATATGGGTTGAAGCAAGCACCACGTGCTTGGTACACACGGATAGACAACTATTTCGCAGGACTTGGATTCTCCAAGAGCAAGGCGGATCCTAACCTATACCAAATTGTGGTGGAGGGTAAGTTGCTTATCATTGTATTGTATGTTGATGATTTGATTCTAACGGGTGATGAGCTATTGATACTGTCATGCAAGAAGGATCTTGCTACAGAGTTTGAGATGAAGGATTTGGGCCTCCTTCACTATTTCCTAGGATTGGAAATATGGCAGCGCAGTGGTGGACTGTTTGTTTCTCAGGGCAAGTATGCTCGGGAGATACTGGAGAAGTTCAACATGCATGGCTGCAAGCCTGTTGATACTCCTCTTCCTGGAGGTTGGAGGAAGGAGGATGCCACTTCGGGAGAAGAAGTGGATGCCACTGTTTATCGACAGTTGGTGGGGTCGCTGATGTATTTGGTCAATACACGACCTGATATATGTTATGCAGTTAACCAGCTTTCACAAGCTATGGTTAAGCCTACCAAGCTCTTTTGGAAGGTGGGCAAGCATGTATTGCGTTATTTGAGAGGCACATCAGGATATGGTTTGTGGTACAGACAGGAGGATGAGGTGAAGCTATGTGGCTTCACGGATGCAGATTGGGTAGGGAGCCCAACGGACAGAAAGAGCACATCAGGAGGGGTCTTCAGTATTGGATCGACAATAGTTTCTTGGTACAACAGGAAGCAGAGATCCGTGGCACTCAGTTCAGCGGAGGCCGAGTATATGGCAGCAAGTTTGGCTACATGCGAGGCTATATGGATGAGGAAGATCCTGGTTGGTTTGTTCGGTTCTCATTTGGATCCTACTGTGATTTAATGTGATAACCATAGTTGCATTAAACTCTCGGCTAATCCTGTATTTCATGATAGATCTAAGCATATTGACATCAGGTACCATCATATCAGAGATTGTGTGCAGCAGAGGATCATGTTGCTTTCACACATTCCAACAGAGGATCAGGATGTTGATATTCTGACGAAGGCTCTCACCAAGAGCAAATTCGAGTACCACCGAGGCAGGATAGGGGTTGCTGATAATCCATATATTGTCGAGAGGGAGTGTTGAGATTACAACAAGATGATGGAGCTTAGTGAAAAGAGTCGCCTTCACTAAGTGGGCCCGCAGGCAAATTATGGCGCAAGTTCTATTTTTGGATCCCAGCAGGGATGATCACAGCAAGAGTGACCACAGCAGGGATGATCACAGCAGGAGTGACCACAACAGGAGTGATCACAGTATGAGTGACCACAGCAGGAGTGATCACAGCAGGAGTGATCAAAGTCTATTTTTAGACTGGCTGTCCAAAATAGAAAAGTCAAATATTATTGTCTCATAATAATATTTGGACTATAAACTTGATCTTATTCTCTTGGAGCACTTCAGTTTGAGCTACAGATGTGGCCCATGTAGCTGTCAGAAGGAAGTACGCTTTTCTTATGAGTCAGTTGAGTTGTTGCATGCATGACTTCAGTTAGAACTCAATCAGTTGAGTTTGGTGGAGTTGATGGAGTTGTGTTCAGTTTGACTTGGTTAAACTAGTTGTAATTAGTCTAATTGAAAATAGACTAATGATGAGTTGTTAAACTAATTATTAACTCATAATACAACTATAGAATACATCAGTTAACTCAATTGCATGTCAGTGCATGTTCAGTTCAGCAGGGACAGGTGTTAGAGAATTAGATTGCTATTAGTTGTGACTATAGTTGTACATCAGATCTTGCACAATCAAGGGATTGAGTATGCCAATGAGTTTGCTCATGTATTTGCCCAGTATTATAGCCTCTTATCACGTCAACACAGTGTGAGTGATTCTTTGGAGGTGAAATACGAGTTTGGTAAACCATTCTCATTCATTCTTGAGCAGTGGAGGCAGGCAAGCAATGGAATAGATTTGGAGATCAGATCTTAGCTGTATTGTGTGTAACAGGTGGAGCTAGTACTGGATTGCTTGTGATAAGCATTGTACTTTGTAATGTTACATGGTCTCAATCATTAATATACAGATTGTTGGGGTTTTTAGCGATATGCTTTCCTCGGGTTACATACTGTGTTAATGTGTTAATGCTCTTGATGTTTTATTGTTATTGATGCTGCTATATTGATGATCAACGTAGAGGAGCTTATGTATTGTGTATGTATTCCGCAATAGTACATGATCAGGATAATCTCTGTTGAATATGTGTTAAATTATTCAAAATTTCTACACTCAATTCACCACATCTTCCGTTCCCAAAATGTTCAGGCTGACTGTCTGTCAAAGAAGGGGCTGACTTTAGAGTCTGGTTCTTGGTCTATGTTGGTTTCTGATGGAGAGCGCTCTTGCTACATCCAGGACTTTTCCATCCCTGGGTTATGAACCCTTCTTTTCATCTTTTTGTTTACTTACTATACATCTAGTTTTTTTGTTATATGTGTATAGACATTTGATGCTCCTTTTTTCTACAAGACTGTTTAGCTGTGATTTTGGACTGATGATGTTAGGCCTCCTTTGGGATGTCCTATTTCTGCATGGTTTTGATTTCATATGCTGGCAAGCTGGCTATTTTTGAGCCTTTATGTATCATCTGAACTTTTATATTGACTCAATATAATACTATGAAGCTTTTTCTCTCTGAAAAAAACTATGCCAATAAAATATTTATGTATTCATTTTAAATAAAATACTTCAAAATCAATTTTATATAAAATACATCAAAAAATTATTTATGTATAAACAAGCTTTTTATACCATTAAATATAAGAGAGATTAATTACTTAAGTTTAAACATAATACAATGTCATCATAAATAAAATATTGATACAATAACCTCAATCTCATCTATATATTTATTAATAAATAATTGAGTTTTATATAAATTTCTATTATATTTTAGTTTATGGTTTTAATGTTTTATGTTATTATTATTATGATTATTTTTAAAATGATGAATTCCATTAATAAAATAATTGTAATTATTTCATTTTAATAATTTTCCATTGTTATTTACATTTAGGGAAAACATTATCCAACACAGTTTTGGTAAAGAACCACATGCATTCTAATTTCAAAAATCCATTATTCCATAGTAATTGTTATAAAGAAAGAACCTCATATACTCTAATTTCAAAAATCCATTTTCATCCTTTAAGGCTTATATTATGGCAGAAACTAGAATTTTTTCATCCCTTAAGGCCTATATTATAGGCGAAACTCGATTTTTTCATCCCTTAATGCTTTTTTCTAGTTTTATTAATATAGGGCAAGTTTTACCCATGTCTTCTAACAAATATTGGATACCATTGTAATGCTTAGCATTATAATTTATATGCTTTTTTTTCTAGTTTTTTTAATATAGGGCAAGTTTTACCCATGTCTTCTAACAAATATTGGATACCATTGCAATGCTTAGCATTATAATTTATATTCATTATACCGTGCATGTATATCACTATAGCATCATATTTTTTTTTTTCTTGAATTCTTTGTTAAACATATTAATTTGAATGCACGTACATATGTGTTTTTTCCATCTGATGATGAATTGTGGATGACGTTTCCTGTGTTGTGCCATTACAATTCCTCTCAGCTTATTTACTAATTCCTCTCAGCGTATTTGAGATTAACTTCTCCAGCTCCCATATCCGAAAGACTTTAAGAATGAAGTCTTTTAGCCCCGTACCTAAGACTCGAAGAACAATGCCCAAGTCTCGTAAGTCTATAGTCGAGTCTTGAGTCCCAAGGCTCGATCCTCAAGTTCTCCTAATGAGTGTCTTATTTTTGTAATTTCTCAATTTTCCTTTCTCCTCGAGTACCCCCTTTTTCTTCACCCTTTATATTTGGTTATAAAAGGAAGTTTCTTCCCTCCGAAGAAACCCCCTCACCGCCTTTCTCTCTCTATATATATTTTCATGTTCAAGAGAGTCATCTGTGTTTTGAACTGAATGACTTTATGTTTATGGAGTATCTTAACTTCCTTTGGTATTAAATATATAGACATTAAATAGAATTAATTATTATTGAGTTGGTGACTCAAGTCTTTTATGTAATTACCTTTTGGAGTTATATATATATATAGCTATTAAATAACTTTAGTAATTAATGAATGTTAACTCTTGTCTAATTGTAATAATAATTTATTATTTTAACTTCATTTTATTAATGAATCTTAACTTAATATATTGATTATATTTTTTGGTAATTTGATATTTAATTAATACTTTTAATAATTAATTTGTTTATCTTACACTTAGACATTCTATATAATCAACTAGTATGTACACTAGTGCAAATGCATGCAATGCATGTGATGATGATGATGATGATTAACATCCACTGAGACCAAATTGGTCTATCGGACCTACAATTTTCTTAATTTTTACTTGTCTGGCTCCTCGTCTTTCTTGGCGAGATTGGTGTTGTAGCTTTCTTTCTTTTCTCTACGGTCTTCCAACTTCCTTTGTCTTGCATCTCCTTCATCTCTTCTGGTTCTTGGGACATTGGTGTCTTAGCTTCGCGATCTATTGTGTTCGTTCTTTTGAAAATAGTCGGAGAAGAAGTTTGGTTTAGGAGATCTGCTTTGCTGTTAAATGAAGATTTGTTTTCCGCGGTATTCAAATCCTCATAACTGTTGATTTGTTGGGACGGGCTTTCTCCTTGCTTGTTTTGAGAGTTGTTTCCTTCTTCCTTGATTTCTTGTGACTCATTTTCTCTAGAATATTCTTCTTCTTTGATGACAGTGTAGTGTTCTTTTTGTGCTCCTTCCCACCATGTAGATCTGTGGTGGTTTTTTCTAGCAAAATTTTTCTCAGAGGCTTTTGGGCAATTTTTGGCTAGATGCCCCGTCTCAAAGCACGATCGACATCTGAAGAGGACGCTTTCATAATCAAGCTTCTGGTTCCACACATAGTCTTTACTTGTTAGGTTTATTTCAGCTGGGAATCCGGCGCTGAAATCCATTTCCACACAGATGCGTGCATAGGTGGTTCTGGCATATTCCTCTGTTTCTGGGCACCTGCAGTAAAATTTCCCAATTGCATTTCCGATGGCTTTTAGCGAGGAGAGATTCCAGAGATGCAAGGGTAGGCTTGGCAATCTCACCCAAACTGGTGCTGAGGTTATCACTGCTGTAGAGGGATCGAATGATGGGTTCCATGGCTTCATGAATAGGCCTGATTTTTCCCAAAACCAAGGGCCGGAATCTAGAATACATTGTCTGCTTTCAGGATTTTCGAAATCTACTATAAAGAAACCTCTAGCGCAGGGGTAGATATTAATTTCATCAGAAATGATAGGCTTCCATACCTCCGAGATCCAATTGTGGAGTGCTATCAGCCGCGGCCAAAAACCATTGAACCGGCAAATTAGGGCACTTTCGGAGAACTTCAAAGCTTCATCGAGTGAGTCCTGGACCACTTGGATAGTGGGAGCTGGGGCTTCACTCACGATATGGGCAGGAGATTGCCCTCCAGAGGCGGATGAGCCACCAGTTATTTTTGCGAAGCTCGGAGCCATATTTTACTTGCTCGTAGAACCCAGCCGCAGACAAATAAGACAGAAGATAAGATTAGATCTAGATCTGACCGCAGAAATTAGCCGCCTAGATCTAGCCTCAGATCTAAAACCTAGCCGTGAAATAAACTGTAAATGCGAGCAGATCTATACCACAGATCTGCACCAGATCTAGAGATCTGAAGATCTGATCATCGAAGAGAAAGATCTGATCATCGAAAAAGAGCCGCAGGCAATTCACCGAAGAGATCTGAAGTGATAACCCAGCCGTCGTATAGTGGTAATTCACCGAATTCACCGCAGGCAATTCACCGAATTGATCGAAGAGATCTGAAGAACCGCAGGCAATTCACCGAATTCATCGAAGAGATCTGAAGACCCGCAGGCAATTCATACACATGCTTCGTATGCATGCTAATAATCATGTTTTTTTAGTAATTTGAGATGGGTCATTAAATACACCCTCCATAAAAATTCGTCATGAAGTTATGGTTTATATAGTATATCAATAATTATCTTAGTGATAAATATAGTCATATAAAGATTTTGTTCCTTGATATTATTCTTTTTTATAATGTGAGAACACGTAAAACTTGTGTTTTGAACATTTATTAATTACAACCTTAATATTCATACCTTTCCCCGCCAAGGTTCCCAAGCTATTTTAGAATCATCCTATGCATCTTAATCTCTTCCACTCCTTTCATATCCTGTAGGTTTTAACCCCGTAGAGGGGGGCTACCCGCCCCCCTCAAACCCCCTAGACAGGGGGGGTTTTTGCCCCCCTGGTGACCCCCCCGCTGCGCAATCGGAGCAACGAACGGGGGGTTAGAGCCCCCCCTCTAACCCCCCGGTTCACTACGTAGGTTAGTCGTGGAAAGAATATAACAAAACCCAACATTCTCCCACTTGTTGTTTTCTTTCCACAGGGGGCCACAGGAGAGCTTAGTCATTTTTCCAGCCCTGAAACGCCCATTGTTTCTCTACACCAGGAGAACTTCTCAGAGCTCACAGATTTTGGCAATGCATCTGCAGTATTCTTCAAAGTGTCCACCTTTACCAGCAACACCTTTTTGTCTTCTATCATATCTCTCACAAAGCGATACTGAACATCAATGTGCTTTGTCTTTGCATGATAAGCAGGGTTCTTTGCCAAGAAAATTGCACTTTGGCTGTCATATTCTATCCTTATAGCTTCCTGTACTAACCCCATACTTGAACACAATCTTTGCAACCAAATTGCTTCCTTGCTTGCATGAGTGGCTGCCATGTATTCTGCCTCTGTAGTTGATAGTGCCACTATAGATTGTTTCTTATACATCCAACTAACTGCACCTCCAAATAGGTTAAACACATACCCACTTGTAGATCTTCTCTGATCCAGATCTCCAGCCCAATTTGCATCAACAAAGCCACAAATATCCAACACTCTGTCCAATCCTGGTCTTCCTTGGTAGCACAAACCATAATCACTAGTGCCACACAAATACCTGAAAACTTGCTTCACTGCTATCCAGTGCTCCTTCCCTAGTTTTGACATAAACCTGCTCAATACTCCCACTGCATGTGCAATGTCTGGTTTAGTATAGACCATTGCATACATCAAGCTACCGACTGCACTTGCATATGGAACACGGGACATATCCTCTTCCTCTTCTTGTGTCTTGGGACATTGTTCAACAGATAACTTTACACCTACAGGAATAGGAACTTTCACTGGTTTACTATCCTGCATATTAAACCTCTGTAGTATTGTCTCGACATAATTCCTCTGGTTTACCCTGAGCTTCCTCTTTACCCGATCTCTTTTAATTGCCATGCCCAAAATATAGTTTGCAACACCAAGATCTTTCATGTCGAAGTTGGAGGACAATTGGGTATTCAAATCCTGGATAATTTATTTGTCATTTCCAACCAGCAACATATCATCCACATACAAGACCAGATAAATAACACGGTCACCAATTAATTTAAAATACACACAGTGATTCGCTTTGCTTCTGGTGAAGCCAAGTCCCCGTATAAATGTATCAAATTTCTGATACCACATCCTTGGTGACTGTTTTAACCCATACAACGACTTCTTTAACTTGCATACCAGTTCTTTCTTACCCTTCACTACAAAGTCTTCAGGTTGCTTCATGTAGATCTCCTCTTCCAGATCCCCATGAAGAAATGTTGTATTCACATCCATTTGTTCTACCTTAAAATCAAAAGCAGCAACAACAGATAAAAGTAACCTAATAGAATTTACCTTGGCAACAGGAAGAAAAATATCACCAAAATCAATTCTCGGCACCTGGGAATAACCTTTTGCTACCAACCGAGCTTTGTATTTCTGCACCTTTCCTTCTGCATTTGTCTTGTTCTTGAACACCCATTTGCTGCCAATGGGTTTCCTTCTAGCCGACAACTCCACCAAATCCCAAGCCTCATTTTTGTGCAAAGATGCCATTTCATCAACCATGGCCTCTTTCCAGAGTTTTCCATCCTCTGAATCTACTGCTTCCTTCATAGTTCTGGGATCATCATCAGTAATAGATAAAACAAATTTTGAACAGAAAGCAGATGGACTATACCTTTCTGGCTGCCTTCTTTCTCGAACTGATCTTCTCACACTCAGAGTTTGTGGCTCTTCATCTTTTGATTCCTCCTCTGTTGTAGACTCTGATTCTTCCTCCTTTAGCTCAAACTCTATCTTCTCAGGTTCCTTTGGTTGGACTTCATGTTTAATAACATCTTTCACCTCTCTGAACACCACATCTCGGCTGTACACAACCTTCCTTGTTACTGGGTTCCAAAGCTTATAACCATTTAAACCATCCTTATACCCAATAACGATGCATTTTTTAGATTTACTATCCAACTTGGTGTGTTTCTCCTTTGGAACATGTACATATGCATCACATCTAAATACCCTCAGATGTGAAAGAGAAAGTTTCTTACTAGTCCATACCTCTTGTGGAGTTTTATCCTCCAACACTGATGAAGGTGATCTGTTGACCAAGTAACATGCTGTCTCCACTGCCTATGCCCAGAATTCCTATCCTAACCCGACACTACTGAGCATGCTTCTTTCCCTTTCCATCAATGTCTTGTTGATTCTTTCTGCAACTCCATTTTGCTGGGGTGTATATGGAGTAGTATTCTACTGTGCTATACCACACTTCTTACAAAATTCTTCAAATTCCTTATTGCAAAACTCTCCACCGTTATTTGCCCTTAGCACCTTTATCTTCTTCTCTGTCTGGTTTTCCACCAGAGCCTTGAATTCTTTAAACCTATCAAAGACTTCAGACTTCTTCTTAAGGAAATATATCCATGTATTCCTTGAGAAGTCATCTATAAATGATACATAGTACACAGACTTACCCAGTGATGGAACCTTCATAGGTCCAAACACATCACTATGCACAAGCTCTAATATTTTCTTTGCCCTCTTACCACCAGAGGGGAAACTCACCCTATTCTGCTTCCCATATACACACTTTTTAAGGAAATCAAAGTCCAGAGAGCTATTACTCATACCTTCTACCATACCTTTATCATGAAGTATTCGAAGGCCCTTCTCTCCAATATATCCAAGCTTTTGATGCCACAGCATGGTCTTCTCTCCAGAGACCACTAGATTTTCTGCTCCACTTTCAGGAACCACAGAACTGTTGCACCCATCAACAACAGTGCTACCTTGTAGCTTGTACAAAGTTCCAGTCCTAACTCCCCGCATCAGTACGAGTGCTCCCCGAACCATCTTGCAGGTATCCTTCTCGAACACTATTTTTAGACCTGCATCTTCCAACATGCTTACAGAAATCATATTTCTGGCTAATGCAGGAATATGCAGAACACCCGGAAGTGTTCTAACCCTTCCACCTTGCAACTTCAACTTTACTTTTCTGCAACCAACGATTCTAGCATTCCTGTCATCCCCCAAGAAGACATCACCACCATCGTATTTCTCATACTCGCAAAACCACTCTCTATGGGGAGTGAAGTGAAAGGATGCACCTGAGTCAATCAACCATGCCTCATGATCTACATGTGTACTTGAAGAAGCCAAGTATACATCCCCACCTTCATCTCAGGTGGTTTTTGCCTCTACAAAAGGAGCATCATCAGATCCCTTTCCTTTATTAGGAGCTTTAGATTTACAATCCCTTTTGAAGTGCCCTTCCTTTTCGAATTTCCAGTACACCACCTTTACATGTTTTCTTGGAGATTTAGATCTCCCACTCGATAACTTATTTTTGTTTTTGTTCTGGGACCGTCCTTGTACAGACAAGGCATCACCATTCTGGCTCTCCATATTTTTCTGTCTCATCTCCTCTGTCAGCAAGGATGAGACTATTTCATCAAAATGTAAGGCAGTTGCATTGCTACCTATTGTAATAACCATACTATCCCATGTATCTGGTAGAGAACACAAAAAACTGATGCACTTATCTTCATTTAGAATATTAATATCAACAGATGCTAACTGACTTACCATGGTATTAAATGCGTTTAGATGCTCTGTCACCAAGTCTCCATCTTTCATCCTCAGGTTATACAACTTTTTCCGCAAGAACAGTTTATTCACCAGAGACTTAGATTGGTACAAAGTCCCTAACTTGTCCCACAAAGCCTTCGCCATAGCTTCCCCTGATACATTCAGCAATACTGAATCTGAGACACACAATCCTATTGTGCCCTTTGTCTTCTGATCCAACTTCTTCCATTCTTCATCGGACACTCCCGTTGGTTTAGTACCCGGATCTACTGCGATCCATTGATCTTTATCCACCAACAGATCCTCCATCTTGAGTTTCCACAACTCAAAACTCTGACCATTAAAATCTCGATCTCTATCTTTCCATTGCTCGCCATCTTCTTTCACCACCAGAATTGATCTTGCAGATCTCCCACTGAATAGGGTCTACCACAGGCCCGAGCGAAACCCCTCAGCAACAAAGGCGTCCCCTTGAAACCAAAACAACTCTGATACCAAATGTAGGTTTTAACCCCGTAGAGGGGGGCTACCCACCCCCTCAAACCCCTAGGATAGGGGGGGTTGCTGCCCCCCTTTGTGACCCCCCGACTGTGCAATCGGCGCAACGAAGGGGGGGCTCTGCCCCCCCTCTAACCCCTCGGTTCACTACGTAGGTTAGTCGTGGAAAGAATATAACACAACCCAACATATCCGTCCTCTACTGGAATATTTCATGGCATCAACTATACTGACCTAATCATTCATAAGACCCCAAGGGTGGAA
Organism: Pinus tabuliformis; assembly: GCA_031772625.1. Lineage (NCBI taxonomy): Eukaryota > Viridiplantae > Streptophyta > Pinopsida > Pinales > Pinaceae > Pinus > Pinus tabuliformis. Next base: position 184,479,310 of record CM062816.1, on the reverse strand, counting down.
GTCACAACTACATCGACCTAACTTCCCTAGTAGGCATCTAACAGTCATCATCACATGTCTAGGGGAACGTGAATTGCACAATCCTCCCATGGCTCCAAGTTTCGAAGGATAAACAGTGGGCAACACTTTCACCCCTCGTAGGGCGACCAAAGTCAACACCCTAACATGGAATCTCATTGGGCCTCAACTGTTCTTAGAGATTTGTCATCACGTGGTCGGTTTAGATAACAATATCATTTTCAATATAAATACTTGTCCACACATTATAACATATGTATCAATATATTCAAAGCTAAAATATATTCAAATAACAGTTTCCCAACATATATATTTTGTTGATATCTATGATATTGATCCTTGAGTTCATATAACATAATTAGCTATTTATTTTTGTTTGTGGAAAAACCTGTGAACAGTTATTGAAACCAATGTTTCAGAATAGCTTAGTGAGTCCATCATCAAGGCAATGAGATTTGTATTTTGAGAAGAGAGAGCGTGAAATTATGGAGCTATATTAATTTATAGTTATATAGCTCCATAATTTCATGCTCTCTCTTCTCAAAATACAAATCTCATTGCCCTGATGATGGACTCACTAAGCTAGTCCGAAACGTTGGTTTCAATAACTGTTCACAGGTTTTTCCACAAACAAAAATAAATTCTACCATCCTGTATGGACTCTCTCTTTAACATAATTAGCTATGTCTAACAAATATACCTTCATATAACTTTCACATCAAATAGTCAAGTGTGATCACTATAATTATATCCATCTCATCAATAATAAGAAATATATGGTATTTAACACAACCACACATGCTTATAAGTAAAATAGAATATGTAGAAATCTCATTCATAACATAATTCACATTGGTATCCATGTACTAGTAACATGTGCATATTTAATTAAGCATACATGATAAAACATAATCATACCCGAAAGAAAATTTAAACAGTACCATAACTAATTGCCTAAATTATGCATATATATAATTTCCCTTTCATCAAATATTTTCTTAAAAAATTACATTATTTATCAATTTAAATGATTTTTTAAGAGAATTTTATATCATATAAGATCTCATCGTCTAGATTAAATGATTGGCTATATAACTATTATAGTAGATTAGTTGCAATCCATTAAGATAATGAAAATTAATTAATTGATTTCGGCTTTATTTTATTTTATTTGAAACTTTTGTAGATCCTACTATAATGCAACAAACTTCTACTCTTGAAAATCTCAATATCAATATCCTATACACAGGATTGAGTTTTTTTCCCCTATATCTCTTTTGTTTATTATTCCTTATTAATTGAATTTTATTATTTGACTCTACAGGTTATTACCGTGACTCAGAAGCTTCTTAATAGAATTGGAAAAGAAAAATAGTTAATTTTTTTGTTTAGGATAACTCTTGAATATATAACAAAATGAAGTTTTGGATATGTAAATTTACAGTTTATGGGTTTAATAGAATTATTATATTTTTACTATATGTTTGGTTTGTTTTGATTCTAATTGCATGGTGGTGGCCTATAAGGTCCACAAGTGTTTGAAACCTCTACACTAATACCATGGGCAATGATTACCATTATAATTTCAATTCTAGCAACATCAATATACATGAAATATTGTGTGCATACATATCATCATACTTTATTTATAACAATATATATATTTTTTTTATTTTGAATTCATAGTTAAACATCCCAATTTGAATGGCATGCATACATGGGTACGTGCATACCTGAGTTTCCCATGATAAACCTTTGATGACACTCTGGTGTTCTGCTACTAGTGTTTCCACCACCAAACTGATCGATTCCTCTTAGCCTATCTTGCTTCCAGACTTGAAAGAATTCAAGAATGGAGCCTTTCAACCCCGTGCCCAAAACTCCAAAAACAATGGCCAAGTCTCGTGAGTCTTTAGTCAAATCTTGAGCCCTAATGCTTAGCCCTCAAATTCTCTAAGTGAGTGTCTCACTTCAGTAATTTCACAATTTTCCTTTCTCCCCCAAGTCCCCCGTTTTTTTCATCCCTTAGATTTGGTTATAAAGGGAAGGTTTCTTCCCTCCAAAGAAACCCCCTCACCGTCTCTCCATAAAAATAATACCTTTTAATGTTCAAGTGAGTCATCTATCTTTTGAATTGAATGACTTTATTGTTCTTAAGTCTTTTAACTTCCCTTAGTATTAAATATGTAAACGTTAAATGGATTTAATGATTGCTTGATTTAGTGACTCAAGTCTTTTCCGTAATCACCTTTTGGAGTTATATATATAATTTTTAAATGGCTTTATTAATTAATGAATGTTTAATCTTGTCTAATTGTAATAATAATTTATTATTTTAATTTAATTTTATTGATGAATTTTAACCTAATACAATGATTACATCCTTTGATAATTCGATATTTAATTAATACTTTTGATAATTAATTCATTTATCCTACACTTATGCATTCTATATAATCAACTAGTATGTATACTAGTGCAAATCCAGGCGATGCATATGTAGGTAGCTAACATACACATGCCTCGTATACATGTTAATAATGATATTTTTCTCTTAATTCTAGATAGGTTATTACACCCACAATCAAGTTTTACACATTTTTTTTAACAAATATTGGATACTCACAATCTCCAAACAATCTCCAAACATGGTAGCTGATATATTAGTTAACGACCTTTCAAGATTTGTTAACATGTGGAAGAAATAACACAAGTGATATTGTCTTTTCCATATTCTAGAAACCATATACCTAAAAGTGTGAGTTGATGGAAACCTTCCTAAAGTTTATGGTCTTTCTGGATTTATTAGCATCACAAGGATATGTTTTTCATCTCTATCACACTCCGGGAAGTCCAAAGCCCAAAAGATTGATAGTTGATACATGGGATAAATGTCTATTATTTAATGGCCTCTCTTGATCTATTAGAATAAGGAGGAAAACAATTCAATACAATACACCCGATTCTTGTTTTCGAAAGATAAAAGCCAAGAAACCAATAGTTAACGAAGCAGAAAATATATGTCAATTGACACATTTTTGGAGTTTGTCGGTTTCGGGTAAAATGGTAAAATAAGTCAGAATACCTCATACTCGACCTCCCTAGAGCCTAAATTTGAGAAAGTGTTTGTTAACGAATATGATTAGTTTCTGTAAGTTAATGCACTTTCAGGTTCTCCTAGTTCCAGGGAGTTTAATAAACTAGTTCCCACATAGTTTTAAATGTACTGAAACTGTCACGTGTACATTTAGTTTTTGAAAATTAGTTACGTCTACATTTAGTTGATGAAAATTTAAAATTCATTTTGTAGATTAGAAATTTAATATACTTTGTATATCTCAAGAATCCCCATAAATCAACACATCAACTTATACTCACATATCTTTCTATTATCTTTTACCTTTTCTTCTCATCTTTGTTAAAATTTGTTTTAGTTATTCCCTACGTGATACACCAAATCCTGCAACAGTTCTCTAGTAAGCACACATTTTACCATTTATGTTAACTCTAGTCAATTTATGTGTCACCTTAGTGTAATGTTATATTTTGGTCCCTATAAATAGTAAAATTCTTTAAAAAGGAAAGGGTAAGAAGGCACAGGAAAGGGTAAGAAGGCACACTTATAGAGGAGAAAGAGGAGAAAAACTCTAATTCAAATTTTTTTATCAAACACCTCTCAGGGAATTTGGTGAAATATGACTAGGAATGGATCCAAATTGGTACTTAGAGGAGGGAAATTTTGAATAAGAAGAAGAAGTTGGGGAATTTGTTGACACTACAAGGAAACATTGCATAAAGTCATAGCTAGGCCACCTATCCTTACATGTTATGTCATGCTATTGTGGACCATTATTCATAGTAATGTTTAGACTTGTACTCTAGTCAATTCTTCTTATCTTATTGTAGAGTCATCTAGACCAGAAAATATTCATAACATGTATAAATTATCACCACAATAAATTAATTTAGATAAGGAATTTCTAGAAAAAATTGAGGCAAAAAACTCTATGTAATTGATAATCAAGGACTAGTGGTATAACTCAAATTTGTTCAAAACTATTCAAAACAAAATTTAGATTGTTCATCAATTGCAGAGACTCCATGTGTGCTTAGCTACTATGTTATGTCATCTATATAGGGAAACAAATTTCCCTTAATTCATCATGTGATTAAAAATGGAACTAGGTTTAATGAGGCAAATATCCACGGGGTTTTCATTCAATGAACCTCTAACATAGCACTTCGTGACATACTAAAAAATACACTTAATTTGACTACATATTGGAAAATACCTCTAAAAATCACATTATTTAACCCCCTACCAATACGACCCAATACACCTTCCCAATTTAAAAATCCCCTATTTTCACTAGATATTGTAGGTATCCATTTTTTCATTAACATGTTTTATACCCCTTTATGTTTTTTCATTAACTTTGAGCTCCATTTTTTATACTTGCAAATATAAAAACCCTTTACCCCCTATTATATGCTCAATATATTACTTCATTTTCCCTCAATATATATCCCCCAATATGAATGCAGGTGATATGATATTGCTCCCCTAGTGCAAATATCTTAGCATCCAATCTACAAAAAGAAGTCAAAAAATCTCATGAAGCTTCATCTAGGTACCCCTAAGAATTTTCATGTTTCCTAATTAATAAATAATCTTTGTGATATCACCCCATTTCTACTTATAAGGTGGATTTCTTTAATGATTTATTTTCATTTGGTGTTAGGAAATCAAGTTCCTCCCAAAATTACATAGGATGCTATGTATGGGTCTAAAGATATTGGTGACCAGTATATAATTGAAGAGTACTCCTCTCTCTCTATATGGATGCTCGTCGTATATTTTCTAAGTATATCCCTAAAAGGATAAAGGTAAGAAAAATAACATATCAAATTATTGGTACTTGTCCTTCTACCTAAAAAATAATTAGAAGAATGTTCGGCCCAATTTTTCTCTCCCGACGAGATTTATACACTTGTTAATCCCCAACATGCTGCAATTGAAGCTAATAAAATTAAATATGTTATGTTAGTCTAATGAAATACGAAAGGACGTGAACCCAAATGGATTGTTAAAAAATATTTCCCTTTAGTGAAATTTAGTTCATATATTCATCATCATTCTTCTTTTGATGTTTGTTTCAACCAACCATGGAATTTGAATAAGTCTCAAAGGAATTGAAAATATAACTAAATTTATTGGTTGTAGATTAAATAAATACTATATTCTTAAAATAAAATCCAAAATACTAGTGTTTTGTTCTAGGTTTTGCTACTAGCCAAATAAAAGTTAAGGATATTGCTTCCCCAGTGAAAACAATATACAAAAGTGCTGAAAAACAACATGATGGAATAGAAAAATAACAATTAGACAAAAAACAAGCTAAGGAAGGAGAATAATAGTGCATGACAAAAAATGAATAAGAGTTGAGAAATGAAAAATACTTAATAACAAAGTAGTTGATAGTATACCAATTAAGGGGAGAATAAGAAGAACTAAAGAGAAAGAAGAAACAACAAAGAGAAGAATAGTTGATAATAGAAGAGTATGCAAGACAAATAGAAAATGAACAATTTCACAAGGAATAAGAGTATAAACAAAAGGAACACATGCATAAACAAAAGGAACAAGAGTATAAACAAAAGGAATTAGAGTATAAATTCAAAGAAGAAGAGTGAAGAGAAAAAACAAAAAATGGTACTAAGAAGGATATGACTTTGTTGTAGTGTTTTTGTTAGTGGGAAAGCATGAATAAACAAAGTATTGCAAATGGTGGAAAAAATACATAAACAATCATAAAATAAACAAAGAGATAAACACACAAACAATGCTTAATGAAAAAAACAAGCCAACAAAATAATGAAAAATTTTGATACTATCCCATTAGTTCTATTTGTTGGTAAAATTTTTCTTATACCCATTGATTTAGATACCCTTCCACCTATAAAAGATATAACACTCTCATCAAGTTATTATATCTTCTACACACAAGAAAATAGTATTGTCAAAGCCAAAGAGAAGAAAATAAAAATGGAGCAATTAAAAGGCTTTCCATAGGACCCATTTCTCATATGGAATGCCTCACACTTAAATGATAATGAATTTTCAAAAGAAACAATAGATGTGCGTGGGACATTGCATATGTGAATAACTAATTAGTTAATAAATTTCCCACACAATTAAAGGAACAAAAAGAATGAATTATTTTCATACAAGAACCATTAAAGAATAAGGAAGTGCAGTAAAAATAAAAACACAAAAAGAAAGTTATTCAATTGGTAGATACTTATGATGCTAAAAATTTTATGATTCAGAAAACTCATGCTAAAGAAATGCAATCCATAAAGGAAGAGAATATTAAGTAGATTATTAAAATGTAGGAAAATCACAAATATCTCTAAATATAAACATCAAATTTATATCCTGAAAAACATGTTGAGGAATTAAAAACTAAAGAGGTGCTAAAGGTTTATTAATCATATATATATATATATATATATATATAAATGAATATAAATTTTGAATGAAATTGAGCTATTACATGACAATATCATTGAGAATTCATAGAAACTCATATTATTGAACAAAAAACTATACAAGTTCCTCTTGATAATCCAAAAGTGTGGGAAATAAAAAATAATGATACTTTTGAACATATTCCTAGGTTGACAAAGGAATAACAACTTTGCTATCAACTCTCTCTATATTCTTGGTTAAGTAACTATGAGTTTACATGAGAGAATAACAGAGGCTTAATGTAGAAAAAATTAGGATAAAGCATTTGATATTATATAGGTGTTTAAAATGCCAATTTTGCAATTTATTGGTTAAACAGTTCCATTCAAAAATTGTTTGAGTAATGTAAAAGGAATGGAAAAATATAAAGTTAACAAGATAGAATAATACAACAACTATAAGAACAAATTTATTGGGAACCTTATTTCTATGCCTAAAAAATGTTCGAAATTTATCTCTTTACACATTACCAAAATTGAAAAAAGTCATCTCATAATAATCATTTTCTTATACTGTTGTGAACTTATCATGGGAATTCCCCATCCTACCATCATCGCTCATATACTTAGCAATTTTGCAGTGTGGCAATTTTATCTCGAAGAAAGTGGAAAAGAAAATGAATGAAGCATCTTTGGAAAGTAAAGGAGATGGTTTTACTTGGTGCAGTTAAATTTATTTTCTTTACTACTTTTAGATGTTGATTAGAAATAAACATGAACTTCATCTTTCAGTATGTTATTTGTAAAAGAGATTAGATATTTTATTAGTCCGAAGATGAAGATTTTGATGACTCAAACAATATGTGAATGAATTATTTTAGGAATAACATATCTGTGAGTTGCATGAATTATTCATTTAATATCATTTTATGAGAAATTTCTTTACATAATTCAATTTTAATTCAATAATAAATATTTAAATAGAATGTAATTACATATGTGATATGTGAAAAATTCCTTATTTATTGGTAGATGTTTTTGTGTGATTAATGATTATTGAAGTAAATGAATTTCTTTTGCATACTTAAGTGAGAAATATTTATTCTTATATCTTCTTTTTCAAATTAGCTTTATGTTTCTAGGAAACTATATTAAATTTTCTCCTCTTAGGAGGATTTGGAAATGATTTCCATGTATTTTAAGTGGACAATTAGGCCCTCATATTGGTTTGAAATTACTATCCCAAATGAGATAAATTCTAAGTGGGACTTGCCATTGGATAATTTCCCCTACCTGATGTACGAATCCTTCTACATATAAACAATTTGTCACTAGAAGGAGGGCCTTAGATAATGAATTGTAGACAAAGCTACACACAAATCAAAGCCGCATTCATCCTCAAAACATCTTATAGAAACATTCTTTAGTGACGCTTATTTGTCTATTCAAGTAGAATTAAAAGACATTTATTCACCCTTTGTTATTGTTAAATAATTTCAAATTTTTAGATCTATCTAAACATCATATGTAGGTAGAATCTTTTGATTTAATCCAATTTGAGAAACAAGAAATATTGGATTATGGTACTATTGAGGAATTTGTTTTATATATTCCTCCTCATCATATAAGATTTTTTAACTAGAGCACAAAGTATGAAACTTGGCGAATAACATATATACTATGTGATGCAGTAGCATTGACACCGCCCCAATTCAGAAGTCAAATATTCAACTTCTAGAAGGAAAAATGAGTTCTAGAAGGTGAAACTATCCAAAAGATGAGGCAACTTGTTAGTTTACTGGGTCAAAATATTATTTAGAGCGAGGAAGTTGAGAGAATCCTCGATATGAAATGATCCATGATGATGTATTTTCATTTATAAATTGTAATTTCCTGAATGTATGAAGGCGGCCATTCCATTGAAGGCCAGGTTGTCACGACCCTAACGAAATCATTGATTGAGATTCATTTTATGAAATAGAAAGCCTATTTCCTGTGTAAACATGTGGAGTTAATATATGTGTTGTTGAGATTTTCTGTTTTATTAAATTTGGGAAAAATCTCATGTATGTGACAACAATAGGATTAGTTGCTATATTAGCTCCAGTATTTTTTGAGGAGGAGTTAATGCATCCTATATTTGTTGTGAGGGAATTTATGATTCAGTTTTACGCTCCAGCTATATAGAAATGTAATCCCGTAGAGGATTGGAAGAGTGTGTGTAGAGAAAGTAGAGAAAATAGGGAGAGCTGAGAGTATGTGTGAAGAATTAGATTTGTTGTAATCTCCTTTGAATAATAAGATTGTCGATGCCTTTGTTCTGGTGGACGTAGCCTAGATTGGTTGGGTGAACCACGTTAAATCTCTGTGTTATGGTTTTGTGAGGTTTTTTGTATGTGCTGTGTATGATTATTTTTATTTTAGCTGTGCCTTTTTTAGTCTAACAAGTGGTATCAGAGCGGCGCAGTGGAAGCGTGGAGGTCCCATAACCTACAGGACTCTGGTTGTGGAGCTGGTGCGTGTGACAGAGCTACTGAAAGTGGAGTTCTGGCGATTGGCGCGGTTTCGGCAGAGACCGTCGTGCCAATTTCTGGTAGTGAACTGGTTGGCGCAGTTTATATTGGAACAGACGCGCCAATTGGCACGGATCTGAGTCTAATACTCGCGCCAGAGCTCCAATATCCCGATTGGCTCGGAATCGACAAGATTAAGAGTGCCAGGCAGTGGATTGTGTTTTAGGCGCGGGTTTCTCACTGTCAAGGAGCGCCCGACAATTTTTCCCTCTGGTAAACCTGCAATTTTTTTGTTTTTCCTTTAAAATTGTGATTACACGATACGACAGAGGCATTTTTTAATTTGGAATTGGAGATTTTGTTTGATGCAACATGGTAAAAACTCAAAGTGCTCGTTTTGAGATCGAGAAGTTCAATGGCAAAAATAACTTCGAAATCTGGAAAGTGAAGATGCATGATCTGCTTGTGCAACAAGGCATGGCAAAGGCACTGTTGGGAAGATCCAAACAGCCTTACCCCATGACAGATGATGAATGGAATGATTTGGATGGAAGAGCTTTGAGCGGTATTCGACTGTGTTTGGCAAATGATGTTTTGTTTAACATCGTGTTAGAGAAAACTGCTGCTGGTTTGTGGACAAAGCTTGAGAAGCTGTACATGACAAAATCCTTGACCAATAGGATTCTTCTGAAGCGACAATTGTACAGTCTGTGCATGAAGGACGGTACAGCTATTACTGATCATTTGAATGTCTTTAATACTCTCATGGTGCAATTAGAAAGTATAGAAGTAAAATTTGAATCAGAAGATAAAGCTATAACTTTATTGTGCTCGTTGCCCGAGTCATGAGATCATTTTGTTACTTCTATAAGTCTAAGTATATCAGAAACCCTTGAATTTGATGATGTTGTTGGAGCTTTGTTGTCCGAAGAGACAAGGAAGAGGTCAAATTCTGAAACCTCTACATCAGAAGCAATGATGGCTAGAATTCGTTCTAGAGAAAGACGCTCCAGTAAGCACAGCGACTCGCGTTCAAAATCGAAAGGGAAGAAGAGTAAGGTAAAGTGCTGGTTTTGTGGCAAATCGGGACATTTGAAGAAGGACTGTTGGAAAAGACAGCAAGCATCCAAAGAAGACTCTTCAACAGCGAAGCAAGAAGCAAACACGACAAATACAGGTTCGGCATCCAAGACAGGTATGAGTGATGAAGTATTATCAGTTGATTTGTCTAGTCATGATCAACATTGGCTGTTAGATTCTGGTGCATCAAATCACATGTGTATTCATAGGGAATGGTTTAAAACTTATAAACCAATCAATGATGGAGTAGTTTACATGGGAAATGATGTCACATGCAACATTGTGGGAATTGGAAATGTGCATCTTAAAATGTTTGATGGCACAAATAAAATTTTAACTGATGTAAGACATGTACCTGAACTAAGGAAAAACCTCATTTCATTAGGAGTACTGGACACAAATGGATATAAAACCTTTATTCAAGGTGGAGTAATGAAAATTTACAAAGGAATTTTACTAGTAATGAAAGCAAAGAAGGTTGGAAATCTTTTTCAGTTAGAAGGAAGAACATAGTCATATTATGTTTCTATAGTGTCTGAAAATGACAGTCATTCTATTCGTTTATGGCATCAAAGGTTGGGCCATATGAGCGAAAGAGGTTTAAAGATTTTATCTGATCGTAAGTTACTTCCTAGTCTAAAGTCTGTTAAGTTAGATTTCTGCAAACATTGTCTGTTTGGGAAAAAAAGCAAGCAGAAGTTTCAAATTGGAAAACATACTAGTAAGGGAATCGTTGATTATATCCATTCTGATGTTTGGGGTCCATCTCCTACAACCTCATATGGAGGTTCGTCATATTTTGTATCTTTTATTGATGATTTCTCTAGAAAAGTGTGGGTCTACATGTTAAAGAAGAAGTCTGATGTGTTTACAGTTTTCAAACAATTTAGAGCATTAGTTGAAAACATCACTGGAAGAACTATTAAATGTTTAAGAACTAACAATGGTGGTGAGTTTACTTCAAAGGAATTTGATAATTATTGCAAGGAAGCTGGGATCGAAAGACATAAAACCACTGTGTATACTCCTCAGCAAAATGGAGTTGTTGAATGCATGAACAAGGCACTGTTAGAGAGAGCAAGAAGTATGCTGAGTAATGCCAATTTGCAGAAGGAATTGTGGACAGAAGCAGTTGCTACAGCTTGCTATCTGATAAATCGATCACCATCAACTGCAATAGGATGCAAAATTCCTCAAGAGGAATGGAAAGGTCATCCTTGTGATTATTCTAAACTGAAATTTTTTGGTTGTGATGCATATGCTCTAGTTCCAAAACATCAGCGTTCTAAATTAGATCCTAAATCAAAAAGGTATATCTTTGTTGGATATGGTGATGGGACTAAGGGATACAAACTGTGGGATCCTACTACTCACAAGATCATCATTAACAAAGATGTTAAATTTAATGAATCCTCACTTGAAAGTTCAGATGTAGATGATAAAATGAAACAGGATAATGTATCTAAGCTTCAACACATTCAGTTTGAAATCAATCCAAATATTGATGATGATCAAGATGAACATGGTTCAGATGTAAGTCATGAACAAGTTTCAGATGCAGGTCATGAACAAGTTTCAGATGTAGATCATGAATATGATTCAGATGCTGATCATGAAGAAGTTCCTACAGATAATAATCAACAAATTGTGGAAGTACCAGAAACATCTTTAAGGAGGTCTACGAGAATTAAACGTCCTCCTAGAAGGTATGATGATTATGTTACTTCAGTTTCTTTAACCGCTAACGATGATGAACCTTTGGGCTATCAGGAAGCTGTAGAAGGTTCTAAAAGTGAAAAGTGGAAAGAAGCTATGAAGGATGAGATGATGGCATTACACAAGAATGACACGTGGGATTTGGTAGAACTTCCTAAAGACAGAAAAACTGTGGGATGTAAATGGGTGTACAAATTGAAAAGGGGTGTTGATGGTTCAAAGGACAGGTACAAAGCGAGGCTGGTCGCGAAAGGTTTTTCTCAAAAAGCAGGCATTGATTTTCATGAGATATTTTCACCAGCTGTAAAAATTGTTTCAATTCGAATTGTATTAGCATTAGTTTCTTTGCTTGATTTAGAATTACAGCAACTAGATGTTAAAACTACTTTTTTACATGGAGATTTAGATGAGGAAATTTACATGGAACAACCGGAAGGGTTTGTTCAAGATCGCAACAAGAAATTTGTTTGCAGGCTCAAGAAATCATTGTATGGTCTGAAGCAATCGCCTCAACAATGGTACAAGAAGTTTGATTCTTTCATGTTGAGTCAAAATTATATAAGAAGTGAATATGATCATTGTGTTTACTTTAAGAAATTAAGTAATGGCATGTTCATTATCTTAGTGTTATATGTTGACGATATGCTTTTAGCAAGAAAAAACATAACAGAGATCAATAGGTTAAAGGCTTAGATGGCTAGGACATTTGATATGAAAGGTCTAGGAGTAGCAAGACAAATTTTGGGCAAGGAGATTTTCAGAGACAGGAGCAATGGTAAGCTGTGGCTATCACAATAGAAGTATATTGAGAAAATACTCTTGAGGTTTGGTATGAACAATGTGAAGCCTGTTTCAGTCCCTTTAGCTTCCCATTTTAAGCTTTCTTCAAGTTTATGTCCTAGTACAAATGAAGAAAAGGAATATATGTCTCGAATTCCATATGCCAATGTAGTAGGTTGTTTAATATATGCGATGGTTTGTACTGGACCAGATATTTCACATGCAGTTGGGGTTGTCAGCAGGTATATGGAAAATCCAGGAAAAGAACACTGGTCAACAGTGAAATGGGTGCTTCGGTATTTGAGAGGCACAAGTGATTATTGTATCACTTATAACAGAAGTAGTGAATTTGTTTGTGGATATGTTGATTTCGATTTTGCAGGTGATTTGGATAAGAGAAGGTCAACTTCAGGATATTTATTTACACTTGCAGGTGGAGCTATTAGCTGGATGTCAAAGATATAGAATATTGTTGCTTTATCCACTACTGAAGCAAAATACATAGCTGCTTCACATGCTTGCAAAGAAGCGGTTTGGTTAAAAGGTTTGATTGGTGAGTTTGTTAGGTTACAGGACAACATCAAGTTATTTTGTGATAGTCAAAGTGCAATTCATTTGGCTAAGAATCTATTCTTTCATAGTAAATCAAAGCATATACCTATAAAGTACCATTTTGTAAGACAGGTTATCACTGAAAGAGGTGTTTCTCTTGAAAAGGTGCATACGAAGGAAAACTGTGCAGACATGTTCACGAAACCAGTTTTGTTAGAGAAGCTGCGTTGGTGTCTGGCTTCTCTTGGCTTGCAGAAAAGATAAAAATAATAAATGAACAGGGCATCAGGCTAATTGTTGTCAAGGTGGAGATTGTTGAGATTTTTTGTTTTATTAAATTTGGGAAAAATCTCATGTATGTGACAACAATAGGATTAGTTGTTATATGAGCTCCGGTATTTTTTGAGGAGGAGTTAATCCATCCTATATTTGTTGTGAGGGAATTTATGATTTAGTTTTATGCTCCAGCTATATAGAAATGTAATCCCGTAAAGGATTGGAAGAGTGTGTGTAGAGAAAGTAGAGAAAATAGGGAGAGCTGAGAGTATGTGTGAAGAATTAGATTTGTTGTAATCTCCTTTGAATAATAAGATTGCCGATGCCTCTGTTCTGGTGGACGTAGCCCAGATTGGTTGGGTGAACCACGTTAAATCTCTATGTTATGGTTTTGTGAGGTTTTTTGTATGTGCTGTGTATGTTTATTTTTATTTCAGCTGCGCCTTGTTTAGTCTAACATGTGTATTATGTGTTTGAGTTTTATATTATCACGTGTGCGTTATTTTGTTAAATCCATGAACCAAGTGAATGCATGTGAGTTTGAGGTTGAGGCCATAAACCAGAATTGCAGATTGAGAGCATTGCAAAAACATGCATTTCAGTGAGAAGACCCACCATTGATCACAAGATGGATTGAAGGTTCTCCACTGCAAACAATATCGAGAAATTGGAAGATAGACTTCCCATTTGTTCACAAGAGATAATTAGTTGACATAAGACCTATTTAACCAAATATGTAGTCAACTGTTCCTTCCTCAATTGGTACTGACCTCTCTAGATGGTTCTTGACCCTCATACATGCCTTCTTAGGATTGAAACATTTGTGTATCCCATCATCTCAAACCCCTACCAACTTGTAGATAAGTTGACCTCACTAGTTGATAAGTAAATAATTTGTAATTATGGAACCTTCTCACTCCTGATCAACCAACCTATGACATATTCAAATTTCAATCACTTGTGATTTTGATGAAGAAATGATCCACATTGGCAGAGTGCAAGGTTTTTTGTGAGGGTTGATGATGGTTCAAGGACCAACTTAAAATCCAAATATAAGATATTGGTTGGAGGTCCTATACATTGTTCTATTTGGGGATTCTGAGGTGATACGAGTTCATTTTCTATAAAAAAATGCAAGCGAGAGCTAGAGTTTGCGGGCGCATAACCCATAGGAAATTGATTTGAAGTGATGTAGTCACTGTAAATTTTAGTATCAAAGTGAGAAATCATGTATGTGGAGTTGAAGAAGAAAAAAAATGTGAATATTTGGGGAGAAACAAAAGGATTTACAAATATTTTGAGTTCTAATAAGCACATGGTCTTTGTTTTTGTGTAGGTAGTAGTAGAGAATGTGAGACTGCAACAACCTAGAGCAAGGAGTGCTCAAATGGTTCAAGAAGAGAGAAAAAGGAAGATGCCAAAAGACTAAGCACATAGGAGAGAATCTTGATGAGGTGTCATGTAGCAAGAAGGGGAGAATTTCTACTGCAGATGTTTTGTTGCAGATCATGAGTTAAAGTTTTTATGGGAAGACTAGAAGCATATGACTAGGAGGTCATAATATTTTGTACCTTGCAAGTATGATGCAGGAGCATCGACAACCCCCCAAGTCAAAAGTCGAGTATTCAACTTATAGAATGAAAAATGAGTTGTAGAAGGTGCTATTGTCTAAAAGATGAGGTGACTTGTTAGTTTGTTTGATCAAAATGTTATTTAGAATGTGGAAGTTGAGAGAATCGTGGATATGATATGATCCACGATGATATATTTTCATTTATAAATTGTAATTGCCTATGTGTAAGAAGGGGGCCATTCCAATTAAGACCAAGCTTCCATGGCCCATAATATTGTAATACATCCTCATGACATGATTGAGAGAGGTTCGCATTATGAACTAGAAAGACTTTTTCTTATGTAAATGTGTGGAGTTAATATGTGTGTATTTTGTGGGTGAGTTTTATATTATCATGTGTGTCTTAATGTGTTAAAACCATGAACCAAGTTAATGTGTATGAGTGTGAGGTTGAGGCCATAGATTGAAATTTCAAATCGAGATCATTTCATAGGATTGACTGATGGTGATCCATTGCAAACAATATAAAAAAATTAGAAGATTTGACTTTTGATTTGTTCGAAAGAGAGTAGGAGTTGACGTGGGGTCCAGTTAGCTAACTGTCTAGTCAACTATTCCTTCCTTAGTCAGTCTCGACCTCTCTAGGTTAGTCTCAACTCTTAGATGATCCTTCTCAAGTTTGAAACATTTGTGTAGCGAGTTGGCCCAACCCTGGACTAGCCAGGAAAGAAGTTGGCCCGACCAGTCGGCAAGTGAAGAATCCATAATTCTAAAACTTTCCAAGTCACTATCAGTAAAACTCCAACCTATTCGAATTTTGATCACTTTGTGGGCCCAATGAAGGAAGGATGCACATTGGAAAAGAGCTAGGTCTTTGAGAGAGCCAACGATGGTTCAAGGACCAAGTTAGAATATGACTACAAGATAGGGGTTGGAGGTCCTATACATCATTTTATTTGGGGATTCTCAGGTGATACGAGTTAATTTTTTGTAACAAATGTGAGCAAGAGATAGAGTTCATGGGCCCATAACCCATGGGAAATCGATTTAAAGCAACCACAATGGTCACTATGACTATACTTTCCAAAAGGAAAAAAAATAACTGAAGATTCTATTCATTCACCTTTTTCTAATAATATTAAACCCATTTTTATTGAAATGATTACTAGAAAGAAGGTGATTCCAATGAGATTGAATCTCTTTTAGTTTCTAGTGGTAAACCACCAACAACTCGAGGAAGTCCTTCTTACCATCTCTTATATTATCATTAAGAGTCACGCTTTTCTTAGGAGCTCCCAAACAACCTATATTGAAACATATGGAAGAAATTCAAAATCCTAGAAGGCCATGGTTATCTTTAGAAATATTTCAAGTTCTTGGAGTTCAACAAGATTTAGTTAAACACCAAAGGAAATGTTTTCCTATGTTTGACCCAAATAATAGGGAACTTCTAGAATATCATGTTAGTAGATTCATGTTTGTTATAAATATAATGAACGTTGAGCATGAATATGTGGTGTGTATAATTTTTGCTTATGATTTGAAGGTAAGACTTCAACCTGGTATTTTGCATTACCAACTAGCTCTATTACTAGTTGAAAAGTATTTGAGATTGTGTTTATAAACAAATTTGGTGAAGATGAATCTCTAGTGAAATTAGTATTACATCTATATAGATTTTTTTTTTTTTTGCTAAAGCAAGTGTGGATCCTTCTATTTCTTTAAACCGAAAAGACAATGTACAATTTTTACAAGTGTGGAGCCCATGACATCCAGGTCAAAACCTTTTAGCCTCACAAAGAAAACCTGAACCCAAGGAAAAACAAACAAAAATGTAACGCGGCTCCCAGAAAACCCGTGAACTTTCCCGCTTCACCGCCGTTGGAAAAGCCTGAACCATCTGAGCCGTCCAAAAATAGCACTAAGATCGACGGCCGAGGAAGAAATCGCTCAGTCAAAAAGACCGAATTTTAATGGTCCTGCCCCCAAGATGCAAGATCCGACTCAACCGTTGATCCCCATTAACTAAATCCAATGGATGAGATTGAAATCGCACTGGACAAGTTGGTCTGACATTAGTGTGTGGGGAAGGGCAGTTTTCGGAACCCTCTCCCTGCCATGTGTTGGAGGTTGAATGGCATCGCTGCGAAATCTCCAAAACCGTTTCCCAATTGAAAGCGGTGCAATCAGCCAGAAACCGCCTGGGGGGCGGTATTCCATGCCGAGACCCCGATTTCTTAACAATCTGGCATCCAGAAAAACCAGGGCTCTTCCTGCGCATGTGGATCTCCCTCGCTTGAACCTGGAACCCTGAAAAGATGAGAGGCTTGTCACTGAATGAAGACCTGAGGGACTCGTTTCGTTCCCCACGATAAACAGAGATCTTCCTCTCGCTTACTCTGGGAATATGAGCGACCAGACAAGGTTTTCTCCATGCCACAAAACCGTTTATCAGATATTGATGACACATGCAGGTGTTAAATGCAAAGGTCGAGTCAATTTGATTCCTGGTCCAAGGCTCTGTCACTAAACTCCAACTTATCATTTTCTGCCTAATCCTGTAAAGCCACCTTTAACTTGCTTTGAGGCAGCTCATGCCATTTTGATGCCACTCTATTCTCTGTGTTGATAACACCTTGGTTGGCTAGCAAATCTGCCAATTTGTTCGCCGACCTGCGAACATGCTTAAAGCCTACTGTACGAGGCTTTGAAGGTGGTGTTGAATCCATTCAAAGCCCTGAATTAGTCTCCAATTTTTTGCGACTTTTTCTAGCTTAGTACCCCCACTGATTTTCTTGACTGAATTGATAATAAGTTCAGAGTCAACCTCCACTATCACATTTTGCCTGTTTTCCTGACTCAGGAAATCCAAACATTGCTCCATAGCCATCAATTCCGCCAAGTTATTAGTAGCATTTCCCATATGACAGTGGAAGATGAAGAGGACACTACCATTCTCATCTCTAAGCACCCCTCCATAACCAGCTGTACCCAGGTTACCTTTTGAAGCTCCATCTATGTTGTATTTCAGATAAACCTTTGGAGGAGGATACCAAAAATCATTTGCATCCCTCAAGGAGATAAGATTTCTATCTAGAGCCTAAGGAGAGATGCCTTGCAGGCCCAGTTCATAGAGAATTCTCAGGTCAGTAGCCGAAGGAGGGTTCTTGGGGAGATTTCGCACTATGATACTAACCGTTTCCTTGAGCTGTTTTAAGATCAGCTCAAAAATGCAGTGGGAAGTCCTCTTTTCATCTTTGAAGATTCGATTGTTCCTATCTTTCCAAACATTCCAAACAATGAAGCTCGGAAAGAGGGCCAAAGCAATGGCGAGAACTTCATTGTCTGAAAAATCTCTCCTCCAGTTGGTCAGGGTGTTGTAGATGTTATTTTTGTCTCTATCCGTCTGATGGAAAATAAAAGCAAAAGAGTCCCACAGACTAGAGGAGAACATAAAACTGTTGAGAAGGTGCTCCATAGTTTCCTCATGAGCTTCACAAAGTTGGCATCTGGAAGGTCCCAAAATGTCCCTCTTCCTAATATTGTCCCAGGTCAGAATTTTCCTGTGCTGAATGAGCCACATGAAAAGTTTAATTTTCATCCAGCCCTGGTGTCTCCAAAGGTTAAGCCAAGTTTTGTCTGGAAATTGAGAATTAAGGTCAAGGAGAATGAGCTTTGCTTCCTTGAGGTTAAAAACCCCCTCATTATTGTTACCCCATCTCAGCTGATCGTGGCTCTCAGATTTTAGAATCTTCCTTTGATCTAACATTTCCTTAAGAGTTTCTGCTTTAGCCTTCAGGGTGTTGTTATCCCTAAAATCAAAATTCCTCCAAATTCTCCATTTATCATTGTTATTGGATTGCTCCCAAAAATCTTTCCCCTTAGAAAGTCTATTGCTATCAGTGTTTTCCTTGAGATCCCTTAGGTCTTCGTTGAATAAAATAGGTTCTTGTTGCCATCTGTCCTCCCAGAACATGTTGATATTTCCTTCTCTGATTTCCCAAAAGCTATTTCCTTGGACCAAACTCTGGTTATCCCAGGCTTTGTTCCAAATGTGCGAGCCCTTTCTGTGACCTCACATTCTTATTAGATCATGGTTATGCCAGGTGCTGGCATATTTTTCTTTCCAAATGGTTACCCACTACACCTCTGACTTTTTAACCCATCGCCACCATAATTTGGCACTTAGAACCTTGCTGAGTAAGTCAGGGTCATCCAGACCTAGCCCACCAAAGCTCTTAGGTTTGGAGATCTTATCCCAAACTACCAAGGCCCATTTCTTATGATCCTCCCCCTTGCCCCAAAGGAAGTCTCTCTGAATGGATCTGAGCTGATGTAGGACACTTTGAGGAGATGGGAGAACAAATAGCATAAAGACAGGGATGGATTGAAGGACAGGGTAAACAAGAGTTTACCCTCCATCCTTTGGGAGCTGTACACATTCGTAACCAAGTACATTTCCTTATCTCCCACTGGCAGAATGACCACTGAAAGATAATCTCTAGATGCTTCTACATCTATTATGTCAATCTTTTGGGGGTTCCAAAGCGTGAGAATTCCTTCAGATATATTCTCTGCTTTGACTTCCAAAAACTCAATTCTATTGAGCCATTTACTGTGAATCTCTTTTATTTTTTGAATGGAATATTTAATTTCCTGAATGAAGATCACATTCGGGGCCGCTTGTTTCATTCTGTTACTTAATAATCTTTGTTTTCTTTTACTACCTAGACCTCTAATATTCCAAGAAATGAACTTCATTATCAAATATTTTTAAAGGAGTAGCTGGATAGGTATTTCATCTTACCTGAATCTATCGTTAGCTTCCCACATTCCATCAACAACTCATTCTATTTTTTCCAGCCTCTTTTGTTTCCTAGGATTCTTGGTGCTAATCCTGGTGTGGCTTTCATAGCTTTCACTCCTTCATTACCTTGTTTTTCATTCTTCTTTAGATTTTCGGATCCTTTTCTCTAAGTTTTCTAGATGAAAAACTGTTGTACTCTGTGGAACTCCTCTTAAGGTAATGAATCCACTCCCTCTTTGGTTCCTTGTTTCAAGAAGCCTTCTAGATCTAGATTCTCTTTCTCCAAAATTTCCTGTAGTTCATAATCCTCCATCTCCATGTCGCTCTGGGTCATTTCCTGATCCATTTCTAGTTCCGCATCACTCATCATGTCTTCTTTCTGTTTTTTTTTTTTTTTGTGTTTGCTCCTCATTGTCTTCTTTCTTTTCCTCCACTGGACTGCCTCCCTGGACCTGATCTGCTTGTCTCGTCAATTCTTCCTCTACTAGGGTTTGAAACTTGTTTTTACTAGCCTGATGCTTGTCTGTCTAAGGTAGTTTCGGTCCCCTTTTGCTCCCTCTTCCTTTCTGGACCACCTTGTGAAATCTTTCTGAATCTTTCATGGTGTTAGTTTTACTTATGTTTCCTGTCTTACTGAGAGGGCAATCTTTGAATAGGTGACCATGCTCATGGCATTTACGACATCTGAAAGGGATGTGTTCATAATCCACTATTTGTACCCATTCTTCATCCAATACTTCCAATATTACCTCATCTGGTAGGGCTCCCGAGAGGTCCATCTCCACACATATCCTTGCAAAGGATGTGTATTTTCCTTTTCTAGTGGCCTCAGAGGCTTTGACAAAATGCCCTAGCTTATTTCCTATGGCAGATAAGGATTCTGGTTGCCAATAATCCAAAGGTAAAGAGTAGAGTCTTACCTAGATCGGGACCGAGGTAAAATTTTCACATTCTGGGACAAAATTCATCATCCATGGTCGCATATATAGGCCTGCAACTGCGTAAAAGTAGGGTCCTCCTTCAAACACTCTGTCCTTGTCTTCAATGTTTTCAAAAACTACAGTAAAGAATCCTTTTGATCCTAGGTGAAGTTGTATGCTACCTTTTGGTTTCCAGTTATATTTTATCCATGTTTGTAAAGCTTTATCAGTGGGCCATAAGCCCATGAATTTACAAATTATTGCATACGTCTGCATGTGTTCCCTATGTGCCCTCAATGCAGGGTCATTCAACATTACTTGGGGCACGATTGAGGTTTTGGGCTTGCATGGTCCCTTTGGTGCTTTGCCTTTTATATTCTGTTCTTTGTCTTCTTCTTCGTTGTCTTTAGTGTAGTTTCTTTCCCTAGTTTTGGCACCATTCTGCCCCTCTTCTTTATCTCTCTGCCTTACATCTTCAGAAGGATATTTGTCCTCCTCAACTGGTTTCTTGCCTTTGCCAACCACTATCTACTTAAAGGAGGGAGTGGAGCTCCCTCCCTTGCATCCCTCCATGTAGAACCAGCTCCGAATCTCGCAACCCTAGCTCACCAGTTCGCGAGCTCCTCTCCACTTCATCTCCCATTACATCTATATAGAATTAAAATGAATCGAAAAAAACAATTTAAACAATGATTTTTAACTCTCACTAACAAAATATATATTGATTCTAAATAAGATGTTATGATTGAATTCTACGCCACTGATCTCCCTTCTTCTATAATTTTTTTTATAAAAAGGGTTGGTAAAGCTACCTTACCTCATAGTTTTGAAGAAATATTAAAGGTTAAAAAAGTAGATTATTAGTTTAGTATGAACATGATTATTGGATAAACAAAAGCTACTATTCCTTGTAGGAGATAAGAAATTACCAAAATAATTGAAAATAAGAAAGGAAAAGAGGTTATAGATATGGAAATCCTATAAAGAATTATACAAATACTTTTAAATAATATTAGAAACCTTTAGAAGTACTCAGTACAAGGTCCTTCTAAGAGGAAATAGAGACCACATTTTAGAAGAAATAACCCTACACCTCCTAATCCACCTCCCAGTGAGCTAATTGAATTCAGGAAGCATGAGGAACCTGGTGATAATGATGATGAAGTTGAAGATGAAAAGGATCCTAAAATACTGATTAATGTGCCATGGGATATTTATTTATGAATTATCAATGATGATGATGAAGAAGAGGTTAAAGAAATGAATATTTCATAAGCTAAAAGTAATAGAACTACTTATACTTCTTTAGGATCAACTACTCCTACTTCTGTAAGAAAATATTCTTCTATTGATAGACCATATTCTAGTGTAAATTAAAAAGTAATTAATATTGAGCTATGTGATTATGATTTGGTAGAATATCTGAATAACGTAATGGCTAGCAATTCCCTCTCTAAATTGTTTAAGTTATTAAAAGAAAGGTAAATATTGATTAAAGACCTACAGGAAACCACTTCTAAAAATAAATAAATCTCTAAGAGGGCTAAATATAAACATAAAAACATCTAAGGTACTTCTAAAAAATAATATAATTGTTCACAACTCTAATAGGGGATAATTTTGTTGGCATTATGACTGATGTGTTGTCCTTGATGGCAACCTACTTGGGGAGTTGTCTTTTGATGGAAACCTACTTCATAAAGATGTCAAAGGGATGTCTCTACATGTGACAAAGAGTTTGGTCAAAGGCATAGGGGTTCAGAGACAGAGGAATGATAAAGATGAAGTTTGAATAAGTATACGCGAGTTCTGTAAAGAAAAACCACGTACACACGTGGGTATGCAGAATAAAAGGCGCGTATAGTTTCCACGCCGTGGTATTATAAATACCAAGGGTCTTTACCATGGTATTGACCCATAGTATTGAACCAAACAATGAATATTTGATCCCATCAAAGAATACCATCGAAATTAGTGTGGTTTTGACCTGTGGTATTGGCTAAGGGCTATGCTATATAAGGAGATGAAGATTAAAGTATTTGTGTGTGCAAGTAATGAAGATTTTATAGTTAGATCTGAAGAAAGCGTGCATGTAATGGGTTACTAATGAATTTTTTAATCTAAAACTAAGTATGCACCAGAGAATATGATGATGGATCAGATCCATTAGATCTGAAATGACTATATTGATAATGGATTGATTTGATCTGTAATATTTATGTTTGACGCATGTTTTATTATGTAAGTCAAGAGATGAGATTTTTCTGAAGTTCTGATGTGCAACGAAGCTATAAGTCAATAATTGCAGATCTGTATACAAGTTTGATAACCTGAAAGGCGAATACATACGCAGGTTTAATGCTGGTAAGTCGCATATCGATTCAGATATTGATCTGAATTTGATCGTAGAAACTCTCTAAGTTTTCATGACTGTTTCAAATTATGCTAAAAGATTCAAGTCCTAGAAAAGATCGAAGCTATCAAAAGGAATCCTCATAACAATTGTAGGTGTGGCTAGAGTGGAGCAACAAGGACCCTCGGTCAAGCGCACAGACCATTGGCCCATGGTAAAGTGCAATGGCACAAAACTGGAAAAAACCAAACGATAATTCGGGAAACAGAGGTGGATTCTGATACGCGATTAGTGCTAAGTGCTAATCATGTATCGCAGGGCATCCCCCTCAGTGAAGGAAAGCCCCAAAGTGCCCAGACCCAAAATCGCTATAAAATTCATAAAAAGCAACTGTTTTGGTTCCGTAACGGGGGATTCCCCAAACCGGCAGGATATGGGAAGGCTTCGAGGCGGTAAGCAGTTTTGACTGAGTCCCGCTCGATGCCACACATCGAGTGACACGCATCTGGTGGATGAGAGAGAAAACCGCCCGCATCGGATGGGTAAACACCATGTGACTTGTTCGCCCGATATAAAGGACGACCGTAGGATCTGGGGGGGCCAGATTGACGGCGGAGATACGTCCTGTCACACGGAATCTGTCAAGGGTGCGGACACGACTGACCTTCCTAGAAGTCTAAGACATTCTAATGACAAACAAGACAAAATGGAGTGATCTTTCTCTAAATACACCTTTTACAACATGAAAACTACAAGTGTTTAGGCTTACCTTATTCCAAAACGCTGTTGTTGAAGTCCGTTCTTGACGATCCGGATGAGCTCCTCCTTCAAGTCAATTCCTGCAACCACAAACAATCAAACAATTACCCAGCACTTGCATTTCATATAATAAAACATATATTCAACATGCAGACCAAGGAACACATGAAATAACTCATTAACACAAGCTATTGAGAAAAATAAACCAGTTTGTATTAATAACGAAACAAAGAAACTCTTACAACCTGGCCTTGGTGTTGTGCAAGTTCCTCCCAGGGTCCATCAAGGGTTTTCCTCTACTTTGAAAAAGCTCACCCTCTCCCAAGTAGAATCAAGTGAAGACAATCTCTCCTCACAAGGGCTCTAATGGAAGACCTAAATCCTGCAGCATTTACCCAAAGAAAATGTATAGCTCCAACCTCTTCTCCTTCTGGCTCAATGCCTTTATTTATAGTGCTGTAAAGAGGTTATTCAGGTCCACCATCAATGGGATAATCCCCCTCTTTGGGTGGGATAGCTCCCTTATTGATGGGATAAGTTCCCCCTTAATAGAGATACATGAACCAACTGGAGGCGCATCCAATTCATCAAACCGACCTCTAGAAAGTTCTAGAAGTAACCACAAGTAACTTTTTTAAGATGAAACTCGCGCATTTTGCCTTTTACAGAAGGACGCACCTGTCCCTTAACATACAGAGCGTCCAAGGACGCACCTTTTGTGAACATGGTCAGCGTCCCCGCAGGTAAGGCTAGAGAGAACCTGCGACCCCAGAGATAAACATAGTTTTTACAAGACTTTCTCTCTTCTTTGAGTTTGAGATGGATAACAGAGGCATGAGACTTGCCTAAGAGGGTAGCATGACTATTGATTTGAGCCATACTAACTGTAAGTAGTCAAGGTGACATTTTTTAGTGTAACAGATTGCCCCCTAAAGTGCGAAGCCTGGAATAGAGTAGGGTTTTGTAATTCTAGGAAGGGTGAAGCGCTTTATCATTTCAAGGATTGTCTTGTGGATGGCCTGGTTGGAACCTGCAATTTTCAACACAAAATACATGGATAAGATTATATCATCACTGAGGTAGGCATTCCCATACTCAGATTCAAAACTTTAACTAATGGACTAACTATTCTGATACAGGAATGATCTTGCAGTACATCATTTTTATAGACTTTTGTAGACACAGTATGGACGCAGCCATCTGTTTATGATTAGTCTACATAGATAATGAATACAAAACTCCTCGCAGCCTGGATGGTAGAAACTAGATCCAGGGTCTTCACTTCTACTTCCCGAATTGGTACGATTCTAGCCATGTGATTAAATGATTCGATGTCGAACATGTTAGAAACCACTTGATTACCAGTCGATGATGCAAACTGTTAACAAGCGTGAGAGAAACCACCAGTAATGTCAATGGTTCTCAAAGTACCAAGCACAACCCGTGAAATGTGAATAGATGTTTTGATGTCGAGCACTTCACGGAATCCTTTGATCGAAAGTCAATGATGTAAACTGACGTCAAAGGCGAGAAACCTGCCATTGATGCATGCAGACTTCAAGGTACTGTCGATTCCTAAGTCATCTTTCTAGATAATGTGTCGATGTCGATAGAAAGCGACCCGTTGCAGGCAAGCCCGCAACACGAAATCATTGTTCAAGTTGAAGAAATGTTGCTGTAAGGACTGACTCAGGGATGGCCAAATGGATGACAAGTATTTTGCAGATGAAAGTTTTTCTCGCAGACCTCTTGAACACATAACGACAAAACAGATGGCTTGGTGACGAATAACTCAAAGTTAATCCCCGGAACCCGGTTAAAGACTTTCAAAGTGGTTTGGTCAACTGTGAGGTAAAAGATTTCCCAACCCAGGTGAATGAAAAAGTGTCATGTTCAAGAGTGGTAATAAAGTTTCTTTTGAAATAAAGGTAACAAATAGGCTCATTCTTCTCTCTTTTCCCCCACCATTTCTGGCAAGTACCTCTTTATTTTTAACAAGCTTGAGGAGGATAACATATGCTTGATTATAAGCTCATCCTTCGGACGAGTCCAACCTAGTTTAAATTCGAACCCTAGGAAGGAGTGGTTCGTTCCTGTTTGTAATTGAACAGGTCCTCTACTGTAAAAGTTTAACGAGCCCAGTATAGGAGAAACTCGGCGTTTTTCAATTTTAGAGAGTCTGAAAAAACTAAAGGAGACTCCACGTTGAACTTTTTCGTATATTTGTGTCCCTCAAGCCCGAAAAAGTATAAAATAATACCTGGGGGAACCGCTTGATCTTGCGACCAAGGAGTACTTTCATAATAGTGTCGTTGACCTGAAAAGTAAAAAGCGATCAAGGACACGTCGTTTTATTTCCGTATCGAGTTTGAAATGACAAAAACCCGACAATCTTTTCCTGATTTTACGGTCAGAAAAGAGCTATAAGGGGACCGTCTTTTAATTCCGTTTTAACGAGTGTAAAAGAAACGCTCGGCAATCTTTTCATATTTTAGGAGTCAGAAAAGGGCTTAAAAGATGACTCTGAGGTTTCACTTTTTCGTAAGTTTTAACGAGTTCGAAAAAATGATAAAAATGTACTCATGGTTTTCACTTTTTCGTAAGTTTTAATGAGTTCGAAAAAATGATAAAAATGTACTCATCTGGCCGACTTTCAATTTAATTTACGAGCAGGAAAAGACGGAAAGAACTCGGCATTTTCATTTGTTTTACGAGAATGAAAGATAGCAAAATAATCTCGGGATTTTCATGAGTTTAACGAGTCTTGAAAATAACCAAAATTGACTCGAGATAGGTTTCATTTTTACAAAAGCTTGAAACAGAGAAAAACTATGCTTTAAAGTAGTTTCATTTTTACACAAGCTTGAAATAGAGATAAAACTGTGCTTGATGCCCCCTAAGCATAACTGCTAGAGTGCATGCCCCCCTAGCTTCATTTCATTCAACCATTTGGATGAAATGAAGGTTTAGTGACGAGATCATTTAAAAGACTTTGACCTAAAACTGTAAGAAAATTATGCAAAACACCGAAACAACTAACCTAAATATACAACTTAACATTTACGAGATCTAGTCAAAGTCTCGACTCAAGTTGAGGAGGATTTGTTTCATTTTTTAACGAGCTTGACACAGGAAAAGAACTATGCTCGGATTCGGTTTCATGTTTACGCAAGCTTGAAACGAAAAACTATGCTTGTTATAATTTACATGCCCCCAGCATAAAGATGCAAACCAAGGTACATGCCCCCCAAGCTTCATTGCATTCAATGAAGTGGATGGAATGAAGCTTTACTTTCAAGATCTTGGAAAGACTTGTGGGAGTTGTTTCATTTTTTAATGAGCTTGACACAAGACAAGGAACTATGCTCATAACTACTTTCTACAATCTACCTACTTAACCTACCCTTGTTTCATTTTTTAACGAGCTTGACACAAGACAAGGAACTATGCTCAAAAAGTTCGCATGCCCCCAGCATAATGATGCGAAATGAGGTACATGCCCCCCAGGCTTCATTGCATTCAACCGGCTGGATGAAATGAAGGTTTACTTTCAATATTTAACTTGAAAAGGGAGTTGTTTCATTTTTAAAGAGGTTGACACAAGAAAAGAACTATCCTCATACCTGATTCATTTTTTAACGAGGTTGACTCAGTAACAGGAACTATCCTCAAACCTGATTCATTTTTTAACGAGGTTGACTCAGTAACAGGAACTATCCTCAAACACACTTACTTTCTAACTATCTACCTGACCTAAAAACTAGCTGATTCATTTTTTAATGAGGTTGACTCAGTAAAAGAACTGTCCTCATAGTAGCCTGTTTCATTTTTTAACGAGGTTGATACAAGAAAAAACTATCCTCGTGCTCACTGATTCATTTTTGAACGAGGTTGACACAGTAAAAGGAACTTTCCTCGTGCATCCAGTTTCATTTTTAACGAGGTTGAGACAGGAACAAACTATCCTCGTACACACTGATTCATTTTTTAACGAGGTTGACACAGTAAAAGGAACTATCCTCACTACCGCCTATTTCATTTTTTAACGAGGTTGATACAGGAAAAAACTACCCTCGTATCCACTGATCATGGCTTCCAACTGGAAGAAAGACATGTCAATGGACATACCTTGATCATGGCTTCCAAGAGGTCTTCATCAGAAGGAAGAATACTTCTTTGGAAGGAACACATGTCAAGGGACTCAAAAGGGATAAGAACATCGTGTTCAAGTAATCCCATAGAGTTTTCCATGTCAATTACCGGAGCTAAATCAAAGGAAGATGAGCAAACAGTGAGAGGCTCACTTACATCGGTAACTGAAGTCATGGGACCAGTTGCCACATAATTAACCCGTGGCAGGGTAGATACCACTTTAGAATCAGGAACATTTAGGGGTGTCATATTATTGGTAGTTGAAACAAGACTAGGGAACGAAAGCTGGTCTACAGTCACAATACTGCCATCGTGAGGGAAAGACATCACGCGAAAGAGTGTCGATACGACAGCTTTCATTGCATAAACATAGTCTCGCCCAAGGAGTAAATTGAAATCCAAGGGACCTCGAACTACCATAAGATCAATACAGACAGTTTTACCTTCCAAGGTAATAGAAAACTTAGGAAGGATCCCTAAAGGTTCACTAATGGTTCTGTTAAAAGCTTTCAGATTCTGCGTAATAGGCGCAAGCTGAGGGGAACCCAAAGCTTTCCAAACAGTTGAGGATAAAATACTAACAGAAGCACCTTCATCTACCTGAGTACGATGTATGTCCCTACCACCAGCTTTGACAATGATTTGGAAAGGGATGGAGGAAGGAAGACGAGGTTCTGTCAGTCTATTCCAATCAAAGGAAAAGACCTCAGTACTTGGAGGGGGTTCTGTAGAAACAGGTGAAATTCCCCCCGGCATAGAAGAATCCGATGTAACAAGAAGAACATCAGCGGTATGAAATTTACTCTCGAAAAGGAGAGTGTGATCGACCGAATGTGAAATTGAATCGACCACTTGATCAACTAATGGATCATCAACCTGAGTGACATGAGTTTCACTCTCCAATGGGAGAGTGTGATCGACTGTACTTGAATTTAGATCAATCACTCCGTCAGTTGACGGTGGGTTGGGAGAAAGTTTACGGTAACCAGTTGGAAATTCTTGCTGTGGAACAGTAAGGTTTTCCAACAATGTTGAGGCTTCATCCATGTGAGGGCAAATGTGAGTTTGATGACTCCCTTTGCATAACTTACAAGGAAACCTAACTTTACCCTTTTTCCCAGGAACCTGACTATCACTGGTTGATGGATCAACGGAAAGTTGATGAGGTTTTTCTGACCATACTTCCAAGACCTTTGGAATACCAGGACAATTGACAAGGAAGTGGTCACCCTTACAAAGCCTGCAAGGGTATTTGGGTTTACGATGCATGTCGGAATTTTCCTCAACACAACTAACACTTACAGCCATGGTTGGTTGGTTGACTTCTTTCTTATCTTGCTTCTTCTTCTTCTTCTTCTTCTTCCCTTTCTTCTTCTTCTTAGCCTCCTGGTTACTAACATCAAGGCTTTTACCAGGCGAAGAGGAAGAAATGGAGGAAGAAAGATTAGGCGAAGAAGGTAAAGGGTCAACAGAAGGTTGGTGATGTTGAGATGGTGAACTCTGTTGAGGTGAAGCATCCGATTAAGATGGAACAATTGGAGTATTTTGGGCCAACGAAGTTGAAAATAACCATATCGGTAAACCTATTGTAAATCCAGGTAATGACAAAGTAGCCATATAAGGAGGACCAACATTTCCAAAGTAAGGAAAAGTACTAGGATTCTCGTTAGGAGGGGTTCCTAGGTTGATAAATTCCGGAACATTTGCCATTATATTCAACTTCAGTGAATTTTATTAACAATTTAAAACTAAAATTAACAATTCACAATTCACACTTAACAACTAAAATTCACAATTCACACCTATGGTCTCTAAAAGTAAAAACAAACAAATTAACACGCGCTATCAAATCTAGGAGTCAAACCACACACAAACAGTAAGCTCTCCGGACCGAAAACACTAGTTGGTGATGAAGCCCAACCTCGCAGAATCCAGTACAGAAATAGTGGGTGGAACAGTTACCCCGGCAACCTGCTTAATGAATAGACCGGCACAAGTTCCTCCACTTTAACCGTCTCGAAGTGAAGTGAACCCCCCGGAAAATCCAAGTGAGTATAACCGACGTCTGCTCCAGGTACAGTGGGACCTTCCCTCCACCGTCACCTCGGTAGAACCCTAAAGATTATGGTCACTAAGGTCACCAACAGTAACAAATACACCTGGGGGAACAGTCTAAACTCCGACAGCACGCAAGGGCAGAGTAGCAAGCTCAATCCCCTTACCGGCTCCTTGACAACAATCCAAGGTTTACCGATAAGTGACCCCTGGCTCCTCGACAATGGTTAATCCGAGGTTTACCGTTTGTAATACGTACTGTCTGGCGTCGTTCCCAACGAGGGGGGAATGATCCCCTCACTGGTTCGGACACGAGCTCGTGCTTCTCCTTTAAGAGGAGCTTCCCCAGAGTGCAATTGAAACCATTGGATTTATTCTACTCAAGATAAACTATCTGTTTGGTTTTGTAGTCTTCGAGAGTTAAGTACTTACCTACTCCAAGACCCTAGCCTAAGCTATGTTGGTGTTTCAGAGCCCTAGAAATGTAAAAATTACTAGATGAATTTTAATTAAGCGCTGTGTTATTAAGGCTGTTATTACTCAAATGGGTAAATGGAGATGAAACCAATGGTGTTATGACCCGACTCAACTGAATGCAATCGAATATGATAATGCAATCCTTTCAATTCGATGAATCCTAACTAAAGTAAGGATAGAGTTTCCATTCACTTCCAACAATGCAAAAAATTGATCACTAAGAGAAAATATAACAAATTCTCTAATGCACTAATTTCATCAAGAAAAACTAATGCAAATCAATTCCCAAACAATTTATTTTTATTTTTATTTCTGTGTAAATTCAAATCAAAGAAAGCTGATCTAAATCTACAATTGATTTTTTCAGAATGTAAACTATGCAATTGTAATCTATGCACAATTCACTTGAAAAGTATGCAAATGTAATCTATGCACATTTTTCATTAATATTCTGAAAATGAGAATTCTAATTGTGCAAATGTGATCTATGCAAAAGAATTCTCAAACACAAGACGATTCTAATGTGATCTAAGAACCAATCAAGTGCAAATTGAGAAAATTGGGTGAGAGTTCCAAAGATCAAAACATAAAAACACTCAAAGGCGATTAACACTCATACACAATTTAGCCCCCCCCGGCGAATGAGGGGGAAATTTTTTTGCAAAAACAAAAGCAAAAAGATGCAAAATTGTGAAAAGACTGAGACAAACCTCCAAGTAATGATCAAAGGAAATCAAATCAAGAATTTCTCAAGAAAGAGACTCAAAACACCCAATTGATGAAAGCTAAGAGCAGGAACAAGCTTAGGTGAAGATTCTGGACAAGGGACTAATGAATCGGGGCAGAAAAAACTAAGAAAAAACAAAATCTAAGAGCAAAAAAGGCAAAAAAGGAGTTTTCCTAAATTTTTACAGGAAGACGCAGGCAACCCGTTAGCACAGGTGCGGGCCCGCTCTGTGCACACAGCAAAAGTGCGTCCAGGGACGCACTGTGCAGCACTCAGAGGATGCGTCTGTCTGAAAAACTCAAGAAAAACCAAAATAAAACTAATCCTAAGCTAACCCACCCAGAGATAGAATCACAGAGCCAAAACCAGAAAAATAAACCAATTTTCTCAAAGCAAAGTTCACATAAAGGAAAAGACTTTTCATTAATGGATTCCCCAGTGGAGTCGCCAATTTGTCACACGGAATCTGTCAAGGGTGCGGACACGACTGACCTTCCTAGAAGTCTAAGACATTCTAATGACAAACAAGACAAAATGGAGTGATCTTTCTCTAAATACACCTTTTACAACATGAAAACTACAAGTGTTTAGGCTTACCTTATTCCAAAACGCTGTTGTTGAAGTCCGTTCTTGATGATCCGGATGAGCTCCTCCTTCAAGTCAATTCCTGCAACCACAAACAATCAAACAATTACCAAGCACTTGCATTTCATATAATAAAACATATATTCAACATGCAGACCAAGGAACACATGAAATAACTCATTAACACAAGCTATTGAGAAAAATAAACCAGTTTGTATTAATAACGAAACAAAGAAACTCTTACAACCTGGCCTTGGTGTTGTGCAAGTTCCTCCCAGGGTCCATCAAGGGTTTTCCTCTACTTTGACAAAGCTCACCCTCTCCCAAGTAGAATCAAGTGAAGACAATCTCTCCTCACAAGGGCTCTAATGGAAGACCTAAATCCTGCAGCATTTACCCAAAGAAAATGTATAGCTCCAACCTCTTCTCCTTCTGGCTCAATGCCTTTATTTATAGTGCTGTAAAGAGGTTATTCAGGTCCACCATCAATGGGATAATCCCCCTCTTTGGGTGGGATAGCTCCCTTATTGATGGGATAAGTTCCCCCTTAATAGAGATACATGAACCAACTGGAGGCGCATCCAATTCATCAAACCGACCTCTAGAAAGTTCTAGAAGTAACCACAAGTAACTTTTTTAAGATGAAACTCGCGCATTTTGCCTTTTACAGAAGGACGCACCTGTCCCTTAACATACAGAGCGTCCAAGGACGCACCTTTTGTGAACATGGTCAGCGTCCCCGCAGGTAAGGCTAGAGAGAACCTGCGACCCCAGAGATAAACATAGTTTTTACAAGACTTTCTCTCTTCTTTGAGTTTGAGATGGATAACAGAGGCATGAGACTTGCCTAAGAGGGTAGCATGACTATTGATTTGAGCCATACTAACTGTAAGTAGTCAAGGTGACATTTTTTAGTGTAACAGCTGGGCCAGCAAAAGAGCAAAGAGCTAGGAGCAAGCAACAAAGAGAAGAGATTGGAGCAAATATTAAGCGCAAGGCAACGGTTAGTGCATTTCTTCATTCTCTCTTGCTTTCATAAAGAAGTAAACCTTAAGTAGTTTTGTTTACAGTTGTTGCTGAGGTACTATCACCCTTAGAGTGGGATAGGGTCATCCGAATCGGATACTTTTCCCTACAACAAACTGGCGACTCCGCTGGGGATCGTATCTGTTTGATTGTTTGTAGTATTTTTCTATTCATTTCCTGAACAAAAGAGTACCAAATCGAAAAGCTTTTGACTATATCAAAAGCGAAGTAGAGGGCAGCTACTCTAGCTCATTTCTGAGCATGTTCATGATTTGAAGAGCTGATCTAAAAGGATCCTTGTAAGCTCTTAGTGATAGCTTTTCATCTTCCTTGTCATCCCGTAGTGTGTACTTGACTGATAGCTTCTGATTTGAGCAAAAACTGTGAATTTTTGAGAAAATTGTGATCCGGAAACTGAGAAAACTCAACTTTCGTTTTCCAAAGCAGGTAGTACACAGGCTACCTGCTTTGCAACGCAGGTCCCGAAGGGGCTACCTGTGCTGAGAGCCAGACTGGCTATGCAGCACCTGCGTTGGCCCAATTTTGCCTTGTGCATTTGGGGTTTCCTCCTTTTTTCTTGCCTGTTTTCACTATAGATTTTGCAGCCAGTTACCAGTCTTGTACCTGTTCTGAAACCAACCTTACTTGCCATCATTCCGCCTCTGTTATATAACGAAATTGTACTTGTTCTTTTGTATTTCTTACATCATTTACAATTTCCCATAACGAAAGTGAACTGGTCTTGCTTTGGCCTCTTAGATCTGAACCTGTGTTAGGCATTTTGCTGGTCTAAAGAGTTAGCTTGTTTGCTGTCCATAGCTGATTAGTCTTTTTACTCTCGTCATTATGGTTTGATTTCATGTATTTCCAGTGATTAAACAAGTAAATCTTAAGGTGTCTTTTGATTTTGGACAAGCTTGTTTACTTTCGCTTGAAATCGAAATCAAAGTTATATAACAACTTTCTTTTTGTAATACATCAACATTAAGAAAGGGAAAAGAAAATACATGCATTGTGCATTTTGCATTTGAAAAAAGTTTGCATGATGATTTAGGAAATTTTGCATTAGTGTGTGCTCTATGATCTGTGTGAAAAGATTTGCCTTTCTTCTCCTCAGTAGTTAAGATTTTCAAAGTTGAAAGATTGAAAAGTTTGCTTCTCATCTTAGACTGCATTCAGGAATTTGTTACATACATCTCGTGGTGATCCTTAAAGGCAAACTGCTAAGCAAGATCAACATTAAAATAAATCCAATTTACTTAACAACGCTTTGAAACATAACGCAAACACATAGAGGTCTAAGCTAGAGACGTGTTCCGGCGTCGTTAAAAGTAGTGACTGTCGATCTCGAAGAAGGTGGGTGATTCCTCCTGAGAGTCGGTGGCACTAATACGGACTTGTGCTCCCACGTACCGTCGAGTATATATTGGGAGACCCCTATAGGCATATATCCTTTATCCTTAGGAAGCCGTGTCGGCCGCCCTACTGATCGCAATGCAGTGAACACAACATTCACGAAGATTGACCACACGTACCGTAAAACGTATTCCGTGGTTTTGCGAAAGGTTTGGCACACCCTCTGCCTAGATCTCCAGAGCAGTTTCTTTTGGCCTTTTTCAAACTCTATAACTGAAAAAGTCCAACCGAGCATTTGTCACTTCGGGCTCGTTAAAACATCGAAGGAGACTAGAGTCATCTTTAGCTTTTTCTCGACTCTTAAAACATGAAAAAGCAAAGTTGTGTCTAAAGCGTCGTTAATAAAATTTATTTTAAACGGAACATAATCACCTGTTATTCCCACGTTGATCTTTCAGTTGAAAAGTATGGAGCCCACCAACCAAGGAAGTCACCTTGGTGGAAGTCCCAGTCCCTTCTCCTCTTGGGGAGATGTTGGTGCGCCCCATATGGCCACATTGTCACTTCCAGGATTGACAATTGGCCTGCCTGTATGGCTCTTTTCAACTAATGTAGTTCAGACCACCACAAATCCTGAGCAGTCGAATCAACAGTCAGACTAGTCTAGAGCTGCCCACCAGCCTTCCACTTCTTACAATTCTTCCTCTGATCCTTCATCTTCACAAGGTAGAGCCGACAGAAGTCAGCCTCCCATGGAGAAGAAGGAGAAGAAGAAGAAAGAAAAGAAGCAGAAGGAGCCTAAGGCGAAGGCGACTGGGGGCAAGCAAAAGACATCTGACAAAAATCCACACACTGCACCGACCGGGCCTAAATCGCCATGTGTCATTTGCAAAGGGACCCACTTCCACCGTGATTGTCCTTGTATTCCCCGGATACTAAGGGACTGGTCCCCCAGGATGCACAATCCGGTAGCATCAACCTCTGGTAGTCATGTTGATTGCAGTCCGTCAACTAGCGAGAGTGAAGGACGAAAAGGGAGACCAAGATCACCCTGCATGCTGTGTGAAGGCGATCATGCCATCCACCGTTGTCCATTCTTAGATGAGGCGAAGAGAGTTTTGGAAGATCGTCCGGTTTCACCGTTACGACTTCCTCCTGGATACCAAAAACTCGTGCCAAGTCCCTCGATAGTTGAAAATCCAGCTGGCCCGATCAAGTGGTCAGCTGAAGTGTCGGTCATTGAGAATGAACCTACTGAATCCAGACCAGACGAAAGTCTAAAGGTCGAAACGGCAGTTGACCCGGTTCTTCCTTCAGAGGTTTCATCCTCAAATGACACTGTCGTTGAAGATTCATCTTCGAATGACACCCTCACTGAAGAGAATAAGGATGACACCATCCAGATTCTTTTCATCAACACAGACTCTAATGAGCATCAGGGCAATGTGCCCATTCCTTTATCGCAGGAAGGAACATCGTCAGGGTCGTATCCGGCCGTGTATTCGGTCCCACCACCAAGCAACCTGGTTGTGTCCTTTGATTGGAACCAACTAGGCAGACCCCGGTTACCAGCCAATATACCATTCAGAATCATTGTCCAAATCTATAGAATGGTAATGGCTGGAACTATCATTGATGAAGGGGCATCTGTGAGTATCCTTTCCTCTATTGCTTGGAAAGCACTGGGTTCCCCAGCGCTTTTACCTTAGATGAGAAATCTATCAGATTTTGATAAAGGAACCAGTCGCCCTTTAGGGATCCTCCCCAATGTTCCCATTACATTGAGGAAGAAGACACTTCATATGATCGTCATGGTCGTCCAAGGACCCTTGGATTATAACCTACTCCTTGGACGGGACTATATATATTGCATGGGAGCTATAGTCTCCTCACTCTTTAGAGTAATGTGTTTTCCACACGAAGGAAAGATGGTCAAGCTCGTAGACCAACTTTCATTTTCGGGATCTCGCATCGCAAATAGTCAAATACCATCCCTGAATGGCTTATTCCCTCAAGAAATGCCTCCACCCCCGGTTCTACTTCCCGATGAGTGCGAGTGATTCGGAAAGATATAACTGGGACCCAGGGGGCATGCACCCTGGCCTGCCTTGGGCAGAGGAAACCTTGGGTATAAAGTCAATTTCCGCGGAGGAAGATGACTAGTCCGTACCCCGTCCGGCATGGAAGAGGGGTTGTTCTAGAATAAGATTCTTTTGTCAAGGTTACTTGTTTGACAAAGGTCATTCATCTTTATCTAAATAAGTAGGCTCTGCCAAGGAAGGGGATCCGTTTGTGGCAGTAAGTAGTAACCGTCTTTGGATAAAAGGCAAGCCTCACCCATTAAAACAAATGTTTTAAAGGATAAGTAGGGGCAGCCTCCAAAGAATGAGTTTCTATTGCTGCAACAAATTGTAACCATCCTTGTGTAACCTAATGATAGATATCGCCGAAGAAAGAGTTTCATTTGCGGCAGCGGATAAAACCATTCTTCGGGTAACCAGAAAGAGGTAGGCCTCTCTCGGTAGAACGAAAGTTTTGGCGGAAAGAAGTAGGGGTAACCTTGAAATTGTACTTTATACCTGGGGGCATGCAAACCTTTTGGAGTGCAAGCACGGGACGACTATTTATTTTTTTAAATTTTTAGGTCCTCCCTTTAAACCTATAGGTCTAACCCTTTAAACTCGTAGGATTAGCCGTTTCCAGCTTGCATGAAGAAAGGATGTGGGGCAAAAGTCAAAATTTGCCAAATTCGGAGCATAGCTTCGTGAGATAAAGCTCCATAAAAAATAGCTATCTCACAGGAGACATTTCTTATCTTATGACTGGTATAATCGAGCAGTTTTAGCACACAGTTCATGCTCGTTAAAAAATAAACGCAAGATCCGAGCAGTTTTAGCACATAGTTCATGCTCGTTAAAAAATAAACATAAGTTGTGAGCAATCTTCCCCTAGAGTTCAAGCTCACCCAGAAAAAATGAACTGGTAAATAACCTTGGTAAATGTAACCTTTGACAGCCATATTAAAGCCCTTGGTCGTGTTCTTGCAGTCTCACCTCCACCGTTCATTTGGCCAATCGTTCATCTCCATATGATTGTTTACCCATTTTGAGGAACAGCTGCGAAGAGTGATTTCACTTAGCCATCCTTATGACACTGCCGTGATTGGAAAATTCCAACCTATACCTGGAATCTGCTGCTATCCCTGTTTATCACTCGTTCCTCAAAAGACGAGTCTTCTTTGAGCTCTTTTCTCCTGACTCGTAAAATATGAAAAGTTTGCCGAGTTTTGGCCTTCCAGCTCGTTAAACGACCGGAAGAGCTATCCCTCCTCTAGATTTTAATCTTTTTGGACCTGAGGGATTATTGCACAAAAAGATCGAGCGCTTGTCTTGTTCGACTCATTAAAAGTACCGAAAATTCATCCCTTTTGTATTGTTTTATACTTTTTCGGACTTAAGGGATTAGATGACGAAAAAGGAATTCTGGAGTTGACTTTATGTACCTTTTTAGACTCTCTAAAAATGAAAAGGACCGAGTTATCCTTGTCGTTAGACTCGTTAAATTCATTAAATAGCGACAAACTTGTCTTTAGACGAGAACGAGTTTCCCTATCGCTAGGCTCGTTAAAACATAGCGATGGGCTTGCCCGAAGGGCAGGTTATAGAACAAGCATATGTTATCCTCCTCAAGCTTGACAAAAATAAAGAGGTACTGGTCAGCAATGACTGGGGAAAAATTGGGAGAACCTCACAGCTTTAATGGTAGCAAGTCGCTCTTGAACATGACACTTTGTCCTCCGTATCACATCGGGTTGGGTTGTTTCATTCACCGGTCTCATCACCATGGTCCTCGCCACACCATCCACATTTGGGGTAATGCTACCGATCCATCACATCAGTGTCGTTATATGTTCAAGAGATGTTGTTCTGCAAAGAGTCAACCGTGTCCCATCCACTGCCATACATTGTCCTTCATCCATTTCATGACCGCCGCCCTGAATCATACATCACAGTTTGTTTTCACCTCATCACAATCACTAGCTCCGTTCCGTGTCACTGATGTGGGATTCATTAAGGCCCTCCTTTGACGGATCGCTCCTTGTCGACATCAGCTCATTATCCAAGGAGTTGATCTAGGAACAACCCCTTCAGTACTTTGAAGCTTGCATGCCTCAATGGCAAGTTTCTCACTTCCGGCGACAGGTATACATCAATGACCTTCGACCAGAAGATTTTGCATGGTGGTCGACGCCAAGTCCTTTATTCCCACCATGTGAATTGTACTGCTGTACCTTGAGGGTCATCATCCTTATCGGTGATTCCTCTCGCGCTTGTTAACGGTTTACATCATTGACCGGTAATCAAGCGATGTCTTTCCATGTTCGACTTCAAGAAATTCTCACATGGATCGACTTGTACATCGAGTGAAGATCGGAAGAGATTGAAGACCCCGGATCTAGTTTCATCCATCCGGGCTGCGATATATATTCAGGATATAAAGACATTTGATGTGTACATCATTGCAGCAGATGATCATCCTTCTCAAAGGATGATAATTTCAGCAGAGAATTATCAGTCTACCATCAGACGATCGTCTGTTCTATGTACCAAAATGAATTTATAAAGCTGAGCATGGGAATGCCCGCCTCAGCTAGATCATGAAAAAGTATGAAAAATAATGTATTGTATTGTATCTTATTACAGGACACTCCTCAGTAGATTGAATGAACTTCGGATCCTCCTAATAAAGCATTTCACCCGATAAACGACCTCATACTTTAGGGGGCATCTGTTATAGACAATTTTGTGCCTTGCAGCATCAGGCATGAATTGTCAATAATCCAAGGGATCCAAAGTCCCTAAACATGATGTTCCTACCCCTAGAGGAACAAGGTCAGCAAACCAACAGCTCTCAGATCAGTTCTCCACCTGAAAACACTCAAAAACAAGCAATCCTGAAATCAAAGCAGGTGCTCCACTAGGCTTCTGCGCTGAAACTCAACTCCTCCATGATTTACCTGCATTGCAAAGCAGGTAGAACAAAGGCCACCTGCGCTGAGCGAGATGGGACAAGTGGCACACTGAGTCATTGATCTGGAATCTTCCAAAAATGACACTTGGATCAGGGATTTCGCCTTGTGATGAGTCAGAGGCTCTGTTTCTCCAAGTGGAAGCAAGGTTCTCCAAGTGGACTCAAGAACTGAAGATCAACTGAAGAGAGAGAGGACACAAGGCAGCTACACATCAGTTGCAAGCTGACTCATCCTCTCTCAATTCATCTATATATTGAGCTCTCTCCTATGAGCTCAGGAGGCTGGAATTTTGTGCAAAGTAATGATATGCTGTTGGTTTCACTATAGAACTATTGGGTGATTGCTTGAAGGAGGTGAAGAGGATAAATTCTTTCTGCTGGGAGGTGTTGCTGGATTGGGGCCTTCAATGGTTGTAACCTTCTTAGAACTTTACTTCTTCTATTAATAAAAGCTATTGAGTTTCTTCTATATGCATTTGTTTCAATGATGTATTGTGATGATTGTATATTTGATTTATGCTAATCCTTGAATCAGTTATGAATGCATGCTTCTTGTAGTTTCCTTCTTTGTTATTTTGCAGGATCTCATTGTAGCTGGGCCAGCAAAAGAGCAAAGAGCTAGGAGCAAGCAGCAAAGAGAAGAGATTGGAGCAAATATTAAGCGCAAGGCAACGGTTAGTGCATTTCTTCATTCTCTCTTGCTTTCATAAAGAAGTAAACCTTAAGTAGTTTTGTTTACAGTTGTTGTTGAGGTACTATCACCCTTAGAGTGGGATAGGGTCATCCGAATCGGATACTTTTCCCTACAAAAATGATCCCCCAACTTCTGGGTTCCCATTCTTACCTCTAGCTTCGAGATGCGTAGCCTGAAGGAAGACCTCATCTATGCTAGTGGGATTAAACATGAGGATAGTGTGCCTCATGTAGCTGTGTAGACCACCTATATACTTCAACAGAGTCTTAGGTGAGTCTAGAGAAATTCCTAGAATCAAAGCTCTTTTCCTAAATTCTTGGTTGTAACCATGTACACTTTGCCCTTTTAGTTGTCGAAGAGTTTGCTAGCTCATCATGGCTTGCTGCATGTAGGCTAGTGGATAGAATTTCTTTTTAATTACAGAAACAAATTCACTCCAGACAGAAAGAATCTTACCATGTTTCTTCATGTCAACTTGTGTCATGCCTTCCCACCATACCAAGGCAGTGCCTCCAAGGCGTAGGCTGGCCAGCTGAATCTTACTCTTGTCTGAGTCAATGCTCTGCACTCTGCAATAAACATCAATCTGTCTGATCCAATTATCCAGCTTCTCTACATTCAACTCTCCATCATATATTGGTAAATCAAATTTAACATCTAATTTAATCAAAGATGTCTTCTTTTTATTTTCAGGGCTATTAGGAGGTGTGAGAAATTTTTCTTCTTTCCCTTTGCCTTTAGAGTGGTCATGCAGGAGAGATTCTTATACTCCTTTGTCTTGTTTGGAGCTTGATGAATCTTCATCTCTATGTTTCCTAAAGTCCCTATACGTTTCCTCCACCATGGATCTCAGGGTCATAAAACTATCCATGAACTGGGGGTCTGATTCCAAGGGATTTTCTTCTGACATTTTCCTCTTAGAATAGACTCTTCCAATTTTTGGGTTAGTTTCAGCCAATTCTCCTTCTCCTAATTTAAGCTTTGATCTGGTTAGCATTCAACAAGAAGATCCAGCACAAGCTTGTCTAACCTTAGTAACCTAGAGCTCTGATACCACTTGATCTAGAATTTATCCAGTAAAAAGAATTAAAGGTATTACAAACTCATGTGCATGGATGTGCCTATGTTACTTATGCAATGGATCAATAAGATTGCTAGAATACATAGACACTGAAGCAATCAGAGAAAACATAATAGTCAAACATGCAAACAAAACAAGTTTAATAAGGAGTTCACCCAATGCTCCTGGGCTACGTCTCCTGGTCCAGCCTTTCAGTGGTGACCTCTCTATTATGTTTTCAAGAAGAGTTTTTACAACATTGAGCTCGATTCGAGACTCACTAAACAGAATGGAGTTAGTAGGAATGGAGTGCACAGACTCTCGTTACTAAAACTCAACCTCTGAGGGTCACAGTAGTATGACAGGCCTATGCCGAGGAGTTTGCATGAACCTCTCAAGCCTTCAATGGAGTACACAGACTCTCTCTGGCTCTGTCTGGCTCGATGCTACCTTCAGGTCAACTCAGCTTCTACTCTCTGTTCTCTACTATTAGCTTTTTGTGTCTCTTCGTTGTCTGCCTCTTTGTATGTTGCTCTCTCTGCTTCTGTCAATTTATGTCTTTAAAGCCAGTCTGTTCTTTTGACTATTCATTTCTGCTTCCCGGCCTTCTGGTTTCCTTTCCTCTGTCCATTCGAATTCCTCTGCTCTGCGTCATCATCACTAGGTAACGCCTCGCAGGGAGTTGGCCACTTGTTTGCTAACAAACTGGGTGTCAGATTTCCTGAATCATATTCAAATGGTCGTTAAATCTGTTTGCTTGAAGATCACCCTCAAACACGAATCGTTTGCCAACTCATCATCCACGTCAAACTTCAAATCCCCTGTCATCTTGCTTTTTAACCTGTGAAATCCAGTCAGTCATCGGGACGTGTTACACTAAAAAATGTCACCTTGACTACTTACAGTTAGTATGGCTCAAATCAATAGTCATGCTACCCTCTTAGGCAAGTCTCATGCCTCTGTTATCCATCTCAAACTCAAAGAAGAGAGAAAGTCTTGTAAAAACTATGTTTATCTCTGGGGTCGCAGGTTCTCTCTAGCCTTACCTGCGGGGACGCTGACCATGTTCACAAAAGGTGCGTCCTTGGACGCTCTGTATGTTAAGGGACAGGCGCGTCCTTCTGTAAAAGGCAAAATGCGCGAGTTTCATCTTAAAAAAGTTACTTGTGGTTACTTCTAGAACTTTCTAGAGGTCGGTTTGATGAATTGGATGCGCCTCCAGTTGGTTCATGTATCTCTATTAAGGGGGAACTTATCCCATCAATAAGGGAGCTATCCCACCCAAAGAGGGGGATTATCCCATTGATGGTGGACCTGAATAACCTCTTTACAGCACTATAAATAAAGGCATTGAGCCAGAAGGAGAAGAGGTTGGAGCTATACATTTTCTTTGGGTAAATGCTGCAGGATTTAGGTCTTCCATTAGAGCCCTTGTGAGGAGAGATTGTCTTCACTTGATTCTACTTGGGAGAGGGTGAGCTTTGTCAAAGTAGAGGAAAACCCTTGATGGACCCTGGGAGGAACTTGCACAACACCAAGGCCAGGTTGTAAGAGTTTCTTTGTTTCG
This sequence comes from Pinus tabuliformis, assembly GCA_031772625.1. Lineage (NCBI taxonomy): Eukaryota > Viridiplantae > Streptophyta > Pinopsida > Pinales > Pinaceae > Pinus > Pinus tabuliformis. Next base: position 184,436,762 of record CM062816.1, on the reverse strand, counting down.
TTATTAATACAAACTGGTTTATTTTTCTGAATAGCTTGTGTTAATGAGTTATTTCATGTGTTCCTTGGTCTGCATGTTGAATATATGTTTTATTATATGAAATGCAAGTGCTTGGTAATTGTTTGATTGTTTGTGGTTGCAGGAATTGACTTGAAGGAGGAGCTCATCCGGATCGTCAAGAACGGACTTCAACAACAGCGTTTTGGAATAAGGTAAGCCTAAACACTTGTAGTTTTCATGTTGTAAAAGGTGTATTTAGAGAAAGATCACTCCATTTTGTCTTGTTTGTCATTAGAATGTCTTAGACTTCTAGGAAGGTCAGTCGTGTCCGCACCCTTGACAGATTCCGTGTGACACCAGCTACAATGAGATCCTGCAAAATAACAAAGAAGGAAACTACAAGAAGCATGCATTCATAACTGATTCAAGGATTAGCATAAATCAAATATACAATCATCACAATACATCATTGAAACAAATGCATATAGAAGAACCTCAATAGCTTTTATTAATAGAAGAAGTAAAGTTCTGAGAAGGTTACAACCATTGAAGGCCCCAATCCAGCAACACCTCCCAGCAGAAAGAATTTCTCCTCTTCACCTCCTTCAAGCAATCACCCAATATTTCTATAGTGAAACCAACAGCATATCATTACTTTGCACAAAATTCCAGCCTCCTGAGCTCATAGGAGAGAGCTCAATATATAGATGAATTGAGAGAGGATGAGTCAGCTTGCAACTGATGTGTAGCTGCCTTGTGTCCTCTCTCTCTTCAGTTGATCTTCAGTTCTTGAGTCCACTTGGAGAACCTTGCTTCCACTTGGAGAAACAGAGCCTCTGACTCATCACAAGGCGAAATCCCTGATCCAAGTGTCATTTTTGGAAGATTCCAGATCAATGACTCAGTGTGCCACTTGTCCCATCTCACTCAGCGCAGGTGGCCTTTGTTCTACCTGCTTTGCAACGCAGGTACATCATGGAGGAGTTGAGTTTCAGCGCAGAAGCCTAGTGGAGCACCTGCTTTGATTTCAGGATTGCTTGTTTTTGAGTGTTTTCAGGTGGAGAACTGATCTGAGAGCTGTTGGTTTGCTGACCTTGTTCCTCTAGGGGTAGGAACATCATGTTTAGGGACTTTGGATCCCTTGGATTATTGACAATTCATGCCTGATGCTGCAAGGCACAAAATTGTCTATAACAATCATCCAAACCCACTGCAAGCAAAAATAAGGAGAAAAGAAAACAGAAATGGAAAGAGAGGAAGACAAACACTGTATAGAAAAACAAGTCTTCATGCACTCACTGTAAGAAGGATGGGCATGATGATGAACACTGCTGGATTCTGCATCCGGAGCTGAAACCTAAGAAGTTCGAGGGCAAGAAGAAGAAGACTGTTGTAGCTATTCAAAAGGATTTGGGGTCAGACTCAGGAGATGAAGCAACAATCGCAACCACAGGTATAAAAGGTAAAAATTCTGAAGCATCTACTAGTAATTCTGCACAATCTACTGATAATGAAGAAAATGAGAGAAAAAGATGTGAGCTTTTTCATATTTGAGTTATTTCCAATCATCAAAAGATTGATACTTTGTTTGATAGTGGCTCACAAGTAAATTTAATTTCTGAAGCAATTGTAAAGAAGTTGGGATTACTAACCACACCTCACAAGAAACCATATCCATTAGGTTGGCTATGTGATAAAGCAAAGCTACAAGTGACTAGACAATGTAAACTTAAGTTTTCTTTTGGGTCAGCATTTGTAGATGAGGTTGAGTTAGATATAGTTCCTTTGGATATATGTGGAATTGTTTTAGGAAGTCCTTACTTGTATGATAGAAAAGCTATTTTCTATAGAGCTGAGAACAAGTATCTACTCGTTAAAGATGGAATTGAATATATTGTAAGAGATCATAAGCTCAAGAATAATTATACTCTCATAAACTCAGGGCAGATGAAACGAATTGTAAATTCATGCAAACAATTTTTACTGATGGTTGTAAAGGAAAAGAAACATGATAAAACCAATGTATTTGAGGGCTGTGATGCTAAAAAACAAGTTGATTTAGAAAAAGTTGTTTCAGAAGATGATGTATTGTTTCAAGAACCTAAAGGTCTGCCACCCAAAAAGGAAATAGTGCATGATATTAATTTGCAACAAGATGCTCCATTGCCTAACATCGGAATGTACAGGTTGTCCAATTTAGAGAATGCAGAAATCAAGGAGCAGGTACAGGAGTTGCTCGAGAAAGGGTTCATCAGACCTAGCACATCACCATGTGGGTCTCCAATTGTTTTGGTGAAGAAGAAAGATGGTTCGTGGAGAATGTGCATTGATTACCGAGAATTGAATAAGATAACGATAAAAAATCGTTATCCCCTTACTTGCATAGATGATCTATTAGCTCAGTTGAAAGAGGCTGTTTATTTTTCCAAGTTAGACTTGCATAGTGGCTATCATTAGGTCAGAGTCGCAGAGCAAGATGCATGGAAGACTGCTTTCAAAACAAAGCAGGGATTGTATGAGTGGCTGGTTATGCCTTTTGGCTTAACTAATGCTCCTGCTACTTTCATGAGAGTAATGAATGATGTACTCAGACCTCTTCTTGATGATTTTGTTATTGTATATCTGGATGACATTCTTATATTTAGCAAAACATGGGAAGAACATTTAAATCATGTTAAGTAGACACTGGATGTTTTGAAAAGAGAAAAACTTTATGTTAAACTCTGAAAATGTGAATTTGGCAAAACATCTTTGAATTATTTGGGAAATATAGTAGGGGGTGGTGAATTGAAGATAGATCCCTCTAAGGTTGCAGTCATTGTAAACTGGCCTAAACCCAAATCTGCTACAGAAGTTAGAAGCTTCTTAGGAGTAGCACAATATTGAAGAAAGTTTATTTCTAACTTTTCCTTAATTGCAGCTCCCCTACATGCTTTAATAGGATTGAACAAGGTGTTTCAGTGGGGAGGAAAATAGTAGAAAGCCTTTGACACCTTGAAAGAAAAGATTAGTACAGCACCAGTACTAGCACTGCCCGATCTTCAAAGAACATTTGAGATTGAAACAGATACCAGTGACTATGCCATGGGAGCAGTGTTGATGCAGCACAGTAAACCCATATGTTATCATTCTAAGACATTTAATTCTGTAGTAGTTAACTATCCCACATATGATAAAGAATTGTATGCATTAGTACAGAGTGTGAAAAAGTGGAAACATTACTTAATGGGCAAAGAGACAGTTATACATACTGATCATCAACCACTTCAATATCTACACTCCCAAACTAAGTTGCAACAATCAAGACACTATAGATGGATGGGTTTTCTACAACAGTTTCATTTAGTCATCATATATAAAAAGGGCATACAAAATAAAGTTGCAGATATGTTATCTAGACCAATTATAAATGCATCTACTATACTTAAGCATAATTCAGTATTGCATGAGAGCTACATTGAACAATATGCTCAAGATATAGATTTTAAATATGTATATGCAACTTTAAGTCAAGGCAAACGAGTAGAAGAATTGGATTATCATATTAAGGACCAACTCTTGTATCATTGTGGGAAGCTATGCATTCTACAAAATGAAAGAGTAAAGATAATTCGAGAAGCACACACTTCTCTAATATCAGGTCACTTTGGGGTACGTAAAACGGTTGCACAGCTGCAAAGATTTTGTTATTGGCCGAAAATGAATGAGACAATTTCTAGATATGTAAGATGGTATACCATGTGTGCTAAAAGCAAGCCCAACAATAGAAAACTAGGCTTGTACACTCCACTACCAGTTCCTTCTCATCCTTGGGAAAGTGTTTCCATAGACTTTGTTGGAGGATTGCCTAAATCTAGGAAAGGTCATGACTATTTATATGTTGTTGTGGATAGTTTCAGCAAAATGTGTATTTTAATACCTTGTAACAAACAGATTACAGCTGAATAAACTGCAAAGTTGTTCTTTCAGCATGTATGGGTTCATTTTGGATTACCCACTTCCATAATATCTGATCGAGATACCCGATTTGTTGGGAAATTTTGGTCAAGTTTGTGGGAATTGATGGACACCAGGTTGAAGAAAAGCACAACTTTTCATCCACAAATAGATGGTCAAATAGAAGTGGTCAATAGGACAGTGATCCAGTTGCTTAGAGGCTATTGCAGCAAGCATCCCAAACTTTGGGATGAATATTTATGTTATGTGCAGCATGCTTACAATCGAGCTAAACATTCTTCTACACAAAGATCTCCTTTTGAGACCTGTTTTGGTTTCACACCAAGGTCTCCCTTAGATTTTGTCTTTGGTAAAGACATAGAAGTTAATGAACACAGTGATGTGGACAAGGCAACCAAGTTCATTGAACAAATCCAAGAGATTCACCAGGCAGTACAAGAACAACTGGAAAAGAGCCAAGCCAAGTACAAGGCAAGGCACGACAAGCATCAAATGGAGCATTGTTTCCAAGTTGTGATCAAGTCTGGCTGTATATCAGCAAAGACCGAATGCAAGGAGAAGGTAAGAAGGTGAAGCCAATAAGGTATGGAACTTTTAAGATACTTGACAAAATTGGTGAGAATGCTTTTTGCCTTGATCTACTAGCTTACATGCACATCTACTCAGTTGTTAATGCAGACAACTTGAGACTATTTGAACCTTCATTAATTGAAGATCCCTAAGAGCAGAGTCAATTGCCTTCTATTGATGATCTGTTACCTGAATATCTTAATGAGTTGCAGGAAGATACAGTTTTGGACAGGAAGGTAACAATTACACGCAGAGGGGATATTGAGTACCTCAAGATCGGACTCAAAGATTCAAAGCCAAGTAGTACGAAATGGATAGAAATTGAGCAAGTGAAGAAGAAATACCCTCACTTGATTGATGGTTGAAAGAAAACCAACTTCTGGTGGTCCAAAAGCTTTTTCAGTGGGAAGGCCATGATCTGAATTGGATCCTAGAAACTCTCTAAGTTTTCATGACTGTTTCAAATTATGCTAAAAGATTTAATTCCTAGAAAAGATCGAAGCTATCAGAAGGAATCCTCATAACAATTGCAGTTGTGGCCAGAGCGGAGCAACGAGGACCCTCGGTCAAGCGTGCAGACCGTTGGCCTATGGTAAAGCACAATGGCACAAAACTGGCAAAAACCGGAGGCTAATTTGGGAAACAGAGGTGGATTCTTATACGCGATTAGTGCTAAGCACTAATTGCGTATCGCAGGGCGTCACCCTCAGTGAAGGAAAGCCCCGAAGTGCCCGGACCCAAAATCGCTATAGAATTTGGAAAAAGCAATAGTTTCGGTTCTGTCGCACGGGATTCCCCAAACTGGTAGGATATCGGATGGTTTCGAGGCGATAAGCAGTTTTGATTGAGTCTCGCCTAATGCCACACATCCAGTGACACGCATCCGACGGATGAGAGAGAAAACTGCCTGCATCGGATGGGTAAACACCATGCGACTTGTCTGCCCGATATGAAGGAAAACTGTAGGATCTGGGTGGGCTAGATTGACGGTGGAGATACATCACGATGACTGACCATATTTGACAAGTTAAAAAGCAAGATGACAGGGGATTTGAAGTCCGACATGGATGATGAGTTAGCAAACGATTCGTGTCCGCTGGCGATCTTGAAGCAAACAGATTTAATGACCATTTGAATATGATTCAGGGAATCTGACACCCAGTTCGTTAGCAAACAGGTGGCCACCTCCTTGCAAGGCTTTACCAAGCGATGATGACGCAGATCAGAGGAATTCGAACGGACAGAGGAAAGGAAAGCAGAAGGTTGGGAAGCAGAAATGAACAGTCAAAAGAACAGACTAGCTTTAAAGCCATAAAATGATAGAAGTAGAGAGAGCAGCATACAGAGAGGCAGACAACGAAGAGACGTAGAGAGCTAATAGCAGAGAACAGAGAGTAGAAGCCAAGTTGACCTAAAGGTAGCATTGAGCCAGACAGAGCCAGAGAGAGTGAGAGAGAGTTTGTGTACTCCATTAAAGGCTTGAAAGGTTCAAGAAAACTCCTCGGCATAGGCCTGTCATACTACTGTGACCCTCAGAGGTCGAGTTTCAGTAAGGAGATTCTGTGCACTCCATTCCTACTAACTCCATTCTGTTTAGTGAGTCTTGAATCAAGCTCACTGTCATAAAAACTCTGCTTGAAAACATAATAGAGAGGCCACCACTGAAATGTTGGACCAGGAGACGTAGCCCAGGAGCATTGGGTGAACTCCTTATTAAACTTGTTTTGTTTACATGTTTAACTATTATGTTTTCTTTGATTGCCTCAGTGTCTATGTATTCTAGCAATCTTATCGATTCGTTGCATAAGTAACATAGGCACATCCATGCAAATGAGTCTGTAATACCTTTAATTCTTTGTCCTGGATAAATTCCAAATCAGATATGTATGTGGGTTTGATTCCCGAAAACCACGTATACACGCAAAAGTGTTTTGAGGAAAGCATGTATATAAGATAGGATTTTTCTAAATAAGATGTCTGATCACTCTAATCAGTCTTGTTGTGTTTCTGCTGTCTGTCAGTAAAGTCTTACTTGATGATTTGGGCTTAATAGTACTGATTAATGTTGAATTGATTGATTGAAGAATGATGATGCTACTAACTGTATGTGATTGAAGATTTGTGCTGATTTTGTGATAATTTTAGAATGATTTATTGGTTCAGGGTATAACTCAATGTTTGTTTTAGAATGACAATGATTCAGATTCAGGGTTCAATGTTTTGATATCTCTACGTGGGTATGCTTCAAAGAAGTCGTGTATACATGCAAAGTAAAGTAGCGTATATATTTTAACATTTTATTGATCAGGTTTTTTAGTTGATTCAGTGAGTTGATGTTGTGTTTAGGTTCAGTATTGGTATTTTGGTTACGGTGATATAACTACTTTTGTTGTTTGAGAAAAAGTTGATTGATTTGCGTCTCAGTTGGTTCAGTGATTGGTTGATTTAGTTGGGTGATTTAGTGATAAGTTTTAGTTTTGATATTTGGTATTGGGATTAAATGTTGGTAACGGGTCTAGTCTGAAAATTTGATGAAACATGGCCTACATATTTGATTTTTTGGTTCAAGTGGATCGAGTGTGAAAATTTATGAAACATGGTCCACAAAGTTGTTGAGGGTTGGAGCCTTTAGTGAGGAAGTCGAAGCTTCCTTCCAGTGGTAGCTGGTAAATCAAATCAGGGGGTAGGATCTACCTTCTAGTGGGTGTCGGTAAACGATGTCAAGGGGTTGGAGCTCCCTTCCTATGGGTGCTGGAGAACAAGAGAAGGTTGTAGCCTTCTACAGGTGGGTTCCTGCGTGCTGGTATGAGTCTATGTCAATACAATATTGTAAGAAATATTTCTTTGTAATAAAAAGAAGACAGAGACGACATTAGTGGTGGTATTTTTCCACATTGGGTTTCCACTTAAAAATCCTGGTGTTGATGTGTTTCTTATGTGTGATGGTTTATTATGTTCTTACTGCACCTAGTTACTATTCAATTAATTCCTAATGAAGTAATGATACACTGGTTCAAGTTAAACAGATGATGTATTAACTGAAAATTTAGTTCGCTATATATATGCTAGTTGTCTACATAATAGTCGAATACATACACGTGTTTGCTTCATTATAGTAACGTACAGAAATATGAAAAGAAAAGAAAATTTTAAGTAAGTTTTTAAAACACAGATTCACCCCCCTCCCCCCTCTCTGCATTTTTCCCAAAAATTGGTACCGGAGCATGTCCTTTAGAAGAATCTTGATCACTTGAAGGAGATCCGTCAAGATGATGGGAAAGAAGAATATTGCTCGAAGAAGGGATTCAGAAACCATGACAGTGATATATCAGATGTAGTGAAAATTACATATGTCAGCAAATATTCAAGTTTGGGAGCCCCTTCTTTCTATTGATAAAGAATAAAGAAGACAATAACAAAGAATTATCAGTAATGATTTTTTGTTCTAACTGCGGTACATTTCCTTGTCTATGCAATAATGATAGTGATGACAGTGAAACAACTGAACTTGCACTCATGGGTAAAAGTGAAAGTAAGCACTCTAAAGAGAAAATAGATTAAAAAATGATGCATCTAGAAGTACAAGATCAAGGCAAGTCATAAACAATAGAAAATTCTAATGTGCCTATGCTAAGCAAAGATAATTATCAACAATGGAAAGAAAAGATGAAGTCTAATCTAATGAATCTTGATATTTGGTATCTAGTATGTAATGGCTACACCAAGATTCCTCCATCAGATGTGGAAGTGCAAAAGAACATTAAGGCTTTGAGTGACATCTTTTATAGCATACTTGATTCAACATTAAATAAGGTTATGCATTACACAATTGCAAAGAAAGTGTGGGATAAGATACAATAAATCCATGAATAAATCCTGAAGGAAGATTCCTCATCAGGGGAACTACCAGGTAATCCTATCCATAACAATGTGTCAAAAAATGAAACAACCTTTGTTATGTTAGATGGAGTTGTTGATTCAGAAGAAGACATATTATAAGAAGTTTTTGATCTTAGAAAAAAACTTGATCTTGCTTTGAAAAGGATTGTTAATCTTAAATATAAGTTGCAGACATATGGCAACAAGGATCATATTAAACCAGTAAATGTTGCTAAACAATATTGCGAAGTTCTTGAAGCTAAGATCGTCTCTCTAAGAGAAAATATTGAAAAATCAGATAAGTGGAATGAAGAACTACTTCAAGCATTTTAAGAACAAGAAAATGGACTGAAAAATGAGATTCCCAAATTAAAGGAGAAAGTGGAAGAATGAAGAAGGGTTGAATAAAGTATGAAGAAGCAGTACCTAGAATAGGAAAATAAATATCAAAGAATGGAGGTTGAGTTAAACATTCTAAAAGGTAAATTCTAAGAAAAAGATAAACATTTGTGATTTCAAGATAATACTAATATTTTGGATAATATTCGTAGTAGTTAAAGGTCTCCCACCATCAAATCTGGTCTTGGTTTTCATGGAACTGTTGAAGGTGAATCTAGTTCACAAGATGATGCAAGGAATTAAATGGGTAACGATGCAAAACCTGAAGTTCTCAAGAAAGAGATAAGAAGTCAACCTAATTGACAACCAAGGAAAGTGAACCTTCAAAGAAAGTCATTTACTCCTAACTATAGAAATATTAATAGATTCTCTCCTCTAATCAATAATGTTGAATGTTTTATATTTCATAATTATGGACATGTTGCAGCCAATTCCAGAAGTAGATTATTTCAATCTCAAGCAAATAACCGATTCACAGAAAGATCATAAGCTTCCAAGCACTCAAACTTCTTTAAGGGATATTATTTTTCTTGCAATATATTTGGTCACAAAGCCATTGATTGCAATATAAGGAATATGAAACCAAAATATTATGATTCCTTGACTCATATAAGATGTTATGCCTGTAACAAATTTGGGCATGTAGCAAACTAATGTAGGAACAAATCTATGGATCACCTGAAACAACATGGAAAACAACCAGATAAGAATATTGATGTCAGAAGACCTGAAAAAGATGGATCCACCAACATTTTTCATAATAAGTAGAAATAAGAATAAAAGATAAGGTGTGGTCTTGCTTTCTGCTCATTTGAAGAAGAAGATGAATGGTACATAGACAACGGATGCTCTCATCACATGACTGGAGATAAGAGTAAGATGGAGTCTCTCAAGAAGAACCAATATGGTAATGTTATTCTTGGAAATAATGCTCCATAATTTTTTTTGGGAAAGGTTAGAGATAGAATAATAAACATAGAGGAGAAACTGATACTTTATTAGTTCAAGGGCTAAAGAAGAATATTCTATGTGTAGGTCAAATGGCAGATAAAGGAAATGTAATTGTGTTTACATCAACCAAGTGAAGGTTATGGATGAAGAAACTGGAAAGGTCATAGTAAGAGCATATATAAACCTAGACAAATTATATGTGCTTGAATAAATAAATTCTCAGATATATGAGGAGGATTCCGACTCAGAGTAAAAGAATATGGTGCCCATTGCAGTCCATTATTCTTAAAAGAATACTTCTATCAGTGAGTACAAAAGTGATGTGAGGTACATGAACTCATGAGAATAGAAGATGTTTATCAAGTCCTAAGGATTAGTGATGTAGAATCTCAGGGGGAGAAATACATGTTTTGTCTTGATGATGATTCCCATTGTTGTCTTGATATTCATGTTTCTTATATTATTGAAAGTGCATTTGATGTAGTAACAATGAACATGTACAAACATAACAGGCTCAAGGGGAGTTGTGGTTATAAAATATCAAAATTTTACTTTCTATACACTGATACTGTGAAGACAAGTCACGTATACAACCACGTATGTTTTTATATGACGAAGAAACAATGGGATAGACTCAGGAAAAGGATGTGATATACTTCAGACAATTATTATTTGGCTTTCTTGTTCTGATGATTGATGGTTACAGTCTGTTGATGCTATTTAGAAGTAGTTTTGGCTTTTATAAGTTGTTTATGCCTTGATGGATAACTGATTAGTGAAGATACTTTGATGTCCTTACTGATATATGAGATGATATGATTAGATATGATAGTGAATAGTTGGCACAGGTTCAGGGGGAGCATTTGTTATGCTTATAATAATGCATTTTTGGCATTATGTTCTCTTTAGAATTCCTTGATACATAATGATGATTATATTAAGGATGTTGTTGAAGATGCTCATGTTGTTGAAGTTTTTGAATTAAGCATCATGATATGCTGTGGTCATGGGTTTCCTATGATGAAATCATGGACAATACTTATATATTTCTTGAGCTGCATATTGGTTACGATGCTACTGATCAGAATTATGAAGATGGAATATTCTTTTGATGATGCATATGGTACATATGTTATGTTGCTTACATGAGTTCAAGGAGATAAATAGAGCTTGAGTATACAACCTTATTATTTGATGATGATAAGTGTCACTCATTACTTTTATCCATAAGTTGCATATGATGTAGTTATGGATGATGATTCCTATAGTGCTTGACATGATATGCTACACATGACATATTGTTTGAGGATTATTTCTCTTGATGGTATCAAGGAGAAGGGTTACTAACAAAGATTGACGGAAATCTAGATCTTATGGATGATTAATTAAGTTGCATTTTGATGTTGGTGTGATAGTTCTCCTTGCACGAAGAAAATGGGCCAAGAGAATGATGTTACTGAAGGTTTCATGACGACATCTGCTAAATGATACTTGGAGACATAGTCACATATTGATGATGTTAAGTAATGATGCTACTTTTCCCTATGATGACATGCTTGGTTCTCACATATATTGATTGATGCATGAAAATATATGTTTATATGCTTTGATGAACATGGATTAAGGCTCTTCCTGATAAGGGAAAGAGCAAGTTTCCCTTGATGAGGTCAAGAGGATGAGTTGATGACTGATCTCTACGGAAAAATATTATGATGTTGATGATGTATACATGGTCACAGGTTGATGATATTGAAGCTAAATTGTCTTATCGTGCATATTGATGATGAGTTATTATTTCTTCTATCTATGGTGTAGATCCTACATAATATATGATGGTTGTTGAAGACTATCTTGGTCTTGTTACCTCACTATAGATGTCTTTGGTCTTAGTTATAAATGTCATATATGTCATTAGATGTAAAGGTCATGTAAAGACTTATGATGTAATCATTGTAAAATTCAGTCATGTATGGACTATTGTGGTCAAGTCATGTAATCCCATCCTTTTGGGAATGTGATGTAATTTGCAACCCCACTGTGTTGGGTGATCAATGCAAGCATGAGTCCTTGGTGATAGGAAAAGTTATATTCAGTTGAGTCATAGGGTCATGTAATTGATTGCAAATATTTTAGAAGTTTCAACATGTGCTCAGGGGGAGCATGGTCATTGCTCATGTCTCTACAAGGGAGAGAAGCCTTCATTCAACATTGGTCAACCCTTTTCCCTTGATGTCAAAGGGGGAGATAAGCTTGGTGTTTGGAGAATGTTTGATATATCTATAGATGTGTTTACATGTATTTGCAGGTGGTGGTGACCAAACACCAAAGTGGTTTCCATCAAGTCTAAAGGGGGCGATTGTTGGTATTATGACTAATGTGTTGTCCTTGATGGAAACCTACTTGAGGAGTTATTTTTTGATGGAAACCTAATTAATGCAGATTTCAACAGGATGTGTCTACATGTGATAAATAGTTTGGTCAAAGGCATAGTAGTTCAGAGATAGAGGAATGATAAAGATGAAGTTTGAAGAAGTATACATGGGTTTTGTGAAGAAAAGCCATGTACACACAGGAGTATGAAGAAGAAAAGGCACGTACAGTTTCCACACCATGATATTTTAAATACCAAGGGTCTTTACTATGGCATTGACCCATAGTATTAGGCCAACAACAGAGATTTGATCCCATCAAAGAATACCATCGACATTACTGTGGTTTTGACCTGTGGTATTGGCTAAGGGCTAAGCTAGATAAGGAGATGAAGATCAAAGTGTTTGTATGTGCAAGTAATGAAGATTTTATAGTTAGATCTAAAGCAAGTGTGCATGTAATGGGATACTAATGAATTATTTGATTTGAAACTAAGTATGCACCCGAGAATATGATGATGGATCAGATCCCATAGATCTCAAATGAATATATTGATAATGGATTGATTTGATCAGTAAATTTATGTCTGATGCATGCTTTATTATGTATGTCGAGAGATGGGTTTGTTCTGAAGGTCTGATGTGCAGTGAAGCTATAAGTAAATAGTTGCAAATCTATGCATAGGTTTCATAACCTAAAATGTGTGTACATATGTGGGTTCAATGTTAGTAAGTTGTGTACCGATTCAGATCTGTACACGGATTTGATTCCTCAAAAGCGCATATGCACATGGAAGTTTTTTGAGGATAGCATGTATATAAGCTAGGGTTTTGCTGAATAAGATGTTTGATTAGTCTAATCAGTCTTGCTTTGTTTCTTTTTTCTATCAATGAAGTATTACTTGATGATCTGGGCTTAACAATAATGATTAAAGTTGAAATAATTGATTGAAGAATGATGATGCTGCTAGTTGTATGTGATTGAAGATCTGTGATGATTTTGTGATAATTTTAGAATGATTCAGTGGTTCATGGTATAACTCAATGTTTGTTCTAGAATGATAATGATTCAGTTTCAGGGTTCAATGTTTTGAGATATGTACACGGTTATTCTTCAAGGAAGTCACATATACACACAATTTTGCTAAAGTAAAGTAGCGTATATATTTTGACATTTTATTGATCAGGGTTTTCAGTTGGTTTAGTGAGGTGATGCAGTGTTTGGGTTAAGTGTTGGTATTCTGTTTACGGTGATCTAACTACTTTTGTTTTTTGATAATAAGTTGATTGATTTGGGTCTCAATTGGTGTAGTGATTGGTTGATTTAGTTGGGTGATTTAGTGATCTGTTTCAGTTTTTATATTTGGTATTGGGCTTAAATTATGGTAGTGGGTCCAGTCTGAAATTTGATGAAACATGGTCCATAGAGGTGTTGAGGGTTGGATCCTTCAATATGGAAGTCAAATCTTCCTTCCAGTGGTAGCTGGTAAATCAGATCAGTGGGTAGGAGCTCCCTTTCGGTGGTTGCCGGTAAACGCGATCAGGGGCTTGGAACTCCCTTCCAATGGGTGTTGGAGAATGAGAGAAGGTTGCAGCATTCTACATGTAGGTGCCTACTTGCTGGTATGAGTTTGTGCCAGTACAATATTGTAAGAAATATTTATTTATAATAAAAAGAAGACAAAGATGACAACAATAGTAGTTTTTTCCCACATTGGTTTTCCACCTAAAAATCTTGGTGTTGATGTGTTGCTTATGTGTGATGGTTTATTTTGTTCTTATTGCACATGGTTACTGTTCAATTAATGCCTAATGAAGTACTGATACTCTGGTTCAAGTTAAAAAGATGATGGATTAACTGAAAATTTAGTTAACTGTATATACACTAGTTGTCTACATAACAGTCGCATACATACACGGGTTTTATTCATTATAGTTGTGTACAAAAATATGAAAAGAAAAGAAAAGTTTAAGTAAGCTTTTAAAATATTGATTCACTACCCCCCCTCTCAGTATTTTTCCCAACAAATTCCAGCTCACATGCACCTCCCTTTCTCTTAACATTTTAAATATAAAACAAAAATGTACATAAGTTTTTAGTTGATTGGTAGGCATCTAATGTAATAACCTATTCTAATTATAAAAAATTTAACATGGAACCACTAAAATATGCCACACAAGTTGTTCAGTTAGATACATCAAATGTAAGAGTTTTAGGAGAGACAAAAAATGTGATTATCATATTGGGTTTCAGTTCTAGAATTCATCAAAACATGGACATTGGCATTGTCATCAGAAATATTCTAGAATCATATGGGTTTCTTTAAAGACAAGTTTAAAAATCAAAATGGTTATTCTAATACTGATGTTGGCTTGTTGGGGCCTGACCCAGGTTCAGAGGTGATTTAGCCAAACAAATCCCGGTACTATTGCCCCTTTCGGCAACAGTCCCCGGAGCGCAGACTGAGGTCTCACCCGAAGTAGTATGGGAGGGTGCTAGAACCAGGTTTCTGCACCTTGGAGATGTCTGATGAGTTCAAGTGGTCTGTGGTTCGACCTTGCACGCATGTTGCTACGTGCACTTACATGTACCTCACTGCCTAAGATGCTGCCTTCACGCAGCCCTACTCAGGGCTGAATGTTGTTATTACCCAAGCCTTTACTAGTATTCCGCTGTTAGTTGATTAAATTAGCTTACTTGCATGCGTAAAGTATACTTAGCAATATAAATCATTCATACAGGTGCATGGAGTAAATAAATAGTACATTTGTAATTTATAATGAACATGTAATAACCCAAGAATAGATACATAGAATTAAGATAAAACTTCTCTTTATTATTTTCTTCCTCAGTTACAGACTCGACTCCACCCTATGCACTCAGCTGCAGGGGTCCGCGCACTTAGTTGCGGACTACTAGGCCTCTGCGCACTTAGCTGTGCAGCTTTCTCCTACTCTACGACCCAAGACACACTTAGACACTTAGACTCTTGCTCTTTTCTCCTACTTCGCTATCCTTTCTTAGTTAGTTATATTTTACACTTAGAGCCTCACTCTATTTATACGATCCCATGGTCCGCGGGCCATGGGTAGGCTGAAATCACATTACAAGACTAGGGCGGACAACCCTGTGACTCTATCATACATTTCGTGCTCCGTGCCCACAATTCGCGGAGTCTTTACAACAATATTGGGTCAAAACATGGCTTTGAGCCCAAAAACATGCCTTGGGGGGATTCCATGCCCAACAGGCCCCCAACACAAACATCGTGACTTGCCCTTGAGTCACTCTATTGGCGCAGAGTCCCTCCAACTGTTCTGGAGCCGTACTGAGGTTCGTAGTGCACTGAGCTGCTACTTGCTGTATCTATTGCATCCATTGTTTTGATACCTCTGATTTTGGGGTGCTTCTCTGCATTAATGTGTGCATCCCTTGTATGTGCGCGAGCTTTCCTTTAATGTTTGCCGTGATAGTGAAGGCCTCGTTGATCCACGATTAGACGTGCACTTTGAGAATTGCCTCCTTGTGGCAGGCCGCATTCACCTGTTCCTTTAGTGCTTTAGCTTGCTGCATCCTCTCAAGCCTCTGGGTGAGGACCACTATCTGCGCAGTTCCTTGGACACTATCATATTGCTGATAGAGTTCTCGCGCTTCTGTCTCCAAGTGCTGGATGTTGGGGTCCTCCTGTAGAGTTGTGAGGACCTCAAGTTCTTGTTCCAACATGCTGGTATAGTCTCACACTACACCACTGATTTCCTCCAGCCTTGCTGTGATAGTGCTAGCGCATTGTTCTCTAACTTCCCGGGGAGTGGATGGCTGCGTCTTTAACCGCAGCTCGAAGATTTGAAGATTCAGATCTAGCTGAACCTTGGTCGTTTCTTCCCTGGCCTCACAAACTCTTGTAGCTAATTTGTGGATCCTCACCTCTACTGGTAGGTTTGCTGGGATGGCAAACTCTGGGACATGTCGGTAAGGGTTGTATACCACTTGTACCAACTGTTGATTTTGCGACACCAATTTGTCGCGCTGGAAGCTGAGTTGTTCCATGTTTATCTTTTACTCGCTGAGGACTTCGATCGCGTGCCTCTCCCTAGTGTGCAGCTCTACCGTTATCCCATCTTGTAGCAGATATAGTGTCTCATGTAGAAGGGTAGCTAGATTAAGGCCAAGGCCTTTCATCATGCTCATTGAAAATCTATCGACCTCATTCGCTGCTACTAGGGCCCCTTCCGACAACACTATTGTGTTTGTCATCCATGCGCACAACATCTGCTCTGCTGTCGAGGTGGGTTGAAAGGGTCCCTGTCTCAGGGGGGCTCACCTATAACTCCTGCAACTAGGTCCTGAGGGCCCCCAACACAGTCTGGTGCTCCTACATGAAATCTTGAAGGGCCTCATTTGTGACATCGCACAACATTTCGCCGATGTCATGCAGATCACCCTCGGTTAGGGTGATCAAGTCAATGGCCAATTTCGAGGCCTTGACCTTCTTCCTTGACCCTGCTCGTTTTGCCGTGTGTGGGCGCGATCCTGTGAGCGCGCTCCCTTCTGCTGTTTCTGCTTCCTCTGCCTCCTGTGCTACTGCTGCTACTTCTGCTGCCTTTTTCTACTCGGCAGCTTTCTGTGCAGCTACTCGTGCTGCCCGTTCTTTAGCTGCTGCTGTTTGCTTCCGTCTTTTCTGAGCCAACTATGTGACGTGAAGCTTGGCATCATCCTTGTTCTTCTGCGTTGCCACCCTCTCGAGTTATGTAAGATCTGGGGCGTGCCATTCCAGCGGCCATGCCTCCAAGATAATGAAAATGGTGTCATTAGTGGCTACAAAAGGTAGCTTCGTCCACTGCTTCACCGGATCCTTGCGTGCCCTGATAAAGATGTTGTGCATATCAGCCTTAAAGTCTGCAAAAATCTACAGACTGTTATACATTGTGGGTGACAAGTGAGGCTTTCGGTTGATCCACATTCGGATTTTCATCTCCATGAGCACCTAGAAGATCTTGCTGTCGCGTATCCTGTTCACGTCCTTCGTGGCCCAGAGTGAAGCGTACTTCGCAGCCTCCAGTAGTTCTCCATCAATGTTGGGAATTGACTATCCTCCGGTAGTTCCCCCGCTACAAGCACTATGGATAGTAACAACCACACATAATGGAAGGTTTTACCCTGGTGCTGGGCTTCACGACAATTCTTCAAGAATTCTGTGCAGAGGAATTCAGCCCAGTTAAACTGGACCCCCTTTGCGCACTCCTCAGCCAGTGTGATCACCGATGCAGGTACCTTGTCTACGCGGCACTTTCGCATGACTTTTCCAGCCAGGATTTGGGTAGCTATGTGTACCACTTTGTCCTTCATGCTGGAGATAGAATAGCCCCTCTTCTTCTTCTCTAGCTTGTACTTTGTCTTCATGGCCTCCGCAAGGGCCAAATCACTACTCTTCCCTTCTGATATGGTCGCGGGGTCCTTTCCTTTATATGGTAGCTGGGAAATGTGATGGATTAGGTTTGTCGTGATGGGAATAGGCTCCTCCAGCCATAGATACCCATCATGCACTAGGCAGAGCAACTACCTGATGACAAAAATGGCTATTGGGGCACAGTGGAAATGCGGCACCCATAGCAGGTTCAGTAACTTGGCCTTTTCCACTCCACGCAGCCACTTTCGGGGCCCTAACGTTGTCACCACCCCCGCACTGTTCTTCTTAATGAGATTCCTGGTCTCCAGGTGAGGGAACTTCTTGCAGTCAGCGAGGTCCCAATATTCAAACTTTATGGTTGGCACGTGGCCCAGGTGCGTGCCTTCAAACACAATGCCATCTGGGAGGAGCGGGGTCTAGAGTGAACTCTTGGTTTCCTCCAGGTCCTTGGGCACTTTGGCCTTCCCTTTTCATGAGGAGACATATGTGGGTAGTCTTGTCGTAGAGCGTGTAGGTTGAATATCCTCCTCCATTCCTTCGTCTTCTTCCTCTACAATGATAAGGGCCTCAAAATCTTCTTCCTCCTCATCTATTTCTATCGTGACATCTTTCCCCTTCTCTTCCATTGATAGTTTGTTGCGCAGTGGGTTCCTCAGGGACATGCGTACTAGAGTCATTGCTTGTTTATCCTTCTTGGGTCTTGGCGTATGCAGTGATTTGGGGATCTCTGCCATAACCCCGGCACCTTCTGGAACATCCTCCACATTGGGGTGTGCATGGCCTTGGCAGTTACCTCTTCTATTCCCAAACCATCCTTAGTTGTTGTCATCGTATCTGGATTGTAATTTGTCACTCGCGAATTCAAGGGCTCAATGAACGCTCGGCTCACTATGCTTAGGGCTCCGCTCAATTGCTCAATTCCCAAATCACCAAGTGTTGTTTGCTCGGTAGCCCCTTTCATTTTATAGTGCCTTTTGAATTTGAATTCGACTGTTCCCCCCAATTTTGGGTCATTAATGCTTTCTTGGCAGTAGATTTTCCCAACTCTTGCCCATAAATCACGTCTTAAATGTCAGTCACCCGCCTCAAGTCGATCATCCCATTGTGAACAATGACTTCAACGGTCACTTTCTTGCCAATTTGCATGGCAGCGTAGTCTCCTGTGTGCGATCGTGGACCTTGCGACTCTCTGCTTCTGTGCGCATCTCCAACATTGCGCATCTCTTGGGCAGGATAGTTTATAGTCCCGCGCTCCCTTCCAACTACTTAGAGCGCTAAGACTATCCTTCCCTGGGCTAGTCAGGTGGTCACACCACCCGTGTGGAGTGCCATCCTGTCCTCTATCACGGTTCTTGGAGAATCCCCACCTTCTATGGTTGCACACTTCCTCATTTGCAATGCGCTACCCTGGTCACTACGCTTGACGATATGTGGTCCAAGCCAAGGCATCAGACTAAGCAATTCACAACGATAGTTCTCAAACTTGCTAGTATGATTGTTCACACCTTGCCTTATCACCCTAGTTTTCTCGGCGAGAAACTCTTCCTTTATCTCGTCTTCTAGCTTCTTGACCTCCGCGTCCATCAAAGCGCTTTTCTCTCTTAACCGTACCCTTTCTTTTTCAAGTTTGCGAAGTCTAGGGCTTCCCTATTGGATTTCTTCCTCAAGTCTCATGTGTTCTGTCTCTTGCAGTTGTGTGATTCCTTCTTTCCGGGCTTCGCGAACCGTTGTATCTATGGGTGCTGTCATGTGCGGACTAGGCTTTGCATGTTCCATAGGGATTACAGCATCTATTTCATACTCCAGCGTTGGAAGTGTCCGCGTGGTTAGGGTTTTTCACATGGTCCTATAAACCCATAGAATTGTTAGTATGCACAAATCCCAGCTAGTGCGTCTCACATGGTGGACTACGTTCAGTACTTCGCATGCTTTGTCAAAGGCTTCCACGCAGATATTCTACGGCGCTCTTGGTCTTATCCTACTTCGTTGTTCACGCCATCTTCTTGCCTGCTCCTGCTTGTTCATCCTGTTTCCTATCGTGAGGATGGTGTGCATTCATGCAGGTTGCATACCAATGCACACCATACACATGTATCCATCTGCAGAGGTGGGCACGTAGGCTGTTTCATCCATCATACCTGGCTTTCATCCTCATCTGAGGCTTTCCAAATCGTATGAGGATCATCCTTCTGCATTCATGCCAGTCCTCAAAACTTCTTTGATGCGTACCTGACCATCTTGTGGGCGTAGCGTGCAGTGCCCATTTCAAAGTGTCAAAATGCCGCTGTTCCGACACCTCTCTTTCAAATTTGTTCAGAAAATTATCCATCGCTATCAACCCGTTATACATAGGCAAATCTCTTACCTTTGTTGTCGCGCAGCATAGTGATCTTACCATCATGTTGCAATTGAGCGTGGTTACCTCGTGTAACCGATTCTACCATCGTTCTATTTCCTCATCCGAATTTGAGGTGCAGGAGCTTTCACGCTCCCATGAAATCCTACCATCCGTTGTTGGATTCACCCAGTCCTGCTCCCACACGGTTATCTTGTAGATACAATTTAGATCGTCGTCGCTCTCATCGTTGCACACTGGCTCTGTGTAGCGTGATCCTTCCGCAGAATCTAAAGGTACCACTACGTGTAGTGAATTTTTCTAAAAAATCATCTTGCGCTTCTTCAGATTTATCACCCCATTCATGTCAGTGGCCCAATCTATTCCTAGTAGCATGGGATAGGGATTGTTGTCATTGAAAATCTCTATCACTTCAAAATCTGCAAGCGCATTCGCACCTTCGATATCTACTGTTATTCCCTGCAATCTTCCCATCGGTAGGATCTTTTCCTGGTTCGCCATTCGTAATTGAATAAGAGACCATTGTAATGTGGGCTTTTCCATGCACTGCCATGTATTCTTTGGCAGGACGTTTGTGTCTGATCTTAGATCTAGAAGCACTTGATCCATTTCATATTCCCTGATTTGCATAGTCACTCTCATCTCCCTTCCTGTTCACATTGTGTGCTTCCCGAGCTTCCTAACTAAGCGTGGTTCTTCTAATCCAGTGCACCTAGTGATGAGTTCTTATAGTCCCTTCACAGCCTTGCTGTCACGCAACGACTTCATGCATGTCTCCAGAAAGGTAGTGAGCATTGACGAGTCCATCTTTGGTTCTAGTTTGTCTTTACTACCTCAAGTGGAGGCCTCCATGAATCTCTTCTTAGCTTCCATGAATGTCTTCTTCGTGCGATCCAAATTTATCTCTAGTTCCTTTGTTGGAACCTTGCGAACCCAGACACTCTCCTCTGGCTACTTACCTTTGTCGTCTCCTGTTGTAATACCACTTCGGAGCACGATATTTACATTCGAGTTCTCTTCACGCAGCTCAAACCTCATCATTTGCAGGTTTTGAGTCGGTGGAGGCTGGAGTGTTCCTTTATCGTGCAACCTCACTATTAGTGTGGGGCAGTCCTTCGTCTCATGATCAAACTAGGTACAATATAAACATGATGCTCTCATCGGATTTGCACAATCGCGGGCATAATGCCCTGGCCCTCCGCAATTGTAACAAATCAGCTATTCGTGACCCCTTCCTGGTCCCATTCCACCTCAACCTTGTCCGCACCCCTGAAATCCAGTGCATGCCATCCTTGAATTTTGATCAAGGGCTCATGTTTTGGTCTGAACTCTGTAGGTAGGAGTCTGATCCATCATCAGTTCATAACTTCTACAGGTGCGCTCATCATGGCCTATTGATTTGTAGAAGTAACAGAACAACTGCTAGGACATCTCCGTATACTTCTGTAATAGGTGGCAGTTATCTGTAGCATGCTTCCCTCCTATCTAACAAATCATGCACCATAATGCAGGTGCCGCGCTCGGTCCTACTTGTTCCTCTGGTTTCAATGACATTGGTCCTCCTCGTACCAGGTAGTTCACGAAGACTGGACAATGGTCCTTGCCATGTCCCTAGCCTTTGCACTTTATGCACCATACCTCCTTGCCCGCCTCTGGGAAAGTTGTCCTATCTTGTTTCAAACTCTACATCTCAAGGCACAAATTTTTCAACTGTGTGTGGATCTGTTGCACTCCCAGGCTAGGATCTTGTATCGAGGTCTCGTGTAGTCTCATTATGATCTCCAAAGCTTCAGCCTGAGTGGATAGCTTCTGCTGTGACAACGCGGTCCTTAGATGAGGTTTTAGTAACACTACAAACTATGCACGGTGCTGCCCATCCGTCAAGGTCATGTTGGCTTCGCGAATCATACCCTTCAGTCTCTGATTCAACTCCTAGGGGGTCTTGCCTGGAAGCATCATGATTTCCTTAAACCCAATAATCGACTGTGTCTCCAATTTTGGTCTACTAAATTCCATGTTTAGCGCAGCTTGGATATCTGCGATCCCTGCATTTGGATTTTCATTGGAATGCTTAATGTACCATGTCAGTGCGCGATCCTGCAATGTGCTTACCAATGTTGCCTTCTTTATATTTTCATCCATGACTCCTTGGGCTTCCCGTACAACCTTTACCAGGAACCAAAATTGGTCTAGATCTTTGTTCCCTACCCCTTTGAACACCAACAACTTTATTGCGCTTGCCATATTGAATTGTGGTGGTGGTGGAGGTGGTGTGGGAGGAGATGGGGATGAAGAGGGTGAAACTAGTGGTGGTGTAGGTGGGGGTGGTATGCACAGAATTCACTGCCTTATTAGACTGATCCCACTTCTTGGTGAAACCTTTGCGAGCTCTTCCTTGCTTTCTTGGTGAGGCGAAATCAAGGGGCTAGCTTCTATCTCTGCACTACCTTCATTTCTATAGATCCTCCCAGTTTGCGTAGCCCAAAACATCAATTTATTCGCATAACTCCATTTTCACACAGTAGCATTTTAATCTAAGTGTTCAAATATCTAACATACGTACCTCGCGGTCCTTTGAGGAAGTGTCATTCCACCTCGCTGTAGCTGATTGAAGTATCTACCACGAATTCGGTGATAAACCCTCCTATAATTCGATCGAGCCAATGGTCCAGAGTGTGCGCAATCTTATCTTCCGATGATTCTAGTCTGCGCACCAACTCTGGAGTCCACACCATAGGTTTGTTGAGCTTACACCTTCCTTGACTGTTTGCTAGCTTCGCGATCCACTCGTACAACTCAGAGGGGAAGGATGCAAAGAAAATTTTGTGGTTTTTTGTATATAAGTAGTGCTCTAACCATTGTTCCTTCGATACTCATGGATTCCTGTTTTCCTACACCACGAACTCGTGAATATTTCTATCCAGCCACTCTTTAATTTCTTTCTTTGTCGGATTCTAGTGACACGACATCAGACATCCCTTATGCAGATCCCATTCCCGGCAACAAAACCATTTGTTGGCTTGTCGGGGCCTGACCCAGGTTCAGAGGTGATTTAGCCAAACAAATTCCAGTACTACTGACCCTTTCGGCAACAGTCCACAGAGCGTGGACTGAGGTCTCACTTGAAGTAGTATGGGAGGGTGCTAGAACTAGGTTTCTGCACCGTGGAGATGTCTGATGAGTTCAAGTGGTCCGCGGTTCGACCCTGCGCACACGTTGCTACGTGCATTTACCCATACCTCACCACCTGAGATGCTACCTTCACGCAGCCCTACTCGAGGGCTGAACGCTGTTATTACCCAAGCCTTTACTAGTATTCCGCTGTTAGTTGATTAATGTAGCTTACTTACATGTGTAAAGTATACTTAGCAATATAAATCATTCATACAGGTGCGCAGAGTAAATAAACAGTACATTTGCAATTTATAATGAACATGTAATAAACCAAGAACAGATACACAGAATTAAGATAAAACTTCTCTTTATTATTTTCTTCCTCAGTTACATACTCGACTCCACCCTACGCACTCAACTATAGGGGTCTGTGCACTCAGCTGCAGAATACTAGGCCTCTGCACACTCAGTTGCAGAGCCTTCTCCTACTCTACGACCCAAGACACACTTAAACACTTAGACTCTTTCTTTTTCCTCCTACTTCGCTATCCTTTCTTAGTTGGTTCTCTTTTACACTTAGAGCCTCACTCTATTTATACAATCCCATGGTCTGCGGACCATGGGTAGGTAGACATTACATTACAAGACTAGGGCAGACAACCCTGTGACTATCATACATTTTGCGCTCCGTGCCCGCAATTCATGGAGTCTTTACAACAATATTGGGTCAAAACTTGGGCTTTGAGCCCCAAAACATGCCTTGGGGGGATTCCATGCCCAACAACTGACTAGTCGCATTTCTGGTTACCTCTTAATGAGAAACTAAACACAATTAAAGTTGAATGTGAGAGGAATATGAAACATTCTACAAACAATTTGAATGAACTTAACAAGCCTATCATATTCAACTATTCCATTCTTGTAACTATTCATTTGACTCATATTTTGACAATTTTCTAATATTTCACCACTTGTAGCTTTAGGTTTAAAATACAAAATTTCCATTGTACATAAACAAAATCTTTAGACTTTTATTATCCTAATTTATTTTTCTAGATAATAATACAAACAATTATTTGTGGTTATTATTTTTGGAAGGATCTGTTGTTGCTGGGACAACAACCCTCTAAAATATTTTCCTAATTCAAATTTGGAGCCTACATAAACCATCATTTCAAGCCCCTTAGTGTCAACATGTTTGTTTTATTTGCTATTTTTGTGTTTTATGCTGGTGTATCATCCTCCCAACTTAATGTTTCTTAAGCATCACCACCTAACCTTAAAAGGGCTTATGTTATCTATTCCATGGTTAGGTGAACTCATGACTTAGACTGACTTAGAAACTTGCCTTTACACCATGCATACACTTGAAAAAGCACACAAAAGCAACAAAAATCAAACAAAATCAAGAAACGTGATCTTTAAGGCAAAACCACACTCAAAGTTAATGAAGACATGCACTTGAGTTGTGCCTTCGGGCTGAAGAAGTGCACCCTCCTTGGGCACACTCCTTCATGTTGAGCAAGTGTACCCTCATTGAACACAATCCTTCACACTAAAGAGATGCACACTTTCTGGATGCATGCATGTGCCTCTATGTTGTATGTGGGAACACTCCTAGAAAATAGGAGCCCAATTAACTTCCCTTACCTAACCCTTTATATTAGTGTTAAATTTCTCAGAAGGAGTACCAAAAACACTTCACTTAAGTCACTAGGTGACACATGAACCTAGCAACAATTTGTGGCTTCTTACACTTCAGATATGTAATAAAACTTGGAAAACCCTACAACAAAACAACATATACAATCCAAAACAACAAACCACACTAAATATATCCAATGCAATAACCCAAATGGAAATACCTTTAAAATGAATAAATCTTTTATTGATAACCTAGTGAAGGATATCTACAAAAGGGTTTGCAAATCCACCTCTGTAGGATGGGTCCTTTCATGTCCTTGATGCTTCAGTAATTAATTCTCTCTCAATGTGTGAAAACCCAAAACAATGTGGAGAACTCAAATGGGAGCTCAAGTGAAAAGAGATGATAATGGTGACAATGATAATGATCATGGTGAAGAATGAATGGAAAACCCTCCTATTTATAACAAAGTATTGAGTTAATTTAAAAAATGGAGAATAATACAATAATATTGACCAAATCAAGAGCTAACTGTTAGGAATACTTTATTATTTTGGAGAGGGAAAATATATTCAAAATTTTCAAGTATCTTTATTTATAAATAATTAAGAAATAAAATGATTTATTAATTATTTCGCGAGGATTAAGAATGGTGTGAAATTGAAATGACTATTAAATAATGATTTAATAATTATTCCAATAATAGAATCAAGGAATACTAAATAAATAGTGATTTATTTAATTATTCCCAGGGGATTAGTCAAATGTGACAAGGAATAGTTATGAAACAATGATTTAATAATTATTCCTAGAGAAAATTAAATAAATAGTGATCTATTCAATTATTCTCATGGGGTTTTATAGTTTTAATAAGAAAATAATTTAATAAAAATGGTTTACTAAATTATTTCCCATGGTGAAATTGATTTTAATATGGTAAAATTAATCCTACATGGCGTATTTCGATCCACCTAGTTAGAAATGGCTAGGTGATCATTTTTTGGTGATAACAGATTGCCCTCAACATATGAGTGTTAGGAGAAAATCGTATGACCAAAATATGTTGTAGGTTACACTTCCACAAGACACCGTAGGGAGAGAGAGAGAGAGAGAGAGAGAGAGAGAGAGAGAGAGAGAGAGAGAGAGAGAGATATCTGAAGCAATGCAAAGATAAACAAAAATGGAAGAGGCGAGACGTACTAAACTGATAGAAGTCTCCTTTTATGTGGTAGTACATGATCTCAAATGAGGCAGGAGAGGCATACTCATATCCGCTGAGATAACTATGTACAAATAATAATGGTGAGCCCAAAAATGTGGCATTGAGCTACAAAGTACATGATACATGATATGCTGACATCAATGGGCCAGAAAATAATACAAAGGATCCCATATACATTATGCGTCTAGAAAGACATGGGCCAGGACTGAATACAATAACATATGAGTGTATGAGACATAATGCCCCTCAAGCTGACATGCTGAGGGGGGATCACAACCAAAGAAGCCCTGCTAAAGAGGAAAGGGCTCTAAAGATCTAAATTAATCATATGATGGAGACATGCATGTTGTGGGAATTGTAATCGACTGAAACCAAACCCATCTCATTTGTGAAACTGCATCTGAGGCTAGATCAAAATCTGTGGACATTTGGGCATGTGGGGAGATACCTGAAGGGACACCCTCTCATGAGGTCTGGAACATCTCACACACACCCAGGAATCATTGGGACAATCGTCTGGATCACTGAACCATTAAGTGTATGATTCTCAATCATGCGATAAGGAGTTGGCATTGAGAACATGAGAAAAAACCAAGTCAAAGGGAAATGATGATTCCCTTTTCTTGATCTGAGGCACTGAAAAAGGATGAAAGCTGGAACCAAGGTACACCACCCTCTAGACCACTCTTTTGAAATAAATGTGTTGAATTCAACATAAGAGGGCCTGCCAAAGTTAAGGAAATAAGGAATCCTTAACAAAGGTATGAGATATCATAGTAGAGTGACCGATGGATTGACACTAGGGATGTTTATGGAAAGAAACAAGATGAGTGTTGCACTGATGACTTCCCTTGTCAGGGCATGATATGTATGGTTGACCTAGCAGTGACTGACTCGATTCTGGAGGGGATGGTCAATGACTCAAACGGGTTTCGACAAAGATGGAGCAGTAGACCTGGAGGTAAAATATGAATATAATGGGATGGATGCGACAAAATGATGTATGTAAAACTATAAATCAACTCAAGGGGTCTCAGAACAGACTCCATAAATACCAGGGTGACTCATCTCGGATGCTATGAACAAGGGTGACTTGATGATGTTGCCACATGGGGGAGGCCTGGAGGGGACAATAAAAACATGAGTGAATGGTGGTCACTCATGATGAAAATCGACATGTGAGACAACTAGTGAAAAGGTAAAGTGGTACTAGAGTACGGGTGGCTCAATTGAAGAAATTCAATTTTAATAGGTGGCAAAGTGAGACCTCATGGAAAAATGGCATTGTGGTGAAGTGCCAAATTACTGAAAACAAAGGGAGACACATTATAGAACTCGGTGAGAGATTTCTAATGGTTCTAAAAATTTGTCAAACCAAGCTATGGTGGGATTGGAGGAAGAGAGACCACATGATGAAGAGGAGATACCTAAGGTATCTTCATGAGAGATAAGGTTCACATACACATCATCAAGGTTGGAAGACATATGACTAGTATATGGGATATCTATCGATGTTGAGACCAAATTCTTCGTCGAAGAAGGTTCAACAGAAACAAAATAGGAGACATCAAGGTGTTATAGACATTTTTGTGCCTCGCAGCATGGAGCATGAAATGTCAATAATTACAGGGATCCAAAGTCCCTAAACATGTTGTTCTTACCCCTAGAAGAACAAGGTCAGCAAGCCACAGCACTTCCTATCAGTTCTCCACCTGAAAACACTCAAAAACAGGCTATTTTTGGATCATGTCAGCTGCTCCACTGAGCATCTGCGCTGAATGTCAACTGCTCCTCCTTGTACCTGCGCTGAAAGTCAAAACCAATGAAGGCTACCTGCGCTGGGCGAGATTGGCCAAGTGGCACAGTCATTCTGCAAGGTGTCAACTGCCCAGGAAGCTTCCAAACTGACACTTGGTTCAAGGAATTCGCCCTATGATGAGTAAGAGGTACTTGATCTCCATGTGGAAGCAAGGATCTCCAAGTGGACTCAAGAACTGAAGTTTAACTGAAGAGGGAGAGGACACAAGGCAGCTTTAGGTCAGTCTCAAGCTGACTCATCCTTTCTCCAAATCTCCTATATATAGAGCTCTCTCATGAGGTCTAGGGAGGCTGGAATTTTGTGCAAAGCAAGGAAGTGCTGTTGGTTCACAGTTAGAGCTATTGGGTGATTGCTTTTATAGAGGAGAAGAGGAGATTTCTTGCTGCTGGGGAGGTGCTGCTGGATTGGAGCCATTTATGGTTGTAACCTTCTCAGAACCTTTTTCTTCTATCAATAAAGCTTTGATGTTCTCCTATATACTTGTATTGCAATGATGTATTGTTTTTATCTGTATATTTGATTCATTCTAATCCATGCATCAGTTATGAGTACATGTTTCTTGTAGTTTCCCTCTCTTGTTTTTGCAGGATCTTTGTGTAGCTGGGCCGACAAAGGGAGCAAGGAGCTGGGAACAAGAGGCAAAGAGAGAAGACAGGATCGACAAAAGCGAAAGACATCGGTTGGTCAATCTTTTCTTCCTTCTCTGTACTTTCATAAAGGAAAAATATCAAAGCTTTACTTTCAGTTGTTGCTAAGGAACTATCACCCTTAGAGTAGGGATAGGGTCCTTCCGAGTCGGATACTTTTCCCCACAACAAACTGGCGACTCCGCTGGGGAGCTAGTCTCTTGTTGGTTTATTGTGTTTCTTGCTATTCATCTCATAAACAAGGAGAGCACCAAATCGAACTGCAATTGAGTCCTTCAATTGCAAAGTAGAGGGCAGCTGCTCTGGCTCAGTTTCTGAGCAAGTTTATGATTTGAAGAGCTGATCCACAAGGACTCTTGTGCTCTTTGTGATAGCTTTTCATCCTCTTGATCATCCCTTAGCTTGTACTTGACCTATAGCTTTTTATTTCAGCAAAAACAGTGAATTTTTGAGCTTTTTATGACCCGGAAACCCTTGTAAACGCAACTCTCGTGTCTCAGTGCAGGCTCTCCAAAGGAAGTCTGCATTTCAGCGCAGGTACTCCCTTCGGGAACTGCACTGAGAGTCAGTTTGACAGACCAGAGCCTGCGTTGAACCAGTTAGGCTATGTCTTCCTGAGGTTTCCCACTGAGTCTTGGCCCTGTTTTCACTGTTATTTTGCTGTTGATTGCTTGTCATTTGTACTTGCTGTAAACCAACTTTCCTTGACATTATTCCGCCTCAGTTGTGTGATGAAACTGTGATTGTTCTTTCAGTATTTCTTGTTTCAGTTACAGTTTCCCATTGTGAAAAGCAAACCAGTATAGCTGTGGCCTCTTAGATCCTGAACTGTAAAAGTGTCTTTGTGATCTTAAGAGCTAGTTTTATTACTGTTCATGGCTGTTTGAGTTTGTTTGTTTTTCATTTTGTGGTTTGAATCTATACATTTCCAGTGTCTAAACAAGTCGATCTTAAGGTGTCTTTTGATTTTGGACAAGCTTGTTTACTTTCGCTTGAAATTAGATTCAAAGTTATACAACAGTTTCCTTTTTGTCTTACATCAACATTAAGGATAAAGAAAAGAAATATCTGCATTGTGCATGTGCATTATTGACAGTTTGCATGTTGATTTAGGAAAAAGTGCATTTAGTGTGTGTTCTATGATCTGGGTGAAAAGCTGATGTCTTTCTTTTCCCTCAGTAGATTAAGGTTTTCAAAGTTGAAAGATTGAAAAGTTTTGCTTCTCATCTTAGATTGCATTTAGGAAGTTGTATATATACATCTCGTGGTGATCCTTAAAGGCAAACTGCTAAGCAAGATCAACATTAAAATGAATTGAATTTACATAACAACGCATTGAAACATAATGCAAACACATAGAGGTCTAAGCTAGAGACGTGTTCCGGCGTCGTTAAACGTGATATCTTAGCGTTGAGTGGTTGGGTGATTCCTCCACGGTGAAGCGATAAGTATCAATACGGACTTGTGCTCCCGCGTACCATCGAGTATATTGGGAGACCCCTATAGGAATAAAGCCTTTATCCTTAGGAAGCCGTGTCGGCCGCCCTACTGATCGCGATGCAGTGAACACAGCATTCACGAAGATCGACCACCCGTACCGTAAAACGTATTCTGTGGTTTCGCGAAAGGTTTGGCACACCCTCTGCCTAGATCTCCAGAGCAGTTTCTTTTGGCCTTTTTCAAACTCTATAACTGAAAAAGTCCAACCGAGCATTTGTCACTTCGGGCTCGTTAATACATCGAAGGCGACTAGAGTCATCTTTAGCTTTTTCTCGACTCTTAAAACATGAAAAAGCAAAGTTGTGTCTAATAAAGCGTCGTTATAAAATTCATTTTAAACGGAACATAATCACCTCTTATTCCCGCGTTGATCTGTAAGTTGAGAACATGGAACGCCCCGACCAAGGAAGTCCACAAGATGGAAGTCCTAGTCCTTTCTCCTCTTGGGGAGAAGTTGGTGCGCCCCATATGGCCACATTGTCGCTTCCAGGACTGACAATAGGCCTGCCAGTTTGGCTGTTCTCAACCAATGTAGTTCAGGCCACCATGGTTCCTGATCAATCGAGTCAACAGTTAGATCAGTCTAGAGCTTCCCACCAGCCTTCTACTTCCAAAAGTTCTTCCTCCGATCCTTCGTCTTCGCAAGGTAGAGCCGGCAAAATTCAGCCTCCCAAAGAGAAGAAGGAAAAGAAGAAGAAAGAAAAGAAGAAGAAGGAGCCTAAGGCGACTGGGGGCAAGCAAAATACATCTGACAAAAACCCACCCACTGCACAGACCGGGCCTAAATCGCCATGTGTCATATGTAGAGGAGACCATCTCCACAGAGATTGTCCCTGTATTCCCCGGATACTAAGGGACTGGTCCCCTCATCTGCACAATTCGGGGGCATCAACCTCTGACAATCAGGTTGATTGCTTTCCGTCAACCAGCGAAAGTGAAAGATCAAGACAAAAAGGGGGAGTAAGATTCCCCTGTAAGTTGTGTGAAGGCAGTCATGCCATCCACCGTTGTCCCTTCTTAGACGAAGCGAAGAGAGTTTTGGAAGATCGTCCGGTTTCACTGGTAAAACTTCCTCCTGGATACAAAAAACTCATGCCAAGTCCTTCGTTGGTTGAAAATACAGCTGGCCCGCTCAAGTGGTCGGCTGAAGCGTCAGTCACTGAAAATGAACCTACTGAATCCAGACCGGACGAAAGTCCAAAAGTCGATACAGCAGTTGACCCGGTTCTACCTTCAGAAGTTTCATCTTCAAATGACACCGTCGCCGAAGAGTCATCTTCATGCGACACCCTCACTGAAGAGAATAAGGATGACACCATCCAGGTTCTTTTCATCAGCACCGACTCTGATGAGCGTCAAGGCAATGCGCCCATTCCTTTATCGCAGGAAGGAACATCATCAGGGTCATACCCGGCCGTATATTCGGTCCCACCACCAAGCAACCTAGTTGTATCCTTTGATTGGAATCAACTAGGCAGACCCCGGTTACCAGCCAGTATACCATTCATAATCATTGTCCAGATCTATAGAATGATTATGGCTGGTACTATCATTGATGAAGGGGCGTCTGTGAGTATCCTTTCCTCTGTTGCTTGGAAAGCACTGGGTTCCCCGGTGCTTTTACCTGAGTTAAGAAATCTCTCAGGTTTTGATAAAGGAACCAGTCGACCATTAGGAATCCTCCCCAATGTGCCTGTTACATTGAAAGGGAAGACCGTTAATTTGAACGTGATGGTCGTCCAAGGACCCTTGGATTATAACCTACTCCTTGGACGTGACTATATTTATTGCATGGGAGCGATAGTCTCCTCACTCTTTAGAGTAATGTGTTTTCCACACGAAGGAGGGTGGTCAAGCTCGTAGACCAACTTTCATTTCAGGGATCTCGCATCGCAAATAGTCAAATACCAATCCTAAATGGTCTGTTCACTCAAGATATGCCTCCACCCCCAGTCCTCCTTCCCGATGAGTGCGAGTGATTCGGAAAGAAAGACTGGAACCCAGGGGGCATGCACCCTGGTCTGCTTCGGGCAGAAGAAACCCTGGGTATAAGGTAGAATTTCCGCAGAAGAATATGACTAGTCCGTACCCCGTCCGTGGATGGAAGAGGGGTTGTTCTGGAATAGTATTCTTTTGTTAAAGTTATGTGTTTGGCAAAAGAGTCATGCACCTTTGTCTAAAGAGGTGGGCAATGCCCAAGTAGGAATTCCCTTATTGCGACAAGCAGTAACCATCTTTGGGGAAAAGCAAGCCTCACCCATTAAAACAAATGTTTTGAAGGATAAGTAGGGGCAGCCTCCAAAGAAAGAGATTCTATTGTTGTGACATAGGGTAACCATCTTTGAGTAACCTAATGATAGACATCGCCGAAGAAAGAGATTGATTTGCGGCAGCAAATAGAACCCTCTTCAGATAATAAGAAAGAGGCAAGCCTCCCTCAATAATACCAATGTTTTGTCTTTGAGTAGTGTTCTTCTCTTGTCACGAATAGCTGTTCGTTAAAAGTTGGGTCGACGGGAAGACAAGTACCGCGTAAGACCCCTTAAAATAACGAGAAGACTAGTATCGTTAACATTAGATTGGCAAGATGACAAGTAGCTGTGAACACCCAAAGAAAAGCAGAGGTGGGGGAGAGGAGGGGCAGCCTCGAAATCCTACCCTATACCTGGGGGCATGCAAACCTTTTGGAGTGCAAGCTAGGGGCGGTTATTTATCTGGTTTTAAGATTAACCGTTTTCGGAACTTACATAAAGGAAGGATGAGTTGGAGCATAGCTGTGGTAAGGCGCAAGCTCTATAAAAAATGGATCCTTAGAGGAGGCATTCTTATCTTATGACTGGTATATCGAGCAGTTTTAGCACATGGTTCATGCTCGTTAAAAAATAAACGCAAGATCCGAGCAGTTTTAACGCGGTCTTCATGCTCGTTAAAAAATAAATAAAAGCAGTGAGCAATGTTCCCTCCAGAGTTTAAGCTCATTTTTATCTAAAAAAAGAACCTATTCCGGTAAACAACCTTCTGAGATCGTAAATTCATCAGCCATAAAAGCCTTGGTCGTGTTTGTGCACCGTCACCTCCACCGTCATTTGGCCGATCATTCACTTCCATTTGTGTGTTTACCCATTTTGAGGAACATCTGCGAAGAGTGATTTCACCTAGCCATCCTTGTGACACTGCCGTGATTGGAAAATTCCAATTTTGTACCTGGAATCAGTTGCTATCCCTGTTTATCACTCGTTCCTCAAAAGACGAGTCATCTTTGAGCTCTTTTCTGACTCGTAAAATATGAAAAGTTTGCCGAGTTCTAGCCTTCCAGCTCGTTAAAGGGACCGGAAGAGCTATCCCTCTTTTAGACTTTAATCTTTTTGGACCTGAGGGATTATTACACAAAAAGATCGAGCGCTTGTCTTGTTCGGCTTGTTAAAAGTACCGAACACCCATCCCTTCTGTATTGTTTTATACTTTTTCGGGCTTAAGGGATTAGATGACGAAAAAGGAATTATGGAGTTAACTTTCTGTACCTTTTCAGACTCTCTAAAAATGAAAAGGACCGAGTTTTCCTTGTCGTTAGACTCGTTAAAATGATTAAATAGCGACAAACTTGTCTTTAGACAAGAACGAGTTTCCCTATCGCTAAGCTCGTTAAATCATAGCGATGGGCTTGCCCGAAGGGCAGGTTATAGAACAAGCATATGTTATCCTCCTCAAGCTTGACAAAAATAAAGAGGTACTGGTCAGAAATGACTGGGGAAAAATTGGGAGAACATCAAAGCTTAATGGTAGCAAGTCGCTCTTGAACATGACACTTTTCTTCCGTACCACATCGGGTTGGGTTGTTTCATTCACCGGTCTCATCACCATGGTCTTCGCCAAACCATCCACATTTTGGGGTAATGCTACCGATCCATCGCATCAGTGTCGTTATATGTTCAAGAGAGGTCATTCTGAAAGTGTCAACCGTGTCCCATCCACTGCCATACATTATCCTTCATCCATTCATGATCGCCACCCTGAATCGTATGTCACAATTTGTTTTCACCTCCACTAAAATCATTAGCTCCGTTCCGTGTCATTGATGTGGGATTCATTAAGGCCCTCCTTTGACGGATCGCTTCTTGTCGACTTCAGCTCATTATCCAAGAAGTTGATCTAGGAACAACCTCATCAGTACTTTGAAGCTTGCATGCCTCAATGGCAAGTTTCTCACTTCCGGCGACAGGTATACATCAATGACCTTCGACCAGAAGATTTTGCGTGGCGTTCGACGCCAAGTCCTTTATTCACGCCACGTGAATTGTACTGCAGTACCTTGAGGGTCATTATCATTATCGGTGATTCCTCTCGCGCTTGTTAACGGTTTTCATCATTGACCGGTAATCAAGCGATGTCTTTCCATGTTCGACTTTAGCGAAATTCTCACATGGATCGACTTGTACTTAGAGTGAAGATCGAACGAGTTTGAAGACCCCGGATCTAGTTTCATCCATCCGGGCTGTGATACATATTCAGGAAATATAAAAGCATTTGTCATGTACATCATTGCAGCAGATGATCATCCTACTCAAAGGATGATAATTTCAGCAGAGAATTATCAGTCTACCATCAGACGATCGTCTGTTCTATGTACCAAAATGTATTTATAAAGCTGAGCATGGGAATGCCCGCCTCAGCTAGATCATGAAAACAGAATGAAAAATAATGTATTGTATTGTATCTTATTACAGGGCACCTCTCAGCACTTGAATGAACTTCGGATCCTCTAGATAAAGTATTTCACCTGATAAACGACCTCACACTTTAGGGGGCAACTGTTATAGAAATTTTTGTGCCTCGCAGCATGGAGCATGAAATGTCAATAATTACAGGGATCCAAAGTCCCTAAACATGTTGTTCTTACCCCTAGAAGAACAAGGTCAGCAAGCCACAGCACTTCCTATCAGTTCTCCACCTGAAAACACTCAAAAACAGGCTATTTTTGGATCATGTCAGCTGCTCCACTGAGCATCTGCGCTGAATGTCAACTGCTCCTCCTTGTACCTGCGCTGAAAGTCAAAACTAATGAAGGCTACCTGCGCTGGGCGAGATTGGCCAAGTGGCACAGTCATTCTGCAAGGTGTCAACTGCCCAGGAAGCTTCCAAACTGACACTTGGTTCAAGGAATTCGCCCTATGATGAGTAAGAGGTACTTGATCTCCATGTGGAAGCAAGGATCTCCAAGTGGACTCAAGAACTGAAGTTTAACTGAAGAGGGAGAGGACACAAGGCAGCTTTAGGTCAGTCTCAAGCTGACTCATCCTTTCTCCAAATCTCCTATATATAGAGCTCTCTCATGAGGTCTAGGGAGGCTGGAATTTTGTGCAAAGCAAGGAAGTGCTGTTGGTTTACAGTTAGAGCTATTGGGTGATTGCTTTTATAGAGGAGAAGAGGAGATTTCTTGCTGCTGGGGAGGTGCTGCTGGATTGGAGCCATTTATGGTTGTAACCTTCTCAGAACCTTTTTCTTCTATCAATAAAGCTTTGATGTTCTCCTATATACTTGTATTGCAATGATGTATTGTTTTTATCTGTATATTTGATTCATTCTAATCCATGCATCAGTTATGAGTACATGTTTCTTGTAGTTTCCCTCTCTTGTTTTTGCAGGATCTTTGTGTAGCTGGGCCGGCAAAGGGAGCAAGGAGCTGGGAACAAGAGGCAAAGAGAGAAGACAGGATCGACAAAAGCGAAAGACATCGGTTGGTCAATCTTTTCTTCCTTCTCTGTACTTTCATAAAGGAAAAATATCAAAGCTTTACTTTCAGTAAGTATCTGACTCGGAATGACCCTATCCCTACTCTAAGGGTGATAGTTCCTTAGCAACACAAGGGAGTCACAATACATTGATCTCATGGATGATGATAGGTAGAGAATAGTAGTGGTATTGTTGTCACCCACTACTTTTTCAGTCACTAGATGCCTCAAGAGTCAAATAACAGTGATGTTTTATTCCAAATTCTGAGCCATAGAAGCTATCAGAGCTTGACGGTACCCTATCCATTGCGTAGTGCTCAGAATAATATTTTTGGTGGTATATAAAAGTCCAAAAAAGGGTTCCTGGATCAAACATTAGACCCTATTGAAGAATTCCTTTGAAAGACTCAAAAAACAAGGAAAATGGCGAAGTATGGAGAAAAATCACAACTAGGACCTAGGAGGCTCATCGCATATCGCATATCGGCATTCAAACAGGTATAGAGGACTGAGGTAGCGTGAAATAGTGATCCGCCGATCACCAATATCGCATATCGGCAGTCGGTGAGTCAGGGCACAACGTATTGGCGATAGGCTATCGATAGGGTTCGAGGGCACAAGCTTAAGGATTATTCGTGGTTCACAAGTTTTTGCAAGGGGCCGATCTGCGATATAATGATGTATCGCTGGGGGATGGAAAAAACACTTTAATGCATGAAATGTCTACAAAACCAAGGCGGATCGCCCCCTTTCTCTCTGCTCCACGTGGCAGTACGACAGTATGGCAGCATGGGCATTTGGTGATCGGCGGATTGGTGGTGTTCTGAACTCCAAAGACCATGTGGGGATCAATTTGTGATAAAGTGTTGTATCATCAGGGAAGGCCAAAATTCATTAACAAAGGAATGGCTTGCAAAACAGGGCTGGGATGACCTTTTTCTCTCTCCTCCAAGTGGCCATGTGGTGGCATGCAATCGGTCTTCAGAGCTGATAGGGTAGTTGATGTCAACAACGACGTGGTAGTACGGTTGATGACGTGGTAGAGGACATGTGTCACCTAGTTTCAATGCTTTCAGGGGTGACATGGGGCCATTTTCTGGGTGCCACATGTTACCACTCATAGGGTGACACATGGCAGTGATGACGTCACCTCGTGGACCGAAGATCACAACCGTTAAAGGGAAAAACTCAAGATATTGGTGCAGTGTGATTGTGATATGTGGTAATTCCCTTCTGGATGTGATACAGTATTAGGGCAGGGTCTATAAGGACCTTGCGTTCGGATTGTCGGCCCACTCCAAAGAAAAGGGTAAGGGGCCTTCTCCTCCAGCATGTGATTGCAATATGCGGGAACTCTATCTAGATGCGACAAAGGATTAAGGCATGGTTTATAGGGAACTTGCGTTAAGACTATCGACCCACACCAAGGAAAAATGGTAGAGTCGGGTAAAATAGTGTTGAATCGCCGATAGGCAGAAGAAATCGATAACAAAGTAAAATGCCTCCAAAAATGAGTCTGAGGGCCTTAGCTCCTGAGAGCTTAGCCCCTGGTCCCAGCTCTAGATCATATGAGGAAAAGAACATGAAGGGATACGATAAGGGGGGCTAAAGGAAGCAAGTAAAAGCAAGCACTTATGGGTGACCCAACCCCCATTTCACAGAACAAGGTACCCTCATAGGAAAAGCATAAGTGATTGGAGCCGACTGATTAGAACGAAAGGCCATATCGCAAGCCAACCGAAATCTATAACAGTGGCTATGACTGGGATGGGCACAAAAGAAATTAATGTTCTCTTTGACTGATATTCATTCTTTTTGTCCTGTAACATGCCTCCCTTCAATGAGGCATTTAATTTCTGTAATATATTTTTGGGCCATAGAGCCATTCACGACTGATACAACTAGTTGACCTAACAGCTGATCCAGACCATAGATATTTTTTTTTGTAATGAAGCTCCTTGCTCCCCTCTGATAAATAGGGGAAAGAAAGACTTAATTGAGGTTCAGAAATTCTAGAGAAAAGACTGCATGTTATAATTTCAGACTGTATTTCCTTTGCAATATAGATCTTTTCAGAATATTAAGGAAACAATGGTTATTCCCTCTTCAAAGGATTACAATATGTGTTCCCCTTTGTCTAACTCATTTTATGTTCATGCTTCTTCCTCGAATTCATGTAGTTATTATTGCTAGATGTGTTTCAAGCTCCCTCACAGATTCATTAGTATCTATATGCTAATGCAAATGCCTATAGATGTTTCACATATTCATTTGTCTGAAAATTGTTTATGTATATGCATGTGAGGACTATTGAGATTAGATCTTTAAATATGTAGCACATGAATCATAGCTTTCAATTCTCCCTTCATTCATTATTTCTACTTGTAACCCAAATAAGCATAGAAATCCTTATTGCCCCAAGATATGTGTGTTAAATATATAAGTCTTGAAGCCTTATACTCTATGTTATGGGTTACTCTTCTCTCTTATCCTCTCTCACCCACTTTGCAAAATATTATTAAGTTGTAAGACCTTGAAGCTCTTGGCCTCCACTATTTTTATGCTTATTTTTGAGATCTAATTTAGTGAAGAAGTATCAGAAATCTATGTTTCATTTATTTTGATTAATGAACCAACCTATTTCCTATGTACATACGTATAGATAGATTATAAGTGTTGTGTCCAGTTTCTTGTAAATCATTTGATACACACCATTTTATATGTGCCCAGGCACTGGTCTTGATGCAATCCAAGGTTATCTCTGGGAGATACAACATCTTTTTGCGCCATTCCCAGGGAGTTTATTGAAGGATTCTTTTCCTTGGGATACAACAATCTGAAACACTCTTTGAATAGATGATCAAATTCTGTTATGATTACATCCATGTCACCTTGGTGACTCCACACCCCTCTCATTATCATTCATAACCCTGGATTTTAAGAGGCCTCATAGTTTCCCAGATACATCTCAGCAGAAAGCCCCATTTGTATCGAACCTTGAAAAATTGATTTTTAAGAAAGTCTGGAAAGAGAAAACTCCCCCAGGCTGTGCTACGGTCTCATCAGCCTTCAAAATTCTCTCTTCTAGTTCTTAGCCTGCTGCTGCTCAGTATTCAGGACTTACTCCTAAGGCCTTGACATACCCTCCTTCCCCTACAACCCTTGTGGTCTTAACTCGAGTCTCTCAAGAAAATTTTAATCTCCCTCCACTAGTCCAGATGGCTCTCCCAGGATTTTTGCTCAATAAACATGCACCTCTTGACCTTCCTCAACCTCTGAGTGCAATGCCCCAAGACTACCTAAACAATCTACCTAGGTTCAATGGGGAATATGATAACACAACACAAAGTCACATTGAAACCTTCAGTGCTTTTGCCGAGAACATAAATGTGGAACAATTGGATGTGGTTATGAGACTGTTTGTACAATCCCTCGATGGAGAGGCTAGAAAATGGTTCAAATCCCTACCTGATGCCTCCATCACAACATGGGAGCAACTTGAAAAATCTTTCACCCAGAAATGGGGAGAAAAGAGGAACCATGAGTACCTCCTTATTGAGTTCAATGCAATAAGGAAAAAGCCGAAGGAGGATACTACAAAATTTATCAAAAGATTCAATAAGTAGTTCAATAACCTACCAGTTGACATAAAGCCTCCCCCAACTACATCTCAAGTGGTTTTATTGGGAGCCTTTGACTTTGATGTTGGTTTTACCCTGAGAGAAAGGAAATCTACCACTCTAGACCAACTTCATATCAATGCTCTCGAAGTGGAAGCAAATATGGCCTTGTCAGGGAAGTTAAGGGCAAAGGAGGAACCTGCTAAACCCAAAAGAGAAAAAGAAGAAGCATCCTCCTTTGGTCGGGTTGGGGAATCATCAGACTCAAAGTGGGATGATATAGACAAAATCATCAAGGGTTTATCACAAAAGGGTGGGAAGCTCAAAATCGAGAACAAGAACCTCTTTAGGAAGAATGCTCAAGTCAACAACCGGGGCTATAACCAATAATATAGAAGGCATCCACTGCAACTACTTTTAAGAGAAAGAAAGGAGAAAATAGATCAGATTCCTCATCCCTTATACTTGGAAGATATTCCCGACGAACAATCATCTGATACCCAGGAGATGCAGGGCAATATATATGCTAGTTTTGCTAAATAGGAACATGAAAATATAGCCCACCAGGAGGCCAATCATCACAGGGAAGTAGCAATAGAGGAAGAAGATATGGATTATTATTGCAGAAAATTTGCATATTTCAT
The DNA here is from genome assembly GCA_031772625.1 of Pinus tabuliformis. Lineage (NCBI taxonomy): Eukaryota > Viridiplantae > Streptophyta > Pinopsida > Pinales > Pinaceae > Pinus > Pinus tabuliformis. The sequence goes on along the minus strand of CM062816.1, from coordinate 184,396,933 downwards.
GTGAACACAACTACAATGCAAGTATAATCTAAGATCTTCAAAGAAGATGATGAGAGAACCAAAACAACAAGGGGAAGCTACTCCCCAAGTGGTTCCTCTAGCCCTAGATAAAGGGAAGGGTAAGCTACATCCTGACCCACCCAAGACAGGAGTCACTGCAAATAAAGAGAGAAATGGTCCTAAGGGACACACAGAAAAAGAGGCACCTACTATGCTGACAACTACAAGTAGGAAGGGAGAAGGAACAGATCATGGAGATGCAGAAAAGGCCCAACCTACGTTCAATCTCTAGAAGGAGTCAGAAAAGGTAAAAATTATTTTTCCTCTAACTGAGCTTTTAAGGCAACCTCATTACAAAGCTAAAGTCTCCAAATTCATGAACCCAACTAGCTCAACACCATCCTGTGATAGTTTGAACCTCCAGGAGGAGAGGCCAATGGTTGTTTTTGGGTCGCATCTGGAAGAGTTGGATCCCTCTACTGCATCGTTTTATGTGAGTCTAGTGATCCATGACCTCTTGATTCATAACTGCATGTTGGATTCAGGAGCTTCACACAACCTCATGCCATTATCAGTAATGGAACAACTGGATTTGAAGATCACCAGACCATACAAAGACTTGTAATAATTTGAATCCAAGAGAGTCAAGTGCTTAGGCATGATAAAGGATCTGGTGGTAAACTTGGCTCAGATCTGAGTGAAGAGTGTGGTCATGGATATAGTGGTGGAAAACATACCTCCTCGCTTTAGAATGCTCTTATCCAGATCTTTGGGTTCCAAGGTGGGTGGCTCTATCAAGCTAGATCTTACTTATGCAACCATTCCCACTTTTGTAGGTGAGAAAAGAAGGTTTTACAAATAATCTTAGTTTGTGAAAACCATGACCCTAGCTAAAGGCTCAGAGAACTCCCTAGTGCATGGGAAATACAGTGACATCTCCTACTTATTCTTAGAATAATATGAGAACCTTTTAGAAGAAGCATTAGTACACTTGACAAAGCAATTGAAATACCATCTTGTAAATGAAAAAGAGATATGGAAGTTATACTTTGATGGAGTAAACTCCAAATATGGGAACAGAGTTGGGACATTGTTGGTATCTCCGGAAGGCAGCATGATACCCCTCTCTTTTAAGCTCGAATTTGAGGCAACCAACAATGTAGCAAAGTACGAAGCACTGCTCTTGGGGTTACAAATGGTGAGAAATATGAACATTGAATGCCTATTAGTCTATGGAGATTCTAAGCTGGTCGTGAAGCAGATCCGAGACCAATGCCAGCCAAACACCCTAGGCTGAGGACTTACCAAAATGAAGTGTGGGAATTAATCAAAAAGTTCTTCCTAGCATTTAACATCTATTTTCTTCCCAAGGAAGAAAATAGGATGGATGACTCTCTTGTGGTATCTGCAAGCACTTTCAGGCCCCCATAGAATCCAGTCCTCAGATATGAGATAGAAGTCAGACACATGCCTTCAATACTTGATACTGTCAAACACTGACAGGTATTCGAAGATGGCAAGCAATTAAAAAGATTCATAGAATTCGTTGGGGAGTTTGCCCACTCCACCATTGATCAAGAAGAATAAGAAGCAGAAAAAGAAGCCACTCCATGGAAAGACACTGTGGCTGGGAAAAAACTTTTGCAACTAAAAGGGAACATTATCCCTCATGGACTTGTTCCACTAGAAAGACCTTTCAATAAAGACAACATAGCATCCAAGCCAATGGCCCCAGAGAAGGATGAGAAAGTCAGAGACTGAAACATCATATTAGAGGAGGAACCCTAGAAGATCATGCTGTCCAAAGGAGTCCCCCCGCGATACAGAAAAAGGTATTTAGATTTGTTCAAAACTTACAAAGATGTATTTTCTTGGTCTTATGATGATTTGAAACCGTTTGACACAAATATTATTCAACATAAGATTCCTCTGAAGAGTGGGATGAAGACATGTAAATAGAAAATCAGACAAATAAACCCACTCTTACTCCCCTCCATTGAAAAGGAGGTAAGGAAGTTGTTGCAGGCCAAAGTCATAGTCCCTCTAAGATACTCGGAGTGGGTGGCTAATTTGGTCCCTGTCCCAAAGAAGAACGAAGAGATAAGGTTGTGCATGGAATTCTGAAATTTAAACAGGGCATCCCTAAAAGTCAACTACCCTCTGCCCAAGAAGGATAATATATTGTAGATGGTAGTGGGTGCAGCTAGAATGTCCATGATGGACGGATTCTTAGGATATAAACAAGTGGTGGTCCACCTTGAGGACCAGAAAAAGACTTCTTTCACCACCCCATGGGGGACCTTCATGTACGCCCACATGCCATTTCGGTTGAAAAATGTAAGAGCCACATTCCAAAGAGATATGGACATAACTTTCATGGGAGAGAAAGATAAATTTGTGGTAGTTTACTTACATGACATCACAGTCTTTTCTAAGATTGATGGACAGCATATCCTCCATTTAAAGCTCATTTTCGAGAAGTGTAGAAGGTAGGGCCTCTCTCTAAATCTGGAGAAGTCTCAGTCGGCCCTATGTGAGGGGATGCTTCTTGGGCACATAGTAGCATGGGAAGGAGTAAATATTGATCTTGAACGATTCAAAGCCACTAGCCTCATTCTCTTTCCCAAAAACAAGAAATAAGTCCAAGCCTTTTTGGTGAGGATAAATTTCTTAAGGCGGTTCATACCCAACTATGCTGAGATAGTTAAAGGTATCACATATATGCTCAAGAAGGAGAACGAAGTTAAGTGGAGCTCCACCCCCCGTGATTATTTCACTAGGATAAAAGAAGCTTTGGCTGAGGCCCCAGTGCTAGTCAGCCTTAATTATTCAGTGCCCTTCTACATCTTTTCTTTCGCTCAAGAAGGAGAACGAAGTTAAGTGGAGCTCCACCCCCCGTGATTATTTCAATAGGATAAAAGAAGCTTTGGCTGAGGCCCTAGTGCTAGTCAGCCCCAATTATTCAATGCCCTTCTACATCTTTTCTTTCACCTCTGGACATACCATTGCTGCTATATTGTTACAAAAAAATAAATATGGTTACGAGCAGCCCATTTCCTTTTTCAGCCAAGTCCTAAGGGACTTTGAGCTGAAGTATGATATATTGGAGAAGTATGATATGATCAAGGCACAAAAGTAATTTCGTATGTATGTAATGCAATCCGAAATCACGACGTTTGTCCCGACAACTACAGTCAAAGACATTTTGGTGCAGGGAGACAACGAAGGGAAGAGGGGTAGATGGATAGCCAAAATACAACAATATGAGTTGGAAATCAATCTTAGAAATCTTATCAAAGGCCAGGGGTTGGCCAATATTTTTTCCGAGTCCAATTGCCAAGCACTATGAATAAACTTGATCATGGAGGAGGGCAGCCTAGAGGATGAATGAAGCATAATCAAAATGGCTGAGAAGAAGCTCTATTCCAAATATGAGGGATTGCTCTAGTATAAGAACATTGTTCATTACCTCTTATTCCTAATATGCCCATTGGGACTGGATAGATCTAAATACCAAATTCTGATATTGTGTTGGGCATGGAATCGCCCCACAACATGTTTTGGGGCTCAAAGCCCAAGTTCTGAGTTAATATTGTTGTAAAGCTCCATGAATTGTGGGCGCGGAATGTATGTTAGAGTCATAGGTTTGTCCGCCCTAAGTTTTGAATGTAATGTCAGCCTACCCATGGTCCGTAAACCATGGGATTGTATAAATAGAGCGAAGCTCTAAGTGTAAAAAGTAGGTAGTAAGTTAGAGAAAAGTATGAGATAGAAGTACAGAGCAAGTGTCTAAGTGTATTTGGAGTCATAGAGTAGGAGAAGGCTCTGCAGCTGAGTGCACAAAGGCCTAGTTGTCCGCAACTGAGTGTGCAGACCCCTGTAGCTGAGTGCGCAGGGCGAAATAGAGTCTGTAACCAAAGGAAGAGAATAATAAAGAGAATTTTTATCTGAATTACGTGTATCTATCTTGGGTTATTATCTATTGAATATGAATTGCAATCATACTATTTATTTACTGCGCGCACTTGTATGAATTGTGAATATTGTTAAGTATAACTAAAAGCATACAAATAAGCTAAGTTAATCAACTAAGATAGGATTACTAGTAAGGACTTGGGTAATAACATTGTTCGGCCCCCAAGTAGGGCTGCGCGAAGACAACATCACAGGCTGCGAGGTACGGGTAAGTGTGCGTAGTGACGTGTGTGCAGGGTCGAACTGTGGACCACTTGAACCCATCAGACATCCCTAGGGTGTAGAAACCTGGTTCTAGCACCCTCCCATACTACATCGGGTGAGACCTCAGTCCACATTCCGTGGACTATTGCCGAAAGGGTCAGCAGTACCAGGATTTGTTTGGCTAAATCACCTCCGATCCTAGGTCAGGCCCCAACAAGCCCACAAATGGTTCAATTTCCAGGATCTGGATCTACATAAGGGATGTCTGATGTCATGTCACTGGAATTCGATGAAGAAAGAAGTTGAAGGGTGGTTGGACAGAAATATTCACGAGTTCGCAGCATAGGAAAACAGGAATTCGCGAGTATCAAAGGAACAGTGGTTAGAGTGCTACTTATATATGGAAATCCATGAAATTTTCTTTGCATCCTTCCCCTTTGAGTTGTATGAGTGGATCACGAAGTTAGCAGACAGTCAGGGAAGGTGTAGGCTTGACAAACCAATTGTGTGGACTACAGAATTGGTGTGCAGACTAGAACCATCAAAAGATAAGATTGCGTGTGCTGTAGACCATTGGTTCGATCGAATTATAGGAGGGTTTATCACTGAGTTTGTGGTAGACACGACAGTCAGCTACAACGAGGCAGAACAACGCTTCCTTAAAGGACCGCAAGGTAAGTACATTAAATCTTTGAACACTTGGATTAAAATGCTATTGTGTGAAAAACGGGTTATGTGAATAAATTGATGTTTGGGGCTACGTAAAGGGAGGATCTATAGAAACGAAGGTAGCACAGAAATAGAAACTAGCCCCTTGATTTTGCCTCGACAAGAAAGCGAGGAGGAGCTCGCGAAAGTTTCACCAAAAAGTGTGAGCAGTTTGATAAGGCAATGAATTTCACGCATACCACCTCCACCTAGACCACCACCAGTTTCACCATTGTCACCTCCATCGCCGCCCACACCACCTTCGTCACCACCACAATTCAATATGGCGAGCGCAATAAAATTGTCGGTATTCAAAGGAGTAGGGAAAGAAGATTCGGACCAATTTTGGTTCATAGTAAAAGTTGTATGGGAAGCACAAGGAGTCGTAGATGACAATATAAAGAAGGAAACGTGTTAGAAAATTATATTATGGAGCAATGGAACACATAAAATATTGCAGAAATATAAACACAGAAAACGCATAAAACAAGAGAGACACAGATATACGTGGTTCACCCAGTTTGGGCTACGTCCACCCCGAACAGCCAGTCCTTCCTTTCTATTATCCAACAAAATGAAGAGACACAACCTACAGCAGATCCGTTGTAATATCCTCTATTTTCTCTCACAGTCTCACCTCTCTGTTTCTCGCTCACAGAATACGCATCTATTACACAGCCTTAAATACAATGCCCTCATACAAAGAGAGGGGTTTCCTTCTAGGGCAAAAAACCCTAAACTAAACATAAGTTCTACCGTCAGATCATCTGCCTAATGAACGTCCCAGATTGACTAGAAATTACTATACTTTTACAAGACAATTTTACATCTGTTTTTAGCTTCGGGGGTGCTACTCCCGAGCCCCCGCCGGGGGACCGCTGGCCCCCAGACCCCCCAGCCAGGGGGGGTCGGCTCCCCCAGGCCCCTGCGGGGGGGACAAGTCCCCCCCGTACCCCCCACATGGAGGGGTGTACAAACTTCCTAGGGTATACATCCAGCTAAAACAAAGACCTCTGAACAATCATGCTCCACACACAACAATCTCCCACTTTGAGAATGATTGTAGCAACTCCACCGCTGCTTCATTTACTGGACAATGACTCCTATTTGGACCTGGCTATTTCTCATCTTCATTGTCATCCTTGAAGACCAATTGAAACTGAGCATGTTCTCAGTTTCTCCCTGGTTACAACTTTTGTTAGCATATCTGCAGGATTCTGGCTAGTGTGTATCTTTTCGAGCTTCAACTCTCCATCTTCCAACACTGATCGTATGAAATGGTACTTGAGCTGTATGTGTTTAGTCCTGGAATGAAATGCTGAGTTCTTTGCAAGATGAATGGCACTTTGGCTATCACTGTATAACGTGCCCATATCATGCTCCTTACCCAATTCACCCATAAACCTTTGTAACCAAATCATTTCTTTACTGGCCTCTGTAGCAGCAACATACTCTGCTTCTGTTGTTGAAAGTGCAACAACACTTTGGATTTTTGAAACCCAACTGACAGTTGTTCCACCAACAGTAAATACATATCCTGTAGTGCTCCTCATGTTATCTCTGTCACCTGCCATATCTGCATCAACATATCCATGTAGGGAAATGTTTGAACCACCAAAGCATAATGCTTGATTTGTGGTACCTTTCAAATATCTGAGAATCCATTTCACTTCCATCCAATGTTCCTTTCCTAGATTGTTCATGTACCTATTTACAACTCCCACTGCATGTGTAATTTCAGGCCTTGTGCGGACCATTGCATACATTAAGCTTCCAACTGCTGATGCATATGGAACTTTAGACATATAATCCATGTCTTCTTGGGTCTTTGGGCACATTTCCTTACTAAGTTCGAAATGGCTAGTAAAAGGTGTACTAACTGGTTTTGCATTGTGCATGTTAAATATTTTCAACACCTTTTGTATGTACTCATTTTGAGACAATGTTAATTTGCGATTTTTCTTGTCTCTAGTTATTCTCATACCAAGGATTTGTTTTGCAGCTCCCAAATCCTTCATTGCAAATGAATTTGCCAATTTTCTTTTGAGCACATTTATTTCATGCATGTTAGATCCTGCAACAAGCATGTCATCTACATACAATAACAATATAATATAGCTTCCATCATTTTGCTTTTTTAGATAAACACAATGATCAGAGTGACATCTAGTATAACCTTGTTCAGACATAAACTTGTCAAATTTTAGATACCACTGCCTTGGAGCCTGTTTTAAGCCATACAAGCTCTTCTTCAACCTGCACACTAGTTTCTCCTTCCCTTTCACTTCATATCCTTGTGGCTGGTGCATATATATCTCTTCCTCCAAATCCCCATGGAGAAAGGCTGTCTTTACATCTAACTACTCAAGATGCAAATCTTCAACTGACACTAGACTTAAAATATTTCTAATTGAAGTCATTTTAATAACAGGAGAAAATATTTCATCAAAATCAATACCTTTCTTCTATGCAAACCCCTTCACCACAAGTCTAGCTTTATACCTCTGTTTTCCTCCGTCTTCTTCCTTCAGCCTGTAAACCCATTTATTCTACAATGTAGTTTTACCTGTAGGCAACCTGACTAAGTCCCAAGTCTGGTTATGCATTAAGAAGTCCATCTCTTCTTCCATGGCTACCTCCCACTTCTTCCTGCTTTCAACCTGCATTGCTTCTTCATAACATTCGGGTTCACCGGAATCAGTCAACAATAAATAATATAATGAAGGAGAGTATCGTTCAGGGGGTCTACTTATCCTAGTAGATCTTCTAACACCACTTTCAGGTGTTTGGGGTGCCCGTTGTTGTTGTGGTGGTTGCTGCTATTGTGGTTGTTGATTATTATTATTTTCAGACACCTTTACATTTTCAGTGATTTCATCAAGAACTGCATATTCCTTGTTTTCTTTTTCCTGTTTCTTTTCCTGCAACTGATTCTTATACAAGACCTTTTCATTGAATATTACATCTCTGCTCCTAATGATTTTGTGATTTTCATAATCATATAAGCGATAACCAAAATCATTAACACCATATCCAATAAAGGTACATTTCTTTGACTTTGCCTCAAGCTTTGCTCTATTTTCTTTATCAATATGGACAAAGGCCTCACAACCAAAAGGCTTTAAAAAGGAGTATTTTACCTTTTTACCTGTCCATGCTTCCTCCGGAACACCACCATCCAAGGAACTTGAAGGCCCTCTGTTTATTAGATAAACACCAGTATCTACAGCATCTGCCCAAAAATGTAAAGGCAATCCTGCATGCAATCTCATGAACCTTGCACGCTCCATGATTTTTCTGTTCATCCTTTCTGACACACCATTTTCTTGTGGTGTTCTTGGAACTGTCTTCTCTCTGCGAATTCCATGCTCTGAATAGTACCTATCAAACTCTTTGTTGTAATATTCACCTCCATTGTCTAATCTAAGACACTTCAATTTCTTTCCTGTCTCAATCTCAACCAAATATTTCCATTTCTTGAAAGTATCAAATACATCATATTTATTCTTAATACAATAAATCCAGGTTTTTCTAGTTGCATCATCAATAAAAGTAACATAATAATGAGAGCCACCGAGAGATGATACCTGAGCAGGTCCCCATACATCTATATGCACAAGCTCTAATTTTTCATTCTTCTTTTCTTTCCCAACTCTGAGAAATCTGACTCTCTTCTGTTTTCCATAAATGCAATTCTCACAGAAGTCAAAATCAACATTCTTCAAACCTGGCAACAAATTCCTTGAGTGAAGAATCTTCATCCCCTTTTCACTCATGTGTCCGAGCCTATGATGCCATAATGTTGCATCTGCTCCTTTGGAAGTTAAAGCATTAGCAGAGTTAGAAATACCATTGCATAAATACAATGTACCAACCTTTTAGCCTTTTTCTATTACCAAGGCTCCTTTGGTGACCTTCCAAGCTTTATCTATGAAAGTTGTCACACAACCTTCACCGCCTAACTGCCCTGTTGAAATCATATTTTTCTTTAGATTTGGAACATGCCTTACCTCCTTTAGTAGCCATTGGTTTCCATTCTGCTGTTTTACAAGAACCTTACCCATTGCAACGATTTTATAGGGTTTATCATCACCCAAACGAACTTGTCCAAAATCTCCTTGAACATAGTCAAGAAAGTATTTCTTATCAGGTGTGGCATGGAATGAGGCCCCTGAATCTACCACCCACGAATCAGTAATATTTTCGAAAGAAAGAATCAAAGAATCTTGTAACACCTCACCTGTCACATTTGCTTCATGATTGTTTTCTTGCTGTGAATCTCCTTCTTTTCCCTTCCGAGATCTACAGTCTTTCTTTAGGTGTCCTTTCTTTCTGCGTTTCCAGCACACTATCCCCGATCTGGACTTGGATCTGCCTTTCCTTGATTTACTACGATATCCTGAGCTCTTTCCTCTTTCCATTTTTCTTCCCCTAGACTCTGCACTCAAATCATTTCCCAATGTCTCACCAAAGCTTTTCCGTCACATTTCCTCACTAAGGATAGTGCTGAAAACATCATCAAACTTTAAAGTACTAGATCCAGACATAGAGTTACTAATGGCCATTACTAAACCATTCCAACTTTCTGGCAATGAGCACAAGAATAACAGAGCTCTAACTTCATCATCAACGTTTACCCCTACAGAACATAACTGACTTGTAACAGTATTAAAATCATTTAAATGATCTGCAATAGATCCACCTTCAGACATCTTCATATTAAATAACCGTTTCATAAGAAATACCTTGTTTGAGGCCGAGGGTTTTTCATATAGTTTCTCCAACACCTTAATCAAACCCTCTGTCATTGTTTCCTTTGAAATGTTGAAGGAGACTGATGCTGCAAGGCACAACCGTATTGTTTCGAGTGCCTTTCTATTGAGAAGGTTCCATTCTTCATCTTTCATACCCGTCGACATCTTTGCTTTTCCGCCCAATGGTAGGTATAGATCTTTCTGATACAGATAATCTTCCATCTGCATCTTCCACAGTGAGAAATTTTGGCCATTAAATTTCTTGACCCTAAACTTACCATCTTCCACCATTGCTCCCACTCGAACGAGGAACCCTTCTTTCCTGCAAGTTTATCAGCCAAATAGACCTTCGGCTCTGATACCAGTTGTTAGAAAATTATATATTACAGAGCAATGGAACACATAAAATATTGCAGAAATATAAAACAGAAAAAGCATAAAACAAGAGAGACACAGATATATGTGGTTCACCCAGTTTGGGCTACGTCCACCCCGAACAGCCAGTCCTTCCTTTCTATTATCTAGCAAAATGAAGAGACACAACCTACAACAGATCCGCTGTGATATCCTCTGTTTTCTCTCACAGTCTCACCTCTCTATTTCTCGCTCACAGAATACACATCTATTACACAGCCTCAAATACAATGCCCTCATACAAAGAGAGGGGTTTCCTTCTAGTGCAAAAAACCCTAAACTAAACATAAGTTCTATTGTCAGATCATTCGCCTAATGAACGGGCTAGATTGACTAGAAATTATTATACTTTTACAAGGCAATTTTACATGGCGCTGCCCTCGAGCCCCCGCTGGGGGACCGCTGGACCCCAGACCCCCAGCCAGGGGGGATCGGGCCCCCCAGACCCCCGCGAGGGGTGTACAAACTTCCTGGGGTATACATCCGGCTGAAACAAAGACCTTTGAACAATCATTCTCCACACACAACAAAACACTGGTAAGGGAATTGTAGGATCATGCACTAACATGGTACATGAAGCATTCTAATGACCATCCAAACATGGGGATTGCAGATATCGAGGCTACGTTGAACAGGAAATTTAGCAGGCCAAAATCAGAGAAACAATCGATTATCGAGTTTAAGGAAATCGTGATGCTTGCAGGCGAGACCCCATGGGATTTGGGTCAAAGACTGAAGAGTATGATTCACAAAGCCAACATGACCTTGATAGATGGAAAACAACGCGCATGGTTTGTAGCGTCACTAACTCCGCATTTAAGGATGACGTTGTCACAGCAAAAGTTATCCACCCAGGGAGAAGCTTTGGAGATTGCGATGAGACTACACGAGACCCCAATACAAGATCCTAGCCTAGGAGTCCAACAAATCCATGTGCAACTGCAAAATTTGTGTCTGGAAATGCAGAGTTTGAAACAGGACAGGACAACTCTCCCACAAGTGCACAAGGAGGTATGGTGCATAAAATTCAAAGGCCAGGGGCATGACAAGGACCATTGTCCAGTCTTCATGAACTACCTAGCTGTAGGAGGGCCAATTCCATTGAGATGAGAGGCACAAGAAGGGTTGAGCATGGTGCCTACATTATGGTGCACAATTTTTCAGATAGGAGGAAAACATGCTACGGATAACTGTCACCTATTACCAAAGTATATGCAGATGTCCCAACAATTGTTCTGTAATTTCTGCAGGTCGGTAGGCCATGATGAGCGCACCTGCAGAAGTTATGAACTGATGATGGATTGGACTCCTACCTATAGAGTATAGAATGAAATGCGAGCCCTCGATCCAAATGCAGGGATAGCACACGCTGGATTTCAGGGGGGTGGACAAGGTCGAGGTGGAATGGGACCAGGAAGGGGTCGCAGATAGCTGATTTGTTACAATTGCGGAGGGCCAAGGCATTATGCTTGCGATTATACAAATCCGACGAGGGAATCATGTTTATATTGTACTCAGTTTGATCATGAGATGGAGCACTGCCCTACACTGATAGTGAGGCTGTGCGATAAAGGAATACTCCAGCCTCCCCCGACTCAGAATTTGCAAATGATGAGGTCCGAGCCACGCGAAGAGGACGCGAATGTAAACATCATGCTTTGAAGTGGTATTATGACAGGAGATGAAAAAGGTAAGAAACCTAAAGAAAGTGCATGGGTTCACAAGGCTCCTACAAAGGAACCTGAATTTGATTTGGAGAGCGTGAAGGAGACATTCATGGAAGCTAATAAGAGCTTCACGGAGGCCTCCACTTCAGGTTGTAAGGATAAACTAGGACCAGAGATGAATCCTTCAATGCTCACTAACTTTCTGGAGACATGTATGAAGCTGCTGCGTGATAGCAAGGCTGTAAAAGGACTGCATGAACTTAGCACTAGGTGTGCTAGGTCAGGAGAACCACGCGTAGTCCGGAAGCTTGGGAAACATACATCATGAACAAGAAGGGAAATGAGATTGACTGCGCAAATCAAAGAATATGAAATGGATCAAGTGATTCTGGATTTAGGATCGAATGTGAACATACTACCAAAGCAGACATGGGAGCGCATGGGAAGGCTCGCATTGTAATGGTCCCCTATCAAATTTCGAATGGCAAACTAGCAGAAGATTCTGCCGATGGGAAGATTGCAGGGACTAACAGTAGACATCGAAGGTGCGAGCACGCTTGTAGATTTCGAAGTGATAGAGATTGTCGATGACAACAATCCCTATTCCACGTTACTGGGAATAGATTGGGCCACTGATATGAATGGAGTGATAAATCTAAAGAAGCGCAAAATGATCTTTGAGAAAAAGTCATTGCGCGTAGTGGTACCTTTAGACCCTGCGGAAGGATCGCGCTACACAGAGCCAGTGCACGATGACAAAAGAGACGATGAGCTAGATTGTATCTACAAGATAACCACTCGGTAACAGGAGTGGGTGAATCCTACATCTGATGGCTGGATTTTGTGGGAGCACGAAAGCTCCTGCACATTAGATTTGGATGAGGAAATAGAACGATGGTAGAACCGGTTACGCAAGGTAACCACGCTCAACTGAAACATGATGGTAAGATCATTGCACTGCGTGACAAAAGAGATAAGGGATCTGCCTACGTATGATGGGTTGACTATGGTGGATGAATTCCTGAACAAATTTGAAAGCGCAGTGCCAGAACAATAGCGGTTCGATGCTCTAAAATGGGCACTGCGCGCTACGCCCACAAGGTGGTGGGGTACGCACCAGAGAAGCTTTAAGGACTGGCGCAAATGCAGAAAGATGATGCGCTTATGATTTGGGAAGCCTCAGATGTGGATGGAAGCCGGGCATGATGGATGAAATAGCCTGTGCACCCACCTTTCTAGATGGGTACAGGCGTATGGTATACAGCCCGCACGAACGCACACTACTATCATGATAGGAAATAGGAACAACAAGCAGAAGGAGGCAAGGAAAGTGTGTGAATGATAAAGTATGATAAGACCTAGCACACCAAAAATCATACACGAGGAAGATTTTGACAAGGTGTGTGAAGTGTTGAACAGGGTCCACCATGTGAGACGCATCGACTGGGACCTGCGCGTACTAGCGGTTGTGTGGGCTTATAGGACCATGTGCAAAACTCTGACTGCGCAAGAACTTCTGAAGCAGAAGTTTGAAGCATGGGCTGTAATCCCTGTGGCACGTGTGAAGCCGAATCCGCGCATAAGAGCACCCGTAGATACGATGTTCCGCGCAGACCGAAACAAGGAAATCACACAACTATGAGATATAGAACATATAAGACTTGAGGAAGAAATTCGCCGGGGAAACTTTAGACTTCACGAACTCGAAAAAAACTGGATACGGCTAAGGGAGAAAAGCGGTTTGATGGATGTTGAGGTCAAGATGCTGGAAGATGAAATAAAGGAAGCATTTCTCATCGAAAAACTAGGAATGGTAAAGCAAGATGCGTACGATCGTACTAACAATTTGGAGGACTATCATCGTGAACTGGTTAGTCTGCTGTAATGGCTTGGACCACATATCGCCAAATGAAGTGACCATGGTAGCACGTTGCAAGTACTAAAGTGTGTAGTGCCGATAACCATAATGGAAGATGAGGATTCTCTGCGAACCAAGGTGGGGGACAGGACGAAGCCCTGCACGCATGTTGCAACCACGTGACTAGCAGTAGGAAGAATAGTCTTAGTGATCTAGGCAATTGAAAGGGAGCGCGAGACTATAAAATATTCTGCCTAGGAGCTACGTGATATTGGAGATGCACACAGAATCAAAACGTCACAAGGTCCGCGACTGTGCACAGAGGGCTGCACTGCCGCGCGGGTTGGCTGGGAAGTGACAGTTGAGGTCACTATTCATGATGGGATGTGTGATTTGAGGCCAAATGGAGTGGGCGGTGGGCATTTAAGATGCAAGTTATGGGAAATATTTGGGAAAATATGCCGCCAAGAAAGCATTAATGGCCTGAAATTGGGGGGAACGGTCAAATTCAAATTTGAAAGGCACTATAAAACACAAAGGGTTGGCCAACGAACAACACTTGTTCATTTGAGAATTGAGCACTTGAGCAGAGCACTAAGCATTGAGAGCCGAGCAAGTTTTCAGCCCTTAAGTTTGTGAGAGTCAACATACAGCCTAGATATGATGACAACCACTAAGGGTGGTTTGGGAATTGAAGAGATAACCGCCGGTGAGGCCACATAGACGCAAATGGTGGAGGATGCTCCAGAAGGCATCGGGGTGATGACAGAAATCCAAAAATCACCACGAACACCAAGGCCCAAGAAGGATAAACAGGAAATGGGTCCAGTACGCATGTCCCCGAGGAATCCATGGCACAACAAACTAACCATGGAAGAGAAGGGGAAAGTAGTCACAATAGAAATAGATGAGGAAGAAGAAGACTTGCAGGCCCTAATCATTGTGGAAGAAGAAGTCGAAGACATGGAGGAGGATATCCAGCCATTACGCTCTACAAAAAAACTACCCACATATGTCCCTCCACGGAAGGGGAAAACCAAAGTTCCAAAGGATTTGGACGAAATGAAGAGTTCACTCCAGACCCCGCTCCTCCCAGATGGCATTGTATTTGAGGGAATGCACCTAGGCTGCGTACCAAGCATGAAGTTCGAAGACTGGGACCTCGCTAACTGTGATAAGTTCCCTCATCTAGAGACCACGATTCTTATGAAGCAGAATGCTGAGGGGGCGGTGATAACATTAGAGCCGTGGAAATGGCTACGCGATGTGGAAAATGTCGGGTTGCTGCACTTATTATTGATACCACATTTCCACCGCACGCCCATCACCATTTTCGTCATCAAGTAGCTGCTCTACCTGGTGCATGATGGGTATCAATGGCTGGAGGAGCTTATTCCCATCACGGTGGACCTCATTCACCATATTTCTCGGCTCCCCTGTAAAGGAAAGGACCCTGCAACTATAGATGGAAAGGGCAGCAATTTGGCTCTCATAGAAGCCATGTAGGCAAAGTATAAGCTGGAGAAGAAGAAGAGGGGCTACGCTATCTCCAACATCAAGGACAAAGGGGTGTGCATAGCAACCCAACTCCTGGCCGACAAAGTTATGAGGAAATGCCGCACCAATGAGGTACTGGTCCCGGTGGTCATGCTAGTCGAGCAGTGCACGGAGGGGTTCCAGTTCAACTGGTCCGAACTCCTCTACGAGGAATTTTCGACAAACTATCGCGAAGCCTAGGAGTAGGGTAAAACCTTCCACTACACGTGGTTGCTCTTATCCATATTTCTAGTAGCGGGAGAACTGCCAGATGACAGTCAATTCCCCAACATTGACAGAGAGTTACCAGAGGCCATGATGTACGCTTCGCTCTGGGCCACAAAGGACGTGAAACAGATTTGCGACACCAAAATTTTATAGGTACTCATGGAGGTGAGCATCTGGATGTGGATCAATTGGAGGCAACTATCACTTACGGTGTACAATAGTCTGTAGAGTTTGCAGAATTCAAAGCTGATATGCACAACATCTATATCAGGGCGCAAAAGGATCCAATGAAGTAGTGGATGAAGCTACCATTTGTAGCCACTCATGACGCGATTTTTATTATCTTGGAGACATGGCCTCCCAAATGGCGCACCTCGGATTTGGTAGAACTAGAGAAGGTGGCAACACAGAAGAAAAAGGACGATGCCAAGCTGTGTGTCACTCAATTGGCAGAGAAAATGTGGAAGGAAAAAGCAGCAGCTGAGGTAGGGGCAGTGCAAGAAGCGACACAGAAAGTTGTGGAGCAGAAGAAGGCCGTAGAAGCAGCAGCAGCAACATAGGCAGTAGAGGCAACAACAACACAGGAAGATGAGGGCCAAGCAACGTCCTCACAGGGACAGGAGGCGAAGGAAGCAAAAATAGCAGAAGGGAGTGCAGAACCAGGGGCCATGTCAACACAGTTAAAGTGCCCACGCATCACAAAAAGAGTATGACCAAGGAAAAAGGTCAAGGCCTTGAAGTTAGCCATTGACTCGATCACCTTAACTGAAGGTGATCTCCATGACATCAGCGAGACGGTCTGCGAGCGCTTTAGGATTATATGTAGGAGCATTAGATTGTGTTGGGGGCCCTCAGGGTGCAACTGCAGGAATTACAGGTGCGGCCCCCTCAAGTGGGTACCCTTTCTACCCACCTTGTAGCAGGATCCTCGGTAGCAGAGTAGATGCTGCGTACATAGATGGACAATATGATAGTATTGCCAGAAGGGGCCATAATTGCAGTGAATGTGACCGATAGATTTTCGGTTAGCATGTTGAAAGGACTTGGCCTTAATTTGGCTGCCCTTCTGTGAGAAATGTTGTATTAGCTATAGGATGGGATAGTGGCAGAGTTGTGTGCTAGGGAGAGCCACGTGATCCAAGTTCTTGGTGAGTAGAAAATAAACATAGAGTAGCTCAGCTTGCAGCGCGACGAGTTGGTGTCGCAAAATCAACAATTGGTGTAGACGGTAGATGACACTTGCCGACACGTCCCAGATTTGGCCATCGCATCAGATATACTTGTAGAAGTGCAGATTCACAGTTTGGCAACTAGAGTCTGTGAGGCCAGGGAAGAGATGACAAAGGTGCAGCTGGAGCTGAATCTCCAGATTGTTGAGCTGTGGTTGAAGGTGCAGCCTTCCACTCCCCCAGAAATCAGAGAACAATGCGCTAGCGCTATTGCAGTAGGGTTGGAAGAAATTGGAGGTGCAGTGCACGATTGTACCGACATGTTGGAACAGGCACTTGAGGTCCTCACAACTTTGCAGGAGGACCCCAACATCCAGTGGCTGGAGACAGAAGCGCGCGAACTCTAGTAGTAGTACGATAGTGTCAGAGGAACTACACAGACAGTAGTCCTCACTCAATGGCTTGCGAGGATGAAGCAAGCCAAGGCATTAAAGGAGCAGGTGGACACAGCGCGCCATAAGGAAGCAGTTCTCAAAGCACACGTTCAACCATGGATTGATGAGGCCTTCACGATCACGGAAAAAATTGAAGGGAAACTTGCGCACATATAGGGGATGTACGTGCAGATGCAGGAAAGCACGTCGACCACAAAGGTCTTAGAAGAACGGATGCAACAGTTTCAACAAGCAACATCTCAGTGCATTGTAGACATCAGTACTATTCAAGAGTAGTTGGAGGGATTGTGTGCCAAGATTGTCGCGCTGATAGAGTGACTTGAGGGTGAGTCACAACGCTTGTGTTGGGGGCATGTTGGACATGGAATTCCCCCACAACATGTTTTGGGGCTCAAAGCCTAATTTTTGAGTTAATATTGTTGTAAAGCTCCGCGAATTGCGGGCGCGAAATGTATGTTAGAGTCATAGGGCTATCTGCCCTAAGTTTTGAATGTAATGTCGGCCTACCCATGGTCCGCAAACCATGGAATGTATAAATAGAGCGAAGATCTAAGTGTAAAAAGTAGGTAGCAAGTTAGAGAAAAATATGAGATAGAAGTACGGAGCAAGTGTCTAAGTGTATCTAGGGTCATAGAGTAGGAGAAGGCTCTGCAGCTAAGTGCGCAGATGCCTAGTTGTTTGCAGCTGAGTGCGCAAACCCCTGCAGCTGAGTGCGCAGGGCGGAATAGAGTTTGTAACCAAAGGAAGAGAATAATAAAGAGAATTTTTATCTGAATTACATGTATCTGTCTTGGGTTATTATCTGTTGAATATGAATTGCAATCATACTGTTTATTTACTACGCGCACTTGTATGAATTGTGAATATTGTTAAGTATAACTGAAATCATACAAATAAGCTAAGTTAATAAACTAAGATAGGATTACTAGTAAGAACTTGGGTAATAACACTGTTCAGCCCCGAGTAGGGCAGTGCGAAGACAGCATCATAGGTTGCGAGGTACGGGTAAGTGCGCATAGCGACGCGCGCGTAGGGTTGAACCATGGACCACTTGAACCCATCAGACATCCCCAGGGTGTGGAAACCTGGTTCTAACACCCTCCCATAATACTTCGGGTGAGACCTTAGTCCACGCTCTATGGACTGTTGCTGAAAGGGCCAGTAGTACTTGGATTTTTTTGGCTAAATCACCTTTGAACCTAGGTCAAGCCCTAACAAGCCAACATATTGCAGGCACAGAAATACATTTTAACCAATAGACTGCTCTACTGGAAGGACCTAGTGCGGGTATTACTACTGTGTTTGGTTGAAGGAGAAACCCATGAAGTGATTAAGGATTTCCATGGGGGAGTCTATGGAGGACAGTACAGCTAGAAGGAAACAACACACAAAATCCTCAAGGCAGGATTTTACTGGCCCACGCTGTTTGGAGATGTTTATTCTTAGGTCAGGTCATGCCAAAAATGGTAATTGTTTTCTGAAAGACAGAAGTTCTCTCCTCTCCCTTTGATTCCTGTGCACCTAGAGGATCCTTTTAGAAAATGGGGATTGTACTTCATTGGATAAATAAATGCACCTTCTAGCGGCCAACACAATTGGATTTTAACAACCACTGGCTATTTCACCAAGTGGGTAGAGGCCATCCTAGCTAGGAATTCTACTGAGCCAATGGTGATAAAATTCATGGAGGAGAGCATATTGTCCCGTTTCGGGTGTCCTTCTAAAATCATCACTGGTAATGCACAGGTTTTCAAATCTTCCAAGTTCACCAACTTCTGCCACTAATTCAACATCATTATTGGACACTCCACTACATGGTACCCTCAAGGGAACATCTTGGTTGAGTCTTTTAATAAAATTGTGATGAGACTTCTAAAGAAGACCATCTCTGAAAATCAAAGGAACTGGGACTCCCAACTAAAGTTTTCTCTGTGGGCTAACCGCGTCACACCCAAAAGATCCACTGGGAAATCACCCTTTGAGCTAGAATATGGAAAGGCTGTTGTATTCCCTATCCAATTAGCAATGCCTGTAGCTAAGTTGCTACAAGAAGTCAAGGAAGAACCAAGCGCCTTGACTAGAAGAATAAATCAGCTGGTGGAGCTTCACGAGAATAGAGAGTAGGTGGGGACCAAACTGGAAAACTATCAATAAAGAAATCTCTATTTGACAAGAAGGCTAAGGAAAACCCTCTTCATCAAGGAGATTTAGTGCTCAGATGGGATGTCAGGAGAGAGGACAAAGGCAAGCATGGGAAATTTGATCCACTATGGTTGGGCCCCTTCAAGATTGCAAAGAGAGGGGAAACAACACTTACATGCTTGAAAATTGGATGGTGAACTGCTGGAAATTCCTGTAAATGGTCAGTTCCTAAGATTTTATTTTCAAAATTATAGATATTTTTCTCTTGCTCATTGTAAACATCCAGTGTGTGTTGAAATTGTTATTTGCGTTTTTCAGTTTATTATAAAAAATTCCTTTTTTCACAGAACTATATTTTGTTTAAGAATAACTCCATGCCCAATGGAAGGAAAGAATACTGGTCTATAGGTTCTCAGCACCTTGCCAGTAAGGCACTATCCCCAGTAGGGGCCAATGTTGCCACCCACTCCTTTTTTAGTCACTAGATGCTTCAAGATCCAAATAGCAGTGATGTTTGATGCCAAAGTTTGAGCCACAGAAGCTATCAGATATTGACAGTACCCTATGCATTGCGTAGTTCTTGGAATAAGCTTTTCCGGTAGTATATAAAAGTCCAAAAAAGGGTTCCCGGAACAAAAGTTAGATCCTATTGAAGAATTCCTTTGAAAGACTCAGAAAGCAAGGAAAATGTCTAAGTATGGAGAAAAATCTCAATCGGGACATGGGAGGCTCATCGCATATCGGCATTCACACAAGTATGGAGCACTGACGGAGTGTGAAATAGTGATCCGCCAATCACCAGTATCGCATATCGGCGGTCGGCAGGTCAGGGCACAGTGTATTAGCGATCAACTATTGGTAGGGTCCCAGGGCACAGGCTTAAGGATTATCCGTGGTTCACAAGTTTTTGCAGGGGGTCAATCTACGATATAAAAGTGTATCATCGAAGGAGGGCTAAAACACTTTAACAAATTGTTGTAGCAGCTACAACCAACCTCGAAAATTTTGTCTTAGCCTGTTTTGGAGCCTCCCCTACTAGCCTTATAGAGCACGTTTTCTTGCTTCGTCAAGTACACAAGCTTTAGTGTTTTCCTCGCACAAAGGAAGCCTAGTGAGCATAGTCGATCCATTCCCCTTTCAGGATGCTTACCCAAAATTCATCCAGCTGCAGGCTGAGTAGCTTCCCCTTGAAAATTGTGCATTCCTAGAGGGAAACAAGCCTTCCCTCCAGGAATTGAGCCATCCTCTCTGACAACCTACTGGGTTTCAGGATTGCACAATCCTACCAACCAACCCTCCCAGCAGGGTTTGCACAATTTTTCATAGCAGCAGGCTGTTCAGCCCAGGATTTGTGCAAATTTGGGTATCAGTTAGTTGATGGACCCAGAAATTGTGCAATCCCCTTGGGCATTCATCCCAGCTTACAATCAGGAATGCACATTTTTCCCAAGTAGTTGAGCACTAGCATGCATGGAAAATCTGGTTGACTAGTTCCACCCAGGATCGAGGAAACTTGACTTGCATGCATGCATGACTTGATATTCCCGAAATAGCAAGAGACAACATCCAAAAGGCATCCCATGACTTAGGGAGCTATTTTTAGCATTAGGGGGTTACATGCAAAGTTGTTTTAGAAGTTTCCCTCTAAGTGTCGCTTTTTCCTAGATTTGTCGCATGCACGTCTTGATACCAAACTTATTTATTTGATGCATAAGAGCTTATTCATTCACATTGATCTTGGAGCTCTAACACCCCACAGCACATCCGAGACTCTTTGACACATCTGACTCAACTATTCACGGGTAAGTGGCCTCAACTTGAATTTTTCAACATTTTTGTCGCTTTTTGTGTGTTCGCTTGTGTGAGTGTTGTTTGCTTGATTTCTTTGAACGCCTACTATCATTTACATATATTCTAGCTTATCCTAGCTCTGTTTCAATTTTTGTTGCTATCTCACCACTGTTGCATGCATGAAACTATTTTTCACGGACGTTCGCCCAACCGGTGAACAACCTCACCCACATGCATGTTGATTTGTTCGCTCAATCTTCATTCATGTTTTGCATGCACTATTTATCACTTCTGCTATCACTTAGTGTCACCATGAATTTCATCGACTTACTTGCTTTCAGTTGCCCGTCGGTGAGTCAAGCCAACCTTGGCTTGGTCTTTGCCTTCACCAAGGCTGCATTGCGCAATCTAGCCTAGCATTGGCCTCCTGGACTGAATTGCGCATTTCTGGAGGTTAGTGGCTGCTTGGCCCAAAAATTTTGTGCAAATTTGTCCCTAGGCTAGCAGTCTTTCCCAACTGGAATCGCTCATTGAACAATCCCAGTAGGCAGCTGCCCAACTGGATTGCGCATTTCATAGATCGAACAATGAGTCCAGCCTCCCAGTCAGTCTAGACTACCTTTTTGTATAGTCTTGGCAGCTAGTCACTCAGCCTTCCAGTGAAATTTGCGCAATCTTACTCATCAGTTCCCTAGGTATGTGTTGTATCCTTCCCCAAATTTGCTTTGTTTTCACTGACATATTTCTTTCCATGCATGCTTCTTGTTTGCAAATCTTTCAGGTGTTCATCTGTCTCAATGGCTTCCAATAGAATAGGATCTTAGGACACTGATTGTATGGCAGTTGGAGCAGCAGCTAAGCAGGTGTCCTCTGGTTTTCTGATCTACGAAGATAGAAAGCTGTATCTAGACAAGGACATCAAACTGAAGTGGAAAGAGGTGAATGAAACATTCACAAGTACTTTTGGGAAAGACCTTGAAGATCATCAGGTGTACATGAACATTCATAAGTCTAGCCTGTACCGGATTGCATGCAGATACCCTACATTCCCAAATGTGGACATGACTCACTGAATCATCTCTCACACTGACCCTGAGATGATGACCTTGAGCAGTGTTAGTGGGAAGAAGCTTGCAACATTCTGGGCACAAGATTACGATGAGATGTATCAGATGGACGAGCCCATGACTGTCATGACCCCTTCATTCAGCTTTCCCAATAGCTGAGGCCACTCCAAAGACATTCTAAAGGATTGGGTAAAGGAGCCAACCCGTTTCAAGATGACCCCTAATTGGATCTATAAGACGAAGATATTGAGGAAGGCATACCAATACTTGGTCATATTCGCATGTCGACTGAGTGGCCAAGCAAGCACTGGTACCTTCCCTTAGAGTTGGGTGGTCACGCTGGACCAACTAGCTAGAGAAGGTACACTGTGCAACTAGTCTAACATACTGGCTCATTAGCTGAAGGAGCAAGTCACAAAGGCTCGATGGTCACCCGAAGGCATGCATGCAGAGATTTACATGTTCGCCTACATTCTAGATGCAGTCCATTCTCAACTTGAGTTCCCGGGCTTAGAGTTGGCATGGCTACTAGTAGAGATTGTTGTGAGCACATATTTCAACCTATTCTCTGAGTGCAGCTTCAGAGGAGTGATCATACGACTATCCGACCATCTTGTCACCCCAGTGTATAGTTTGATATTTGAACAGGATCCACCCTACATGTACGAAGAAGCAATGAGGGCATTGTTAGGCATTGAAGATTGGTATGCCTCACCGGATGACACGTTCATCTGAGTGTTCAGTGCGGAGAAGCCTCTGCATGTTCTGCCAAAGTTTGCTTTGGCTGTGCTTGTCATGCAGGAAGTAGCGTATCATATCTTAGCAAAATTAATAGCTAGGATGCAACAGAAGAACAAGTAACCTTGGCCCACTCTTCCATTGTGGATTGGGTTATACAAGATCTGGAGCATCAAGCAAGTGGGTGTCGATGCTGAACAAGTGAGGACGTACCTGTTCGACCTCCGAAGCTTCAACCCATATGACCCACATTGCATTGTGAAGGATCACTGCATGAGATTCTAGTTCAATTGGATCCATGGGGCATTTCATTGGGCCAAGGAAGACTCATGGAGGTATTGTTACCATTTCTCCAGACCCAATGAACAAGTCGGTTTCACCATAGAATGGTTAGATGACATCATGAAGCAGCACCATAGATAACACCAGCAGTAGTAGCAATAGCAGAGGTAGCAGAGCCAACCATACCTTTGCAAGACAAAGGGAAGAGAAAGATTGTCTAACGCATGGAGGAGGAACAAAGCTACAAGTTTCGAGCAGATCCATTTGTAGAACAAGAATTTATGGCTATTCAATAGAAGAGGTAGTAGCGCGACAAGAGAATCGCGTGAAGGCAGAGGGATATGAAGAGAATGGAAGAAGTAGTGAGGGAGTTGCATGAGTTGAGGGAGAAACTCCAAAAAGAACAAGATTTGCACCAACATGAAAAGGAAGTGTAGCAACAACATATTCAGTAGGGGGTGCATCACGTGCAGACAGACGAAGCAACGCCCATACAAGTAGTTGATTCTTCTGAACAACTGGCATCAGGAGAACAGGGTGAACCCTCACAGGGGCAAGAATTTTCTCATGAGATAGAAGAGGCTCTTGAATAGTTGGATGTAGACATGGAGTAGCTGGAGTTGGAACAGGACACTGACCTCATGCCTCACCATAGAGAGGTCGACTCACCCGCTTCAATGCATCTAGATGATGAGTAAGTATCGAATGACCAAGGAGGCACTGAGATTTTTGGTGGTCAGTCGAAAGTAGATATGCACAACATCTCCTTTGATGAATCTCAACATAGAGTTGTGTAGCCTGATAGAGTACCAACTCCGAAGCAGCGAACATCCCCTGTGCAAGTTGAAGAACAAGTGATCGTGACCGATGTGCATAAGGACCCACCTTCTGTGGACGATACGAATAGAGTGTATGCCAAAGCCACAAGCTCCAGTGTTCGCTTCCTCATAGTTGAGAATGAGTGAGTGGTGAAGGAACTACAGATGGTCAAGCAGGGAGGAGACTTGGTGACAATGTTCATCTAAGCTGAACTGAAGAAGGCAATACTAGATGAAGTATTTTCCTTGGAAACAGTGATGCGAGCATTTTACTCCAAGTTCAGTACCATGCATCAAGCAGTTGTTCATCTTCACGGATGGCAGTATTGATGTGTGAGAAGAGCTCGCATCTTGAAGAACATACATGCTTCCTTTGACAACATGAAGGCATGGAAGAAGAAGTACAAAGGAGCCCCGCTTCATATTCCCAAGATGATGAGGGCCAATGCGGTTGAGCTGCAAGCACGTATCCGGAGTTAGAGCTGGAACTATGAGGACCTACCGCAACTCATCATTGGCATACAGGCTTCCCATGCACAAGTATTCAAGAGCATGGAGGTTTTGGTGCACACACATGTGATTCCTTTTCTTGGGACTCTCGGCCAGGTGAATACCAAGAAGCAGGTCCAACAAGAGATTGACTCATACTTCGACAAGTTGATGCATATCTCAACTAGTCTAGACTTGCCTATCAGTGCAGACATCATGCACAAGTATGTTGTTGGTCCAACCACATAGAGGACAATGATGCGCATTCTTTCAGATGAGTTGGACAGAGGAGTCCGAGTAGTGTACTTGAATGCCATGGAGGCAAGGATTAGGTTCTAGACGAATGTCACAGTGGAACACACGGACACTATCATAGACTACCAATCTTGGCACCAATATGTTACTGTTGATCAGCATGAGGATGTCAAGCAGTTGGACTTTTATAGTTGTCTAAGTCAGAGTGGTGTCTAGTTTGGCTTGTTCAAGCTGTTGTTCACATGGGTACATGTGAATTGTAATGTTGAGTCATATCAAGTGTAAGTCAAGTGTCAATAGTGAAAGTAACAGTCATAGAGTAGGTGAAGAGTCATGAGGGTAGTTGAACGGTCACAGAGGGGAATGTCAAGGGTCACCCCACCCTTTGCCATAAATAGTCCTGCATAACTCATTGTAAAGGATTTTGGTAAGCCAAGTTTCTACTAAGACTATCTTGATGAAGGATTGGATAATATTGTAACGTGCGTTAGCTTCTCCACTGCACGGAGCTAGTACATCTCTTTGGAGGAGCAGGTGGATGTGGGTGTAACGTTCCATTGTTGGGGCTAGAAGGTTTACATGGTGTATTGTATGATTGTGACTTAAACTTCTTTAATAATAAGAGCCAACACATTTTCATGCATATGTTGTTATTGTAGTTGGACTATTTCGGTTACCTTAATGATATATTTTGTTTAACTTATGTACTTGTATATGAATTGCTTTGTACGCAATTCTATGAATCTTGTTATTAATGTGTTGCATATGTTGTTAACATTGTCACTGTCCATGTCGACTGCTCTACCGGACATCAGACAAAACTTTCTCATGAACCTTGCTATATCAACTGTCACACTTGTTTCGGACTGATACGTGAGTGTTGTTCCTGTTATGTTACCTTGTATGCTGTGATTGTCACATCCGAGTGGACTACTCTTCCAGAAGCTATGCATGTCCTTTGTGTGGTGTGCTCCTAGCGAGTTGATCCGGGTGGATGTTGGTGGCCACCTGCCTGTCCCACTTGGACCCCCACAATTGTCTCTTTTAGTGTTTTAGTTTCCTTAATTTTAGCACAGTTTACTATTTTTAGCAGTTTTTCGGGTCCTGAACTTCTGGAGCTGTTTTGAGGCGCTAAATGACGTTTTTAGGGAAAACTGGGAGCAACATGGCTACATGGACCAATTTTTCTCACTCAAAAGTTGTATTCCTTGGATAGATATTTCTAACAAGGTATTGTGCGTGTAAAACATAGATTGTATGCCAAAGTTACGACCTCGGGAAGTTGATGTACCAATTTACCCAAACAGGGCCCATAATTTGACACTTCATCTCCTAGGGTTAGGTTTTTGGATGTTTAGGGTTTTCCATTATTTCTCAAAAATAAATAGGCCTTCAATCCTCATTGTAAGATAGTTCAGAGGCATGTATCCACCACATCTCTTCTCAGAGATAAGCTACCATCGCCCTAGCTAGTTTATTTCCATTTTTGTTTGTAAGCATATTTCAGTATTTTAAATTAATGAAATAAAGTATTATTTCTGTTGCATCTCTGTATTTGTGGTTACATATGTAATTTTTTGCATTCTTGTTTAAATCTGGATCAGTGGTATTAGAGTGGTCTTCTCTTTCCCAGTTTTTCTTTGCATGTCCCCAACTAGGTCGGGATATAAGGAGTTAGGGCTTGAACTAGTTGAACCTTTGCAAGACCAGCCTCGTAAATCCCGACGGCCTCCCATGGCGGATGAAAATAAAGACGAGGGGGTAGGAGATCTTATCAAAATCTTGCTCGAAGAAACCCTCGAGCGATAAAGGAATGCGATGATGGAAAACTTTGCCCAGATCCTTCAGCGACTACCTAGGGGCGACAGATCTGCTTCCAATAGCTACTCTGGAAATGCCACACCCTTTAAGGTACAAGTTAACTTTGAAATCCCCATATTCGAGGGTTAGATAGACATAGATGTTGTAGATAAATGGTTAAATACGCTAGAAGGTTATTTTTTTGTTCATGATTTTTCTAGCAAGGAAAAGATCACTTTTGCACTTCTCAAAGCAGACCCCCCCGTCAAGGATTGGTGGGAAACCTACTGTGAGTAGAAGGAAGAAAGTACGAATTCACTGTTTTTAACCGCACCCACTTGGAACTCGTTTTGGATTTCCATCAAGGAGCAATACTACCTTGTTAGAAGATATGAGGATAAATACATAAAGTGGACCACACTGCGGCAAGGAAGGGACCAAGACATGCCAGAGTTCACCAATATTTTTCATACCCTTCGCACAAAGTTGGGTATCAAGGATTCTGAGCTGCATTTGGTACTCAAATACCACAGCTTCGTACACAGATACAGCCAGGAAGAGATGGAGTTCCTGAACATCCCCTCGCTCAGCACGACATACCGATACGCTGTCAAAATCGAGCAGAAGTTTAAAGAAAAGAAGTGAGACTTTGGATCTGCAAATCCGAAGAACAAAGGACAAAGCCAAAGCGGGGTGACCCAAGACAACCCGTCAAAGCTGCAAGAAAAGAACAACACCACGAAGTCAAAGAAGGACACAAGAAAGTGGTGTGAGTTCCATAAGAGCCCCACTCATAACACAAGTGAGTGTCAGACTAGGAAATCATTGGTGGCTGAGTTGAAGGCTTAAGAATCAGATGCATGTTCCGACCCTATGTCATTACCCAACAAGGGGAATGACAAAGCGATGCAAATCGTTGATGCGGAGCCCAGTGCCACTGTTGCTACCGCCAAGGTCTAGAAGAATGAGCTAGAAGATCTAGAGGAGGGGGAGCGTCTTTTCCACTCACAGATGTGGGTGAAGGGTTCGCCATTGCAATTCATTGTTGACAGTGGGAGCGAAAAGAAACTTATTTTAGCAGAGGTCGTGAAATGGCTGGCACTACCAACCATACCACACCTACAACTATACAACATTGGGTGGCTTTGCCAAGGATGAGATATCTAAGTCTGCCAGCAGTGTCACCTTCCTTACAATGTTAAGCCCTTCACAGATGAGGTATTGTGTGATGTTGCACCCCTTAATGTTTGTGATGTATTATTAGGCCAACCATACTTGTGGAAGAGAAATATTGTGTATGAGTCAAGGCCTCGCGCTATAATTATTTCTTTATGTAATACATTATACATGATACCAGAGGTAGCCCCACCTACCACCACTTCTTTGATCTCTGCTAAGAAAGGCAATAAGATCATCTCCCAGACTAGCAAATTTATTTTCTATTTGGTTCGCTCTCAAAGTAAGGGGAAGATCGTAGCCACATCCATGACCCCCAAGAAGGGTTCCTCCATGTGGCAGAAGTAGGTGGATACGATCATGAAAGAAGACAAGGACATCTTGTCCTCACCCACAGGGGTACCATTGCACTGTTAGGTCAAATGTTCATTCGATCTGACTTTCAGAGCACCTCTACCCAACAGGCTGATCTATCCATTCTCAAAAAAGCCAAGTACAAGCAGTGACATGATCAACATCAGGTACCACACAAGTTTCAAGTAGGTGACAAAGTATGATTGCATCTGCAGAAAGAATGCCTTACAAGAGCCCATCAGAAGCTTAGACCACTCTAATATGGTCCTTACACCATTACCAAGGTCGTGGGAAACAATGCTTTGGATCACAACATTCCCCCATTCCTTCACTTGCACTGATTGTTCAATGTGGACCACCCTTGACCATGCTTCCCAACATTACTAGACACATCAGAGGTTGCAGAACAACTCACCAAGGACCAAGTTCAGCAGAAGTTTCCTCATCTCTTGGAGAAACTCAACGCAATGAGGACCATTGCTTCCTAAGGGGGGGAGGAATGATCCAGGTGGATGTTGGTGGCCACTCACCAATACCACTTGGACCCCCACAACTGTCTCTTTTAGTTTTTCAGTTTCCTTAATTGTAGCACAGTTTACTATTTTTAACAGTTTTTCGGGTCCTGAACTTCCGTAGGCGTTTTGAGGCCCTAAATGATGTTTTTTGGGAAAACAGGGAGCAAAATGTGTCCATGCACCAATGTTGCGCACACAAAATTTGTAGTCCTTGGATAGATATTTCTAACGAGGTATTGTGCACATCAAACAGAGATCGTATGCCAAATTACGACCCTGGGAAATTGATGTACCAATTTACCCAAACGGGGCCCATAGTTTGGTGCTTCATCTCCTAGGGTTAGGTTTTTAGATGTTTATGGTTTTCCATTATTTCTAAACAATAAATAGGCCTTCGAGCGTCATTGTAAGACAGTTCAGAGGCATCTAGCTGCTACATCTCTTCTCAAAGATAAGCTACCATCGCCCTAGCTAGTTTATATCCATTTTTGTTTGTAAGCATATTTCAGTATTTTACATTAATGAAATGTAGTATTATTTCTACTACATCTCTGTATTTATGGTTATATCTGTAATTTGTTGCATTCCTGTTTCAATTTGGATCACAAGTTGGGATTGATCCCTTTCAACCTGGAACTCACCTTCACCTTCCTCTCCCTTCGAAGTGATGGAACCTCTCGTACACATTCCTTGACTCTCTGCATCAATCACACGCTTGCTACTGACAGAGTTATCTTACATGCCTCTGCGCAACATCATGGTCAAGGCACTACCTTATGATCCACTGCTGGGACTCCTACACCAAACGGTATGAGGTCTAATTGGGACTTCTTACTAGGGATATCCCCTTGACATGTTGGCAGGTATAGCACCGTCAACATTTCTGGCACTAGAAGGGGGGCCTGATGACAAGGAGTGTCCTCTCATCTAGTTTTGAACCTTTACATATCCTTCATGGAGTATTGCATTCTTCTTCCCCCAAGGTGTTTTTCGAATTGTGAAGATGTCTACATCTCAGGGAAGCTTTTCAATCTCTTGTCCCCTCACACGTATGATGGTGAAGGCGAAGTGGCCTGGCCTGAGCACTTACATAACTTTATTTCCATGATTCATGAGGAAGATGAGTTTACTGATGAATAGGTCGGGTTGTTGCTCGCATACACACTTCGCGAATCTCCATTTCATTGGGTGCTCAGCCTACTGGCTGACACTGTGCACTCATGTGAGAACTTATGTGACCTTATTGAAGACACGTTCTATCATTTTGATCTAGACCATTTTGACCGGAAACTGTTACAGCAATGGAGGGCTCCACATGAATCCGTTATTGATTTTTGTCAGCGCTTCTGTGACTTGCAGTTTCAAGCTCTAAGGAGCCAGATGAAGTTCACTTATCTCTCGGACCGGTTCGAGTACTATCTTAAGAAAGCTTCCCATCCCAAGAGGAAGCTTGATGTCAAGCCTCGCTCAACCTTCTTCGTTGTTGGAACTGCGCAATCCCATGTGGGAGCAGGCACTGTCTCAATGGACTGTCTGGATCCCTCTCATTCAACAGTTCCACCATCACCTAGTGATGTTGAGGATCATGTTCTCACATTTGTTAATCGTTCACACCCTCCCAACATCACTCCACTCAATTTTCGCGTACAGTTGGTTGTGAGTCCCTCGAGTTCCCATATGCATTATTTTCTTTGACCTCCATCTTCACACTTAGGTGTTCCTTCAGATGATGCTGGCTTGTGTTCGTCCATTCCAGACTCTTCACTTGTTGTGAACGAGGAACAACCCACTGATAGAGTTGCTGTTTCAGAACCAACATGGGCTGTCATTCATGAAGAATATGAGTGGGAGGTTGAACATCAACACTTGACAAAGGATGACTCCCTTCCATCCAAGCCCCCTCCATTTCTTCCTAGCTTCTTTGGTGAATCTGCCATCTTTGATTTTGCATGTGTGTCTTCATCCACGGATGTACCCATTGTTGATCACTAGCAGGACTCATTGGATTCTAGTCCATCATTCGAGAATGGAGAGGATAAGTTATTCATTGAAGATCCACTTGATCCTTCATCTGTCTTTTGCATAAACACAGAGGATGAATTCGTTCGCTTTTCATATATCCCTCTATTTGGTTCATCAGATCATCAAGATGCTGAAGAATTCATTGATTTTTTTGATCATGGTGGTTGTAATCCATTTTCTTCCATTTTTTATCACGATCATGAATCTATCACAGTTGATCTTTTAAAGCCACTGGTTTATGATGATCTACCTGATGATAAAGTTGAGACACCCAAGACTGTTGAGGCACTTCACCCTGAGCTGATGGTTATGTCAGGCCCTCGATTTCTTGGGGTCAGTCTCACTTCCGATCATGAAGTTGTTCAATCACCCAAGGATCCTCATCACTCGTCTGTATGCATTGAAGATCCATCTCACACACAGATCATGCTTCCACCATTCGAGCTACACAATCCCATTTCTCATGCGTTGGAGGAGTCTTACATTGAAAGCACTCATTCACGATGCAAGTTATATTTGTTTCTTTCACTTGCTTGCATGTCTCAGTCAAGAGTGTGATTTTGCTTCAAAGTTGCACGTAGTGTCACACAACACCATGATAAGTCCACGGACTGTCTGTCATGCACATGCACTCACTTATGTCCCATGGGCACTTTGAAACATGAAGTGTGGCTATCTTCACTATTATATCTTTCTTGTATGCTAGTCCACACAACTAGGTTACTCATGGACCAAGCCTTCACCCACATGGGTCTACCAATGCGCCGGTGGCTGCATTGGAAGTATCACTTCACGTGATCAGGCCCATGCACCATTAGTGTAGGAGTAGGAATAGTGTTTTCTTTTAGTTGTTTGCTTTCATGCTTTGATTGCTTGTTTGTTTACTTGCCTTGCTTTCATTTTTGCTTCTCCTCTTGCATTTCTTTGTTGATTTTTAGTTCGTTCGCTTGTTTCGTTCATAGGTTAGTTTTGCATGAAACCATGTTTGACTCATGAAACGAGCTGGGTAAAGTACAAGAGGGTTTGTACAACTATCGCTACTTGGTTATCTATCATCTTACCTCTATATGATGAAATTTTTACTCTTATTCAATGATACATCAAAGGAAAATACGTACTCTTTGAAGTGAACTTTGGTGTAAGCACAACGCTCGTGCGCTAAGCAGTGTCACCTTCTCTAGTCGATTGTTTTTGGGTTAACCCTTTTCAGCTCAGTCAAGTAAAGTAAGGTGAGGGGGAAAACCTTAACAGGCATGTCAGAGATATAATAAACTACCTCTCTGTCTGAAAAACCTCCTCTGCTCTCAATAAGTTGGGATCCCTCTTCTGCCTCTGAAATGAATAAGTGCTATGCACAGTGAAAATGAAAAATGAAAAAAATGAAAAGTCAAAAAAATTCAAAATTCAAAATGAATAAGGCAAAAGAAGAGAAAGGCTTCTGGCACAGGGAGGTGATGCAAGTAACTCCGCTAGGGTACTAACTAGGCTCACTGGTAGTGGAGCCGTGCTTGTGTTCCTATGTGACTCCATCGAGGTACTGTCCAAGCCTGCTGATAGTGGAGAAACACAAGAGATGAAACTAAGATTTTAACGACTATATTGCTTGTGCACCTATATACCCCTCAACCCTAATCAAAACAACTGTGTTGCCTTGGCTTGGAATGTGTTTCAATCGACCAAGAGTCTGGCAGATGCTACATCTTACATTAAGCTAGTGTGAAGCCAAGATGAGCTAAGAATTGAACAATACTTCTGGAGGTGTTAGACTCGTTTTCATGATCAAGGTCCATTCAGAGAGCTGGAGTTCTACCACTGTGTCACCAAGTGTTGTAGCGGCTACAACCGCCCTCCAAAATTTTTCCTTAGCCTGTTTTGGAGCTTCCCTTACCAACCTTACACAACACTTTGTCTTGCTAAGTCAAGTCCTCAAGCTTCAGTGTTTTTCTCGCACAAAGGCAGCCTGGCGAGCACAGTCGATCCATTTCCCTCACAGGCTGCTTACTCGGACTTGGTCCAGCTACAGGCTAAGTAGTTTCCCCTTGAAAATTGTGCATTCTTGGAGGGAAGCGATCCTTCCCTCTAGGAATTGTGAAATCCTCTTTGACAGCATGCTAGTCTTCATGATTGCGCAATCCTACCAGCCAACCCTTCCAGCAGGGTTTGCGCAATTTTTCCCAGCAGCAGCTTGTTTAGCCTAGGATTTGGGCAAATCTGGACAGCAGTCAACTACCCGGCCCAGAAGTTGCGCAATCCCCTTGGGCATTCAGCCCAGCTTACAGTCAGGAATACGTATTTTTCCCAAGTAGTTGAGCACTAGCATGCATGGATAGTTCGGTTGACTAGTCCCACCCAGGACCGAGGAAAATTGACTTGCATGCATGCATGAGTTGATCTTCCCAGAATAGAAAGAGACAACATGTAAAAGGCATCCCATGATTTAGGTATTTATTTTTAGTAGCGGGGGGTTACATGAAAAGTTGTTTTAGAAGTTTCCCTCCAAATGTCACTTTTTCCTAGATTTGTGGCATGCGTGTCTTGAGACCAAACTTATTTATTCGATGCATCAGAGCTCATTCAGTCACATTGATATTGGAGATATGACATCCCACAGCACATCCGGCTCAGCTATTCACAGGTAAGTGGCCTCAACTTGTCTTTTTCAGCATTTCTGTCACTTTTTGTGTATTCGCTTGTGTGAGTGTTGTTTGCTTGATTTCTTTGAATTCCTACTATTGCTTACATATATTCTAGCTTTTACTTACTCTATTTCAATTTTCGTTGTTATCTCACTGCTGTCGCATGCATGAAACTGTTTTGCGCAGACGTTCGCCCAACTGGCTAATGACCTCACCCACATGCATGTTGATATGTTCGTTCAATCTTTCATTAAGGTTTTGCATGCATTGTTTATCACTTATGATATAACTTAGTGTCTCCATGCATTTCATAGACTTGCCTTTAGTTTCCAGTCAGCGAGTCGGGCCAACCTTGGCCCGGTCTCTACCTTCACTAAGGCTGCATTGTGCAATATGGAGAAGGAAGGCTCACCCTCCTCTCCAGATTTGTGCATTCTGGCCTAGTTTTGGCCTTTTGGACTGAATTATGCATTTCTAGAGGTCAGTGGCTGCTTGGCCCAAAAAATTTGCACAAAACTGGCCCTGGACGAGTAGTCTTTCCTAGCTGGAATCATGCATTGCACAATCCCAGCAACCAACTACCCAACTGGATTTCCCATTTCACAGATCCAGCGCTAGTCCAGCCTCCCAGTCAGTCTAGACTACCTTTTGTGCAGTCCTGATAGCTAGTCACTCAGCCTCCCAGTGAAATTTGCACAATCTTGCTCATCAGTTCCCCGGGTATGTGTTGTGTCCTTCCTCGGATTTGCTTTGTTTTCACTGAAATATTTCTTGCCATGCATGCTGCTTGTTTCTAGATCTTTCATGTGTTCATCTGTCTCAATGGCTTCCAAGAGAACAGGATCTTAGGACACTGATGGTATGGCACCTGGAGCAGCGACTGAGTAGGTGTCCTCTGGTTTGCCAATCTACGAAGATACGAAGTTGTATCTAGACAAGGACATCAAACTAAAGTGGCAAGAGATGAATGAAACATTCGCAGGTTCTTTTGGGGAATACCTCGAAGACTGTCAAGTGTACGTGAAGATTCATAAGTCCGACTTGTATCAGATTTCATGCAAATTCCCCACATTCCCATGCGCAAACATGATTCACTTGATCGTTTCTCACACTGACCATGAGACGATGACCTTGAGTAGTGTCAGTGGGAAGAATCTTGCAACCTTCTGGGCATGAGATTATGATGAGATGTATCAGATGGACGAGCCCATGACTGTCATGACCCCTCCATTCAGCTTGCTCAATAGCAAAGGCCACTCCAGAGACATTCTAAAGGATTGGGTAAAGGAGCCAGCTCATTTCAAGATGACCCCTAATCAGATCTATAAGATGAAGATATTGAGGAAGGCATACCAATACTTGGTCATATTCTCATGTCGACTGAGTGGTCAAGCGAGCAATGAGACCTTACCTCAGAGTTGGGTGGTCACGTTAGAACAACTGGCTAGAGAAGGAAGATCGTGCAACTGGTTCGACATACTGTCTCATCAGCTAAAGGAGAAAGTCACAAAGGCTCGACAGTCATCCAAAGGCATGCATGCATAGATTTACATGTTCACCTACGTTATATATGCAGTCTGTGCCCGACATGAGTTCCTGGGATTAGAGTGGGCATGGTCACCGACGGAGACTGTTGTGAGCACATATTTCAAGCTATTCTATGAGTGTAGCTTCAGAGGAGTGATAATAAGAGTGTCTGACCATATTGTCACCCTAGCGTATAGGTTTATATTCGAACAGGATCCACCCTACATGTCAGAAGAAGAAATGAGGGCATTGTTAGGCATTGCAGATTGGTATGCCTCACCGGACGACACATTCATCCAAGTGTTCAATGCAGATAAGCCTCCGCATTTTTTGCCAAAGTTTTCTTTGGACGTGCTTGTCATGTAGGAAGTAGCGTATCATATCTCAGTAGGATTAACAACTAGGTTGCAGAGGAAGAAGAAGGCACCTTGTCCCACTCTTCCATTGCGGATTGGGTTATACAAGATCCGAAGTGTCAAGAAAGTGGATGTCGAGGCTGAACAAATGAGGATGTACCCGTTTGACCTCTGAAGCTTCAACTCGTATGACCCACATTGCATTATGAAGGATAACTGCATGAGAGTTTGATTCAATTGGATCCATGGGACATTTCATTGGGCCGAGGAAGACTCATGGAGGTATTGTTACCATTCCTCAAACCCAATGAATAGGTCGGTTTCGCCATAGAATGGTTAGCACGGCAGCATGAAGCAACACCATGGAGAACACCAGCAGTAGCAACAACAGTAGAGGCAGCAGAGCCAAGCATACTTGTGTGCGACAAAGGGAAGAGAAAGATTATCGACCACATGGGGGAGGAAAAAAGCTGCAAGTTTCGAGCAGATCCACTTGTAGAACAAGAAGCTATGGCTATTCAACAGAAGAGGCAGCAGAGTGACAAGCGAATCGCGCGAAGGAAGAGGGATATGAAGAGAATGGAAGAAGTAGAGAGGGAGTTGAATGAGCTGAGGGAGAAAATATGGAAAGAATAAGAGCTGCACCAACATGAGAAGGAAGCACAACAACAGTAGATTTAGCAGGGGGTGCATGACGTGCAGACAGGCACAATAGTGCCCATATAAGTAGTTGATTCTTCTGAACAACTAGCATCGGGCGAATAGGGTGAACCCTCGTAGGGGCAAGACTTTTCTCATGAGATAGAACAAGCTCTTGAATAGTTGGATGCAGACATGGGGCAGTCAGAGTTGGAATAGGACACTAACCTCATGCCTCACCACAGAGAGGTCGACTTTCCTGCATCAATGCATCTAGCTGATGAGAAAGTCTCGAATGACCAAGGAGGCATTGAGATCCTTGGTCGTCAGATGGAAGCAGAGATGCACAATAGCTCCTTTGATGAGTCTCAACATAGAGTTGGGTAGTTTGACAGAGTACCAACTCTGGAGGATCGAACATCCCCTGCGCAAGTTTAAGAACAAGTGATGATGACCGATGTGCACAAGGACCTAACTGCTTTTACCGATGTAGCTAGAGTGTATGCCAAAGCCACTAGCTCTAATATTCACTTCCTCATAGCTGAGAATGTGCGAATGGTGAAGGAACTACAGGTGGCCAAGTAGGGAGGAGACTTGGTGACAATGTCCGCCCAAGCTGAACTGAAGAAGGCAATACTAGATGAAGTATTGTCCTTGGACACAGTGATGCGAGCATTATACTCCAATTTTGGTATCGTGCATCAAGCAGTTGTTCATCTTCACGGATGGCAACATCAATGTGTGAGAAGAGATCACATCTTGAAGAACATACAAGCTATTGTTGACAACATGCAAGCATGGATGATGAAGAAAAAGGGAGTCACTCTTCATTCACCCAAGATGATGAGGTCCAATACGGTTGAGCTACAAGCATGTATGTAGAGTCAGATCCGGAACTATGAGGACCTACCGCAACTCATCATTGGCATACAGGCTTCCCATGCATGAGTATTCAAGATCATGGAGGTTGTGGTGCACACACATGCAATTCCATCACTTGGGACTCTCACCCAAGCAAAGACCAAGAAGCAGGTCCAATAGGAGCTTGACTCATACTTCGACGAGTTGATGTGCATCGCCACTAGTCTAGACTTGCCTATTAGTGTAGACATCATGCGCAAGTATGTTGTTGGTCCAGCCACATTGAGGAAAATGATGCAAATTCTTTCATATGAGTTGGACAGAGGAGCCCGAGTAGTGTACCCGGATGCCATGGAGGAAAGGCCTAGGTTCCAGACGAATGTCACGGAGGAACACATGGACACTATAAGAGACTACCAATCTTGGCACCAATATGTTACTATTGATCAACATGAGGATGTCGAGTAGTTGGACTTCTATAGTTGTCTAAGTCAGAGTGGTGTCTAGTTTGGTTTGTTGAAGCTGTTGTTCACATGGGTACATGTGCATTGTAATGTTGAGTCATGTCAAGTGTAAGTCAAGTGTCAAGAGTGAATGTAACAATCATAGAGTAGGTGAAGAGTCATGAGGGTAGTTGAATGGTCACAAAGGGGAATGTCAAGGGTCACCCCACCCTTTCCTATAAATAGTCCCTCATAACTCATTGTATAGGCTTTTGGTCAGCCAAGCTTCTACTAAGACTATCTTGAAGGAGGCTTTGATAGTATCATAATGCGCCTTGGCTTCTCCACTACACGGAGCTAGTACATCTCTTTGGAGGAGCAGGCGGATGTGGCTATAACGTTGCACTATTGGGGCTAGAAAGTTTACATGGCGTATTGTATGATTGTGACTTACACTTCTTTAATAATAAGAGACAACACATTTTCATGCATATGTTGTTATTGTTCTTGGACTATTTTGGTTGCCCTAATCTTGTTTAACTTACGTACTTGTATATGAACTGATTTGTATGCAATTATATGAATCTTTTTGTTAATGTGTTGCATATGTTGTTAACGTTGTCATTGTCCGTGTCGACTGCTATGCCAGACATTAGACAGACATTTCTCATGACTGATCCATGAGTGTTGTTCGTGTTATCTTACTTGTATGTTGTGACTTCCACATCCAAGTGGACTGCTCCACCGGAAGCTATGCATGTCCTTTGTGTGGTGTGTTCCTAGCCGAGTTTGGACTGATCCATTTCAACCTGGAACTCACCTTCACCTTCCTCTCCCTTCGAAGTGTTGGGACCTCTCATACACATTCCTTGACTCTCTGCATCAGTCACACCCTTTCTATTGACAGAGTTATCTTACTTTCCTTTGTGCGGCATCGTTGTCAAGGCATTACCTTACGACCCACTACTAGGACTCCTACACCAAACGGTTTGAGGTCTAATTGGGACTTCTTACTAGGAGATCCCCTTGACATGTTGACGGGTCCAGGACCATCAAAACGAAGGAAATTCCTACAAAACCAAGGCAAATTTCCCCCCTTCTCTCTCCTCCACATGGAAGTAAGACAGTACAACAATATTGGAGTTCGGTGATCGGTGGATTGGAGGTGTTTTGAACTCCAAAGACCATGCGGGGTCCGATTTGCGATAAAGTTTTGTATTATCGGGGAAGGAAAATATTCATTAATAAAGGAATGGCTTGCAAAATAGGGCCAAGCTAGAATTTTTCTCTCTTCCCCAAGGTGCTATGTGGTGGCATGTGATTGATCTTAAGAGCTGACAAGGCAGTTGATGTCAGCAACGATGTGGTAGTACAATTGATGATGTGGCAAAGGACACATGTCACCTAGTTTCAATGTTTTAAGGGGTGACATGGGGCCATTTTCGGGTGCCACGTGTTACCACTCACAGTGCGACACGTGGTAGTGATGATGTCACCCCACGGACCAATGATCGCAATGGTTAAAGGAAAAAGCTTAAGACATTGGCGCAGTGCAATTGCGATATGCGGGACTTCCCTTCCAGATGTGATGTAGTATTAGGGCAGGGTCTATAAGGACCTTGCGTCTGGATTGCCAGCCCACTCCATAGAAAAGGGTAAGGGGATTTCTCCTCCAGCATGCGATTGTGATATGTGGGCACTCCCTCCGAATGCAATAAAGGATTAAGGCATGGTTTATAGGGACCTTGCGTACTGATTGTCGGCCAGCGCCAAGGAAAAAGGGTAGAGCTAGGTAAAACATTGTTGAAACGTCAATATGTGGGAGAAATCGATAACAAAGGAAAAGGCCTCCAGAAATGGGTCTAAGGGCCTTAGTGCCTTAGGGCTTAGCCCCTAGTCCCATCTCCCGGTCATATGAGGAAAATAACACGAAGGGCTACGATAAGGGGGGCTAAAGGAAGAAATCCAAAGAACACCTATTTTCACCTCTTTTAAAGGAAAAATCCCCTACCTACTTGACTGTGTTGTTCCCATGGAATGCCTCTCAACTGCCACATCAGTGCATTGATAGTGTAGTACAGAGTTTTAATGGGCAGATAAGAAGATAGTGCAGGACTTTAATGGAGCATAGTGAAGCAATTGAGAGGTACTCAAGACTCAGGAAGTCTAGTGGCTCAGTATGGAGCCTTGTCCCTCTACACAACATAGGACTGCAAAAGCAGGAACTTACATGTGACCCAACCCGTATTTCATAGAATAAGGCACCCTCACAGTAAAAGTGAAAGTGATGGGAGTCAGCTGAGTAGAACGAAAGGAAATACTGCAAGCCAACCGTAATCTATAACAATGGTTATGACCGAGTGGTGAGCATCAGTATTGCAGCAATGATGCTGCAACTCCTGGGTTGCCTACTTTACTCTTATAAACCCAGTGGTTCGTAACAAACTTGGAAGCGTCGGTGTTGTATGCACAAGTACTAGTTCTTACTGTAGGTTGTCACTTAGTCAGTCGGCGCAAGATCACTAGGAGCTCAAGCGAACTTCTATGGGTTCCAGAAGAAGCTCTATATGTGATGAAAGGAGAGAAAGATTACTCTACAGATGCTACTCTAACTGCAGAAAGGAGAAAGATTGAAATGTAAAGCAAAACTAGTAAACCCTAATTAACCAACTAATCCTACTTTTGCAGAAAGCACTATGAAAACCATGAAAGGAATTCCATTACCTACTAAAAGAAGTAAACAACATCTAACTATGCTATTTCTGGAAGTAAATAAGCAAAGAACATATTTTTGGATTTTTATGTGAAATTGACATGCATGTAATTTATTATGTGTGAGTGTGGCAGTGAATAGGTGGCGTTGGAGGGCGATTTAGGTAATTGAGAGGATGTAGGATGGTGTGGATGGGTCCTAGGAGGTCTTAGGTGTCCTTCTGGAGTCTTTTCCCACACTCGACCTCTAAAATAAAGCCTATAGGAAAATCTCCAGGAGGACACAGGAAATCTACAGGAGGAAAAACAATGTTCTATAGGAGGCTTACAGGAGGAGGCTGAGAGCCGTTTTCACTATTTTAAGGGTGTGAGAGTGGGTGAAAAAGATGGATGAAGGTTGGAATGAGGTGTTAGTGTTATAGAAATTTTTGGGCACTGCAACCCCAATCAAACATGTCCATAAACCAAGGGCTCTTAAGTCCCTAAAAGTGTTGTTCCATCCACTAAAAGAACAAGGTCAGTTGATTACATCATCTCCCAGAAGTTCTCCATGAAAAACTACTCAGAACTGGTCAAAATTGGACCATCTCACTTGCTCCATGGTCAAAGTGCACTGCATCCCACCTAAATGCACACGGGAGGTGCGATGCATAGTGAAAATCCCTTCTATGGGGTGCGATGGGTGAGAGTGGACAAATGGCAGAGTCAATTTGCGAGGTGGATGATCATGGAATCTTCCAGAAACTTCTCCTGTGAAACTTGCCTCTCTGCATTCGCCCAGGGATGAGTAAGAGATCATC
This sequence comes from Pinus tabuliformis, assembly GCA_031772625.1. NCBI lineage: Eukaryota > Viridiplantae > Streptophyta > Pinopsida > Pinales > Pinaceae > Pinus > Pinus tabuliformis. The sequence goes on along the minus strand of CM062816.1, from coordinate 184,356,542 downwards.
AATCTCCAAGTGAAATCAAGAACTATCAGAGAGAGGACACTAATCAAATCTCAGAAGCTGACCCCCCTTGCAAACATCTATATATGGATCCCTCATCCCATAGATCCAGAGGCTGGAATTTTGTATCTTGTAAGGAAGTGCTGCTGGTTTCTTGGTGTAACATCATAGTGTTGGGTGATCTAAGCTTTTCATGAGGTGAAGAAGGGCTTTCTTGCTGAGAGGATGACGTTGGGTTAGAACAATTGGTTGTAATCCTCTTTGCTTTTCTTGATATTAATAAAGCTATTCAAGTTTTCCTCCACATTCTTGTATGATTGATGATATATGCATTTGTGTGGTCAATATATATCTGGTCCTATATTGTTTATGATAGTAGATCTTTGTTCTTGGATAGTGTTATGCTGCTTTGATTCCACAGGTGCTCTTTGAGGCTGGGTAGATGAGGAAGCGAGTGGCAAAGATCTATCAGAAGGGAGAGGAATCAAGCAAGGAACCAAGCGCAAGATAGAGGTTGGTCTCCTTTATTCCCCTCTTATCTACTTCTCATAAAGGGAAACGAAAGTAGTTTTAGTTTGTTTGTTTCTAAGATAACTACCAGTCTTAGTGGGACTAGTAGCTCTACATAGACACTAGATTTCCCAATAACAAAATGGCGACTCCACTGGGGAGCGAATATATTGTTTGTTTTTCTATATTTGTTTGCTTTATAAACTTACAGACGGAGCCTGAAGTCAAGCCAGCTAGCCTTCGAACTACATTTTCTATGCAAGTGCAAAGTAGATCAATGCTGCTTTAGTCTATCTTCGGGTTTTGTTTATGAACTGAACAATCGATTTACAAGCTCTCTAATTGCCCTTGTGGTGGCTTAGTAACCTCCTTAGATCTACCCCTGTGATTTATTTACTGATTATCACTTGCTCAGCCTAAATCCCTGAACTGTGCTGCAAACTGTGATCAAGAATTGGATCAAAAGTCTCGCACTGTACCATTGCAGCCTCTCTTCAAGGATATCAGTATGCATCATACTTCCCATGTGCTGTAGGTGGGATGCATACTAGAATCCCTGTGTAACAGGTGCGCTGATTAGAAAAGGCTAATTTTGCCTCCAGACTTTGGTTTTTCTTCACTCTTTTCAGCTCTATTAAGGAGTTTTGCTGTCTATAGTCAGTATACCTCTACTGGAAACCCCCTTCCTTGCCATTATTCCGCCTCCATTGTGTAAAGAACTGTAATTTTTTTTATGTATTGTGAGCCATTTTCAGTTCTATTTTACAAAGAAGTAGCATAATGAACTGTCGTTTCTTGATTTGGAAGTGTCGCAAGTGTCGTTTTCAGTCATAAAAGAGATTCTGATTGTTCTTGATAGTCGATTACACTGTTACTCTTGTATTTGATTTGAATTAATAGTTTTCAAGTGTCGAAAGCAAGTTTTCCATTCCAAATCGCAAAGTGTCATCATTGTCTTCATTTTGTCTTGAAAAGAAGCTTATTAGTAATGTCGCTTTGAAAAATAATTCAGATTTGCGCTTAGCTTTATTTTTATCATTCACACATTAAGAAGGCTGAAAACAAATATATGCATGTGCATTTTCATTTAGACTGTTTGTTGGTTTGATTTAGGACAATGCATATAGTGTGTGCTTTCTGCTCTATGTTGAAAGAATATCATCTCTCTTTCTTTAATAGCTAGGATTTTCATTGCAAAAAGAAGATTAAACGATTGTTTATCATCTTAGATTGCATTTTAGGAATTGTATATCTACATCACGCGGTGAACCTGAAAGGAAAATTTCTTAAGCAAGATCAACTGTAAAATAAATTTAATGAATCTAAAAACGCTTTAGAACCTAACGCACAACATTTAGAAGTCTATGCTAGAGACGTATTTCGGCGTCGTAAAGCCTGGTAACTGTTGTTTTCATTGCTGGTTGGGTGATTCCTCCACTTTGAGACGACAAGTACCAGTACAGACTTGTGCTCCCACGTACCGTCGAGTATATATTGGGAGACCACAATAGGCTATATCCTTTATCCATAGGAAGACGTGTCTGCCGCCCTATCGATCGCAATGCACTGAACACAGCATTCGGGAAGATTGACTGTCGTACCGTGGTTTGGTAATCCCTCTGTCTAGATTTCCAGAGCAGTCTCTTTCGTTCCTTTTCAAACTCCTTAAAGGAAAAGGTCCATCTGAGCACTTGTCACTTCAAGCTCATCAAAAATCGAAGGCGACTAGAGTCATCTTTTGTTTTTTCTCGACTCTTAAAAATTGAAAAAACAAGTTGTGTCAAAGCGTCTAAAATTCATCTAATTGGGAAACATATTTCCCCTTGATTTTTAGTTGATCAAGTAATCCGCAATCGTGGAAGAAAGTCAATTAAAACCCCATCATTTGCAGAGGCTTACGAGTCAAATGTCTTTGTCTCCAGAATCAAAACTGTTACGGACGAAGCGAACTCGTTTAACCGGTTCGAAATCCCCTGGTAAAGTTGGAACAAGTGTTCTGACACCATCAGAGACTCCGGTTACTCCAAACATTTCTGGTATCTCTACCTTTATAGAAGAATTTCCACAGCCACCAAAGGACAGTAGGGCTGATCCTAGTGTGAGGGCAAACACTTGTATTACTGAACCAACTCCATCTACAGCTAATTCAGAGGGTGTTATTCCCCAAACATCTGTCACTGTAGAATCTATACCTTCTTCGACACCGGAAATATTTTACGGACCTGACGGTCTACCTCTTCCACCTGGTCTGATTGCTATAGAAGAGATTGTGGAGGATCCTCCATCTAGTACTCCATCACAATTTGGAGTCGGGATCACCCTATATCCTTCTTCATCAGAAATTAGTCTACCGTTATCGGAAGCTCCTGTAGAATCGCTAGGAAATCTTTTGGATAGACTAGAAATGTTTGAACAACCGTCGACATCTAGGACTGTGTCATCTGACACAGCGATGGCAGAACTTCCTGCTGTCACTCCAACAATGTTCGTCGGCATACCATCTATCCCAACTAGCTCTCAATCGCTAGATGGGGCCCACTCAGGGGCTATTTCGACAGTATGGTCCGTTCCCGTTTGTTCATCTGGAATAATATCCGGGAACTCTTATGTTGAGTCTCAGCAAATTGATCCTTCACGGTGTCAATTTGGGCAGTCCGGTCCTCAAGGGAAAACCATTCCTTTAAGTACCGGATTACTGCCGTATGGGGGGCAATATACCCTTTCATTGTCTCCTCTGAGAGGACAACCATACGAGAGTTCACAACAAAATTCAGGTTATGCTGGAATTACATCTAGCGGTTGGGTGCCAATACTGCCTCAACAACCAAGAGTTGTATACTCGATGCAACAATGTTTACCTATGTCAAATATACCAACTACGTCGGCTGTTGTGACGGTGTCGTAAGTACAAGCGTTGCCTGTTGTATGCCAAGCTCAGGTTTCTCAGGTTGTAATGCAACAGCCTTTTATCCCTGCGACTCAACCATAATCGCCAACTAGTGGAATGACACAGGCCCAAACGGGTACAATTATCCCTCATCTTGGTCAAACAGCCAGTATTGGACAACAACACATGGCTTCACAACCATGGCTGGTGCAATATCAACAACCGCAATTCCAACAAGTTTACCAAGGATCTGAGCAACAAATCTTTGCAAATAATGGGCAGCTGTATATTCAAAACGATCAAAATCAACCATTTTACAATGGTTATGCCCATCAACCTTACCAAAGTTACCAGCATCAAATGCATTATGCTGGTATGCAAAGACCAACTGCTCAGCAATTCCATCTTATCCTGGGTATGCTTCGCCAAACCTGAATCAACAGTTACCCTTCGTGGTGACTTTAGAGTTACCGGATCTAAATCGGCTAATGAACGATCCAATTGCTTATGCCCCCTGGTGTCCAGCGATTCTGCATAAACTTCCATCAGATATTTCTAAATTTAATGGAAATTCGGGTGAAGACCCATCGAATCATGTGATGACCTTTCATCTGTGGTCTTCATCAAACACCCTAAATGATGATTCAATTAGGCTTCGCCTTTTTCAGAGAACGTTAACTGGTCCAGCAGCAAAATGGTATATCGAATTACCTAGAGCTTCGTTTGATAACTTCAGTGCCCTAGCCACAACCTTTTAAACCCATTTTCAGTTACCCATAAGGTACGAAACGGGAACAGAACTTCTTACCAATTTCAAGCAAACGACGGAAACTCACTTATCCGATCATATTCATGAGTGGCGACGTCGTCGTAGAATGGTAAAAACGTATGTTCCTGATCAGCTTTTAGCTGAATGGTTTATTAAGTCATTATTACCTTCCATTACAGAAGATGTGGCAAAGGGAGGAGTCGTCACTGAAGAGCAAGTTATTGCTCGTGCGCAATATTTAGACTTGATTTATACTCAGTCTAGCATGCTCTATGATAAAATCCCTGACGCTCCCAGACCGGAATTTTCCGTTCCTCCTCCTCCTAAATCGAACAATGACTTTCATGTCGGCTATGGCATGATTGGTACGACAGACACGAAATCAACAAAGGCTACATCTAAAAAGGCCTGTAAGATTTCTATTCAAAATGCAAAAGAAGAACTTCTTGCCTCAGAAGTAAATGCCGTCTCAACAGACAAAGGCAAAGAAACCAAGCAACCAGGAGGCAAGAAGAAAAACAAAGGGAAGAAGAAGAAAAATGAGGAATCATCACCTGAAAAATCTTCTGCAAACCCTTCTAGAGATAAGAAACCAAGTCGTCCATGTCTTATATGTGATGAGGATCATTGGGTAAAAGATTGCCCATATAAAGCTGAGCTTAAAAAATTCTTCAAGAATTCGAAAACCTCAGCGGTATTAACTGATCCGTTTCCAAATCCAGGAACAAATCTGGTTGCCAGTGACAATGCTTCCCCATCCCAATTGCTGATGTTGTCTGTTTCAAAACAACAAAATGATGCTTTGATAACAACAAGAAATAAAGATTACGGGAATCCACAGATGTCGAACAACAAGGATAAAGATCAACCTAGTAGTTTGACAACAACTTCGACAGAAGTTGCGCCGCCCATCATTCGAGAGCTAACAATAAAACCGCCAAATGGAGTAGTACACAAGTCAACATTTAATCCTTGTGCTAGAGCAGCACAACATTATAATATAGTGGAATATCTGGCCCAATCGCCATCCGCTATGTCGACGCTTGAGGTACTGCAAAATTGCCCCTCCCAAAAGTAGGCTTTATTATCAGCAATAGGTGGGATTGACGCAAAGGATTCTAATCTTGTCTCCTTTAATCACAAAGGATATGATCCTCAGTTACCAGCTCAACTAGCTTTCCTCATTCAAGTGAAAGCCCTCAACAAAACTATTCATCGAACAATTATTGATGAGGGGGCATCTACATGTATTATGTCGATGAGTTGCTGGAAAACTTTAGGATCTCCAACCTTGTCGCGATCTTCGACGACATTAAAAGCATTTGATGGACAAACATATACCCCATATGGGATTTTAAGTAACTTGCAAGTTGAACTGGGGGGAAAACAGTAGAAATAGATGTTGAAGTAATCGACGGAAACCTAGATTACAACATCCTGCTGGGAAGGCCCTGGATATATGCTATGGCTGCCGTTGTGTCGACCTACTTTAGGAAGATTGCATTTCCCTTTCAAGGAGGAATTACAATCGTCGACCAACAAACATTTCTCCCAAATAGTTCCCAAGTTACGGGAAGCATTCCGATGATCCATGGAAGCCCCCATTCGCTTCAAAATATCGGAGTAGGCCTACTAAAAGACCCTATATTAATGGGAACTTTTTCCCTCCCACCTCCAATCAATCTGGCGGAAGTGGCAACAGTAGGGACTTGCAATATGATATCTTCTATTCAAAAGATCTCAAAAATTGATATTAGCATGGATCATCTGCAGGTATTGCCTCCAAGCCCACTAGAAATATTGTAGCAATCAATGTTTTTGGCATGGGAGGCAAACCCAAATCAAAGCTCATCAAGCGTTTGGATAGATAGGTATAAGGAATATGACACCCCTTCAGATCCTTGGTCGCAAGTGCATTACATCGACGAAGGAATTGTTAAGTCAATGATAATTGACGGGGTGACATGGGAATATTACCACCATCGTTCCCATCTTCTGGATTGTCGAGAAGATACTCCTGATGACCTTCATCATCCTTCAGTTTTTGATTTCCTATCAAATACTGTAAACACGGTGGATTCCGAGCAAAACTTGTCCAATATCGAAGAGACTATCGCCATAAATATCTCGACCAAAATAGATGTTGTAGAGAATATTTATGTTGGCAAATGTTGTTCTCCTTCAGAACTAGAAATATACAAAGTTATTTTTCGCGAATTCAGAGATGTCTTTGCTTGGTCATATGATGAAATGCCAGGCATTGACTCAAGTATAGTTGAATATGAAATAAAGATGTATCCAGATTTCAAACCAGTGCGACAACTGCTACGGTAGGTGCACCCCAAGAAAGCCGCTGCCATCAAGGCAGAAGTTGAAAAACTTCTCTATGCTGGTTTTATTTACCCAATTCCTCTAACCGATTGGGTATCCAACATTGTTCTTGTAATGAAAAAACAAGGAACGATTAGAGTGTGCGTCGATTATAGGGATGTAAATCAAGCTTCCAAAAGACAACTACCCTACACCCTTTATTGACCAGATCATTGATGAATGCACCGAATGTGAAATCTTTTCATTTATGGATGGATTCTCCGGGTATAATCAAATAAATATCCACCCACAGGACCAATCAAAGACTGCATTTATTTGTCTGTGGGGAACATTTGCATATCGAAAGTTACCCTTTGGTTTAAAGAACGTAGGGGCAACATTTCAGAGGGCAATGAATTATGCCTTCCATGACATCAAAAACATCGTTTAACCATATCTCGACGATCTTTCGGCTCATTCGCGAAAGCGGACCGACCATCCGCAGCATTTGAGAGCCATATTTCTACTTTGTTGACACTACAAGATACGACTCAATCCACACAAATGTGTGGTCTGTGTCAGTTCTAGTCGTTTTCTTGGCTTTGTAGTCTCAAAGGATGAGATTCGTCTCGACCCATGTAAGGTTCAGGCAATCATAAATTTGCCTCCACCTTCAAATTTTCTTCAGATTCAGAAACTCCAAGGGAAAGCAAAATTTCTGAGGAGGTTCATTCCAAATTACGCCGAACTTGCTAAAGGTTATACACGTCTATTGAAAAAATAAGTACCCTTCGTCTGGGATCAGGTCGCGCAAGCTTCCTTTGATGCTTTAAAGGAATCCCTAATGAAAGCATCATTAATGTACGCTCCTGATTATCAAAAAGACTTTAACCTGTATCTGGCTACAGCGGATACAACCATCGCAATGGTTTTAGTTCAAGAAGACAATGGAATTGAACATCCCATATATTATTAGAGTAGAAACTTAAATGATACAGAAGGTAAGTATTCATATGTTGAAAAGCTGGCTCTCGCAGCTGTTCAAGCGATACAGATATTTCGACACTATGTCCTCTTTCGAAAAACTACCATTTTGTCAGATTGCAACCCCATGACTTATATATTGTCGCGACAGTTGCTGGGGGGAAAATATTCAAAATGGATAGCAATTCTTCAAGAGTTTGATCTGGAATTTGTAAAATCCAAATCGAAGAAATCCCTGGTTTTCACGAAATTACTATGCGATCTCCCATCGTCGTCCAACGATGAAACATCCGAAGAAACCATCGTGGATGAATCTTTGTTTCTGATATCTTCAAGCAATCTGTGGTATGGAGATATAATCATCTATCTCCAAACCCAAAAATATAGGTCTAATACCTCTCACTCGGAACAAAAACGTATTCGATACCAATCAAAAGACTACATGATTGTCGGTGATAGGCTTTACCGTCGTGGTGTTGATACAGTTCTGAGGAGGTGCCTCACCCATGAGGAGGCCGAAAAAGTCCTGAATGATTTCCATTTAGGCGCGTGTGGGGGGCATCAATCTGGTTACGCTACGGTGCAAAATTTTTTACGATTAGGATACTTCTAGTCAACAATGTTCAAAGATTGCATAACCGCAGTCAGAAGTTGCCATGCATGTCAAATTTTCGATAGCAAAACCAGAAGACCACCCGCACCGCTGCAACCAATAGTTGTTGTTGGGCCATTCGCCAAATGGGGCATAGATTTCATGACATGTAACCCCACCTCGACTGGGGGGCATGGGTATATCATAGTCGCGGTAGACTATTTTACCAAATGGGCCGAGGCGATGCCTACATTAAACAACACCGGCGAAACAGCTGCCCTTTTCTTTTTCAATCATGTAGTCGCCAAATTTGGCGTTCCACAGGCCATAGTCACAGATCATGGATCGCATTTTCGCAATCACATGATGGTTGAATTGGCTGCCAAATTTGGGTTGTCCCACGACAGCTCTACTCCATATTTCTCGCAGGCCAATGGATAAGTTGAAGCAATCAACAAAGTCCTGAAGCGGATGCTGCAAAGGATGATTGGAGTCCACAAAAGGAGTTGGCACTTGATCCTGTACTTAGCCTTATGGGCATACTGAACGTCGTTAAGGAATGCAACTGGGTTTACACCCTTTCAACTGGTGTATGGCCTAGAAGTGATCTTACCAATTCAGTGTGAGATCTCGTCCCTCAAAGTCGCAATCAACCTTCTCCCCGGAACTTCAGAAGAGGAGGCTCGTTTCTTGGAACTAATCCAATTGGATGAAACCTGTCGTGATGCCGCTTTGGCTAACGAAGCCCATAAGAAACAATTCAAGGCACAGTTAGACAAGAATGTCAAACCCCGTGTCTTCTCAGAAGGTGACTGGTCTTACTTTACGACCAGGAATCCGATAAATTGGGAGCAAGTAAATTCAAGTCTTTGTGGATGGGCCCCTATATTTTTAAACGTGTATTAGCAAAAGGGGCCTATGAGTTAGTGGATTATGACGGGATTCCACTGGCGCAACCCCGTAATGGGTTGTACCTTAAGCGTTACTACGCATGATTCAGTGTAGTAACCCCTATTCTTTTGTTACATTTTTGTTTTTGCTAAGGGTAATTGTTTTGGTCAAGTAATCCACTTTTTACTTTTGTTGCAGATGTCGAACCTATTGGAATCATTTGTTGGATATGCCAACAGAGCGAGTTGTAGTTCGCAGAACCTATCTTCTGCGGCCTGGGCCATTTTTGATCCAAGCAGCGAGTTAATAAGTTTCAGAGGGGTATGTATTGGTCGGTCAACAAAAAACATCGCTGAATATAGCCCGTTGATAGAACTCCTCCCTTATGCCATCACCCATGGCATACACTGACTTCTCGTCAGGCTAGACCCACAACTCGTCATACTACAACTCAATGGTATCTACTCCGTCTGAAATCAAGCTATTTATCCCATGTTCCTAAGGGTCAAGATTTTGGAAAGACAGTTTGATTCTATTAAATATCAACATATTTCTAGAAACTTAAACACATTAACAGACTCATTGGAAAATTATGTGTTAGATAGACATTTGCAACATTTATAAAAAGAAGCATTTCATCAATATTTGCATCAGGATCATGTAACTTAACCAAAATAAAACTCCGAAAATCAAATATATATATAACTGTTTATGGTTTACACATAATGTTCTATAACCAAGACAAATTTGGTCAGATGACCCAAAAATCAAAATGCTAGGGGGCACCCTAGTCTAATGATGCTGGTGATAACAAGTCACTGCCTTTGCAATCATGCGTAAAAGCCTAGTCCATCGACTGGGCATGACGATAGTATGTCATTGCAACCTCAGAGGCAGCTCATCAGTCCTCATGTCCGAAATACCAAGAGTGAGGCCTTCGAACTGATCCTACAATGCTGAAAGAGTCTCGGCCACATCAAGGTCGCGAAGGATATCCCTTCCCACAGCCTTTCCTGCTGGAGCGGCAGCTGGCACTCTCAGGCGTACTACTGGCCGAACTGGTCCAACATCTGCATGAGCACATGAGTTTTGATTAGTCCTGATAGAAGAAAGCATAAGAAAATTATAAAAGGAAACGATAAACAGAGATATGGTCAGAGAAATTACCAATGGCACCCCACTGCTCGCCAGTCGGCAACACCAAATCCGGGTCACCCCGGAAATCCATACCAGCATATGGATACTCGAAAAAAACCATCTCCTGACAATTGAACCACTCGAAGAAGGTATCAGAAAAGGAAACTTGGGACTGACCAGCATGTCTGGACATAAGATCGACCCATCTCTGCATCCGTGGTTCAGTCGGTGGAGGTAAACCAAGTGAAACATACTGCGGCTGCATCAGCGAGATCTTTTCCAAGGCAGAAGCGGTCAAAATAGAACCATATCCAAAGTTCTTCAATCTTCCATTTTTTACCTTGGTCAGTTGTTCTTTCATCACAGAGAGTACTGCAGCACACCAGTTGAACACCTTTGGTTCAAGGCATTCCAAGGCATACTGCATATAAGACCTGTTGGCTACATGAAGAGCTGCACTACTAGCCAGTCTAGCAAAAGTGAACAAAATAGTCCTCAAAGACCTATCAGTGACGTCTCGGATATTGATCTTGCCGTCCTTACTCGGCTGAGATCCCTCTCTACAATACCGGCAAATGTAATCTCTCACAGATTCACCCCCATGGGCCGAACCTGATAATGAGATAGGGGCACCATGCCTCGATAAGCCAGTCAAAAAATAGATGTCCACGATAGTCAAAGGGATGGATTTTACCCTAATATGGAACACTTGGTTGGTAGGATCCCATGCATCGAGAAAAGTTTGCAACAAGTTGATTTGTTGCCTCATGCTAGAGATGCGGAAAAACTTGAACAGGCCACAGTTCCGCAGTGCATTTACCGTAACCAGATCATGTAAAGCAAGCATGTCCTCTTCTTCATGCTCACGTTCTCGCCATGTAACAAGCATTTTGCTCCGATGAATCTCTGAAAACAAACAAGAGAAGAGTCAGGATCCTGATTTGGTGAAAAACAGGCAAAAATTTCCATGAAAAACTGTGCACAAGTTTCCCTCCTTGCACCCATCGCACCCCCAGTAGTGTACTAGGTGGGATGCATGCTGACTGGCCAATGGCCAAGCCAGCATGCATCGCACCTTTCGATATAGGGAAGCTGCGATGGAGCCAGGGAAAATTCTTCAAACCCCAGGGGCTCAGAAAAACCAGGAAACATGCTCAGAATTCAAAAAGGAAAGAATGAAACTAAAGAGCTCAGGTTTACCTCTTACCTGGTCCAGACGGTGCCAAGAATCGTCCACAGAATCTCCCGGAATCAGCTAGTGAAAATCAAGGGGGAAAGCACCTCCAAAGCTCCAACAAACCAAAGTTCAAATGAAATGGTAAAATGAGAGGTAAAAACCACTTTTAAATTACTTTTCACGTAATTCAAGTAAAATATTAGTGTTTTGACTCATTTTTCAAGCATATATTATCCGTTTCTAACTAGTTTGATGAAGCAATTGAATAGGCAGTACAACCTTTGAAGGAACAAAGTTTTCAATGGTACAATCAAGGTAATCAATGACCATTATATCGAGCAGTTTTTATGTGGAGTTCAAGCTCGTTAAAAAATAAACATAAGCAGTGAGCAAATGTTTTCCCCAGAGTTTAAGCTCATTCATTAAAAAATGAACCAATTTCTGGTAAATAACCATCGTGAATGCATTATCATCAGCCTTTGAAGCCTTGGTCGTGTTCTCATTATCACCTCCAATCTGTATTTGCCGATCATTCACCTCCATTTGATTGTTTACCCTTTGTGAGGAATAGCTGCGAAGAGTGATCCTGTTAGCCATCCTTGTGACATTGCCGTGATTGGAAAATTCCAAACCTTACCTACAATTAGCTGCTACCCGAATTTATCACTCGTTCCTCGAAAAACAAGTCTCCTTTAAGCTCTTTTCATCTGACTCGTAAAATATGAAAAGATTGCCGAGTAATTGGCCTCTCCAGCTTGTTAAAGTGATCGGGAGTGCTATCCCTCCTCTAGATTTTAATCTTTTTGGACCTGAGGGATTATTACACAAAAAGATCGAGCACTTGTTTTGTTCGGCTCGTTCAAATTACCGAAAATTCATCCCTTTTGTATTATTTTATACTTTTTCAGACTTAAGGGATTATATGACGAAAAAGGATTGTTGGAGTTTTCTTTACGTCCCTTTTCATACTCTCTAAAATTGAAAAGGACCGAGTTATCTTTGTCGTTAAACTCGTTAAAACCTAATAGCGACAAACTTGTCCATATAGACAAGAACGAGTTTCACTATTGCTAGGCTCATTAAAACATAGTGATGGGTTTGCCCGAAGGGAAAATTATAGAACAAGCATATGTTATCCTCCTCAAGCTTGAAAAAAATAAAGAGGTACTAGTCAGCAATGACTGGGGAAAAATTGGGAAGAAAACTTGAAGAAACTTTATTGGTAGCAAGTCGCTCTTGAACATGACACTTTCACTCCGCATCCGAGTCGGGTTGGGTTGTTCCGTTCACTAGTCATATCACCATTGGTCCATCACACCATCCACATTTGGGGTTAACGCTACCAATCCATCATGTCAGTGTCGCCGGTATGTTCAAGAGAAGTCGCTCAGAGAATTCACCTGTGTCTCATCCACTGCAATACATTCACGCTCCATTCTTTCATGACCGCCACCCTGAACCCTGTATCATCAGATCATTTTCACCTCCAAAATCATTTACTCCGTTCCGTGCCGTAGATGTGCGATTCATTAAGGCCCTTCTACGGTGGGTCGCTTCTTGTCGACATCAGCTCATTATCCAAGAAGTCGATCTAGGAACAACCCTTTCAGTACTTTGAAGCTTGCATGCCTCAATGGCAAGTTTCTCACTTCCGGCAACAGGTTTACATCAATGGCCTTCGACTGAAATATTTTTCGTGGTGTTCGATTGCAAGTCCCTTATTCACACCACGTGAATTGTAACGTAGTACCTTGAGGGTCATCATCATTATCGATGATTCCTCTTGTGCCTGTTAACAGCTTACATCATTGGCTTGTAATCAGGCGATGTCTTTCCATGTTCGACTCCAGAACATCTATCGCATGGATCGACTTGTACTTTGAGTGAAGATAGAACAAGATTGAAGACCCTGGATCTAGTTTCATCCATCCGGGCTGCGATATATATTCAGGAGAATAAAGACATCAAATGTACATCAATGCTGCACAGATAATCATCCAATCAAAGGGATGATGGCTCTACCAGAATCATCAGTCTGCACTCAGACGATTGTTTGGCTTATGTACATGAAAATGAATTTATAAAGTTGAGCATGGGAATGCCCGCCTCAGCTAGATCATGAAAATATTATGAAGATAATGTATTGTATTGTATCTTATTACAGGTCACCTTCCAGCTCGAAAAAACTTCGGATCCTCATGATAAAGCATTTCACCCGACATCAAAAGATTAACGACCTCATGCTTTAGGGGGCAACTGTTATAGACATTTTTGGGCACTGCAACCCAATCAAACATGTCCATAAACCAAGGGCTCTTAAGTCCCTAAAAGTGTTGTTCCATCCCCTAAAAGAACAAGGTCAGCTGATTACATCATCTCCCAGAAGTTCTCCATGAAAAACTACTTAGAACTAGTCAAAACTGGACCATCTCACCTGCTCCATGGTCAAAGTGCGCTGCATCCCACCTAAATGCACACGGGAGGTGCAATTCATACTAAAAATCCCTTCTATGGGGTGCGATGGGCGAGAGTGGACAAATGGCAGAGTCAATTTGCGAGGTGGATGATCATGGAATCTTTCAGAAACTTCTCCTGTGACACTTGCCTCTCTGCATTCGCCCAGGGATGAGTAAGAGATCATCAATCTCCAAGTGGAATCAAGAACTATCAGAGAGAGGAAACTAATCAAATCTCAGAAGCCGACTCACCCCCTTGCAAACATCTATATATGGATCCCTCATCCCAGAGATCCAGAGGCTGGAATTTTGTATCTTGTAAGGAAGTGCTGCTGGTTTCTTGGTGTAACATCATAGTGTTGGGTGATCTAAGCTTTTCATGAGGTGAAGAAGGGATTTCTTGCTGAGAGGATGATGTTGGGTCAGAACAATTGGTTGTAATCCTCTTTGCTTTTCTTGATATTAATAAAGCTATTCAAGTTTTCCTCCACATTCTTGTATGATTGATGATATATGCATTTGTGTGGTCAATATATATCTGGTCCTATATTGTTTATGATAGTAGATCTCTGTTCTTGGATAGTGTTATGCTGCTTTGATTCCATAGGTGCTCTTTGAAGCTGGGTAGATGAGAAAGCGAGTGGCAAAGATCTATCAGAAGGGAGAGGAATCAAGCAAGGAACCAAGCGCAAGACAAAGGTTGGTCTCCTTTATTCCCCTCTTATCTACTTCTCATAAAGGGAAACAAAAGTAGTTTTAGTTTGTTTGTTTCTAAGATAACTACCAGTCTTAGTGGGACTAGCAGCTCTGCATAGACACTAGATTTCCCGATAACAATTAGGGTGCCGATGGTCTACCATGAACCACCAGGAGAGAGAAATATGATTGGATTTACTCAAGGAGAGAGGAAGAAGTCCTAGGAAAAATGTAGGAAACTAAGGCAGAATTGAGGTAAGGTTTAGGTGACTTGTAAGGCATGGATCAGATGGAGGATGTGATGGCTGATAGGATGACCTACTGCTAGAAGATATCTTCTACAAAAGGAACTGACATTCAACCAATAATATTAGGCAAGTAATGAAATGAGTGCATCTAGAAAAACATAGTTTTGCATCCAACAAGTCTAAACTATGATCTATGAAGGGAAATGTTGAGAAATACCATAGGAAAGGAAAGCATTAAAGAAGAATATTGAAAATAAAGAAGTGAGCATGATGAAGAATATTTGAAGCAAGGAAAAACAAGACTATTAACCTACCAAAAATCTGCAAACACTAGAAGTCATATGAATGAGGAAAATCTGTGTTTTTGGGGTAGCAAGAGGGTCTTTGCCTCAAATCATGGTCCCAAAGGGAGGAAGAGAGGCCAAGGCACTATTTCTAGCCTTTTGAATATTTTATTTATCACTGCTTAACCTTCTATAGAAAGCACAAATGGAAGCAAACTACTGAATCATCAAAAGCAACCTATTCCTAACCATAAAAGAAATACATCTAACAACAACCTAATCTATAACTGAAATAAAACATACAAATACAAGTAAAGAGGAGCTTGGCTGCTTGGATTGGGCCCTAACCCAAGAGCTTCAGCCCTCTGAGGTAACTCAGTGCTAGCTCAAAAAGGATTCCATCTTTATTTTCAAAACAATAGCAAGATTACATGAAATTGCCACAAAATAATAAGCTCGAAGTTGAGCAGAGTTTACATAAGCAAAAATCCAACAAAAATCCGACCCTAGTGAGGCCCTAGGCCTCTCTACTTATACAAATGAAGCTACCAACAGATTCCTTAAAATCATGGAGGTTTGGCTTGCAAAACTCGAGATAATCATCAGTCATCCTTCACTTGCTCGGCCGCCTTCTAGTGCATGACTTGGCTGCTTGTACTCCGAGCTGAATGAAGGGGAATTCGAAGTGAGTAGTAATAAATGAGGGGGGATTCCCTCCTATAAGTCCTCTCATTTGTCCACTTCGAGTTATTGCTACCATTTTTCCACTAGATCCTTGACTTTGACCTCAAAATTCATCAATAATCTGCATTAAACATATGTTAGACCACATGGCATCATAACTAACTCAACTCTCCATAAGCATAAGTATAATCAGAAAATCATACAATAAGCTAAGAGAATGGTTGATTTGACTAGGTTAGGAGGTAAAAGGAGCCCATATAATTACCCATTTATGAGGCTCATCATCACCCCCCTACTGAAAGTGTTGCTCGTCCTTTTGAGCAACTTAGTCCATCTCCTCATCTTTTATGGCCCTGGTGGCCTCCCTAACATCCCAGGCCTCTGATGTGGTCTCCTCTTCCTTGTCATAGAATCCTACCTTCCTTTCTATCTCTTCCCATTGCTTCTCCTCTTCCTTTCCTTCTACCTTCTAGCATGCCTAACAGAATTGGGGGATTCAACTTGAGGCCAATCCAATTGACCTTCAGCCTCTGCATGGAGCGATTGTACATTGGCACTATTCTTAATTCCTCCTTCATCCTCATGGGGGAATGATATTCCCTGATATGAATACTATGTGGTAAGGTGTCCCATCTCCTCATGCATGCATGTACACAATCATCGCCAAGTAGCCTTTGCATATCCTCAAAGTGTGCAATGGCTTGTGCCTGATCACTTATATATCTAGGGGAAATCTGAGGATTATTAGCAAGTAGGTTATGTGTGTTAATGAGTGCCATGGGATATGATGGCTAAGCTTTGATCATTAATGGCTCATTCTGCTCTTTTATCATCAACCTTCTTATTTCTGCTGCCCTCACTCTTCATGGTTCATCCATGAGGCCATGGCCATTAGTTGCATGTCCCCTAGCCTCGCATTGGGGTCCCATACATTCATGTTTGTGAGGGCCATGTTATGTAGGTAGAATTATGCCATTTTTTCCTTATCCTCTGATGTGCTTTGGTCACATAGATCCATAGACTGCCTGTAATCTTGGAAGGACATGGTGCCTTTTTGTGCCAAAGTCTTTATATGGAATTATAACCATTGGTCCTTGAGATATAGGCCATAGGATTTTGTTGGTGTTCTACATTGCAATGCCTCCATGGATAAGCTGGCCATGCATGCCAACTGGGTCTCTTTCTCTTGCAGCTACCTCCTTAGCAATTCATTTTCAGTTTCAAGGTGGCTTCTTGTAATTGCTTCCCTGTGTCTGATATCACTTAGCTCTCTGCCCATTTCTCTGAGTTTGTTTTCCATATGGCCAACATCCTCAACTCCCTTGGATTTGGCTATTTGCATCCATCTATGTGTTTTTATTCTCTCTTTCTCTAGTTCAAAGAATAGTGGAATTGCAAACTTTTGTGGAATTATCCTTCCTCCCTCAAGAATATTGTAATAGGAAGCCAGACTAGGTTGGGGATCAGGTTCTTGTAACTCTGGTATTTCCTCCTTTCCCTGTGGCTGTTCTTCTATCCTTTCCTCAAGATGTTGGGTCTCCTGTAGTTTTGGTAGTGTCTCCTGAAGAACTATCTGAGCCTCCTGTAGGACTGTTTTTGGGTCCTGTAGTTCTACCTTTTCTTTCCATGTAGGAGATATATGAGTCCCCCTTTCATGTGTGATAGGTGCCTTGGAAGGGGATTCTTTTCCTTGGGTAGAGGGTGAATCTTCAATTATAATTGGCACTTTTGAAAAGGGCTGAGGTTTCCCTGTTCTGATTCTTGTGCTCTTCCTAGCCCTAAAATACATGGAGGCCTACCTTTTCCTCTTTTGTTTTGGCTCGATTGGTGTACTGAGGGTAGTGAGGGAAGCTGCTGCCTCTCTTTCCAGAGTCTCAGGGGACCCTTCTCCTTGTTCTGTCTTTTTTGCCTCTCTCTCTCCTCCTTCTGTCTCTTTTTCTGTCTTTGTTTGCTCTATTTCTTCCTGCTCTGTTTCTTCAGCTTTCTCCTCGTCTATCTTAGTGTCTTACTCTTTCCCTTCTTGTTCTGCTAAGTCACCAGTTGCTTCACTTCTCCCCCTTTCTTCTCTTCCTCCTCACTACAAGTGGGACTGATATCATAGGTTAGGGTCTTTATATCATCCTCAACTGTCATGTTTCGGAAGATTTCCCATGCTATAGGGAGTGTAAATGTATGGAGGGCTTATTCCACTAAAATTTTGATTAATCCATGGTGAGCTAGCTGCTCTAAATTTCATGCTTGAACCTTAGTGCTGGAGTCAATGAGGGACTGCAGGAGGAAGTAGGGGATGCTGAGCTTCTGAGGTGCTGGAGTGTCCATCCCATATCATAATTCATGGAGGATTCTAAAGTGATAACCATAGACAATGTTGTACCTCCCCTTACAAGAAATGTATTTGATTATTTGATAACTAACTTCATCCCAAGGATATGGTATGCTAGCCCTTCTACTGCCATTTTTATCCTTTACAGGGGTTTCATTATTTTGGAAACAAAAATTTCCTAGCAGCCTGGCCAATTGGTTTCTCATCCTTACTCCAAGGCAACTCAAGAGGAAGGGTAGTGACCCTAATGATAAATTCAGGGGTTATCTCCATGGAAAGACCTCTAAAGGTGACAGTGGCATGTGTTCTGGTATGAGGGACCAAAGAGTGGGCAAATTCTTGGGCAATTTCCTCATCAAACCCTCAGAATTTCTCAAATATGTCCACTACTTGGGGATGTGCATGGAGCCTGGAGGATTTGGTGGGCTCTTTCCTCATAAAGCCTCTTGTCATTTTGTTTATACTCCTTTGGGAAACCAAATGTGGAGATGGAGACAACTATTTTTGGAGAAAAACAGAGAAACAGAGGAGACTGTGTTTAAAAAAAAAAAAACAGAATTTTTTTATGTATTTCCTCCTCCTAAAGGTTTTATTTCCTCCTCAAATTTAAACCATTGCTTGCATATATTGATGTTCAATGGGGGCATGCATGGAACCTACCTCCTCAGACCAAAAATCATGCTAAAGCTCATGTTTTCTCCCTTCAAAACAACTCACCGCCCCTCCTATAGAAGACCGTTGTCCCTCCTGTAGAATTCATGTAGGTGCTCCTGTAGAACCTGTAAGTGCTCCTGTAGAAAATGATGAGAGTATGAATATGGGAGAGATCAATGGAGAATGATGGTTACGAGGCTGTGGGGGCATGAGGAGACTGCTGTAGCTAAGTTTTGAGGAGAGAATGAAGGAAAAGGTGGTGAGAGTGCTCAGGGAGGAGTACTTATTGCCCTTTATGGATATTTTCGATGATGGAGGGTGAGATGGCATAGTATACATTGGCCATATTTGGACCATTGGTCCCCACATACCTTTTCATCATGGACCCTCCTCGTAATCATCCCTCATCATCGCATTGGAGTTCACACTTCCTCCACTACCTGTCCTTGACATCTTTCTTGAGTTTGACTGTGCACACGTGTGGGTGACATCTTCGAATGAGTGGAGTCAACTAGATGAAGGTGGCCAAGTTAACTGGCCACCTTTCCCTCATTCAACCTCAACCATCTTGTTGCTTTTTCATGCCTTCTTATTATACAAATGTAAACAGAGGAGCAGGTTAGTTACTTACCTGAGATTCGAATGTATTTGTTGTGAGGTGTTGTGGCCCTCTCTCTCTGCTGCATGCCTTTGTTTCTTTTGATGCATGTTGTCTGCTTACTGATGTGTGGTTGTGTCTTGTGTAGGTTCTTCTCTGGTTGGATCTGAGCTTCAGGTGTCTTCTTCAACCTTCATGCTTGCACTCTCTTGCTACTGATGCTGGATTTTAATGGGATTAGCTGCTACAAGAATTCCCACAGGAGCTCCTATAACTGCTTCTCCCCTTGAAACTTCAGCTTCTTTTTGTGCTTGGAGCTGTGAGGATGATGACAGAGATATAGATAGAGATGGAGAGGTAATAGGTAGGCTTCAGGTGAGGTGGATGGTGTTGTTTCCTCTCTTATTTTTGTGTTTTTTTCTCTTTTCCTGAAAATTGTTTTTTTTGTGTTTTTCTTGGATAGGAAGAAGAATGATGCTTGGGGTATGATGTAGGCTCAAAAATGATGGAAAGGAGTTTTGAATACTGTAGGAGGGTTTATAGGTTCTTTATGAAGCTTCCCTGTCCCTCAAACTGCGTTTTATACCCATTTCTAGCTCTCCATAATTCCTATAGGAGCCTCTTGTAGAAAACACAGAGCCTCCTGTAGAAAACACAGTTCTTCAAAAAGAAGCATAGTGAGGTGAAAGAAATGCCAAGAATGATGGAGAAAGGTGTGGGAAGGTAGGATAGGTGCTGGTGTTGGTTTCAAGGCTCCCTTAGCACCTTTTGTTACTTCCTGTAGTCCTCCTGCAAACCTGCAATGCCAATGAAAATTCATTTTTCCTTTTTTTTGAAAACAACTAGGGCACCTCAGGGAGGTTTTAACCCTAATTGCCCGCCCTGGGCGCCTCCAAGGGAGGTTTTCACCCAGGGATCTTATTTTTCTCCCTTTTTTTTTTTGACATCACTAGGCTGCCTTAGAAGAGGTTTTCATCCCAATGATGGGACTGAAGCGCCTCATGGAGGTTTTCACTTGAGTCCTTATTTTTTATTTTTTCTTTTCCTTCAGTGAGTGGGTGAAGTGGAGGCTAAGACATGCTCCACTACCATCACTGTCTTATTCAAATATTCAATAAACTCTTGCTTGGAGAGGGGTTTCTTGTAGAATTTCAACCGGTGTCCATTGAAAAGCATGGGGATGGCTTCATCATCAATGGTTCTGATCAAAACTGAACCATTATCATTGCATTTTTCCACAGTGTAGGGTCCCAACAATCTTGTCCTTAGCTTGCCCTTGAAATCTTTGTATCTTGAATCATAGAGTAGTGCCCAATCTCCCTCTTGGAATTACTTCTCCTTGATATTTTTCTCATGCCATATATTTCTCTGAAGCTGAACTACCTTTGTATGGAGAAGGGCCTGCATTTTGTGTTCATCCAATCCATTGAGCTGAAGTAATCTTTCTTTCTGTGCATGGCTGAGGTATAGGTCCAGCTGAGCTACCATCCTTAGGGTATTGAATTCAAATTCTATTGACAGTAAAGCCTTCTTCCCATAGACCAGCTCATAGGGTCTGAATCCTATGGTGGTATTCCATGTTGTGTTGTAGGCCCAAGTGGCCTCAACTAATCTATCCACCCAGTTTTTTCTACTACTGCTCACTACCTTTGTCAGGATCCCCTCCAATGCTTTGTTAGTGACCTCCACCTACCCATTGGCTTGTGGATGGTAAGGGGTTGAAGTCTTGTGCTTGATTCTATGATGTGTGAGTAGGTCTTTAATCAAATTGGAAGTGAACTAATTACCTTGATCTGTGACCAACTCTCTTGGATACCCGAACTTGTAGAATATGTTCTCTCTCAAAAATTTAGCTACTTTTTCCTCTGTTACTACTTTGATTGCTTTTGTCTCTGCCCACTTTGTTAGCTAATCAGTGCACACAATGATGTATTGTTTCTGCTTTGAAGGAGGGCTGATAGGACCCACAAAGTCCATGCCCCACCTCTCAAATGGCTCAAAGGTCACTTGAGGTTGCATGGGCATCTCATCCTTTGGAGTAGGTTTCCCCATCCTCTAACACCTATCACACTAGCTGGTATATCTCCTCACATCCTCATGAAGAGTGGGCCAGTAGTAGCCTTCTTGCAATATCTTGAAGGCAATTCTTTTTGCTGCAAAATGACCCCCACAAGGCCCATCATGACAGGTCAGGAGGATGTCAAAGACTTCCTCCTCCTTGACACATCTTCTCAAGATTTGATCTGGGCCAAGTTTGAAGAGATTTCCCCCAATCCAGGTGAAAGGGGCGCTTTCCTTACTATCTTGCTCTTCTCTTTTGAGGACATGTGTGGTGGGAATTGTGCTGAAACCAAGTAGTTTTCTATATCAGCAAACCATGGAGAGAGTACTGAGATAGAAAATACATGTTCATCTGGCATTTGGTCGTCCACCATTCCTTCTTCACCTGCAGGCAAATTCAATCTAGACAAAAAGTCAACAACAACGTTTTCTTTACCAAGATTATCAATAATGGTCAAATCAAATTACTGCAGTAAAAGCAACCATCTAATAATGCGAGCATTTACATCCGGTTTTTTCATTAAATATCTAATTGCAGCATGATCAGTGTGCACAAAGGTTTGATAGCCTGTGATATAATGTTTGAATATGTTTAAGGAATGCACGATAGCTAGGAGTTCCTTCTCGGTCACTGTATAGTTTAACTCCGCCTTTGACAACTTTTTGCTTATAAAGTATATGGCATAAGGCAAATTTTCATCAATTTGTCCCAAGGCTACTCCTATTGCTTTGTTCGAGGCATCTATGTGAATGTGGAAAGGTAGGGCCCAGTTTGGGCCTCTGAGAATTGGGGCAGTGACTAGCTTCCTCTTTAAGGTATCTAAGGCTTCTTGATAGTTTTCCGACCATATGAACTCAACATCTTTGCCTAAGAGGCCAAACAAAGGAAAGGCTAGCTTGCTGAAATCTTTAATGAATATTCTGTAATATTCGGCTAAGCGTAGGAAAATTCTGACATCTCTCACCTTCTGAGGAGGTGGGACCCTTTGGATGATGGCAATTTTGTTGGGGTCCACCTGTAGTCCTTGTTGAGATATCGCATGACTTAACATGATCCCTTCAGTAATAAAAAATTCACATTTTTCTGGACTGAGGGATAGGTTCATCTCAATACACTTGTCTAGAACTTTTCCTAGGTTAGATAAAGCTTCCTAAAAGTTAGAGCCATAAGGAGTAAAATCATCCATGTATATTTCTACCGCATCATGAACCAGTTCATAAAATATACTCAATACCGCTCTTTGGAAAGTGGTTGGAGCGTTGTACAAACCAAAAGGAAGGACCTGATATGCAAAGGTATCCCAAGGACAAGTGAAAGTGGTCTTATCTTGGCCTTCCAAGCTGATTTGAATCTGATTGTACCTGCTAAACCCATCTAGGAAAGAGAAGAACGTTTTCCTTGCCAGGCCATCTAACACTTGATCTATGAAAGGTAAAGGAAAATGGTCCTTTTTAGTGCCTTTTTTCAATTCCCGATAATCGATACAAATTCTCCACTTACCATTTTTCTTTGGCACTAGTACCAAAGGAGAGACCCATTCATTGTCAGAGATGGGATAGATGAATCCTGCATCAAGAAATTTCTGTAGTTCTTCCTTAACAATATATTTAAGTGCTGGGTTCATCATCCTTTGAGGCTGCCTGACTAGCTTGCAATCCTCATTGATGTATATATGATGAGTACATACTGAAGGGTGCACTCCCTTCATTTCCTTATAACTCCAGGCGAAGGCATCTAGATGTTTTCTCAGCAGGCTACATAGTTCCTTCTCCTGAAAAGTGGATAGGGATGGATTGATTTTCAATGTTCTTTCTGAGCCGAACTCTATATTTTTGACACGGGGAGGAGTAGTATTGGCCACACGGAGGTCAGTTGAGGGGTTTTTTTTGGTCTCTCTTACTATGTCTTCTAATGGTGATACACTGGGAGGTGGATTCTGAATCAGATTTTTAATCATATCATCCTCATCTTGCAGTTTTCCCCCCATGGCGGTTTCTAATGTACAAAGTGGTGCGGAATAAACTTCATCCTCATCTTCCTCCTCCAACTAGAGAGGTAGATCATGTTCTAGCAAGGGTTGGGCAAGAGGGTATAGGATTAACTGCTTGGACATGTCCCATTCTTTATGGTCATGTTCCCAGCTCGACATCTGATGTAGGCATCAGCTATAGCCAACCAGGGTCTTCCCAGAATGAGAGGATACCTAGTGAGATTTGACTTTGGTTGGAGAATTAAGAAATCAGTAGGGTACTCCCAAGAATCAATGGAGACCATCACATCTTCCACAATCCCCTCAGGGGTCACAGTGGAGCAGTCTGCTAGCTGTAGCATGGTCGTGGTCTTCCTCAAGGAGCCCTGGAGGTTAAGTTTGAGCATTGTGTCCTTTGTCATCACATTGATGGCAACTCCTAGATCAATCAAGGTGTGTGGGATCATGGTGCCATTGATGTGGACATCAACTACTGGGCTTCCAGGGTCTAGATATTTTGGACAGATTACCTGCCCTAACATTAGGTCAGATAGTTGTCCTATGACATTGATGGTTGGGGCATCTCTCTTGCACCTTCCTGGATGCCTAAAGAACTTCTCTTTGATCAACCTATTGTAGATAGGTACATCTTTTATGGCTTGGAGAAGTGGTATCTTTACACATACATACTTCAATTCTCCTAGGAGTTTAGTTTCTTCTGGGGTAGGCTGGACTGTCGCGGATAATTTCTCAGGAAAGGGTGGATTTGCTTTAGGTTCACTTTCCTTTTTATCTTACTCAACCTTCCTAGTTGGAGGCTATCTATCTGGGAGAAATTTCCCAGATCGTAAGTTAATTTCTTGAATCTCCACAGCATAAGTTGGGCATGAAGGTTCCCCACTATACACTTGCTGAGCTTGTTTGTTGTTTAGGTTCGAATTTGGCTAGGTAGGCATTTGGGGTTGCTTTGGTGGAGCAGAAGGTAACGATTGTGGTTGGGTAGGTGGTGGAGGCAAAAGAGCGGGAAGAGAGTTGTATTGGGGCCTCCACCCCTGATGAGATGCATTCCACTGAGGCTATGGCTGAGCATAGGATTGAAATGAATGGGTGGCTAGTTGGGCATGATATTGAGATGTGAAGGACCAAGGAGGTGGTGTGGACCAGGAAGGATGAGTAGGGGGACCCCAAGAAGGTATGGAGGGCACTTGGTTGGGGTTGTAGTATGCCTGAGATGTCCTTGCATCCCCTGCTGGAATGGTCTAGGTCCAGGCGGCCTTCTTTGGTTTATGTAGTAGAGCTATTCAATGACTCCCTCAGCCCCTTGATATATAGCTTCAAGTCTGGGCAAGGAAGGGCACTTATCTTTAGAATGATTTTCTTCACAGACTGAACAAACCTCTACAGAGTTCAATGGGCATTCATTCCTAGGATGCCTCCTGGTGCATCTAGGGCAAAAAATGGCCAAAGCCCTCTTTGCTTCCTCTTCTTTCCTTTTGATATGTAAGGTATCCATTTGCATGGAAAGAGTCTGCAACATCTCACTCTTGAAGTCTTCCAGCATGTTTCCAATTTCTCCTTTAATGGATGAGTTGGAGGAAGAGGTACTGGCTATGGGTTGACTCCCCCTACCTTTATTTCTGGTTGCACTAGAATGGTTTCTAAAAACAATCTTTATATCCTCATAGGGTAGTTGGTAGATGTCTCCCCTAGCTAGCAGATGGAGGGTGTCTAAAAGATCTTCCCGAATTCCCCTGAGTAGGACCAGCTTCAGAGACTCAGGGTCAAGAGTACACGCAGCCCTTTTGTAACTGAGCTGGAACCTCTCCTCATAGTCTTCCAGGGACTCATCACTTCCTATAGTCATTCGGAAGATTTCTTCTTTAGTATCTTTTGACCTACAATAGTCTCGATACTTGTTGTTAAAGGCTTGTTGCATCTGAGCCCAAGTTGTGATGCTATTGCTAGGTAATCCCATGAACTAGTGCAATGTTGCATCCTTGAGAGTAGAAGGGAACAATTTCAACTTTTTCTCATCTTCTGCATAGTCATAGGTTCGATAGATAACAACAAACTCAAACAAAAGGGTGTCAAGATATTCCATAGTCAGACCATGGAAATGAGGTGTTAGGATATTCCGACACATAGGATATAGTTAAGTTCAACTTGGTCTAGTATAGAGTTAGGTTAGAGTTAGGTAAAGTGTGTTTCTTTACCGTTGTACATTTTGTAACTTACAATCCGACGGTCACGATATGTAGTGATCCGACGGTTCACTCTCACCTCGGTATTACCGACACTTGATCCGTGGCTTGACACCCGATTGGTCCATGAGTTCTATTTAAAGCGCATGGAGGGTCATTGTTCGGGTAATCTGTGCATGAGAGAAGCTTATGTAAATTTTCATTCTTTGATTAATAAATTGTCTGTACCCACGTTGGGACAGGCCGTGGACTGTTTCCCTCCTTGCACTCTGAGGGTTTTAACCACGTCAAAAATACTGGTGTATTGATTTGAGATCTGGTTGTGAGCGGTGTCCTCTTGGTATTCTTTCTGAGGAACTTACCCTGTAAATTCCTACATGGTATCAGAGCTATTTGAGGGCCGCGTCCGTTGGTGATCCAAATCTGAAGCCGGTAGAACTGCATGCGGCTGTCGTTTCCTAGATCTGCTGTTTCTGACTGCTTTCGGGCCGAGAGGACTGCTCTGTTGCGTTCAGAGCATCTGTTTCAGTGAGGAACCCCTTTCGTTTCACGCGAAAAGGTTTCCGGTAGCCCTAGCTGCGTCATTTTTCAGATCGGGAGGTATACAGTGTTTTTTTTGCAGTTTACTGTCATTTTCTCTCTGCTTATTTCGGTTTCGGTTTATTTAGCCTTTTTTTTTCCCGGATCTATACCTTTCATTTCTGCGTATGCTCTTTGCCCTGCGACTCTGTGCGATCTGGGCAAATCAGAAACAGAAAGAAAGGATTTTTCTCATGCGTATGCTCTTTTCCCTGCACCTTAGTGTGATCTCGGAAAATCAGAAACATTGAGAAAAATATTTAGTTTTTCGGCTAAAAGCTAACTTTGAGATTTTTTTTTAAATTTCTAGTTTTTTGGCTAAAGCTAACTTCGAGCCGTAAGGTTCGTTTTTCTTTGGATATTCGTGTTGGGTTTTGTGTTTTGTGTTTTGTAGGGGAAAAGAGTCTTCCCAAGGCAAGCACGCAAATCGAGGCCCCCCCCCCCCCCCCCTCTCTCTCTCTCTCTCTCTCTCTCTCTCTCAAATATTTTGTATAGATCAATTGGTTCAAAGACCTTTTAAGAGAGTAGAGGTCTTGGGTTCAAGTCTCCATTTTGTGGGGGCGGATTTTTTCATTCCCGCACATTCGCGCACTTTGCCGGCAACGTCAACAATTTTTTTTCAAAAAGCCATAACTTCTTCATCCGGAAGCCTTTTTCAGAGCCGTTTTTTTTAAAACCGCCTATTTTTTCGAGATCTATCCATTGGACCACTTACTTTCAGCATCTTCAGCTTCAGTTGTTTTTCAAAAAATGGAAAGTCCATGCCAAGTCATTCTTGACAGCACTAACTACTTCCAATGGGTAGCCTACATGGGAGATTTACTTAGAAGTAAAGGTCTCTTCAGAATAGCCACAGACCAAGAGAAGAAACCCAAAGATGAAGACAAGGCCGAAAAATGGGAAAATAGACAAGATCAAGCACGTGGTTTGATAGGAATGTCTGTTTCTCCTGATCTTAGATTCCACATTGCAGAAATTGAAACTCCTCATGAAGCATTAGAAAAACTTGCTAAAGTTTTTGGGATTAAAAATGAAATTAGAGCCCATCAACTTGAGAATGAGTTGCTTACTTTGGATCCTAATAATTTTTCTTGCATTGAAGATTTCTTGTCCAAATTCAAGACCCTTAGATATCTCTTGGAAGGTGTTAAAGTTAAGAAAGAAGATGGTAACCTTATTTATTCCATCCTTACTAAGTTGGGACCAGCCTACTCTGTATTTGTTTCCACTTTCCATTCTACCAGGGAAGCTTTCATTTGTCAAGGCAAAGACTACAAGCCCCCTTCCTTTGACTCCTTTTGTGATTCCTTAATAAGAGAACAAGAAAAACTCTTACACCTTGGTCTTCTTAATCTTGGAAACTCTTCCTCGAAAGCGTTAGCCGCCCAGCAGCAACCAAATTCAAAGAATCCTAAGAAGTCTTATCCTCAAAGGAATGGTCCTAAACCAACTCAGCCTCAAGATGAAAGATCATTTCAGCAAAATGACAAGACCAATAAAAACAAATGGAAGAAGACTGACAGACATTGTAACTTTTGTAATCGAGATGGCCACTTAGAATCTAAATGCTTTAAGAAGATGGAAGCCTTGGAAGCCGCAATGAAGAAACATAACATCCATCTGGAGCCTACTTCAACTTCAACTTTCGGAACGGCATTTTCTGCATGTCATCGTCAATCATCTCAGTCTGGTTATGCATTAAATGTATCTTCTTCTTCTTCTCATTCTCATGAGTGGCTCATTGATTCTGGAGCCTCTTGTCACATGGCCAAAAACCAAGCCATGTTTTCTTCTTTAAATGATTGTAACACCAAAAATATATATGTTGGTGATGATAGATCTCTTAATGTTGTAGGGACTGGAACTGTTCATCTAGACAATGGTCAGTTCAATGATGTATTATGTGTTCCAAACTTATCCTGCAACCTTCTATCTGTCTATCAGATAACTCATTCAGGTGAAGGTAAAATTGTTGAATTTTCACCTCATGATGTTGTAATCAAGGATCTAAAAGATCCTAAACAGATTCTAGCTACTGGTCTTGCTGATGATTCCAAAAGGTTGTATAAGTTTCACAACTTTGGGTCATCCCATCTTCCCTCAGTATTTGTTGCTCATAATGATGAAGTGAGCAAACTTTGGCATGAGCGGTTTGGTCACTTAAACTATCGCTCCCTTCAGCATCTATGTAAAGAAAACATGGTGACAGGTCTTCCTATGGTATCTTGCAAAGATGGTGTTTGTTCCGGATGTGTACTCGGAAAACATCATCGGGACAGTTTTGACAAACGTGCCTCTTGGCACGCCTCAGCCCCTTTACAGCTTGTGCACAGTGATTTATGTGGTCCTCTTCCTGTTGCTTCATTCTCTGGCTGCAAGTACTTCTTAACTTTCATTGATGATTTCTCCAGACGCACTTGGGTATACTTCTTAAAACTCAAGAGCGAAGTATTTACCACCTTTTTGGCCTTCAAAGCATTTGTTGAAAAACAATCTGGACATCAAATTCTTAAGCTAAGAACTGATAATGGTGGAGAATATGTTAAAAATGCATTCATCAACTTTTGCACCGAAAATGGAATTCAAATGCAACATACTGTTCCATACACTCCACAACAAAATGGTGTAGCTGAAAGGAAAAATCGCACCTTAAAGGAAATGGCTAATTGTATGCTGCAATCTAAAGGACTCAGTCTTAGTTTTTGGGCCGAAGCAATTAATTGTGCAAATTATATAATCAATCGCACTCCTACTAAGGTTCTAGAGAATATCACTCCAGAAGAAGCTTGGAGTTCCATTAAACCAGATGTAAGTCACTTTCGTGTGTTTGGAAGTGAAGCATGGGCCCATATTCCAGATGAAAAGCATAAAGCTTTAGAACCTAAGAGTGAGAAATGTACTTTTGTTGGATATTCTGAAGATGTAAAAGGTTATAGACTTATTCCATTTAAGTCCAAAAATGTTATCATTAGAAGAGATGTAAAATTTGATGAAAATAAATCGGCCTGCGAGCCTAGTCCGGCGGATGTGCCACCTCTTCCTATCTCTTCTATCTTTGAAAACATTTCTTCTTCTGATGATGAAAGCGAGGATGATAATCCTTCCCCACCTTCTCAGGATCCTCAACTTCCAAGATGGGTCCGTGCTACTCGGGATGCAGCAGGTGATCTTGCCGGTGATCCTACAGATCAGCGACGTACACGTTCTCAGTTTGAAAGAGCCTCTTCTTTACTGGCTCAAGCTCCAGTAAATCATGATCCTGACACTTTTGCAGAAGCTTCAGGCCATCCACATTGGGAAACAGCTATGAATGAAGAATATCATTCATTGATGACAAATGATACATGGGATCTTGTTCCTCTACCAAAGGGACGCAAACTTGTTAGATGCAAATGGGTTTACAGAACCAAGTATGGACCAGATGGGAAAGTTGATAAACATAAAGCTCGTCTAGTTGCTAAGGGCTTTTCACAGGTTGAAGGCATTGACTACACTGAAACCTTCTCTCCAGTTGCCAAAATGAACTCTATCCGCCTTGTTCTTTCCCTTGCTGCCTCTTTAAAATGGGAAGTCCATCAAATGGATGTTAAATCTGCCTTCTTGCATGGGGACTTGCAGGAAGAAATCTATATGGAACAACCCATTGGCTTCATACAAACAGACTCCAGCCTCGTTTGTCGACTTAAGAAATCCCTTTATGGCCTCAAGCAAGCTCCTCGAGCTTGGTATGCCAAAATGGATAGCTTTCTTTTAGAATCTGGCTTTTCTAGGTGTCATTCTGACAATACTGTCTACACCAAGAAAGTGGGCAACTCTCTCATCATCCTTGTTCTTTATGTTGATGATCTTATTCTTACTGGTAGTGATCCCAACCTTATAAACCATGTGAAGTCCAGCCTTAAAAAGAAATTTGAAATGACAGACTTAGGACACTTACACTATTTTCTCGGTCTTCAAGTCTTGCAATCCCAAGAGGGTATTTTCCTTTCCCAGTCCAAGTATGCTTGTGATATTCTTCGTCATTTTCACATGGAAGACTGTAAGCCAGCCCCTTCTCCCTTTCAGTCTGGAGTCAAACTTTCAGTCTCTTGTACTTCTCCTGAAGTTGATGCTACCTTATACCGTCAACTTGTCGGAAAACTCTTGTATTTAACCCATACTCGTCCTGATCTTTCCTTTGCTGTTGGCCTTGTTGCTCGTTTTATGCAAAACCCCCGTGAAAGTCATTGGAAAGCAGCTAAAAGAATACTTCGTTATGTTCGAGGTACAGTACAGTTTGGGATTCATTACAGTGCCAAAGCAGCTCCTCTGTTAGTTGGTTTCACTGATTCTGATTGGGCTGGTGACCTTGATGATCGGAAGTCTACTGCCGGTTATGTCTTCACTCTTGGTTCAGGACCTATTACATGGGCTTGTAAGAAACAGGCTGCCATTTCTCTTTCGTCAGCAGAAGCAGAGTATCGTGGTGCCGTGGAAGCTAGTAAGGAAGCCTTGTGGCTTCGTCAGATCCTATCAGAGTTTGGCTTTGAGCAGCAGCATCCAACCACACTTTGGTGTGATAATCAAAGTGCCATTCAGCTATGCAAAGATCCAGTCCAGCATCAGCGCAGCAAACACATTGAACTACACATGCACTTCATCAGAAAGCTCATTCATGACCATGTTCTTGAAGTGCAATATTGTCCAACAGATGATCAGGTTGCAGACATCTTCACAAAGGCTCTCACAGAGGCGAAGTTCACTAAACTTCGATATATGCTTGGAGTTCAGGAAGTTGTCACTAAGGGGGGATAGGCTCTAGTGCCTCCTTCCTTCTCCTATTGTGTCATATTTGTAAATCCTTCAATCCTATCCCAAGTTGTTCTTAAGGGGGGATGTTAGGATATTCCGACACATAGGATATAGTTAAGTTCAACTTGGTCTAGTATAGAGTTAGGTTAGAGTTAGGTAAAGTGTGTTTCTTTACCGTTGTACATTTTGTAACTTACAATCCGACGGTCACGATATGTAGTGATCCGACGGTTCACTCTCACCTCGGTATTACCGACACTTGATCCGTGGCTTGACACCCGATTGGTCCATGAGTTCTATTTAAAGCGCATGGAGGGTCATTGTTCGGGTAATCCGTGCATGAGAGAAGCTTATGTAAATTTTCATTCTTTGATTAATAAATTGTCTGTACCCACGTTGGGACAGGCCGTGGACTGTTTCCCTCCTTGCACTCTGAGGGTTTTAACCACGTCAAAAATACTGGTGTATTGATTTGAGATCTGGTTGTGAGCGGTGTCCTCTTGGTATTCTTTCTGAGGAACTTACCCTGTAAATTCCTACATGAGGTAGGGCATAAGGGCTTATATTCTTCATTTTGGTGTCCCCATTGGTCCCCTGAATGGGAAAGGTACCCTCTATTCTCTCTCCATTCCCCCTAGCATTTCTGTTTTCAGCCATTGGCTCCAAAGGAATGTTTTCTTCTTCTTCTTCCCCTATAGGTTCTTCAAATATGTCTGGTTGTTCACCTAAGGGTTCTTCTTGATCGCAGCCGTTGAAGTAGAGAGAAGGTTGGCTATGTGAAGTAGTGGGGGTGTTGGGCAAAACTTTTCCTGAGTTATCTCTATTCCTACGAGGCATGAAAGGAAATCTTTTTGGTTGGTTTTTGTTTCTTTTTCCCACACTGATAGTACCTGCAAAACTGAAATTGATTGACCAAAACAAATTGAAACTAGCTGAAATGAACTTGCTAAAATGAAATTTGTAGAATTGAAGAGGAAAGCAAGGAAATGCAGAACTTGAAAGAAGAGAAATGACTAGTCTACTTTTGCTGAAATAAACTATTAGCAGAATGTTGCAGTGGAAAATAGAAGAAAGCAGTAATCATAGAATACTGTGATGCTTCCCCAGCAAAGGTGCCAAAAAGTGGTGAGCACTAGTATTGCAACAATATTGCTGCAACTGTTGGGCTCCCTAGTTTACTCTTATCAACCTTGGTAGTTCGTAACAAACTTGGAAGCGTCGGTGCTATATGCACAAGTACTAGTTCTTACTGCAGGTTGTCACTTGGTCAGCCGACGCAAGATCACTAGGAGCTCAAGCAAACTTCTATGGATTCCTTAAGAAGCTCTATATGTGATGAGAGGAGAGAAAGATTAGTCTACAGATGCTACTCTAACTGCAGAAAGGAGAAAGACTGAAATGTAAAGCAAACCTAGTTAACCCTAATTAACCAACTAATCCTACTTTTGCAGAAAGCACTATGAAAACCATGAAAGGAATGCCATTACCTACTCAAAGAAGTAAACAACATCTAACTATGCTATCTCTGGAAGTAAATAAGCAAAGAACATATTTTTTGGATTTGTATGCATTTTTATGTGAAATTGACATGCATGTAATTTATTGTGTGTGAGTGTGGCAGCGAATAGGTGGCATTGGAGGGCGGTTTAGGTACTTGAGAGGATGTAGGATGGTGTGGATGGGTCCTAGGAGGTTTTAGGTGGCCTTCTGGAGGCTTTTCCCACACTCAACCTTCAAAAGAAAGCCTACAAGAAAATCTACAGGAGGACACAGGAAATCTACAGGAGGAAAAACAACGTTCTACAGGAGGCCTACAGGAGGAGGCCGAGAGCAGTTTTCACTGTTTTGAGGGTGTGAGAGTGGGTGAAAAAGATGGATGAAGGTTGGAATGAGGTGTTAGGGTTCCTATGGTCTACCATGAACCACCAGGAGAGAGAAAGATGATTGGATTTGCTCAAGGAGAGAGGAAGAAGTCCTAGGAAAAATGCAGGAAACTAAGGCAGAATTGAGGTGAGGTTTAGGAAATCTGTAGGGCATGGATCAGATGGAGGATTTGTTGGATGATAGGCTGACCTACTTCTAGAAGAGTTCTACTGCAAAAGGAACTGATAGTCAACCAATAAGATTAGGAAAGCAATGAAATGAGTGCATCTAGAAAAACATAGTTTTGCATCAAATTAGTATAAACTATGATCTATGAAAGGAACAACTGAGAAATACTGTAGGAAAGGAAAGCATGAAAGAATAATATTGCAAATAAAGAAGTGAGCATGATGAAGAAGATCTGAAGCAAGGCAAAACTAGACTATTAACCTACTAAAAAGCTGCAAACACTAGAAATCCTATGAATGAGGAAAATCTGTGTTTTTTGGGCAGCAAGAGGGTATTTGCCTCAAATCATGGTCCCAAAGGGAGGAAGAGAGGCCAAGGCACTATTGCTAGGACCTACTACAGAAAGCAAAAATGGAAGAAAAATATTGAATCATCAAAAGCAACCTATTCCTAACCATAAAAGAAATACATCGAACAACAACCTAATTTATAACTGAAATAAAACATACAAATACAAGTAAAGAGGAGCTTTTTTGATTGGATTAGGCCCTAACCCAAGAGCTTCAACCCTATGAGGTAACTCAGTGCTACCTCAAAAAGGATTCCATCTTTATTTTCAAAACAATAACAAGATTACATGAATCTGTCACAAAATAATAATATCGATGTTGAGGAGAGTTTACATAAGAAAAAATCCAACAAAAATCCAACCCTAGTGAGGCCTTAGGCCTCTCTACTTATAAAAATGAAGCTACCAATAGCTTCCTTAAAATTAGGGAGGCTTGTCTCCCAAAACTCGAGATAATCATCAATCATCCTTCACTTGCTTGGCTACCTTCTAGTGCATGACTTGGCTAGTTGTACTCCGAGTTGAATGAAGGGGAATTCGAAGTGAGGAGTAATAAACGAGGGGGGATTCCCTCCTATAAGTCCTCTCCTTTGTCCAGTTTGAGTTATTGCTGCCATTTGTCCACTGGATCCTTGACTTTGACCTCAAAATTCATCAATAATCTACATTAAACACATGTTAGACCACATGGCATCATAACTAACACAACTTACTCCATAAGCATAAATATAATCAGGAAATCATACCATAAGCTAAGAGAATGGTTGATTTGACTAGGTTAGGAGGTAAAATGAGCCCATATAGTTACCCATTTATGAGGCTCATCACTGGGATGGGCATAAAAGAAATTAATGTTCTCTTTGACTAATATTCATTCTTGTTGTCCTATAGCATGCCTCCCTTTAACGAGGCATTTAATTTCTGTAATATCTTTTGGGCCACAAAGCCATTCATGACTGATACAACTAGTCGACCTGATAGTTGATCCAGACCATAGATATTTTTGTTGTAATGAAGGTCCTTGCTCCCCTCTGATAAATAGGGGAAAGCAAGACTTAATTGAGGTTCAAAAATTCTAGAGAAAAGACTGCATTATATAATTTCAAACTGTATTTCCTTTGCAATATAGATCTTTTCAGAATATCAAGGAAACAATGGTGATTCCCTCTTCAAAGGATTACAATATGTGTTCCCCTTTCTCTAACTCATTTTATGTTCATGCTTCTTCCCCGAATTCATATAATTATTATTGCTAGATGTGTTTCAAGATCCCTCACATATTCATTAGTATCTATATGTTAATGAAAATGCCTATATATGTTTCACAGATTGATTTGTCTAAACATTGTTTATGTATATGCCTATGGAGACTATTGAGATTCGATCTTTAAATCTAGATCACATGAATCATAGCTTTCAGTTCTCCCTTCATTCATTATTTCTACTTGTAACCCAAATAAGCATAGAAATCCTTTCTACCACATGCTCTTTGTGTTGAATATAGAAGTCTTGAAGCCTTATGCTCTATGTAATGGGTTACTCTTCTCCCTTATCCTCTCTCACCCACTTTGCAAAACATTAGTAAGTTGTAAGACCTTGAAGGTCTTGGTCTCCACTATTTTTATGCTTATTTATGAGATCTGAACTAATGAAGAAGAATCAGAAATCTATGTTTCATTTCTTTGGATTAATGAACCAACCTATTTCCTATGTACATATGTATCTATAGATCATAAGTGTTGTCTCCAGTTTCCTATAAATCATTTGAGACACAACTTTTTAGATGTGGTTAGGCACTGGTCTTGAAGCAATCCAAGGATGTTCCAGGGAGATAAAATAGTTACTATCCATCATCTCAACATGAGGGGGAGGGATCATGATGGGTGGTTAAGAGAACTCCTGCTCTAGTAGAGGAGTGGGAGCAGAACCTGCAGGTAGAGGAGAGGTGGAATCACTAGGAGTGGCCTCTATTTCGTGAAGCACTTGAAGTGTATCATGAAAATATTTGAGACGTGGACATCAATGAGAATAATGGCCATAATTATCTAGCTTGATTGTGATTTCCAACATTTCAGCCTAAGACCCAATCTTCTGCTGATATAACACCAATCTTAAGTGAGGTAATAGCGAAGTTATGTACCAATCCCTTTGTTTTTTATCTGAAATATGAAGGTTAGCTTGACTCAGTTAACACTTCAGTCGCTGATCTATATCCCACGCAGAATCATTAACCCTTTTCTTGATCTCCTTGATTTCAGTCATACACTGAGCTTTTGACTTCGGCTTCGTAAATTCTGCATTCAACGCATCCTTTGTGTTAGCCACTGAAGCAACCAGATGAGTTTTGATGTATCTGATGTACCAGGTAAGTGCTCTATCTTGTAGCACCGTGACTAGTTGCGCTTTCTTCATGTCATCATAATTTATCTACTGCCCTTTCCACACAACCTCTACGATGAACCAAAATTGATTTGGATCCTTTGATCCCTGACCCCTGAATACAAGAATTTTCACTGTATTTGCCATACTGAATAGAAGAGGTGGAGGTGGGGTTGGAGGTGGAGGTGTAGGTGTAGGTGTATGAGGTAGAGGTGAAGGTGGAGGTGGAGTGGATGGATGTGGAATTCTAGAAGTACCCTGAACTACTCTCTGCACCACACCTCTGGGCATACTAGGGCTAACTCGTTCTTCTTCACTTTTAGACTCTCCCAATAAGGGATTGTATTCACTTTTGATGAATTTGTCTCGATCTACTCTGAATCAATTTCCACTTCGCATAGATCCAGTCAGACCCCTCTTAAACATTAAGGTAAATGCATAATCCCCTTTTCACACAAAATCATTTTAATCCAGGTTTTTAGCGATTTCAGGTACTTACCTCTCGGACCTTTGAAGAATCGTCATTTAGCTTTGCTATAAGAAACATATATATATATTGTAAATTTAGTGACGAAACTGCCCAAGATACTATCAATCCATTAATCAACAACCCTTACAACCTTATAATCAGATCCTTCAAGATGTTTGACTAATTCTGGAGTCCACATAATAGGATCATCGTGCTTCCAAGTAGGTTTGCTATCCGCTAATTTGGACAACCACTCGTGTAATTCACAAGGGAATGTTGAAAATGAAATTCATGTACTTCTGTGTAGAGATACCTCTATAACCACTTTTCTTTTGACAAGTGAGGATTCCTATTTTCCTGGGCTACGAATTCATGCAACTTCTGATCTATCCACTTCTCGATTTCCTTCTTAGTTGGTATCCAATTACACCACATCACAGATCCCTCAAATAGATCTCAGTCTTGGCAACATAACCATTTGTTGGCTTGAGGGGGCTTGGACTCAGGTTCAGAGTTAGTTGCGCTAACCAACAAAACTCTACATTGCCGGCCCTTTCGGCAACAACCTATGTAGTGTAGGCTACAATCTCACCCAAGCTAGTATTGGGGGATGCTAGAACCATGTTTTTGCATCCAGAAGGCTGTGTCATGTGAAGTAAGGTGCTTCTTCAAGTTTTAAGCATGATCTTACCTTCACAAACCTTTATTCATGAAAATTCAGAACTTAAAGTGAATTTAAGTTAAATAGAGCTATAAACTTCGTGTAAACATCTAATCATGCATAAAGTAACATATAATAGTAGATCCATATCTTCGTGGAGTACTTAAGGAAAAATATAGATAAATGTCATTCAATTGTGCGTCAATATAGAAAATACACAACTATATAAAATTACACACAAAATTTATTCAAATATCCTTTATTACTTCAGATATTCCTTATAAAAGTTTTCCAAACCCTCTGCACACAGTTGTAGGGGCCTGCACACTCAACTGCGGACTTACCAATGTGTCTGCGCACTCAGCTACAGGAGCCTTCCCCTTCACCAAAAATACAGAAATATCATACAGATTCATAACATATCAAAAACCCATTCTATTCATTTATTTTATATCCTTAGACTCGCTAAGACACCCTTTTATATACTCTTTTCTATTACAATACCATGGTACGCAAACCATGGGCATATCTTAAAACAATACCAAAATGTATGGGGTTTTTACCTTCCTAAAACCCCTTGACTCATATTGACCTGCGTGCTACGCACTTCACTCCTCAAAATGCAAAGACTTTACAATACTTTATCCAAATTTGACCGAGGGGACCCCATCCCAACAACAAAATAGTTACCGTCCAGTATAGTGGCTTCACGGCAAAGCCCCTCTCATGTTGAAAAGAATATAATATTGTAAGAGTTTGATAGTTTTGGACCATAGTCCCTTGTATTTTGGAAACCATGGTATCAGGTCCATGGTAATGTAGCAATGTAATCCCTCATGTAATAATATATATACGGATGAATAATAAAGAAGGAAGATGGGTATTGGATCGAAATCTCTGTTTATGGTCATACTTTTGAGATCTGTACTCGGAGATAGGGCGAGGCTCCGCAACTGTGTGCGCGGAGGCTTGGGTTTGCAGCTTAGTGCACAAGTCGTCTACACGGTCATTCACAAACAACCTGTAGCTTTGTGCGCAAGAAAGATATGTTTTTTATACCAATTATCTATTATAAGCAATAGTTCTTGTGGACATAGTCCCACATTGGGATGAACCATGGTAAAATCTGTCTCTCATGTGTTGATTTTCTTATTATCTACACTTTATTTCAGTACTATGAAGTTTATGGATGTTTATGTTATGTTTAAATGATGCATGTTCTGTGAACTAATATATAAGTGTGAATTAGTTCATGAATGTGAAGTAATTTATAAGTGTCAAAACATAAGAAAATAAATAATTTCCACATCGTAGTATCCCTCAAGGCTGCAAAAACCAAGTTCTACAACCTCCCATAGTCAGTTCCAATGAGACCGTGACTTGCTTGCAGGTCATTGCTGAAAGCGATAGTGATTGAGGCTTTTGTTGGCGCGCAACAAAATCTGAACCCAGGTTAGCCCAACCTAAGCCAGTAAAAGCATTCAATAAAATTTTAGAGAATGCACTAACCAAGGTATGTAATGTAAACAAGAATGGTTGGGATCTTAGGATTCCAACATATTATGGGATTATAGGACTACATGAAAAAATTTGAAAGGTTAGACACCCTTTAGATTGGTTGATGGGAAAGAAGATGTAATTCCCATGGAATAAATTTCCCTAGCCTAAGAATTGCAACTTTTATAAATATTGAAGACCCTGAAATAATGGAAGAAAGGATGTCGCAGTTACTTGTTGTGGAAGAAGACAAGTTTATAGCAGGATTTCATCAACAAGTACAAAATGCAAGAGAAAAGGTTAGGCTTGACAGGCACATGCTGACAGTGCTGGACCCACCAACATGTTAGGGGATCTCCCTAGTAAGAAGTTCGAATTAGACCTCAAAACGTTTGGTGTAGGAGTCTCAGCAGTGGGTTGTATGGTAATGCCTTGACCGCGATTTCACACAGAGGCAAGTAAGATAACTCTGTTGGTAGCAAGGGTGTGACATATGCTGTGAGTCAAGGAAGGTGTATGAACAATTCTAAAACACAAAGAGTGATGTGAGTGCACCCCTTGGAAACCTGTGATAGCATGGAGTTAAGAAGAGAACACATGAGCAAAGATGCATCACAACATGGAAGGAAAGTTAGCTAGCAATCCAAAGTGATCGTTAAATCAATAGAAGGTTTCAAAAAGATTCATACATACATACACAGAAAAGTCCATACATGCATGTGTAATCAAACAAATACATATATCATTTAGAGTAAACCAAATAACATAGAATACAATACAACATATACATGAAACGTTTTGGATCTGTTATATTAATAAGTGTAAGTTCCAGT
Source organism: Pinus tabuliformis (assembly GCA_031772625.1). Classification (NCBI taxonomy): domain Eukaryota; kingdom Viridiplantae; phylum Streptophyta; class Pinopsida; order Pinales; family Pinaceae; genus Pinus; species Pinus tabuliformis. The sequence goes on along the minus strand of CM062816.1, from coordinate 184,317,503 downwards.
GATACAATACATCCAGGTCTAACCACTAGTTCTGACAATAGAACGTTACATCCACAACCGCATTCTCCTCCAAAGAGATATACTAGCTCTGTGCAGTGGAGAAGCCAAGGCTCGTTACAATACTGTCCAAGCTCTCTCTAACATAGTCCTATCAGAAGTTTGGCTAACCAAAATCCTATACAATGAGTTATGAGGTACTATTTATAGCAAAGGGTGCGGCGACCCTTGGCATTCCCCTTTGAGATTTTTCATCTATCCTCATGAATCTTCAACTACTCTATGACTGTTACATTCAACTATTGACACTTGAACTTCCACTTGACAAGACATTACATTACAATGCACATGTGCCCATGTGAGACAAAATGGCTTGAGCAAGCCATGCAAGACATCACTGACACTCAAACCATTGTGGTGAGACCAACTATTTGACATGGTTGTGATGGTCGAAGGTGGTGAACTGATGCCAAGCTTGGTCATCCGTGATGGTGTGCATGCGCTCCATGGTGACATCTTTCTGAAGCGAAATCTTGCCTAAATTTCATCCCGGTGCATTGGTATGGCTCCTCCATCCAACACGTCTACTAGAATGTGCATGGTCTTCTTGGGTGCGGACAAACCAGCTACACATTGATGCATATTGTTAGTGCTAATCTTCTAGTGTGTGTTGGTGGTCATGCACATCAACTATTAATGACATGTTCAGCTCCAGTTGAACTTGACTCTTGTATTTGCCTCTGTGAGTGTTTCAAATGGGTTAGATTGCATGTGTGTGCACAATGAAATGCATGCTCCTAAATTCCCTTACATGTGGTCAACAACACCACTCACCATGTCTGTCTATGCTAGCTACTAGGATGAATCTATGAGTTGTACGAGCCAAATTTCATCCTTCTGTGCATGTTGCACCCGTTGCTGTAATTTTTCTTGCTCTAACTCATTCACTCGTATGTGCATCTCTTATTCTTCCTTGAGTTGCTTCTTGTGCACATGCAACTCCTTTTCTATTCCGTTCTCTGCCTTCACGTGATCTTCATGTCGCGCCGTCACCTCATAGCCCAAGTCTCCAAAGTTTCTTTCACCACAAGTAGATCTGCTTGAGCTTGCAACTTTGTTCTACCTCTGTTTTTTCAACAACCTTCCTCTTGCATTCATTGCATCTGGTATGTTGCCTTCAACTGCTATTCATGGTGTTGCTTGATGTGATGATGCTGCTGTCATATCTTGATGTCCTTGTCTACGAAAAACTTGATGTCTTCGTGGGTAGGAATGTTCATAGACACTTGATCGACTGCATCCCCAAGTGTGCTCTAAACGGTGTCTTTGACTCTGCTCTCCTGGAAACCATTGTACCTATGCTACTAAGAGGCAGATGAAAACCTGTGATACCGGGAGACATGGCAACACTCATGGAAAGCAATCTATCAGTCGAAAACAAAAATGAACTTGACAACTGACTTGCAACATACCTGTGTGACTGATCATGAAGGTTGCATAATTTCTGCCGGGAGGTCGGGAGATTAAATACCAAGACTACATAAGGCACTGTCTAGGATGTCAGGAGGCTGACTGACTACTGGAATTGTGCAATGAATAATTCAGCCTAGCTGCTGATTGCTAGAATTGCACAATGCCCAATCTCAACTGGCAATAGTTGTAGGTTGAGTGACTACATTGTGCAATTTTCTGGGCCAGCAGTCACTGTCCCTCAGAATTGCATAATGCAAGACTGGAGGATAGTCATTAGGTAGAAATGCGCATTTCCTAAGAGGAAGACAGAGCCTTCCCTTTCAGGATTGCGCAATGCTATCTTGGTGAGGCAGAGTCTGGGCCAAGGCTGCTCAGACCTGCCGATGGTCATCTGAAAGCGAATGTGAATATGAATGCATGGTGATAATGAGTGTAAGCATAAGTGAATGATCATGCATGCAAATGGTGAATGACAGATTCAAAAAATGGAACAACATGCATGTGGGTGAGACGAGTCGCCGAATCGACGACCGTTCGTGAAAAACATTTTCATGCATCTGATAGTAGTGAGATGTTAACAAAAATTGAAACGTTGCTAGTACAAGCTAGTATGTATCAAAATGATAACAAGTTCTCACTAAAATCAAGCAGACAACATTCAAGTGCCAGAAATGCAACACAAGACATGTAAGGCAAGCTTACCCCAAAATAGTTGAGTTGAATGTGCTGATGACTCCCAGATGTGATGTGGGATGTCAGTGTTGGGTTGTGTTATATTCTTTCCATGACTAGCCCACGTAGTTAACCGGGGTGTTAGAGGGGGGGCGAAGCCCCCCTTCGTTGCGCCGATTTTGTAGTGGGAGTGGGGGGGGGGTTTCACAGGGGGTTTGAGGCGTACCCGTAACCCCACTTTATGCGGTCCAGGGTAGCGCCTCAGAAAATTTTCGTTTTGGACCCTATGTTAGGATAGGCGGACCCACCTATGGTCTTGTGCATGATTTTCACACTTGTTTTTGGACGCAATGGTTTTCGGTCCATGGTATTAGACACAATGGTTTTTGGTCCATGGTATTGGATGCTTTGGCATGTATAAATATGTATTATAACATTGAAAGGAAAATAATGAAAAATCAAGCTGGTAGTCCTGGTTTTGGGATCAAGGGGAAAATCTCTGTGTATATGTGTTTTATGTGTTATGCTCTCACATTGTTTATTTTCTGTGTTTTAGAATTCATATGTAGGTAATTTCTGTACGGGGTTAAAACCTACATTTGGTATCAGATCAGTTTTGGCTTCAAGGGGATACCTTTGTTGCTGAGGGGTTTTTCTCGGGCCTGTGGTAGACCCTGTTCAGTGGGAGATCTGCGAGATCAATTCTAGTGGTAAAATAAGATGGCGCGAAGTGGAAAGATAGAGATTGAAAAATTTAATGGTCAGAGTTTTGAGTTGTGGAAACTCAAGATGGAGGATCTGTTGGTGGATAAAGATCAGTGGATCGCGGTAGATCTAGGTACTAAACCAACGGGAGTGTCCAATGAAGAATGGAAGAAGTTGGATTGGAAGGCAAAGATCACAATACGATTGTGTGTCTCAGGTTCAGTATTGCTGAATGTATCAGGGGAAGTTACGGCGAAGGCTTTGTGGGACAAGTTAGGGACTTTGTACCAATCTAAGTCTTTGGTAAATAAACTGTTCCTGCGGAAAAAGTTGTATAACTTGAGGATGAAAGATGGAGACTAGGTGATATAGCATCTAAACGCATTTAATACTGTGGTAAGTCAGTTAGCATATGTTGATATTATAATTTCAGATGAAGATAAGTGCATCAGTTTGTTGTGTTCTCTACCAGATTCGTGGGATAGTCTGGTTATTGCAATAGGTAGTAATGCAATTTCCTTGCAGTTTGATGAAATAGTCTCATCCTTGCTGTCGAAGGAGATGAGACAGAAAAATATGGAGAGCCAAAATGGTGATGCCTTGTATGTACGAGGACGGTCCCAGAATAGAAACAAAAATAAGTCATCGAGTGGGAGATCTAAATCTCCAGGAAACCCTGTAAAGATGGTGTGCTGGAAATGTGGAAAGGAAGGGCACTACAAAAGGGACTGTAAATCTAAAGCTCCTAATAAAGGAAAGGGATCTTATGATGCTCCTTTTGCAGAGGCGAAAACCACCTCAGATGAAGGTGGGGATGTGTACTTGGCTTCTTCAAGTACACATGTAGATCATGAGGGATGGTTGATTGACTCAAGTGCATCCTCTCACTTCACTCCCCATAGAGAGTGGTTCTGCGAGTATGAGAAATACGATGGTGGTGATGTCTTCTTAGGGGATGATAGGAAGGCTAGAATCATTGGTTGCAGAAAAGTAAAGTTGAATTTGCAAGGTGGAAGGGTTAGAACACTTCCGGGTGTTTTGCATATCCCTGCATTGGCCAGAAATCTGATTTTTGTAAGAAAGCTGGATGATGCAGGTATAAAAATAGTGTTCGAGAAGGATACATGCAAAATGGTTCGGGGAGCATTGGTATTGACGCAGGGAGTTTGAATTGGAACTCTGTACAAGCTACAAGGTAGCACTGTTATTGATGGGTGCAATAGTTATGTGGTTCCTGAAAGTGGAGTAGAAAATCTAGTGGTCTCTGGAGAGAAGACCATGTTGTGGCATCAAAGGCTTGGACACATATGAGAGAAGGGCCTTCGAATACTTCATGGTAAAGGTATGGTAGAAGGTATGAGTAATAGATCTCTGGATTTAGATTTCTGTGAAAATTGTGTATATGGGAAGCAGAATTGGGTGAGTTTCCCCTCTGGTAGTAAGAGGGAGAAACAGATATTAGAACTTGTGCAAAGTGATGTGTTTGGACCTGTGAAGGTTCCATCACTGGGTAAGTCTGTGTACTATGTATCATTTCTAAATGACTTCTCAAGGAATACATGGATATATTTCCTTAAGAAGAAATCTGAAGCCTTTGACAGGTTTAAAGAATTTAAGGCTCTCATGGAAAATCGGACAGAGAAGAAGATAAAGGTGTTGAGGATAGATAATGGTGGAGAGTTTTGCAGCAAGGAGTTTGAAGAATTCTGTAAGAAGTTTGGTATAGAACGATAGAAGACTATTCCATATACACCCCAACAAAATGGAGTTGCGGAAAGAATGAATAAGATGTTGATGGAAAGGGCAAGAAGCATGTTCACTAGTGCCGGGTTAGGACAGGAATTCTGCGCAGAGGTGGTGGATACTGCATGTTACCTGGTCAAAAGGTAACCTTCATCAGCGTTGGAGGATAAGACTCCATAAGAGGTATGGACTGGTAAGAAACCCTCTCTTTCACATCTGAAGGTATTTGGATGTGATGCATATGTACATGTTCCAAAGGAGAAATGAACCAAGTTGGATAGTAAATCTGAAAAGTGCATATTTATTTGGTATAAGGATGGCTTAAAGGGTTATAAGCTTTGGAACCCAGTCACATGGAAGGTTGTGTACAACCGAGAAGTGGTGTTCAGAGAGGTAAAATATGTTATTAAACATGAAGTCCAACCAAAGGAACCTGAGAAGCTAGAGTTTGACCTTAAGGAGGAAGAATTAGACTCTACAGCAGAGGAGGAATCAAAATATGAAGAGCCACAAACTCCGGGTGTGAGAAAATCAGTTCGAGAAAGAAGGCAACTAGAAAGGTATAGTCCATCTGATTTCTGTTCAAATTTTACTTTATCTATTACTGACGATGATCCCATAACTGTGAAGGAAGCAGTAGATTCAGAGGATGGAAAACTCTGGAAAGAGGCCATGGTTGATGAAATGGCATCTTTGCATAAAAATGAGGCTTGGGATCTGGTGGAGTTGCCGGTTGGAAGGAAGCCCATTGGCAGCAAATGGGTGTTCAAGAAGAAGACAAATGCAGAAGGAAAGGTGGAGAAATACAAAGCTCGGTTGGTAGCAAAAGGTTATTCCTAGGTGCTGGGAATTGATTTTGGTGATATTTATTCTCTTGTTGCCAAGGTAACTTCTAGTAGATTACTTATCTATTATTGTTGTTTTTTATTTTGAGGTAGAATAGATGGATGTGAAGACAACATTTCTTCACGGGGATCTAGAAGAGGAAATATACATGAAGCAACCTCAAAACTTTGTGGTGAAGGGTAAGAAAGAACTGGTATGCAAGTTAAAGAAGTCTCTGTATGGGTTAAAACAGTCACCAAGGATGTGGTATCAGAAATTTGATACATTTATACAGGGACTTGGCTTCACCAGAAGCAAAGTAGATCACTGTGTGTATTTTAAATTAATTGGTGACCGTGTTATTTATCTAGTCTTGTATGTGGATGATATGTTGCTGGTTGGAAATGACAAAGAAATTATCAAGGATTTGAAGACCCAATTGTCCTCTAAATTTGACATGAAAGATCTTGGTGCTGCAAACTATATTTTGGGCATGGAAATTAAAAGAGATCGGGCAAAGAGGAAGCTCTGGTTAAACCAGAGGAAGTATGTCGAGACAATACTATAGAGGTTTAATATGCAGGATAGTAAACTGGTGAACGTTCCTATTCCTGTAGGTGTGAGGTTATTTGCTGAACAGTGTCCCAAGACACAAGAAGAGGAAGAAGACATGTCCCGTGTTCCATAAGCAAGTGTAGTTGGTAGCCTGATGTATGCAATGGTCTGTACTAGACCAGACATTGTACATGCAGTGGGAGTATTGAGCAAGTTTATGTCAAAACCAGGGAAGGAGCACTGGACAGCAGTGAAGCAGGTTTTAAGGTATTTGCGTGGCATTAGTGATTATGGTTTGCACTACCAAGGAATATCAGGATTGGACAGAATGTTGGATATTCGTGGCTTTGTTGATGTAGACTGGGCTGGAGATCTGGATCAGAGAATATCTACAAGTGGGTATGTGTTTAACCTATTTGGAGGTGCAGTTAGCTGGATAAGTAAGAAACAATCTGTAGTGGCATTATCAACTACAGAGGCAGAATACATCGCAGCCACTCATGCAAGCAAGGAAGTAGTTTGGTTGCAGAGATTGTGTTCAAGTATGGGGTCAGTACAGGGAGCTATAAGGCTAGACTGTGACAGCCAAAGTGCAATTTTCTTGGCAAAGAACGCCACATATCATTCAAAGACAAAGCACATTGATGTTCAGTATCACTTTGTGAGGGATATGATAGAATAAAAATGGTGTTGTTGATAAAAGTGGACACTTTGAAGAATACTGCAAATGCATTGACAAAATATGTGAGCTTTGAGAAGTTCTCTTGGTGTAGAGAGACAATGGGCATTTTAGGGCTGGAAAAATGACTAAGCTCTATTGTGGCCCCCTGTGGAAAGAAAATAACAAGTGGGAGAATGTTGGGTTGTGTTATATTCTTTCCAAGACTAGCCCACATAGTTAACCGGGGGGTTAGAGGTGGGGCAGAGCCCCCCTTCGTTGCGCCAATTGGGTAGTGGGGGGTGGGGGGTGGGTCACAGGGGGTTTGAGGCATACCCGTAACCCCACTTTATGGGGTTTGGGCAGCACCCTAGAAAATTTTGGTTTTGGACCCTATGTTAGGATGGGTGGACCCACCTATGGTTTTGTGCACGATTTTCACACATGTTTTTGGACGCGATGGTTTTCGGTCCATGGTATTGGACACGATGGTTTTCGGTCCATGGTATTGGATGCTTCAGCATGTATAAATATGTATTATAACATTGAAAGGAAAATAATGAAAAATCAAGCTTGTAGTCCTGGTTTTGGGATCCAAGGGAAAATCTCTGTGTATATGTGTTTTATGTGTTATGCTCTCGCATTGTTTATTTTCTGTGTTTTAGAATTCGTAGCAGGTAATTTCTATATGAGGTTAAAACATACAGTCAAAGTTGCAAGGTTGATGTGAGGAATGAGCTCTGTAGTGTCCAGTTCATGAGTTTTGATAAAATCGAAGATGTGATGTGCATGCCACAAATCTAGGAAGAGTGAAACTTGGTGGGAGGTTTCCAAAATGATCCTTGCATGCAACCTCGAGCTGCTAAAATAAGATCCTTGAATCAAGGGATTCCTTTTCATGCTTCCTTGGGATAAACAACCCATGCATGCAAATCGGTTTTGCTCAGTCCCAGAGGGAACTGGTCAAATCAACTCAGATGCAATAGGATGCTCAACTGCTGGGAGAAAATGCACATTTCTAGAAGGGAGATGGGCTGGCTTCCCAGGAGATTTGCACAATTTATGGGTAGAGCATCTGACTCCTACCCAAGATTGCGTAATTCCTGGGCTGAGTAGCCCTTCTAGGGGAATTGCACAATTTTCTGGATGAAGCTTGACTAACAGATTGGTGCAATTATGGTGCCCAGAAGGCTGCCAGACAGAATTGTGCAATTTCTGGAGTGAAGGTTGGTGTCCCTCCAGAATTGCACAATTTCTTGAGGGAGTTGCTGAGCCTGCAGCTAGACCAAGTCTAGAGGAACAACCTATGAGGGTAATGCATCAAGCTTTGATATACAGGCTATCACCTCTATGCGTAGAAATACTTTCTCTTCTTTTTCCTTATTCATTTTTAATTTTTTCAAACTTTTTTCACTTTTTCATTTTTTTATTTTTCGTCTTCATAATTGTGCATAACACTTATTAATTTCAGAGGAGGAAGATGGATCACGACTTATCGAGAGAAGAAGAAGTTATTCCTTCAGAGAAGTGGTTTATGTATACCTCTAACGCGCTTGTTAAGGTTGTCCCTCTCACCTTACTCTACTTGATTGATATGACAAGGATTAACCCAAAAACAACCGACTAGAGTAGGTGATACTAGTTAGCGCGCAAGTGTTGTGTTTTCACCAAGGTTCACTTCAAATAGTATGTATTTTCCATTGATGTATCATGGAATGAAGACAACAAGTTCTTACATAAGAAAGCGGGCAACAGATAACCAAATGTTGATGGTTGTACAAGTCTCTCGTAGTTTACCCAGCTTGTTTCAAGTGTTGCACATGGTCCATGCGAAATTAACCTACAGAAAATAACAAGCAAACAAACCAAAAAGAAAATCGATAAGCAGAAGCAAATGCGGAAACAAAACGAGTAAGAAAACAAAAAAACACAAAAAGAAATAAGCAAACATGCATGGAAGAAAACAACTCAAAAGCAAACACTACTCCTACTTCTAAGCTAATAGTGCATGGGTCATCACGCGTGAAGTGATACTTCCAATGCCGCCACTAGCACATTGGTTGAACCATGTTAGTGAAGGCATGGTTTGTGAATAAGACAGTTATGTGAACCAGCAAACAAGAAAGATATAATAGTGAAGACAAACACACTCCGAGTTTACAAGCTTCCACAGAACAAAAATGAGTGAAAGCGCATGACATGCACTCTGTGGACTTGCCATGGCGCTTTGCTACACTACGTGAAGATGTCGAGCGTATGCATTCTCTTGAATGTGACATGTAAGAAAATGTGAGAAAGGTAGACCACTTTCATTGTGCATGTGTACTTGTTGTGTAAGGTTCCTCCAATTCATGAGCGATGGGATCGTGTAGTTCGAGTGGAGGAAGCAAAATCTGGGTGTTTGGTTGAACTTCAATGCAAAGCAGAGAGTGATTAGGAGCCTTGATTGTTTCAACAATTTCCTCACCAGAAGTGAAATCAACCTCAGGGCAACGGCCTGACATGACCATCAGCTCAGGCTGAAGTGCCTCGACAGTCTGCGGGGTTTCGACTTCATTGACAGATAAATCATCATAGACCAGTGTCTTAGACATATTAACAATGATTGAATCAACATCATAATCAGATGAAGAAGTAGAGAGATCATGACAACCAAGATCAAAAAATTCAGGATGTTTGTTAGCATCCTCTTGATTTCATGAATCAGACAGAGGGGTAGATGAGAAGCAAAGATGTTCACCCTCTGTGTTTTCAAAAATGATAGATGACAGATTAGACAGATTTTTGAAGGAAGATGTGTCCTCTCCCCACTGTGATGACAGACTCACATCCGACGTCTCATGTGAATGATCGAAAGTAGAAACATTCGGAAATGGGTTTTCATAGGGGAAATCAGCAGTGGTATAATCATAAGGGATGTTAGGATAAAGTGGATGAGGCGTGGCTAGAAGGTAGTCATACTTCACCGTGGGTTCTTCTTTAGATTCCTACACACATTCATCATGAATGATGGCGTAGGTTGGCTGCATAATACCAACTCCGTCGACAACTTGATCCTCGTTCACAGTAAGTGAGGAGTCTGGAATGGAAGAACATAAGACAGTACAATCTGGAGGATCAATAGAACATGGGGACGGATGTTGAGGGAATGAATCCACGTGACAAGAAATAGGATTGCAAGCCAAATATGCACAGATATCAAGAGCAAGGGGGGTGGGAGGATGTGACAGTTCAATAGATGTGTGTGCATGATCTCCCACATCACTCCGCGATGGTGGAGCTATTTGATGAGGTGAAGGTGGACAATCACTTGTGACAACAACTGTGCCTGCCTATGATTGCGCAGCTCCATCACCAAAGTGTGCTGAGCGGGGTTCGGATATTTGAAGAAGATACTAAAATCTTCCATCATGAAATTCCCAATCAATTTCATCTTTAGGAAATCGGTATGCAATATTACAAAACCGTGTGTAAAACTGATCAACTGATTCATCGGGTGCTTTTCATAATTTCAAAATTTCTTGATCAAGTTCTTTATGGTTAGAGTGATTGAAAGCATGGTCTATCACTGCGACTAGATGAGCAAGAGAATGGATATATTTTTTGGGCAACATGGCACACCAGTGCATTGGGTGCCCTCAAAGCGTGTAGATGAACAATTCGTAGGTCATCTATTCTTCAAATATTCCATGTATTTCACATGAGCGAGCAACGCTGGCCGCATGCCTAACCAAGGTTACGTGGCCTCCACCATCAAATGTTTTATGTGAGAAGTTATTCGAGAGCTTTTCGGAGATAATGAAGTCATTTCCATAAGACATACACTATGGAAGAGAAACTCTATAGTTAGTCATGATAGATGTGTAGAGATTCAAAAAGATGTGAGGAATCAACTTTTCATCTGTCCCTCCTTCTAGCACCAAAATGTTGACAATGCTGGACTTGCCAACATGTTAGGGGATCTCCCCGTAAGAAGTCCCAAGTACACCTCAGACCATTTGGTGTAGGAGTCCCAACATTGGGTCATACAGTAATGCCTTGACCGCGATTACTCACAGAGGAAAGTAAGCTAACCTTGTTGGAAGCAAGGGTGTGACATATGCAATGAGTGAAACAAGGTGTATGAATGGTTCTAACACACAGAGAGTGATGTGAGTGCACCTATAGGAAACCTGTGATAGCACAGAGTTAAGAAGGGAACACACAAGAAAATATGCATCACAACATGGAAGGAAAGTTAGCTAGCAATCCAAAGTGATGGTTAAACCAACAACATATTTCAGAAAGATTCATACATACATACACAAAAAAGTCCTTACATGCATGTGTAAGCAAAAAAATACATATATCATTTAGAGTAAACCAGATAACATAGAATACAATACAACATATGCATGAAATGTGCTGACTTTGTTATATTAATAAGTGTAAGTTCCAGTCATACAATAAATCCATGTCTAACCACTTGTTCGGACAATGGAACATTACAGTCACAACCCCTGCTCCTCAAAATAGATATACTTGCTTTGCGCAGTGGAGAAGCCAAGGCTCATTACAATACTATCCAAGATCTCTCTAAGATAGTCCTATCAGAAGCTTGGCTGACCAAAAGACTATACAATTACTATTTATAGCAAAGGGTGGGGTGACCCTTGACATTCCCCTTTGAGACTATTTAACTATCCTCATAACTGTTCAACTATTCTATGGCTATTACATTCAACTATTGAAACTTCAACTTCCACTTGAAAAGACATTACATTACAATGCACATGTTCCCATGTGAGACAAAATGGCTTAAGCAAGCCATGCAAGACATCACTGGCACTTAGACCATTGTGGTGAGACTAACTCTTTGACATGCTTTTGATGGTCGAAGGTGGTGAGCTGATGCCAAGATTGGTCATTTGTGATGGTGTGCATGCGCTCCATGGTGACATCTTGCTGAAGTGAAATTTTGCCTCTATTGCATTGAGGTGCATTGGTATGGCTCCTCCATCCAACCCATCTACTAGCATGTGCATGGTCTTCTTGGGTTGTGGACGAATCAGAAATACACTGATGCATAGTGTTTGTGTTGATCTTCCATTGTGTGTTGGTGGTCATGCGCATCAATTGTCAATGACATGTTTAACTCCAGTTGGAATTTCTTCTTGTCTTTGGCTTGGTGAGTGTGCCAAATGGGTTATATCACATGCGTGTGCACAATGACATGCATGCTACTAAATTCCCTTGCATGTAGTCAACAACACCACTCACCATGTCTGCTCCATGCCAGCTGCTGGGATGAATTTATAACTTGTATGGGAATAGTTTCATCCATCTGTGAATGTTGCGCCCGCTGCTGTACCTGTTCCTCCTGCAACTCATTCTATCGTCTGTGCAACTCTTGTTCTTCCTTGAGTTGCGGCTTGACCACACGCAAGTCCTTTTCTCTTCTGTTCTATGCCTTCGCATTATCTTCATGTCACGCTGTCACCTCGTAGCCTAAGTCTCCAAAGTTGCTTTCACCACAAGTAGATCTACTTGAGCTTGCAACTTTGTTTTGCCTCTGTGTTGTCAACAACCTTCCTCTTGCATTTGTTGCTTCCGGCATGCTGCCTTCAGTTGATTTTCATCGTGCTACTTGCTGTGATGATGCTATCATCATATCTTGATGTCCTTGTCTACGAACAACTTAATGTCTTCATGGGTAGGCAAGTTCATAGACTCTTGATCGATTGCATCCCCAAGTGTGCTCTGAACAGTGTCCTCAACTCTTCTCTCCTGGAAACCATTGTACCTATGCTACTGAGAGGTAGATGAACACCTGTGATACTTGGAGACATGGCAACAACCATGGAAAGTAATTTGCCAGTCGAAAATGAAAATGAATTTGAGAACTGACTTGCAACATGCCTGTGTGACTGATCATGAAGGTTGCGCAATTTCCATCGGGAGGTCAGGAGACTGACTACCAAGACTACGCAAGGCACATTCCAGGCTGTCAGGATGCTAACAGAGTACTGGAACTACGCAACACATAGTTTAGCCTAGCCGCTGACCGCTAGAATTGCACAATGTGCAATCTCATCTAGCATTGGTTGTAGGCTCAGTGACTACATTGTAGAATTTTCTGGGCCAATAGCCACTATCCCTCAGAAATGTGCAATGCAAGACTAGAGAATAGTCACTCGGCATAAATGTGCATTTCCTGAGAGGAAGACAGAGCCTTCCCTTTCAGGATTGCACAATGCTATCTTGGTGAGGCAGAGTTGGGACCAAGGCTGCCCAGACTTGCCGAAGGGCAACTGAAAGAGAATGTGAATGTGAATGCATGGCGATATTGAGTATAAGCATAAGTGAATGATCGTGCATGAAAACGGTGAATGAAAGATTCAGAAAATGGAACAACATGCATGTGGGTGAGGAGAGTGGCCGAATCGGCAACCATTCATGAAAAAATGTTTCATGCATGCGATAATAGTGAGATGTTAACGAAAACTATAATAGTGCTAGTACAAGCTAGCATGTATCAAAATGACAGCAAGCGCTCATTGAAATCAAGAAGACAACATTCATATGAAGCGAAACAAAAAAGCATCAGAAATGCAACAGAAGACAGGGAAGGCAGACATACCCCAAAATAGTTGATTTAATTGTGCCGATGACTCCTAGATGTGATGTGGGATGTCAGAGCTACAAGGTTGATGTGAGGAATGAGCTCTGTAGCACCTGGTTCATGAGTTTTGATAAAATCAAAGATGTGACGAGCATGCCACAAATCTAGGAAGCGCGACACTTGGTGGGAGGTTTCCAAAATTATCCTTGCATGCTACCTCCAGATGCTAAATCTAGATCCCTGAATCAAGGGATTCCTTTACATGCTTCCTTGGGAGAAACATCCCATGCATGCAAATTGGTTTTTCTTAGTCCTAGAGGGAACCGGTAAAATCAACTCACAAGCAAGAGGCTGCTTAATTGCTGGGAGAAAATGTGCATTTCTGGAAGGGAGCTGGGTTGGCTGCTTAGGAGATTTGTGCAATTTTTGGATAGAACAGCTAACTGCTGCCCAGGATTGTGCAATTCCTAGGCTGAGCAACCCTATTGGGGGAATTGCGTAATTTTCTAGTTGAAGCATGACTGGTAGATTTGCGCAATTCTGGAGCCCAGCAAGCTGCGAGACAGAATCTCACAATTTCTAGAGGGAAGGCTCATTTCCCTCCAGAATCTGAAGGAATAGCCTGTGAGGGTAATGCATCAAGATTTGATAGATAGGCTTTCTTTCTGCAAGGAAATCACTGAAGCTTGTGTACTTGAAAAGGAAAGTCATGATGCTGTGAAAGGTTTGTAGGGAGGCTCCAAAATGAAGCTAAGGAAAAATTTTGGAGGGTGGTTGTAGCCGCTAAAAAAACACATTAACTGAAAGAAGTTTGAGATAGGAGACCCAATGCTCCTTAATGACAGTAAGTTTGTGAAATTTCCAGGGAAATTCCAAACACACTGGTTAAGCCCATATATTATTAAGCATATTACTGATGGAGGTGTAGTACAGTGAGAAAAGTTAAATGGAGAATTAATTCATGGAAAATTAAATGGCAGCAGGTTGAAGTTTTATAGGGAGATCCCTGCCCCTACAGCTTCATCCTAAAGAAGAAAGAAGGAAAGTCTCAGTGTCACATGCAGTTGAAAGTTGACATTGGAGTATAAACTATGCTACATAAAGAGATTCAATGAAGAAAGTACTTCGCTATAGTAAGGAATATGTTGAAGTTCGTAGGAAGCTGCGATGTAAGATAGAGGTGCGCTATAATAGGGGACGTATCGAAGTTCATCGGAAAAATAGAAATATGACCATTGAAAGGGAAAATACACGTGGAAAGTTGCATTTAAGACGATAGGTGGGAAAAATTTAAGGGTAGATATGCATTTAATCACGAAATCTGAACAACATCAGGACAAAATCAAATCCAATGATGAGGTTCGAAGGCCAAAATTTTTATATAGCTGAATACCACTCAGATTAAGGACTTTGTTGAATCGAGAGCTCGAGTGATTAGTAATGTAAAAAAAAATCGAGGAGACTCCATTGTGTAAGTTGATTGAGCGATCTTGGGGGAGATTGTGCTAAATTTTCATGAGAAGGGATTGTCTAGAGTCATGGAAGTCATAGATATGTCCATGCCAGTAGTTGAAACACCCATAGTAGAAACAACGCTGCCACAGAAGATGTGGATATCACCAAGGGAAAAGCAAACCAAGGAAGAAAGAGCCAATAAAAATCAAGACAAGAAGCCTGCCAAACTTTTGAAACCTCAGAAGAAACCTCAAGAGGTCAATATTGAAGAAGAAGTGGAGGAAATATAGGTGGAGTAATATAGTGCAACGTTCATGTCACCACTGCCCTCATACATCCCACTGAGGAAGCCAAATGCCCAACCAGTAAAGGATTCTAAGGACAAAAACTATGGGACATTTACACCACTATTTCCAAAAGATGTGCCATTTGAAGGAGAGATTTTAGGGAAAATCCCACAGCTCAAATTTACAGACAATGATTTTAATGATCAGATGAAGTACCCACAGTTCACACCAAACCGGTACTTGTAGCAGGTTCACTACCCAGATAGCGGAGTGACACGATTAGAACCACAATGATGGGCAAATTGGTTGGCGCAGTCAGGACTTCTCAACATGTTGAATGAGTCGCACTTCGGTAGAAGTTCAACAAACACAGTGCGTGTGCAACAATTATTGGTATTAATACATGATGTACACATGTGGATCGGGAATAATATATCCATAGATCAAATGTTGATATGGAGGATCATTAGATTACCTTACTAAGGGTAGAACTATGTTGCCTTTGACTAGCCCATACTTCTTAATTTTATCTACCAATAAACCCGATCAGTGTCCAAGAAGTCTGCTTCACCTCACATATTTTGGTTGGAAATATCATGAGGAAGTGCTGCATAAATTAAGTTTCTACGTCGGTGGCGTATTTAGCACCGCAATGTCAAAATGGAGTCCAGTATAACTGGGCTGGATATTTATGCAAGGAATTCCTAGATGACTACCACGAGGTCTAGGAGAAAGTTACATCTTTCCATTACGCCTTGTTAATATTGATCATTTCTATGTTGATATGGAAGGAGTCGAAGGATACATAGTTTCCTCTGATAGAAGAAGATGTATGTGAGGTCGCGAGGTATGCTTTGATGTGGCATACCACTCAACCATCGTGAGTGCAGGAGAATAGGATATTTTTTTTTATATTATATCAAATGGATCTACACATGTTGGTAAATTAGCATCCGCGCCTTTCACCATGTTTTCACAAACAGTACAGCCATGTGGTGAGGTTTAAGGTGGATTTCCATAAAATGTAGATACAGGCATGTAGAGACACAAATAAGGAATGTCATGCATTTCCATATATGGACAAAGAAGATGATTTGGTAGAAGTAATATAGACATGGCCAACAGAATGGATGATTCCGCTGGAGGAAGAAGGGGATAGCGGAACAAAAGAAGAAGAGATGGACACTTTGCACCATGGTGAAGGTAGTTTAAGAGATAAGGAGAAAGAAGAAGAGGAGGATGAAGAGGAAGAAGAACACCATGAAAAATAATACCATGAGGAGGATCCTCAAGGAGCCGAGGATACGACTAAGGAGAAAGAAAAGGCAGAAACAAAGAAAATTTCCATGGAGAAGGGAAAGAATCAAGGTGAAGCTGCCATTAAGAGTAGAAATAAGCATAAGGTGGATAAATCAAAATAAATCACACCAATGCTTCAAATTGAAGGTGACCTAGATCAAATTGGAGACAAGGTTCAAGAGATAACAATGGAATCTTGGAATAGGGTAGAATATCGCTATGATGAGCTTATCACAGGTGTGCAACAGATTATTGCAGAGATAAATATCTTGGCACAAAAATCCATACCAATAGAGAAGATAAACCAAGGAATCCATCGAGAAATACTGATAGAAAAAACATTCGGGATGAGGATCATGCAGATACCGACCAAAGTTGTGGAGTTTGACTTCGTTGAAGTAAATCAACAACTAAAAGGGTTGGATCATGTCAACTTGAACATGGCAGCACTGCCCATTCTGATATTACATGAATTACACCAGGGCATCACAAATGAGCTGAAGAAGTGAGAGAAGCACATGACATATTTGAATATTCATATAGAACAAGAGCATGTTGCGCTGAAGAAGTAGCTCGACTAAGCCATCAAGGAAAAGGAACATGAAGATGTATAGCAACAAAGGTTGAAAGAACTGGTCAAAGCCACTTGCATGGAACTATCGAACATGGATGTACGCAAGGAGGAATCATAGAGGATAAGATCATGAAGCTTAGTCTTGTAGTCAAGGAATCCAAGAAGAAAATTGCAGATGTGTAGTTTGAGTATGAGATAAAGATCAATGAGTTGGAGTTGAAGTTGCAACCAACTACACCACTAAAAGTGCGTGAAAAAAGGGAAATTAACTTAAATAATGGGATGGCGATTGTGGAAAGTTACTGGATGAGAGAATGAAAATTTGAATTTCGCTGTAGGAAGATACAAATGTTTAGAAACTATAGGAGGAAAAGCATAAAAAGCAGCATCTGTTGGATGAGAGTCGGGCAACTACAGAGACTTTTCCAATCTTGCAGAGGCTCACAAAAATTAATTAGTTGAAGGATTTGCAAAAGAAAATCAAATAACTAAAGAAGGAGGAGTAGAGTTTGATAGACAGGACTCTGCCTTAGCATGATGAGGCCCTACAACTATCACAGGTGTTAGCACTCCTTAGTTTTCCCAAGGTTGAGAAAGGAAACCAAAGAGGTAACCACATACCAACTTTGGACATGGCAGCTAGCCCTGCCAAATAAGAGAGGGATCTCTCTAAATCAACCTCATAGCCAATGGAAGTGACTAGAGAATACTAGGGTTTAAGGCTAGTTATCAACTCAGTAGGGTTTTGATTAGGGTTTGCTGGATAAGAATCACAGGGTCTAGGAACTAGGCCAAGTAGGTCAAAAGATCATTTGCAAATATAGAATGAGGAAAGATAGGTGTAATCAGTGACACAAATGTCTTGTAATTGTAGGATGGTAATGAGGAAAGAAGGAGTAAAATTATCATACATGTATGAATTCGTTTGTTTCAGAAGATGAAACACTTATGTGAAAATCTCAGACAAAATCAAGGCATTCTAGATAATGTATTCTCTTTAACAACTTAAGAGATAATCATGAGTAGAAACATAGATGGTTGCTAAAAACATTTAAAAATCAAATGTATAAGAAAAACTGGAGGAAATAGTGCCACTAACCACAACACATGAATCCCATAAAAATAGTTGCAACTGTATATTATTTTTGCCAATATCAAGTACACTAGTTCAAAGTGTATGAGCTTCCGGTATCCAACCCTCTCTTTTGCTTGATTTTGACTACATATAGATGAAAAAAAGATTTCCCCTATAAGGGGTTGAATCCTACCTCTTACGAACTGATTTCATGTTTCTACCTAGCCACTGCCAAATCTTAGGGGAGCTAGAAACCACTTTCCCCTTTTAAACTAAATGATTGAGTTTTTTTTCAAAGCATTTAATTACAAGATTCTTTACTATAGTAACCATTTACAAACTAATTTACATCATATGAACTCATAAGGAAACTATTTACATCAACCTAACTTGACATTTCACTATTTAGATGCAGTAAACACCTTCATTCATAGAAGTGCATCAAATTTCCCAGAAGCGCAACAAATTTCGGCAGAAGAACAATGAATGTTTAGGTTGATATCTTGATGGCTTGAAGAGGTTCTAAGCTTTGTTAAAGACCCATGAAGAAAGTTTGGGATGTCTACTACAGCCTATAACCCTTAAGTCATTTGTTGGTGTCCGAGTGTGAATAATTATTCAACCATTTTCCACATTTAACCTATCAATCCAGGTGCGTACATTATTTCAAGGTAATGCACAAAGTATATGCAAGTAGAAATGACACAATCCAATCACCAATCCCTTATTCAATAACTGAATTAATTAAAGAAATACTGTGACAGTAAATAAGAATCAATGGTAGAATTATAAAAGTATTCACAGCAACTAAGTAAAGTACTATAACATCAATCAAAATAAATCAACATAAATAAAATAACAACACATAGAAATAACGCAACACCTGATCAAAAGAGTGGGCCCAACTCTCTAACCAGGGCTGCGATGGATTCACAGCTTATAGAGAGAAAAAAAATAACTTGCATTCAATTAATTAAACAATCTTTTGTTACAATATTATTCCCTTGCATGGCTAACCCGATTCACAGCATTGAAACCCTTCTTATACAATTATTCAGAGAAAACCGTTCTTCGAATCTGGTAGCTAATGCCTACAAATATATATTTGTTGAAATGACCAAACTAGTTGCTGAGAGGGAGAACAAGAAAGGTATGGAATAGGCCTGGAATCCGTTATGATGTTACAGCATTGCCGCAATGCTGCTGTAAGCTCGAAGATACTTCTGTGATTTGCATATGTGACCTTTGACCACTGAATCTGTGGAAATGGCAGAATTAGTAACTTGCATAGGTAAAATCTCCATGACTATTACTTCATTAATTAAACATTCTAGGAAGATAATCGAAGAGGGTTTACCTTGTGCATTTAGAGAAATTAGTGAATATAAATGATACAAAGGAGTGAGAGAGAGGGTAAAAATGGAGGGAAAACGTATGCATATTTGGTACCCAACATCTCCCCCCAACTAGTCTTTCTGCATGTCCTCATGTAGCTCGTCATCTCTTTAGATCTGGGTTGGACTAGCTGTGATCAGCATGAAGCTAAACAAGGTCATATTATTCGGTCATCTCTGTCCTTGGAGGTTTATACCCTTCTGTCATAAGGACATCCTTCCACCGATCATTGCTCACATTATATGCTAGAGTGTAATGCTATGCTGATAGCCAAATGAGGGGAAAATGAAACCTCAGCCCCATCTACCTGACCCCGTAGGTTTGAATGCATGCAAAAAGACGTGGCACCCTTTCTAATGCTCGAGCAAAATTGGGTGCTCCAAAAGGTTCTTAGTTTCTGACAGCTAATGTTGCCAACATTCGTTCCTTAGATCCCTCAATCCATAGAAAGGTGGAGTGCTTGTTATAAATAGTCCCTGACTAACCATTGTCCCTCCTTATCAACAGTGGCTTTGTAGCTTGATTTTCTTCAAAAGTATCACAAGCCTTCCTCCATTTAACCTGATTAATAGTGTAGGAGGTGAAGGCTCTCAAGTGAACATCTCCCACGAATGGAACTAGATTGAATGTCTCATCATCCCTCAACAAATAACCATGCATGTAGAGTTTGCACATCAAGTATTGGCTCATGATATCATGAATTATTATGATATGAAGGAATTGTATTGGATCCTCAATCTCATGGCTAATCTCCTTATAAATTCTTTCCAGGCAGAAGAAATAGAAATGTTCATGAAGAAACAAAACGTAACTATGGGTAGGAGGTCGATAGGCCATTACCTGGTGTGCCAAGGTAACATTTGTTCCTTATTTGCCTTCAACACCTGCACCTGCCCTTCTAAGTCCTTTATCTTTTTTTTGTTGTTTCTCTTACCTCTGCCTTACTTTATCTAGTTGGTCAACATACCCAGTAATAATCTCAGTGGCCTGTTCTCGAACCCTCTTTGTCTCCTTCCTTTGTTCATTCATAGTAGATTTCCATTTCTGAATTTTAGCAGCTAGGAGGAATTCTCGGGCCTCGAACAACTATTCCACAGGACCAATCTGTGTGGCAGCAGAAGTTGTGGTAACATCTTCTATCTGGACATCTACTGAGGAGACCTCAACCTTGGGCTTTACAACCTCTCGTTTATACTTCCTTGTCTTCTTCTTCAACTAAGATACCTGCTTTCTCAACTTCTGAACCTCCATCTTTAGTCGCATGGTTTCTTTGAATTGAAGTTGATACCTTTCTTTGAGAGGTGGTCTCCTCTTCTTACATTGTTCTATCCACTCCTATTTAACAATGAATTCATTCCCAAACCCTATAGATGGTTCAAAAAGCAGTGGGTTTTCGTTAAAGGCATCAACCAACTTTTTAACCAGGTCTTCCGCACTTGGTTTTGTTTCCTCAAGAGTGTTCTCTTCTTTGCCTCTTCTCAATTGAGGAATATCTATCACCTGGACATTGCCTTCATCAACCGTCCTCTGCTCCAGTCCTTTTGCAATTTTTTTTGTTTTTGTTTTGTTTTTCAGTCTGACCTTCATGGAGCCCTTACTCAGAATCAGTAAGTGATGAGCGAACAATGGATGCACCCTCCTTTGGGCTAACGAACTTCAATATCGGAGGAACAATGATCTCTTCCATTAAACTTTGAGGGGAATGAAACCCTCTTGCTCCTCTTGGCATTGTGGCCTGAAAAGGAGAGTGGGGAATGTCTTCCACCTGCTCCATACTGGTCTTGTCTGCCACCTCTAGTTCTTTTCCTCCATTGCCTTCATCTCTTAATTGGGTCGAGATTTCTTCATGCATCGCTTCTTGTCCTGCGGTTGACACTGTTTCTTGTGGAAAAGCATTAACCTTAGGGTTCATCCCTTCCACATTCTCTTTCCCTCACTAAGTTGGTGGTGGTTCTTGTGTGACACCCCTACTCATTTCAACCCCCACATCTATTTAGGAAATTGATGTTGGTTCTTGTGTAACAACATCACTCGCCAACTCCTTGACCATGACTTCTTCCCCTTGGGCTTCATTAATGAAAGTTGATTCCTATAGAATAGTATCAACTCCATCCATTGTCTTCATTTCTTCATCAATAGGTTCCACAAGAGGGGGTGGTTCTTGTGTGGCAACCTCGACTATGTCACTGATAGTTTCCTCTACTTCCATTTCTTCATCAATAGGTTCCACAGGCGGGGTTGGTTCTTGTGTGGAAGCCTTGACTATATCAACAATCGTTTCCTCCACTTCCATTTCTTCTGGCTCCTCTTCTTCTTTCTCCATTTCCTCGGGCTCTTCTTCTTCTCCTGTTGTACGAGCAGGACATGTTGGTCATTCCTCCAATTCTTCTAGTTCTTCTTCTTCTCCTGCTATACCAGTAGGAGATGCAAGTTCTTCCTCAAATTCTTATAGTTCTTATTCTTATCTTGTTGTACAAGTAGGAGATGCTAGTTCTTCTTCCAATTCCTCAGGCTCATCTTCTCTAGCAGTTATAACAATTGCTAGTTCCTCTTTCGTCATCTCAAGGAATTGTGCCCAAGGAAATTGTAATTAGGTCAATGCATGCATGACCAACAGTCGAACAAGTCCGTGATTTGTGAGGACCACTAGCACTTGGCGTGAGTGTCGAGTGGAATGCGCCATAAGTTGAAGACTTTTCATAAAAAATAAAGGCATGTTCAAAGAATGAACCTGTGCCCACGGGAATTGAAGATGGGCTAGAATTTTGAAATGATATATGAACAAGGTGGTAAACCACCCTTCGTAGGTTATGTATTTCATGACAAAGCCTACTACATCATTCCATGGATATGTCAAGGACTTATGGTAATACCCCCTGCCCTTCTGGACAATGCTTTCTCTAGCCTGCAAAAATAATTTTGGAAACTCTGGTAGCGGAGCCTTCTGTGAAAACCAATTCTTTCCCTGCTGTGTTAACCCACTTACTTCTGTAATGGCCTGTTCTGTGACAGGAAATTCTAATCCTTTGACTCGCGAGCAATTCTTGTCCAAATTCAACACGAATTCTACCATGATTCCTTTGTCAAACCCCTACAATTTGTTGAAATAAATTTCCCATCTTGCTTCTACGAAGACCTACCATACATATGCATTGTTGCGGACTAGGGTTATATCCTTGGGTTCTCGACGCATAGCGAGTCTGCCCATCTTGGAGAGATTGTAACCGCACTTCAGACGCAACAGACCATTGGAAGTAGTGACATCAACCAACTTCTTTGGAGTAACAACATGGTAAAAAAATGACTGAAATGGAATGACGGTAAAATGGTAGGCGATTTCTTGGGAAACGAAGAAAATCATGACGGATTATGGTGAGTATGCTGAATGGAGTGGTAATTATTCTGCATTAAATTAGATGGGACTGATTGGTACGTCTTTCAAATCCCAACGCATGTCAATGATTATGCGAAATAATGATGAAGATCATGGAGCGTACTGTTAGCACAAGGTTTAATGATGGTGAGAGGGATTAATCATTGGTGTGGTTTAATTATGTCGTCATTTAATTATGACAACACACCCCCCCCCCCCCCCCCCCCCCCCCCAACCAACTTATAAATAGTTGTCCATGGCATGTCAATGTCTTGTCCACGAAATATTTAATTAAATCCGTAAAAGTCAATGGAGACATACCTGGTGACCTACCTGAGGGAAGTGACAGTTCGTAGAGTAACAACAGAGTAACAACATCCAAAGAGTAGCAGCATCCAACACTTAGAAAATTTTCGGGAGTAACAGTAGTGATGGAGTAAGAGCATTAAAGGAGTAACAACATCCAAGGAGTAACAACATCCGAGGAGTAACAACACCCAAGGAGTAATAGCATCCGAGGAGTAACAATACCCAAGGAATAACAACATCTGAGGAGTAGCAATATCCGAGGAGTAACAACATCTGATACTTAGAAAATTCTTCGAGAGTAACAACAGCAGCAGAGTAACAACACTCGAGGAGTAAAAACATAGATACTTAAATTTTTGGGAGTAACAACAATAATTACTTAGAAAATTTTTCAAGAGGATTGGTATTAGTGGAGTGAATGCCCCAATTACTCAGGAAATTTTTCAGCTCCTCAATCATTGTGCCTCAATAGCAGCTCCTGCAAAAAGACAAACAAGTGAGTAGTAACAACATTTTATTTATATATATACATATATGTATTTTTTGTTTTGTTTGTTTTGTTTTGTTTTTTTAAGTTCAAGAATGCAGAGGAGGTATCTACCTTCAATCCAGATTTTTCAGAGAGATGTTTGATGAAGGCTTCTTTGGAGGCTAGGTGGTGAAAGAGTCTAAGTCGATGTCCATTTACAATAAAAGAAACATGGGAATCATTGACGGTAACCAATTTGACAGTTCCATTGTCAAATATGTATCAACCTCATACAGTCCCAACCATGGAGAGTGAAGCTTTCCCTTAAAATCCTTAAAATGGGAATCATACAATAATTCTCAATCCCCTCTATCAAACACATTATTTTTAATAAATTTATGATGCCATTTTTCTCTCTGCTGTTGTATGGTAGGAATTCTTTGGACAACCATTAAACAAATTTCATCAAGCTCATTTAGTTGTTCCAGCCAGTGTTTTTGGGCTTCTAAGAGGTCCAATCCTACTTCTAGAGCCATTCTGAGCATATTGATTTCAAATTTCACTGGGAGCAATGGGGATTTCCCATAGACAAGTTCAAATGGCGAGAATCTTATCGTGTTTTGCCATGTTGTTCTATACGCCCAAAGAGCTTCAGGAAGTTTTTCAGCCCAATCCTGGCGATGATTTGCCATGGTCTTTGTGAGGATGTTTTCCAATACTTTGTTTGTGATCTCAACTTGACCATTTTCCTAAGGATGATATGGGGTTGTTATCCTATGCTTGATCCCATATTTTTCCATAAGCTTTTCTATCATGTCTGACGTGAAATGCGCTCCTCCATATGAAACTATCTCTCTAGGAGTACCATATATAGCAAAAATTTCTTGAAATAAAAAGTTCGAGACAACCTTCTCTATTATTTTTGTTTCAGCATTGGATTCTACTCACTTCGTTACATAATCTGTGGAGACTAAAATGTGGACTTTCTGATGTGAAGGTGGGTTAAATGGACCTACAAAATCAATATCCCATCTCTCAAAAGGCTCAAGAACTACTTGTGGCTGTAATGGAATTTCATCTGAGCGACCAGGCTGGCCCATCCGTTGGCAGCTATCACATCTTCGAACATAGTTTCGTGCATCACTGAAGATAGAGGGCCAATAATATTCCATCTATAACACCTTATGGCCAGTTCATTTATTTGCAAAATCCCCCCGTACCAGGGCCATCATGAGAATATTTCAAAATCTCATAGATGTCATTTTTTGCTACACAATGATAGATCTGCTGAGCACCCCCTATATAAAAGAGGTATCCTACTATCCATGAGTAACGGGCACTATGATGAATGATCCTCTGCTATTCCCTATATGAAAAATATTGCGGTAGTTTTCCTATATCCAAATAGTTAGCAATGTCTGCATACCAAGGGGTATTAATAGAAATTTCAAACAAATGCTCATCCATAAAGATATCTTCTACATTTCTCCTTCATTATCAGCATTTAATCTAGACAGAAAATAAACAACTACATTATCTTTTGCTGGTTTATCTATAATGGTGATATCAAGTTCTTAAAGTAGAAACAACCACCTTGTTATACACCTAGGAGTTACAGGTTTATTCATCAAATACCTGTTTTCTGCATGGTCAGTGTGTACAAAAGTAGGATACCAAGTAATATAATGTCAAAATTTATTAAAAACATAGATAATAGCCAAGAACTCCTTCCATTACTGTATAGTTTAGCTCAACGGATGTTATATTCTTGCTGACATAATATACCGCATACAACTTCTTATCTTCTTGTTGTCCCAACACTGCCCCTATAGCTGTTTGAGAGGCATCTTCGTGGATATGAAAGGAAAGTTCCTAGTTGGGACCACGTAAGATTGGAGCTTGGCAGATCAGTTCCTTGATTTTCTCAAAAGCTACTTCACAATCATCTGTCCATAAAAATTATGAATCTTTAGTTAAGAGCTGAAAAAGTGGGAATGTTATCTTGGAATTTTTTACTATAAAACGCCTATAGTAACCAGTGCAACCAATGAAACTACGTACCGAAGTCAGTGTCTTGGGTACAGGAAAATGCATAATTACCTTTACCTTGGTAGGATCAACTTGTATTCTGGCAGCTAAAAGAAATTTTCCCAACACTACTCCCTCGTCTCTAATCATATGACATTTTGTTGTACTTAGAGAAACATGCATTTGTTTACACATTTTAAGGACTTTCTCCAAGTTTGCAAATCCTTCTTCAAATGACCCCCCATATGGCATGAAATCATCCATATAGATTTCAACATTGTCATCGAGTAAATTAGAAGAAATCCCCAGTATTGCCCTCTGAAAGGTAGCAAGCGCATTACAAAGCCCAAACAGAAGGACTCGGTAAGCGAATGTTCCCTAAGGGCATGTAAAGGTGGTTTTGTCCTAATCCTCAGGAGCTATTTGGATTTGGTTATACTTGCTAAACTCATCCAAGAAAGAGAAATTGTTTTCCCAACCAGGGTATCAAGGACTTGGTCGATAAATGGTGAAGGAAAATGATCTTTCAAGGTTGCTTTATTCAGCTCCCTATAGTCTACAAAAATCCACCATTTACCATTCCTTTTAGGAACGATGACCAACGGGGATACCCACTAGTTGTCTAATATTGGGTAAATAAATCCTGCATCCAATAACTTCTTGAGCTCCTCTTTGACAATGATTTTCAAGGAAGGTTTCATCCTTCTTTGATGTTGTCTCATGGGTCGACAATCTTCTTTGATGTAAATATGATGAGTACACAAATCAGTAGGGATACCTTTCATATCAGTATAATCCCAGGAGAAAGATTCTTTTTGTTCTCGAAGGATCTTTAGGAGCTATTCACTCTGGACCAATGAAAGATTCAGGTTGATATTCAATGTCTTCCCTAGCTCAATCTCCACCGATATGCTGTCAGAAAATGCTATTATAGGAATGTCTTCATTTCCAGTTTCTGATCCGATAGTTTCCTGTTTTTCACAGCTCATGATAGATTCCAAAAACTGCCGAGTTGGATCTGGAATAGCATGAGAGCTAATAATAAAAGTGTTGATAGTATCATCCCCTATCTCATTCTTAAAGAAGAGGGCTTTCCCCATGGTAAGCACTGGCTGGAGTTCCTGATATTCAATTTCGATCCCATCCAAAGGCAAAGAGTTCTATTTTGGCTTTTTTTGCAAGCTTGGTTCTGCAAGGGGATACATAATAATATTTTTCATATTTTCCCCATTAGAAAGTATCATGTTTCTTGACCAGCATACAATATAGGCATGAGCGGTTGCAATCCAAGGCTGTCTTAAAATAAGGGGATGACCACCAGCTGGGGACTGCGTATGTAAGACTAGGAGATCAACGAGATAACGCAAATAATCCACTGAAATCATTATGTCTTCCAATTTCCCTATCGGTCTAATTATAGATCTGTCATCTAGTTCTAAGACTGTAAGGGTAGGCTTAAGATCATGCAATCCCAGTGTAAGCATGGTTTCAGAAGTAATTACATTAATTTCAGTGCCCAAATCTACCAGTACATTCGGAATATCTACCCCATTAATTTGAATTGTTAGAATTGGGTTCCCAGGATCCCCATATTTTACAGGGATAACCTTTCCTAGAATAATGTTAGATAATATACCCATAACATGAATTGTAAGTGGATATTTTTTTTTCTTCCCGGGTCTCTTAGAACAATATTCTCTAATAGTTTTAGCGTAAATAGGTACATCTTTCATGGCGTGAAGTAGGGGGATTTTTACAAACATATTCTGCTATTCTCCTAAAAGATCAAATTCCGGTTGAGGGATCCATTTACTCAAGGCTAATCGTTCTAGATAAGGAGGATTGGTTTTATAGGCCTGAGGATTGGAAGGAGAATGTTCCACAGATGGTTGGGTTGTCTCATCCCTGACTCCTTAAGATTTTGGATTCTCATCGTCAAGATGTTCAACAATAACGGGCGATGTAGGAGCATTTACTACCTGGCCAGATCGCAGATTTATCTCATTAAACCCTATGGCAGAAATATTATACGAAGGAAGGTTGAGGGTGTTTGCTTGTTGAGCACCCTTATTGTTTGGATTTGGGTTTGTTTGAATGGGAAGTTGAGGTCAGAGAGGAGATTATTGGAGGAAATGTTTGAGGGCAACTGTAACTACTGCTGCTATGTAGGTTGAGGAAATTGAACAACAGGGGGAACAGGAATACGCCAGCTTTGAGACCATGAAGAACTTGAATTAGGTTGAGGACACCATGGTTGCCAAGGTGGGTGTTGATATTATTGAGGCCAAAAAGGAACTCACTGAGGATTCATATTATAATTTTGAAAAGGATCTTGAGACATACCTAGATTTAAGCCCGTTGATCATAGCTGCCATGGTTTCTTAGATCCCATAAAGCATAGCTGACCTGGTTCTTCATTCGTCCCTTGAAATACTACCTTTAGTCCTAGAAGATATGGACATGCACTAGTGGAGTGACTATGTTCACAAATATCACATGTCTCTATAGTGTCTAGTGGACACTCCAGTGGATGTTTCTTTCTACACCGGGGGCAGAAAATAGCCATTGTTCTTTCCAACTCCATCTACTTCTGATTTTCCTGTAATGTGTCCATTTGGGAGGATAATGTGCTAAGGATATCGGTTTTCAAATTTTCCAGAAGGTTCCCAATTTTTTCTTTTGTGATTCTCCAACTCAATGCTTTGAAAGTCCGGATTCCCTGTTTTTTCCTTGCATCCCCCCTTGAACATTGAATACATAGTTCATAGATGATGTCAAAATATTCTTTAGATATATCCCCTTTACCTACTATGTTTAACAGTTCCAAAGATTCTTCCCTCAAGGCCCGGAGAAAAATAATTTTCAAAATATCCTTATCCATGATACTATGGCCAGACCTTTAGAGAGTGTACTTAAAATGCTCCACACAGTCCTCCATATTTTCATCCTCCTTTTCCATAAATTTGAAAATTTCTTCCTTAATGTCCTAGGATTTACAATAATCCTGACAATTTTCCAGGAAGGCCTTCCTCATGTCATCCCAGGTAGAGATGAATTTTCCTCCTAGACCCATAAACCATCGTAATGTTGTCCCTTTTAATGTGGTAGGAAAATTTTTCAGCTTTTGAGCATCATTGACATAGTCATACTCTCTGCAAACAATATCAAACTCGAATATGAATGTGTCTGGATATTTCATGGAAAGCCCATGGAAGTTTTCCAGTGCGATCAATGGAATAGGCTTCATTGGTGCATCAACCGTGATTTCCCCAATTAGGAATTCAATTAAATATGTTGCGGGTGCCATAAATATCTTCCAATACTCACTTGGAACTTCAACAGGTTCCTATTGTGTAACAACTTATGGTTGTGGAAATTTAAAAACACTCCCATGATCGCGAGGTGAAGAAAATCCTCTACGGTTTCCTTCTTCAGTCCTTGAGTGCATTCCTTCTTTTGACCCTCTGCCGGCCACTTCCTCCCTGTCTGATACCAGAGGAGGTGTTTCTGATTGCTTTGATGCCCTATTTCTTGCTTCTCCTGTAGCTATTGAAAGGGATACTTCCACCGCTGGAGTCTATATAGGTTGTTCCACAGAATGCGCTTCGGATTTTTTGTGAACATTCACCTTGGTAGCAACTCGCGAAGAGGCTTCTGATGCAGATTTTGTGATAATCTCCTGGATATAGGTATTCCTCCCCAAATCCTTCCTTCCCTACCTTTGGGGTCCTCCTCTGCCCCTTTTATTTGAACCCTTGTTCATACATTTATTGGAAATAAAACATTAAAGATTTCACATCTCAAGACCTGGAGTAGGGCTAAAAACTCTTTTCCTCCCTAGGACGAGAGGATGATTCAAAAAAAATAAAACAACAGAAAGAAAACTAAAGCTCACAACTTGGAGCAGGGTGAGAAAACTCTTTCCTTGCCTAGGATGAGAGAGTTACCCCTATATAAAAATAAAAAAGAAAACAAAAAAGAAAAACCCAACAAAAATGGCTAGGGCTCAAGATCTGAAGCAGGGTAACAATTCCCTCCCTAGAACGAGATATTTGTTTCGAGGAAATCAACAAAATGGAAAGCAATCGAAAATAAAAGAAAATAGAACACTATGCTCAAGACTTAGAGAAGGGTAAAAAATTCCATCCCTAAGATGAGAGATTGATCCGTAGGTTAATGTGGATGATGTTCTTGCACCTTGTTAGCCTGCCCAGCAACAACGCCAAAATGTTGGTGTCCGAGTGTGAATAACTATTCAACCCTTTTCCACATTTAATTTATCAATCCGGGTGTGTATATTTCAAGGTAATGCACAAAGTATATGCAGGTAGCAATGACACAATCGATTCACCAGTCCCAGATTCAGTAACTGAATTAATTAAGGAAATATTGTGATGGTAAATAAGAATCAATTGCAGAATTATAAAAGCATTCACAACAATTAATTAAGGTATTGTAACAACAATCAAAATAAACCAACATAAATAAAATAAAAACACACAGAAAAAATGCAGCACCTAATCAGAAGAGTGGTTCCAACTCTCTGACCAGGGCTGTGATGGATTCAAAACTTATAGAGAGAACAACGAAATAACTTGCATTCAATTAATTAAATAGTCTTCTATTACAATCTTAGTCCCTTGCATGGCTAACCCGATTCACAGCATTGAAGCCCTTATTATACAATTATTTAGAGAAAACCTTTCTTCGAATCTGGTAACTAATGTCTACAAATATACAGTGGTTGAAATGGCCAAACTAGTTGTCGAGAGGGAGAACAATAAAGGTTTGGAATAGTCCCAGAATCCGTTATGATGTTATAGCGTTGCCGCAATGGTGCTGTAAGTTCGGAGTTACCATATGTGACCTTTGACCACCAAATCTATAGAAATGACAGAATTAGTAACTTGCGTAGGTAAAATCTCCATGACTATTACTTCATTAATTAAACTTTCCAGGAAGACAACCGAAGAGGGTTTACCTTGCGCATTTAGAGAGATTATTGAATAAAATGATACAAAAGAGTGAGAGAGAGGGTAAAATGGAGGGAAAAAGTATGCAGATTTGGTACCCAACATTATCCAAAAACATGAATTTAACCTCATCAAACTTGGTCTCAAAACTAAGTATCCAGAAACACAACAATTGTCCTGAAGAGGTAGTAGAAAGGTGTACAAAAGTCCTTGTTTAATGATTTTATCCAAATTCATGATTTTTCAAGTATTCTCAACTACTTTTCTTGTTTCACATGTGAATTTTTACCTCCACATGCTTGAAAATATTGATTCTGACCCTTTTAGAAAAAGCACACCAACTAGTTGATGCTTTTCTATAGGATGTTATTTTCCTCTTCACAAAAGACTTCAAAATTTCAAAATTTTGTGTCCTTTCCTTTGCTCTTTGTCTTGCATTCAGACCACTAATGATGCTTCATCTAAGAGGTCAGGGTTATCCCTCTTCTTGAGGTTCCTTAGGGTTCCCTTGAGCTTCTTCTTCATGTTTTTAACCCTAACTTTGCAAACCATGTTTCTTGCATAGTGGTGCCTTGTCATATTTCTTTGCATGGTGGTATCCCCGTTTGAATTTTTCAATGACTTCTCCAAATGCTCATTTACTCTCTCAAGCCAATAATCTTTTTCCTTCTGAAGTTCAACAACTATGGTGTCATCTATGGTATTTTGGGCTTGAGAAGGAGATGGCTCTTTTACATGCTTTTCATTTCTTGCCATTGCTTTAGTTTTGGGTCTCCTTGGCTGTACCTAAATGTTCTTCTCCTCTAGCTGCTCTACATCAATGATGGCTTTCCCTTTATCCTTTTCTATTAACACACCTACTTGGATTGATGATGGAGGGTCTTGTAAATTTCTCTAATGCATTAGGCTTAGTTTCAATTGTCTATTCTCTTGTTGTAAGAAAGCCACCATGAAATTGGCTTTAGCAAGGTCATGTTTTAGCTCCCTAATATGTGCCTCTTTCTCCTTGATTATGTCTTCTATTGCCTTATCTCCATGGTCAACCATCTCTGTTTCAGGAGGTACCTCTTCATGATGTGGCAAGGGTGAATCATCTCTATCTCTAGGTGATTCCTCTCTCATGCCTTCCATCTGCACTTCTTCAATATCAACCTCCTTAAGTATTATTTTTTCTTAAGACCTAGTTCTAGGTTTAGGTCTAGGAATCTCAATTTCTAGCTCAGGAGGTGTTATCAATCCTTCGGATCTGCAAGGTTGAGGAAGAGTACGGCTGAGGTAAGCACAAACCAATCTTTTGACTTGGTAGCTAGCGCTACTAGGCTGGAATGCGGTCTCTTCAAATAATCATAGCCAAGAAGGTTGGATGGAATAGGGTTTTATGCTAGGTATAAAGTGCAGAGGGTTGTTTGATTTGATTTGGTGGGGTTATGTTGGATGAGGGTATTAGGTCAAAGAGGCTAGGTCAGGAAAAATAATATATGATTCCAGACATTCAAAGGGGTAAGGTAGGAAGAAGGTTTAACACTTAAAAGGTGATTTGATGAGATGGTTTAAGATTGATGAGGAGTTAGGAAGAGCATAGGAGAAGTATTCTTTCTAAACTGAAGAAAAAGGGACAAATTATGATAACTTTCCTAAAAAAGAGCATGAACAAACATGTATTCTGCCTATTGTTTGAGAATACAAAACATTCATACAAATGATCACAAAGAAGAAACAATGATAAACATCCATACCACATGTATCCCAAAGAAATAGCTGCAACTCATCTATTAAAATTGGCCAAAAATCTGATTCAATAGTGTCTCTGATCTCTAGTACAACATGAAACTGAGTCCAACCCCTAAAAAGAGTGAAGAAAGGGAATATATAGACATCAAAACAAACTCCTCCTAACCTCAAGGGCCGAATCCATGAGAGGAGGATCAATTCCACCAAAATTGGAACTGATAGCTAGAGTGTAGGGTGGTCAAAGTGATGCATCTCTAATTACATTGAAACTGATTCATTTGACTTGAGGAAGTCTATTTACCTATTGTATTTACCCCTAGGTAATAGTAAAAGAACATAATTACATTTACAATATCAATTACATTAGTAAAAAGTTGATTTCCAAAGATGAAAACCAAATCTGGAGAAAAAAAGTGAAAAATCAGGCAAATTTTCAAGTGCACCAAATTTTTGTCAAGTGCGCCCTCACAGTGTCATGTGCGCCTCGATCTTGCAGGCTACTTTTTACTGCCTTCCCGGTGTCCAAATTAAGCCCAGGATAGCTAATTGGAAATAGTGTTCTGTTTAGTTTCCAGATCTAACTTCATTTTCCAAAATGGACCTGATTTGATCCTACAAATCTTCATTCTCCCAAAACCATTCAAACGCGTAGCGCCTGGGCCAAAAATGAGGCAGAAACATGATTTTTTGCTAGTTTTTTGTCATTTTCGCCTACCAATTTTTCAAACCAGGGATAGAAACATGGTTTTCTTAGATGCATGTGTCATTATGAATCCATTGGTGGTCTCCACTTCTCCAAAACGTATCCCAAAAAAGTACACAACGCCTAGGGCGTTGCATGTTTGACCATGCTGCTGATTTCTTGGCTAGTGCATAGTGCCAGAAGGAAGTGTGCACCACCAACTTCAAGTAGACGTTTGAGTGCCTTTCCAAAATCCAAATTGAGCCCATGATAGCTCGTTGGAAATATCTCTCTCTTGGCTAGATAATGGACCTATCAAGCACTGAACATGATCAATTATAGCCTCTCGGAAATCAATTCTCCCAAGACTGGTCAAAACGTGCAGAATGAGGGTGCAAAAATGAAGTGTGATCTTGTAGGAAATGTTTGGAGGTCTTCCTCAACTCAAAATTGAGCTCATGATAGCTCATTGGAAATCTCTTTCTATCTAGTTATGATTTGACTTATCAAGTAATTCATTTGGACACTACAACTAGGAGACAAATTGATTTTCCCAAGGTCACGCAAGACGTGCAACAAATCTCTTGTAGCAACTGTATTTTTGAAATTTCGTCAAAACTGTAACACCTGTGTAAAAACGGAAGGCGTTTTTTCATCCTTGGACTATTATGGACAAAAAATCTCTCAATTTTGTAAAATTCATCTCTGCTTGGTTGGAAACATACTTTGAAGGAAAACTGGTCCTATGTGTGGCAAATGATTTGTCCCTTGGAATGACTTCTTCAAAAGTGATGGAGACATGATGTTTATGAGTTGGAATGGTCTCATACTTGCTGAAATGACCTCCCCTATGCCTCCTATTCTTAGATGTATCTGATTCCATAGCCAACCCTAGCTTACTGGGAGAGGAAATTAGGGTTTAGTGCTTGTAGAAAATGATGATTTGGACACCCTTGGGAAAAGAAAACTGCCTTTGGCATTCACTTAAGTTTTTGAAACATTACCCTTTCACTTAACTATTTCATTTGAAAAATTGATCTTTTGATGGTCTTTGAGAACTCTTTGAATTATAGTTTGCTTTAATGAAGTTGGCATATAGAGATTGAGTTGGCAGCTTAGGAACAATACTTATTACATATAGTGAACATAAAATTACATGATGAAATAAGCATTTCTCTTTACAAATCATCTTCACATGGTGAAGAGATGTTATTTGATCCCCCTTTACTTATTGGTATTATGCAATGGAATGGAGTTTTATTGGAACCTTGAAAAACCCTAAAAGACCTAATGAGACCTTGAAGGAATGAATTTCAAGATGACATGACTAATGTGATGGCATGATTTTGTTAACTTTATGGACAATGGATACTCAGTAAGATTGAAATGAACCAACAAGGGGTAAATTTCTGAAAGGAGTAAAGGAAACCCTAATTCAACCTTCAATGACCAAATTTTTTCATGACAACCTAGTGGAATGACAAAAATTTTAGAATGGGACCCTAATATGATATGAAAAGAGGGTTTTTTTATCACTAATGGCAGTATGCAAATACTAACACTAACAGGAGGAAAAAACAACCTCTAACCTCTCTTGTATGTCTTTGAAATCTCTGCACTTCACTGAGTTTTTTCATTGATGACCTACTTGATGTTTCAATTCCTTGTGGTCTGGATGACGATGAAGGAGTGCCTGGACTCTTTGACTGGTTGGAGACAAGTGAGAGGGTAGCTGTCTCCAAGAAAGGTTCCCATGACATGTTGATCTGTACTAGCTGGTGGAGGACTATTAATTTGACTAAAGAATTATGAAAGAGGCTTGCTTGATGATTTCTTCCTTTAGATTTCACCTTCTGAGTCATTTTCACAAAACTTCTAAATAGATAATTAGGTAGGTTTAGTGGTTTCGTGGAAGTGAAATGCATTAATAAATTGATGTGATATTGATATACCCTACTAAATCTTCACTCATAAGTGAAATAATTCATGATAATCTTCATCGAAGGGATTTTCTTGTCCAACAATTCCTTGCTAGGAAAAATGTGGGAAGGAGACTCCTTTTACTGTGGTTTCAAAAGCATCTTATAGTGCTCTAGGTCTAAATCCATCCCCTTGAGCCAAATCTCACCTTGATTAGGGATAGTAGTTGCCGAAGCTATGACCTTTGTTGACACTGGAAATTTCACCCCTTCTATAATGGACTGGTCCTTCTTGAAACTACTAGAAAAGAGGCTTGTTAAATCATGGTGGTAACCTACCACTTGCACTTTCTTACAAAACCCTAGGCAACCTGCCTGCTCAAATGATTTTCTAATGAATTATGATGCATTAACCTATTGCATATGAGTTGGCATATATCTTGATATTTCTACTCCCTTATACCTCTTCCTTTCACTGGTCTTCACCATGTTTTGGCTTCACATGTGACAGAAAACCATAATTTCAAGCAAGCAGGAGCAAGGGATTTGAGTTGCAAAACAGGGCTAAAAGCACAACAACTTGAGGGAAGGGAATGGAGGGGAAGGAGGATAGGAAAAATTCTGAGGAAATTATGGGGGGTAGGGATATGTGTTAGGGATACAATCAAAGTGTAATTTCTCAAAATGAGCAAGAAACAATGGATGGAAAGGGATAAACATGGTCCTAGGCCAGAAGCGCAATGACAAGATAGGTATGTGGAGGAAAATGATTAAATGAGTGAATTTAAATGTGGGGAATGATGAGGAGTGTTTGATGAGGGTAATTAAGGTTATATAGGCTTAGAAACTAGGGTTTTTCTTCTCAAAAGAAGAAAAATACCATGGAAAGTAGAAAATGCAGCAAGAAAGCACAACAAAACCCTAGGGATAGATTTCAATCAATTTTTTGAGGAAAAATACTACATGGATGGTTTGTGAAGCTTTACTTACTAGTTTAAATAGGCTTTGAAGAATGTGTGATGAAAATTGAACCTGCTTTCCCTCCCTTTGGTCTCCAAATAAAAAGCGTAATGACCTTCTCCAGAAACACAACAAATAGATGAAAGGAGAAGTGGCGGGGAAATTCAGAATTCTGATGGCTATGGCAAGTATCAAATTGGTAGAGAGGAGCTCTTGGAGATTTTGGAAGGATGGAAAGAAGTTTTAAAATGATTTGATGATCCTTTATAACTTAGAAACTGGATTTTTGGCTTGATAGTGGGATGACATCATGTGTATTTTGACAAAATGACTTGGTGATGTGATTTGTACTGCAACATTATTTCTTCAATAAGAAGTCTAATTTTCCATGTGACATAGATGTACTTGGAT
The DNA here is from genome assembly GCA_031772625.1 of Pinus tabuliformis. Taxonomy (NCBI): domain Eukaryota; kingdom Viridiplantae; phylum Streptophyta; class Pinopsida; order Pinales; family Pinaceae; genus Pinus; species Pinus tabuliformis. The sequence goes on along the minus strand of CM062816.1, from coordinate 184,281,334 downwards.
TCTTTTTGAAAAATTTTATTCTGTAATTTCTAACTCCCATGGTGGTGACCATAATGGATGACATGACTCCCTAAATTGATATTGATGATTGAGATGCTGATGACCATCAAATGCATACTCTAGACCATGACCTAAATGGTGACCAACTAACTTATTTTATGACCTATAATAGGAAATTATGACATAACCACGATGGCTGTTTGTGACCTTGAATAAGTGGAGGGAGTAGCAATGACACCTAGACAATGACTTGGAACCACTTGACAACCAAGAAAGATGTCAATATTTATTTGAAAATATGATAATTTGACATAAGACTCTATCAACAACATGAAAGAGTATATTTTATCACTATGAATTTAAGGGTCTAACATTGGATCCAATGGGGATGGAAAATCCTTTAGGAGTGATGAGGCTCATCAATGGGTAAAATATATGGACCTTAATGCACCTCCAGCTTACTAAAATCATCTCTTTTCATAATTCTTTACATTTTTTAATTATATTTTGCTTAATGAGATGAGTAAAAGTAAGATGTCATGTCTAGTGGTCTAATGTGCATTGATTGTAGGTTTTGGGAGAAAATTATGGCTAATTAGGGTGCAGGAACTCGAATGAGACAAGAAGGAGAGATTATGGGAGATGGGATCTCCCTCATTAACTCCTTATTCACTCAAACATACCTCAATCAAATCACACCATCTCAGAGTTGCAGGCAGCCAAGTCATGAGGATCATTCGTAGCCAAGGTAGTGATAGTTGTGAACGCGTTAATCTAAATATTGGTAGCCAAGCCTCCCTATATTTAAGGAAGTTGTTGGAAACTTCAGCTGTATAAATAAAGAGGCCTAGAGCCTCATTAGTATTCGTATTTTTTTTTTATGCAAGATAGTTAAGCAGTTTTGGAGTTGAAGGATTGTGACCAAACACCGTTATGTATTTTTTGATATGTTAATGAAAATGAGGAACATTCCCTTGATCGAACACTGAGTTGACTCAGAGGGATAAATCTCTTGGCTTAGGGCCCAACCCTAGTAACAAATATTCCTCTTACTGTACTTGTATCCTTAGGTTATCTCATAGTTAGTTGTTAAATTGATTTTGGTGTTATTACATTGTAAGTATTGGTATATTTGATTAATTTGCTTCCATTTGTGCATAGCTTCAACAATAGCATTATAGAAATAATAAAATATTCAAAAAAGGATGATAACAGGTGGATCTTACCTCATTCCTCCCTTAGGGACCATGGCTTGAAGAACAACTCCCATTCAACCCAAAAAGACAAAATTCTGGTTTCTTATGAAATTTAGGGTTTTCTGCTAATTAGGTCATCATCTTTCAGTTTTAGAAGATAGGTTGTAGTTGCCATTTCTAATATCTTAAGTTTTGCATTAGATTTCATGTTTCTTTCATAATAGGTTTCAAGCATCCCCATGCATGAACTTGGCAAACAAATGATGGAAATTATGTTTTCTTATATTTTTGTAAACCCTTCTTGTTTTGAAATGATTTATGGATAAATGCCAACAATGATGTATATCTTGCAGGAGTTTCTAGATTACAGGAATACCTTATGTCATCAGCCTTAACCAAACCATATCCACCGATGATCTCCAAAGGCCACTACGTTTTCAATTCGAGTTATCATTTTACAAGGACAACGTGCCATGCTTATTGAGCAAATCCAACCATCATAAAGCATTGATTTGAGTTCTATCACTCCCTGGCGTTATTTCTCCCATTACTCACCTTCCTTAAGCTCTGTACCACCTTCCAAGCCACTCTGTATGCTTTTTGCCTATTCCTATAGGAAAATAGGGGATCATGTAGGTGAACTAGGACATCCTATAGACATCCTGTAGGAAAACCTGTAGTAGCTTGTTTTGAGCCTAATTTGTGAAAAAAGCATCACGAAAGCTAGGAGAAGACCCCTGCTTGTCTCCCAAGCCATTTGACCCATTGCACTCATCTCCCTCCACACCTATCTCACTTGCCATCCAACCAAGAAAGATTAGAATTTTATATTTTTACCAAAAGACAAAAACAAAAAGGTTGTTAAATTTATTCATTCACACAACAATTAAGTGCTTCTTTAGATCAGATTCCATGCTTAGGTTCGTTAAGATTTCACATGTGTTAAATTAGAATTATTTTGAAAATAAAGGTATATTAACAAATAGCTAGATGTGTTATGTGTTTTGTAGGCATCTATTTCAGTCTTTCATTACTGCAGTAAGTAGCATTCCAATTCTCTCAATTAGGGTAAAATTACCCTCTCCCAATTGGTAATCAAACTTCTTCTAAATCAATAGAAGGCTGGTTTGAGAAGCCCTAATGGTCTATCGCCTCAACTTAGCAGTCACAAAGAGTGGACCCATTACATATATTTGTGTATAAAACAATGTCACCTCCAAGTTTGTACAAACCCCGGGTTGATGAAGTAAAGTTGGTAGCCCTAGGAGTTGCAGCGTCCTTGCTGCAATACTGGTGCTCATCACTTTTTTGCACCGTTCTTGGGGAGGTTTCTGAGTAGATGTGATTTATTCTTTCTTTATTCCATTCCTTATCTCTTTCATTATGTTATTAGTTCCATTGTGAAAGTAGTTGTAAGTTGGTTTTTTTTCTTTTCCATTATGCAATTGATTCCATTCCGCTGTTAGTTTCAATTCAGTTTGTCTTTTCAATTGTACAATCAGTCTTAAGGCTTAAAAATCAAAACAAAAACAATCCTTTCATGCCTCATAGGAATAGGGATAACTTATGAAAATTTCTACCAAATACCCCCACCACTTCAAACAGCGAACCTTCCCTCTTCTTTCGTGGCTATGAATTAGAGGACCCCTTAGGCGAACAACCAGAGATTTTTGAAGAGCCTAGAGGGGAAGAAGAAGAACCCATTCCAACTGACATAATGGATGAAAATAGAAATGAAAGGGAAGAGAGAGCAATAATTGAGGGTGATTTTCCCATCGGAGAAACCAATGGGGATGCCAATATGAAAAACATAAGCCCCTCTGCTCTTCCTCACTTCCATGGCCCAATGTCAAAAGATCCAGATACTTTTCTATTCGAATTTGCTGTCATATGCAGAACTTATGATTACACCTCTAATGGTAAGAAGTTGAAATTATTCCCATCGACTCTCAAGGATACAACACTAAGTTGGTTCATGGGTTTACCTAGGGATAGTATCACCACCTGGGCTCAGATGCGACAAGATTTCAACAACAAGTATAGGGACTAATGCAGGTCCAAAGACACCAAAGACGAAATTTTTAGAATGACCTTGAGACATGATGAGTCCTTAGAGGATTATGAGGAAAGATTCTAGCTTAGCTATAAAAGGGCCAAGTGCACACTTGATCCTGAGTCACTTAAGTTAGTCCTTCTCATGGGGATTAGGGAAAATCTCCTAGAAACCTTAAAACTATTATCAGGAGGGGACATCTACCAGTTACCCTATGAGGATATCAAGACCGTTTTTAAGAATCATTCTAGGGTAGCTATAAAAAGGGGTAGGGTTAGTCAAACAATGTTCGGCTCATCCTCTTCCAACACATCTATAAAAAGTGAAATTGGGAACATGTTGGAATAGTTTAAGAGTGAAATGCTGCAAACCCTTGCCTTGCAGATGGACACTATGAAAATCAAGAGGAAGTAGGAGGAAGTAGAGAGAGCATTAGTCATCTTCTGCCCTAGATGCACAAGGAGGCACCCTAGGAATGAATGTCCATTAAACCTTATAGAAATCTGCTCAGTCTGTGAAGAAAACCACTCCACAGACAAGTGCCCTTCTCTGTTTGGACTAAAAGTTGTGTATCATGGAACTGAAAGGGTGACTAAACAACTCTGTTACATAGATCAAAGGACACCTCATGGGGCTCGACAATACCAGTAGGGCATGAAAGGGTCATCCTATGCATATTACAACCCTAATAAAAATACATTCATTCCCTCTTGGTGCCCCCCTGCTCATCCCTCCCTGTCTACACCTTCTGCATGTTCGTTTGCACCTCAATAGCATTCCCAACCGACCAGCCATCTATTTCAGCCATATACTCCTCCACAAGCTTAGTATAATGCACCACCTCAGGGGTGGAGGCCCCCATACAACAACACTTCAACTTTATTGCCTTCACCTCCATCTCAACCACAAATTTTACACCCTGCTCCACCTAACCAACCTCAGATGCCTGCCCAACCAAACCCGAACCTGAACAACAGATAGGCACAATAGGTCTATAGTGGAAAGACATCCTACCTTGCTTATGCTGTGGAAATTTAGGAAATCAACCTTAGGTCTAGGAAAGTGCTCCCAGATAACCAACCTCCATCTCCACGTAGGAAGGGTGAGGAGGAAAGAGAGGAAAGTATGCCTAAAGTAAATCCATCACCCTTTCCTGAAAGATTAACCCATCATGTCTAGCATACCCCAGAAGAGAATAAACTTCTGGGTGAAATGAAAATATATGTGTCAAAATACTACTTCTCCAAGCTATTAAAGATGTACCCATTTATAACAAGCTAATTAAGGAGAGGTGTTTCAAACATCCAAGGAGGTGAAAAAGAGACGCCCATACCATTAATGTCATTGGACAACTGTCCGACTTAATGCTGGGGTAGGTAATTTTCCCAAAATATTTAGATCCTAGGAGCCCTATAGTAGATGTGCACATCGATGGCACCATTTTCTCGCATACCTTGATTGATCTTAGGGCTGGCATCAATGTAATGACTAAGGACACTATGCTCAGGCTAAATCTCTAGGGATCATTAAGAAAGACCACGACAATCTTGTAGCTTGTAGACCAATCCACAATAGCCCCTGAGGGGATTGTTGAGGATGTGACAGTCTCCACTGACTCCTGGGAATAAATTGTAGACATCTTTGTTCTCCAACCTAAGACCAAATTTAATGGTTATCCTCTTATCTTTGGGAGGCCTTGGTTAGCCACTGTCGATGCCTACATAAGTTGCAGGGCTGGAAATATGACTATAAGAAATAGGCATTTATCCAAGAAATGGGTCTTGTACCCTCCTGCTTAGCCATCTCTAGAACATGACTTACCCTTATGGCTAGAAGAGGAGGAAGAAGATGAAGTTTACTCCTCCCAACTCTATACTCTAGAAACTGCCATAGGAGGAGGGTAGCCTGATGAAGATTAATTGATTGAACACATCCTCCAAAATCCTACTCCCAACACCATGTCTATGGAGGAAGTTGTGAAGGAAACGAAGGACAACCATCGGGTTGATATATGCTTAGCTGACACAAACCCTACTCATGTCAAGAAAATAGAATTCGACCCTGAAAGAGCCTTGAAAATCAACCCCTCTCTCTCCATACACCAAGAAGAAGAGTTATGTAATATGTTAAGAGAGCATTTGGATGCCTTCACTTGGAATTACAAATAAATGAAGGTAATGCACCCCTCAGTGTGTACTCACCACATTTACATCAAATACGGTTGCAAACCAGTGTGACAACCCCAAAGGAGAATGAATCCAACTCTCAAGGATATAGTTAAAGAAGAGTTACAGAAGCTGCTAGATGCAAGATTCATTTACCCTATCTCAGACAATGAGTGGGTGTCTCCTCTAGTGCTAGTTCCAAAGAAAAATGGAAAGTGGAGGATTTGTGTTGATTATAGAGAGTTGAACATAGCAACAAAGAAGGACCATTTTCCTCTACCTTCCATTGACCAAGTGTTAGATGGTCTGGCAGGGAAGAAGTTCTTCTCTTTATTAGATGGGTTTTGCGGGTACAATCAAATCCAGATCAGTCCAGAGGACAAAAATAAAACCAACTTAACCTACCCTTGGGGTAATTTCACTTATAGGGTGCTTCCTTTTGGTCTATGCAATGCCCCTGCCACTTTCCAGAGGGCAGTCCTGAGTATCTTTGTAGAGCTAGTCCATGATGCAATAGAAATCTATATGGATGACTTCACACCCTATGGGTGTGATTTCCAAGAGGCTCTCTCTAACCTAGGTAAGGTGCTAAATAAATGCATTGAAATGAACATATCACTTAGTCTCGAAAAATGTGAGTTCTTGATGAATGTAGGGACTATTCTAGGTCAGTCAATATCCCACGAAGGACTGCAGGTAGACCCAAATAAGATAGCCATCATCAAAAGGGTCCTGAATCCATAGAAATAGAGGGATGTCAGAAGATTTTTAGGTTTAGTTGGATACTATAGGATATTTATAAAATATTTGAGCAAGTTAGCTTCTATATTATTTGGGTTATTGGCCAAAGACTCCGAATCTTTATGGTCATAAGGCTGCCAAGAAGCCCTGGACACCCTAAAGGACAAGTGGACTACTGCACCTATTCTCCGAGGCCCAAATTGGGCTCTTCCTTTTCATATTCATGTTGATGCCTCTCACAAAGCTATAGGAGCAGCTCTAGACCAGATAGATAATAAGCTACGTCATGCCATTTACTTAATCAGTAAGAATCTATCGAAAGCCGAACTGAATTACACAGTGACTGAAAAATAGCTCCTAGTTGTTGTGCACTCATTGAATAAATTTAGACATTACATTACTGGTTACCAAACATTTGTATGTACTAACCATGCTATAAATAAATACTTGATGAGTAAACTTGATGTAAATGCCCCGATTATTAGATGGTTACTTTTATTGCAACAATTTTCTTTAACTATTATTGATAAGCCTGACAAGGAGAATGTTGTTGCATATTTTTTAATCCAGATTGACTTTGCCTACAGGGGATGAAGGAATGGTTGATGATCAATTACCAGATGAAAATTTATTCGTCATTTCAGTTCTCTCTCCATGGTTTGCTGACATAGCAAACTCCTTGGTGTCTAGACAGTTTCCTCCAAATTTGTCCTCCAAGGAAAAGAGCGGGATCATAAGAAAAAGTGCCCCATTCACTTGGATAGGGGGAAATCTCTTTAATCTAGGTCTAGATCAAATTATAAGAAGATGTGCTAGGGAGGAGGAAGTCTTCGACATTCTTCTGTCTGTCTTGTCATGATGGGTCTTGTGGAGGTCACTTTGTAGGAAAAATAACAACATTCAAGGTACTATGAGTTGGTTATTACTGGCCCTCTCTTCACCAAGATGTAAGGAGGTATACTAGCCAATGTGATTGGTGCCAAAGGATGGGGAAACCTACCCCAAGGGATGAACTGCCTCTGCAACCTCAAGTGAGTTTTGAGCCATTTGACAAGTGGGGCGTGGATTTCATCGGGCCCATTTACCCTCCATCCAGAAAGAAGAAGTACATCATTGTGTGCACTGACTACTTAACAAAATGGGCTGAAGCAAAAGCCATCAAAGTGGAAACAGAAGAAAAAGTGGCTGAATTATTAAGGGAGAATTTTTTTTATAAGTTTGGGTACCCTAGAGAATTGGTCACTGATCAAGGCAGCCAATTTACATCTCGCATGATTGAAAATATGTTAAGCCAACACAAGATCAAGCACAAAAAATCCACCCCTCACCACCCATAGGATAATGGGAAAGTGGAAGTAACCAACTGAGAATTGGAAGGCATTCTAACCAAGGGGATTAGCATCAACATAAAATATTGGGTAGACATATTAGTTGAGGCCACTTGGGCCTACAATACCACCTAGAAGACCACCACTAGCTTCACTCCTTATGAGCTGGCCTATGGGAAGAATACAACACCTTAAGGATGGAAGCACAACTCGATCTAGATATCACAAGGGCACAACAATAAATATTGCTCTAGCTGAATGGGTTAGATGAATTTAGGATGCAGGCCCTCCTACACACAGAAGTGACTCAAGTTCAAAGGAAAATCTGGCATGACAAGAATATAAAAGACAAACATTTTCAACAAGGCGATTGGGCTTGCTGTATGATTCCCAATACAAATATTTTGAAGGAAAGTTAAGGACTAGATGGTTGGGGCCTTATGTAATAGAAAAGTGTCATGATAATGGTGTTGTGTAGAAAAGAACCATTGATGCAAAGGCTATCCCTTTGCTTGTCAATGGGTGCAAATTAAAAATCTAGAGAAAACCCTCATCAAATCAGGAATTCATCAATAGCATCCGCAAGACAATGATGGTGGTAGAGAAAGTCTCAGCTTCCACCCACCAAGTCCTTGAATAAAAAACACCAAAAAGGAAAAGGAAAAAGAAAAATAAATAAATAAATAAAGAGACTCAAGTGAAAGCCTCCATGAGGCACTTGAGTACCACTGTTGGGTTGAAAACCTCTTGAGGTGGCCCAAGAGTGTTCAAACAAATAAGAATAAAATATATCTAGGTGAAAACCTCTTTTGAGGCACCCAAGGAAGACAACTAGGATGAAAACCTCCTTAGGGGCACACTAGTTTTTTTTTTTCAAAAAAAAAAAGAAAAAAGAGAGAAAAAGATACAAAAGATGAAAATTCTGTTTTGCATGTCTGCAAGAGGAAGAGAAGAATAGGATGTGGAGGACAATAGGACCTACAAAAGCCATGTTTTACTTCACCCATCTCATATCTTCCATTATCCCCCTGCTCCATTCTCCTCTATACTCCACTCCAGGTCATTTCAAACAATTCTGTATTTTCTATAGGATTCCCTGTAATCCTACAAGAGTTTCCTGTAGAAACTACAAAAGATCTTGAAAACCACAAGAAAACAAGTCCAGTGGCAAGGTCATGACATAATCCCATGTTTGAATGTGAAAAAAAAACCATTTACATCACCACACCACAACCAATACCTTTCATGACAATGTCGCCCCTATACCCATGAAAGAAATCAAGTTCAATTTTTTTATTTTATTTTTTTGTAAAAGAAATAGAGAAAAGAAAAAAGTGAGAAAAAGGAAATAGGAGGCATACCAAGAGAAGCATACCTCACCTACCATTCCATAACCACTTTCTCCACTCATTTCAACACCCCTTCTACTTCAGAGTTGAGAAAAATATGAGAATTTAAGGGAACGATAGCTACATGACATCCTATAGGAAATCCTGTAGCAGCCTTTCCCACAAAAGAAACCACAGACACTGCAACCATCTTCAGCACAGGGGCTACAAGGATGAGGAAGCTCCTCTAGAGCTCTGCAGTAGCAAGAAGATTAGTAGCAACAAGGTCCAACACATGTACATCATCAAAAGGAACAAAGCATCAAAAGAGAAAATATACAGTGAAAATACGCAAATTGAAAAGCACAACAAAGTGGCACCACTCTCCAGCATGCTCATTAATGAAGCAAAGTACCCATAGGTATGTAATATTAACAATGCTCTCATATAAGTACGATATGATCAAAACTGTAGGAATAATGTTGGAGTTGATTTTATAAGTGAAGGTGGCCAGTTAACTTGGCTATCCTCGGCTAGTTAACTTAGCCACCGTTCATTAGACAACAAGAAGAAAAGGGTTAGACCAATACACATGTGGCAAGCTCAAATAAAGAAAAGAGGAATGAATCCAAAAATGGTCAAGTTATGGAGGATAAGAGTGGGATATGATTACGAGGTAGGGTGAAATGATGGACTAGTAGTGGGACCAACGGTCCAAAAGAAGGTGCTCGTATTTGGCCAGCCAACAGATCACCCAACAGGATCATCCATAAATAGAAATAAAACATTGAAGCCCATACAAGAAAAGCAAAGGCAACTTCGTGGATTCATTGAACGAAGAGGTTAATCTCAGAATTCCTGAAATAACACCTACAAGAAATAATCAACATCTACAGCAAGATGGAAACCTATAGGAAACCTACAGGATATAGAGAGATTAGCCTACAAAGCTATCAATGGACACTAAGGGCAATCAAATCAAGGGTTATCATCACCAGAACATAGAAAAGTGAGGTAGGTGCCATACCTTCCATATTTTTCATTTAAAAAGAAGAAACCCTCAATCCAGTTAGGAATTTGGAGTGCATATAAGGATAGAAAGATTGTATTGCATGTCACTAAAAGTTAAATTCCAAAACTTCCTCACCTACCAGAAGTCTTGAACTCTATCCACAAAAACCTCAAGCATTACCAAGAAAAGATGACAGGTGATTTCAATAAGAGAGAACCCACCAACATAGAAAGAATCCACCAGCATCCTCCTGTTGTGGAAATTTTTACAAGGAATCAATGGATGGGGTTCTTTGAGAGGATGAGAGGATACGATGATGATGTGGCTAGACAATTTTCCCTCTCACTCGTACCCCTCACTAGAGCCAGTGCCACTACTGTAGTGAAGGGTTTATTAGTAGAAATTACCCCTGAGGTTATAAGCAGAATATCTACACTCCCCCTAGGGTTACAGTGGAGAAAAAAGGACAAGACTAACAACACTCTTGAAAAGAAAAGTTTCTTTTTGGAAGGAGAAGAGCCAATTGAAGACAAAAATGGGGTTAGAAGGGAGAGAATTCCATACCCTTGCAATGAATTTAGTCACCACATTGTTAAATATATTTCATGTGAAGGGAGATATAGTGTAGTGTATGGATACCATTTCAGACTCCTCCAAGAATTGAGATTTGGATAGAACATACTTCCTCATAATAGACTAAGTATACCCTATTTTATTCTACAATCCATGATAGACATGAGAATCAAGGTGCAAGAGGAAAACCATCAGCAACTAGCCCATCATGGGTTGATCAAAGTCATCCTTGAAGATGTTCTACAAAACTTAAGATTCCCTATTGCACAGACAACATTTGCAGACATGCAAGCAGAATGATAAATTTAAGTTGTTGAGTATGATAGAAGCCCTACGGCTAGTGAGGGAGAAGAAAAAACAAAGGATGATAATGAAGAAGAGACAGAGGAGGAAAATGAAGGAGAAACAGAGGAGGAAACAAAAGAAGAAACAAATGAATAGGGTGAAGAAAAAGAGGAAGAAAATGAAGAGGAAGGAGGAGACAATGAAGAGGATGAAGAAGAAAATGGAAAAGAGGATGAAGGATAGAAGGATGAACAGAAGTCTACAACTTGAGGTAGAGAAGATGAAGAATCACCAAGGGTGTCTCCAGAGCCTACAGAGAAATAGGAATCAACTACTCTAAATGCCCTAAGTGCACCTGCCAAATCACAGGGAAAGAGACAAAGACAAACCCCACTTTACGTTAGGACAAGAAGAATCACTAGGATTAGAAAGAGAGACCTCAAATTTCTACCAAAACTCCAATTATCATAGAGGACTCACCAAAACAACAAGAAAAATGAGTCCCTCTAAATAAAAATGAAGGATAAGGAACATCAAAACAATCTTCTCCCAAGTCTACAATCACCTATGTTAGGAGGCTTGTCACAAGGTCAAACTCATCAAAAGGAAAAGGTCTCCTATAGGAGACGCAGTCAGACTTACAGGAATGATGAGCCTCATCATTGGGTAATTATATGGGCCTTAATTCACCTCCTAGCTTAGTCAAACCAACTATTCCCACAACTTATTGGATACTTTTGATTATATTTTGTTTATGAGATGAGTCAGAGTTGGATATTTTTCTTCGTGGTCTAATGTGCATTTAATGTAGGATTAAAGGATAAAAGCAAGGAATTTTGGCAAATACCTTGGTAAAAACTCGAATGGGACAAGGGAGAGGAATTATAGGAGGTAAATCCTCCTCATTTACTACCCATCCATTCAAATATTCCTCCATCAGCTTGGAGTGCAAACAGCCAAATCATGAGGACTAGAAGGCAACTGAGCAAGTGAAAGATAAAGCACCAATTTATCTCAAGTTCGGGAGATGAGCCTCCCTAATTTTAAGGAATTCGCTAGAGACTTTAGATGTATAAGTAGAGAGGCCTAGGACCTCAGTAGGATTCAGATTTTTGATTGTAAAACTATACTCTATTTTCGAGTTGCAAGACTTGTGACAGTTTTTGATGTAATCCATTGTTTTGATAATAAGAATGAGTTTTGTTTTGAGGAAACACTGAGTTAACTTAGAGGGCTGAAACTCTTGGGTTAGGGCCCAACCCTAGCAACCAAGGATCCTCTTTATTGTACATATATGCTAGCATAGATTCATAGTTGCATTGTTCATTTGCTTAGTAGCTGCGTTTCCATTACAACAATGTAGATTAGATTGGTTATATGTTAGTTTTCTTCTATTTGTGCCTTCTTTTAGTTAGCAGGTTGCGAAGGAGAAAAAGGATCACCATAAGGTTGTTAGCAGGTGCCTCGGCCTCACTTCCTCCCTCTGGGACGATGACTTGAGGAAGAGACCCTTTAGCAGCCCCAAAAACACAGATGTCTAGTTCTTGCATGAGATTTGGAGTTTGTTGTCTTGATTCAGCGTTTGGTTCATTTCATTGTTGTCTTTTTCCATTACTCCGTTTCTGCAATAAGATCTCACTCATGCTTTCATTCCCTTCATCACTCCATGCATAATATAGGCAATTGATTCATGCTTTTCTAGTTTATGAATATAACTTGTTGCATAGTTCTTGGAAAACACACATGTTCTAAGCATGGAAGGTACTTCAGGAGGAGACCCAAAATTCATCACCAGCAGCCACCTTCCACATCATCCACCCTAACCATCTCTTGTTCCACCATTACCCTCACTAGTTTTTTTGTCATTTTTTCATTGAAATTCCCCTAGATACGTTGAGTGAATCTAGCCATCTCTGATCCTGGATATTGACTATTGAGTGTTCCTAGACCTTCTAACACCCCTTCCCACTCATGACACACCTTTTCCAAGCTTCCCAACACCTCCAACACCTCACAATTAGCTCTTGGCTATATCCCATAGGTTTCTTGTAATTCCTATAGGATCATCTTGTAGGTTAATAGTACATCCTGTACGTTTTCTTGAAACTGCCTGTTTTGAGGCCAAATTGATGGGGAACTTTTAGGAAGTCACAAAAAGCCTCCAAGTACCCTTCCACACCATCCAACCACTCCATAAGCCTTTTAGCCATCCTCAATCACCTTCCATCCACCTGTCACATCCACAAGAACAATTAATTTGCATACTTGATTTTTCCAAAAAAACAAAAAAAGTGAAAACATATTTAGTTTAGTTTTCTTGCTTACACATTAGTATGGTTTGATGATCTTTACTTTTGTAGCTTCGATAGCAGCATTAGATTAGTGTTGATTTGGCAATTTTGCTTAGCATAGCTGTTTAAATGGTTAATTAGGATATGGTGTGATTTAGAATTACATGTTGTTTTCTTCATTACTACAGTAGAGTAGCTCTCTTAGAATAGATTTTCTCTTCTTCCATCAAAGAATCAAGCTTCTTCTGACTCTATAGAAGTTTGGCTTGGAACCCCTAGGGTCTCTCTCCGGATGAACAGTGACAGTAGGTAGGACATTCACTTTTACTTGTGCATATAGCACTGTCACCTCCAAGTTTCTACAAACCCCAGGTTGATAAGTAAATATGGTAGCCCAGGAGTTGTAGCATCCTTGCTGTGATACTGGCACACATCACTTTTTGGCGCTATTGCTGGGGAGGTGTTTGAGTTGAATGTGATTACTACTTTCTTTTCTTCTATTTCTTGTCTTCAATTTTCTACCATTAGTTTATTTCTGCAAAAGTAATCTAGTACCTTCCTTTCTTTCATTTGTCATTATCTTCTTTCATTTCCATTTTGCAAGTGGAATTTCAATTCAGCAAGTAGATTTTTCTTTCTGTCAGTGATTTTCATTCAATCAACAATTTCATTTCTACAAATTACTTTCTAGTCTATTTTTTTTTACAAAAACCAACCCAAAAACAGTTCCTTTCATGCCTCGTAGGAATATGGATAGTTTAGGGAATTTTTTGCCAAATACCCCCACTTCATCCAACAACCAACCTTCTCTCTTCTTTGGCGGCTGTGAACTGGAGGAACCTTTAGGTGAGCAACCTGACATATTTGAAGAACCTATAGGGGAAGAAGAAGAAGAGGAACCCATTCCTACTGAACCAATGGTTGAAACCGAAATGACAGAGGGAATAGAGAGAGAGTTGAGGGTGCCTTCACCATTAGGGAAACCAACGAGGACACTAAGATGAAGAATATAAGCCCCTCTGCCCTACCTCATTTCCATGGCCTGACCACAGAGGACCCCGACACTTTCCTATTTGAGTTTGTTGTTATATGCCAAACCTATGACTATACAGATGATGAGAAAAAGTTAAAACTATTTCCTTCTACACTCAAGGATGCAACATTGTGCTTGTTCATGGGTTTACCTCGAGATAACATGACAACTTGGGCTCAGATGTAGCAGGCTTCTAACAACAAATATCGGGACTAATGTAGGTCAAAGGATACTAAAGAAGAAATTTTCAGGATGGCCATGGGCCAGGATGAATCCTTAGAAGACTATGAAGAAAGATTCCAGCTCAATTACAAAAGGGCCAGGTGCACACTTGACCCTGAGTCCCTAAAGTTGGTCTTGCTCAAGGGAGTAAGAGAAGACCTTCTGGATACCTTACACTTGTTAGCGGGAGGAGATATCTACCAATTACCCTATGAGGATATCGAGATTGTCCTTAGAAACCATTCTAGGGTAGCCAGGAAAAAGGGTAGGAGTAGTCAACCTATGGCCAGTACATCATCTTCTAACTCATCCATCAAGGGTGAAATTGGAAATATGATGGAAGATTTCAAAAGTGAGATGCTGCAAACCCTTGCCTTGCAATTTGACACCATGAAAATCAAAAGGAAGTAAGAGGAAGCAGAGAGAGCCTTGGCCATCCTTTTTCCTAGATGCACTAGGAGGCATCCTAGGAACAAATGTCCATTGATCTGTATTGAAATTTTCTTGGTCTGTGAAGAAAACCACTCCACAGAAAAGTGCCCCTCTTTACCAGGACCCAAAGCTATATATTAAGGAGTTGAAGGGGTCACTGAGCAGCTTTGCTACATTAACCAAAGGAGGCCTCTTGGGCCTAGACCATACGAGTAGAACATGCAAGTGTCATCCATTGCATATTACAACCCCAACCAAAACACAACTATACCTTCTTGGGGACCCCTCGCTCATCCTTCCTGGTCTACACCACCTCCTTGTTTCTATGCATCTCAATATCATTCCCAGCCAGCCAGCCAGTCATTTCAACCTTACGCTCCGCCACAACTTCAATGGAATACACCACTCCAAAGGTGGAGGCCCCAATACAACAATGCTCTAGCTCTATTGCCTCCACCACATGCACAACCACAACTCCTACACTCTGCTCCACCCAAGCAACCCTAGATGCCTGCCCAACCAAATCCAAACCTAAACAATAGGTAGGCTCAACAGGTATACAGTGGAGAGACATCATATTTAGCTTATGCTGTGGAAATCTAGGAGATTAACCTGAGATTTGGGAGAGTCCTCTCGGATAACCAACCTCCCCCTCCACATAGGGAGGTTGAGGAAGAAAGAGAGCAAAGCAACCTTAAAGTAAATCCACCCTTTCCAGAGAGATTAGCCCAACTTCTAAGAGAATTAAAAAATCTATGTGTAAAGATCCCCCTTCTCCAGGCAATAAAAGATGTTCCCATTTACAATAAGTTGATTAAGGAGAAATGCTTCAAGCATCCACGAAGAAGAAAAATGGATGCCCCTACCATTAATGTCATTGGGTAGCTATTTGACTTAATGTTGGGGCACATAATATGTCTAAAATATTTGTTCCTTGGAAGCCCTGTAATAGATGTGCACATCAATGGCACAATTTTCTGACACACTTTGATCGATCTTGGGGATGCCATTAATGTGATGACCAAGGATACCATGCTCAAGCTCAACCTCCAAGGGTCATTGAGGAAGACCACAACAGTTCTTCAACTTGCAGACCGTTCCACAGTCACCCCTGAGGGGATTGTGGAGGATGTGATGGTGTCTATTGACTCTTGGTAGTACCTTCTAGATTTTCTAGTTCTCCAGCCTAAGGCTAAGCTTACTGGTTACCCTCTCATCCTTTGGAGGCCATGGTTGGTCACAACTGATGCTTACATTAGCTGCAGAGCTCGGAATATGACCATCAAGAATGGGCATATGTCCTAACCCTCCTGCTCAACCTTTTCTAGAGCATGATTTACCTTTATGGTTGGAGGACGAGGAAGAAGATGAGGTTTATTCCACCCGACTTTATGATTTAGAAGCAACCATAGGAGGAGGACAACAAGATGAGGATGACTTGATTGAACACTTGCTCAAAAGTCCAACTCCTAGTTCATTACCATTAGAAGAAGAAGTAAGGGAAACCCAGAACAATCATCCAATTGACTTATTCTTGGCCGATTCCAACCCACTCCATGTCAAAACTATAGAATTCAGCCCAGAGAAAACCTTGAAAATTAATCTATCTCTTTCTACTCTCGAAGAGGAAAATCTATGCAATATGTTAAAACAAAACCTAAAAGCCTTCGCTTGGAGATACAAGGAAATGAAGGGATTACACCCCTTAGTGTGTACTCACCACATCTACATCAAAGAAGGTTGCAAGCCAGTCCGGAAACCACAAAGGAGGATGAATCCAGCTCTTAAAGATATAGTCAAAGAAGAACTACAAAAATTGCTAGATGCAGGATTCATTTACCCTATCTCCGACAATGACTGGGTCTCTCCTTTAGTGTTAGTTCCTAATAAAAATAGGAAGTGGAGGATTTGTGTCAATTACAGGGAGTTGAACAAAGCCACAAATAAGGGTATTTTCCCCTACCCTTCATTGACCATGTTCTAGATGGCCTAGCAGGGAAAAAGTTTGTTTCTTTCCTAGATGGATTCAGTGGGTACAACCCAATCCAAATCTACCCAAAAGACCAGGATAAGACCACATTCACCTATCCTTGAGGTAATTTTGCCTATAGGGTCCTTCTTTTGGCCTATGCAATGTTGCTGCCACTTTCCAGGGAGCAGTCTTGAGTTTTTATACTGAATTAGTACCTGATGAGGTGGAAATTTATATGGATGATTTTACATGTTATGGCTGTGATTTTCAAGAAGCCCTAACTAACCTAGGCAAAGTACTGCACAAAGTGTTAGAGATAATACTTTCTCTGAAAAGCAACATATTGTGTCTAACTTCTCGAAGAATTCTTCACTCAACATTTTTATTCAGAAATCAAATGGCATTCTAAGACTTTCATATCACCTAAGTATTAAGGGTTAAAATTTACGCCCTTCAGGTCCTTCACTTGAGGATACATCATACAAATAAGTGACAATAATAATAAACATTAACATCTTAAGCATAATTTCTACACAGCCAAGAAATTGGTTTCTTAAGGGACAACATTAATTGGCGCTGTTGTCGGGAAGAGAAGTCAAGAACACCTTTCCCTGGGTTTTTAATATTTTCCTCTGGTTGTTCAGTGAGGAGGAAATATTTGGCTGTATTGAACAGAAATCAATAACTATGGCTTCAAGGAGGCCTCATACGAGGTCTAACACCTCACAACAAAAAGTTCAAGCCCTTTCAGACCCTAAGAGACTAGTTTCCAAGGGGGTTGGAAGGCCAAAAGCTCTAGTTACACCAAGTCCTACACTGTCTACACCTGGCATCTGTTCACCACATCTTTCATCCAAACATTCACCTTTTATTGACCAAAAGCTACCTTTTACATCCACTTCATTTTAAGAACCCAACTGTCAAGAATAGTCTTTAGATTCTGTTTCTTTCTCAGTATGTGCTATAGTTATCCAACTTGAACCTATAACTACATTTCCACCTTTTCATGCTCCACTTAATCCTCAGGAAGGTTCTACATCTATTGGTACTCAAGGTTCAGTAAGTTTAGGAACAAACATGGCAGCACCTGCATTCTTGTTGAATAGGTATGCACCTATTCAGTTTCCACAACAGTGGAATCAAATGCCTCAAGAATACTTAAAAATTCTTCCTTGTTTCTCAGGGGAGGATGAACAAACAACAGAGAAGCATATAGCAGTGTTTTGTAATTTTTAAGAAAATCTCAATGTTGAACACTTGGTTGTTGTTTTAAGACCTTTTGTACAATCCTTGGAAGGAGAAGCAAGAAAATGGTTTAAAGGGCTTCCTAATAACTCTATTCTTACATGGGAAGAGATGGAGTGCCTGTTCACCCAGAGATGGGGAGAGAAAAGAGACCATGGGTATTCACTCATAGAGTTTAATGCTATTAAGAAGAAATCTAATGAAAGTGTTGTTGAGTTCATCAGAAGGTTCAATAAACTTTACAACAGTCTTCTAGTGGAGATCAAGCCCCCTCCTGCTGGTGAAAAAATAACTTTTGTAGGGGCATTTGAATCAGATTTTGGGTTCACATTGAGGGAGAGAAGATCCAAAACCCTTGATCAGATCCAAACTGATGCCTTAGAAATAGAATCAAATCTAGTGGCTGCAGGTAAAGCACCAGAGACACAACCTGCTCAAGATAAGGGAAAGGCTAAAGTGGAATCCTCTCAAAGTCAAACATTAGAGGATATGAATAATGTAATTAAAATTTTTTCTAATAAATTGATTAAATTGGAATTGGAGAGTAAGAATTCTTAGAGGCAAGCACAACAGAATAGAAACTTTAATCCTCAATATAGAAGACAACCGAGTCTGCAAATTTTGCAGAAGGATAGAAAAGACCAAGATCAGGTTCAAGCACCACTTTAATTAGAGGCATATCTTGATGAAGTACTAGAGCATTCCAGGGACCACGATGATCATATTTCCACATTGTATGTAGTAGATGAAGATGAACTAGGTGTTGAGGGAGAATAATATACTAAAATAGATGCCATTTATGATGATAATGAAATTGATGAATATTGGAAGCAATTTACTGACTTTTTGCAGGCAAAGTTACATAAGAAATATGACTTGAGATCAAGGAAAATATCTAGAATTCAAGAAAATGAAGGTGAGTAGCAAGTTCCAGCTCCCCTACAAAAGGCGACTCAACAAGAACCACACCCTACAAAAGAATTAAATAAAGGAAAGCAACAACAGAATACAAATAGCAAGACTCAAATACTTCAAGGTGAGTTTTCTCAAGATAAAAGTGACAAAATTCCTTTAGAAAGAATTGTTTCCATTCCGTAGGAGATTTTAGTGATGAAGGAAAGTGAAGAGGAAAATGAAAGGAATACTAAACTAGTTCATGTGTTTAGTCTTACTAAAGAGTTAGAAAAAATTAGAATTCAGGTGCCCCTCACAGAGTTGGTCAAAACACCAGTTTACCAAAGAGAGATTGTTGAGTTTATCAATCTATCTCAGAATGTGAATATAAATGACACTGTGAATCTGCAAGAAGATAAACCAGTAGTGGTTTTTGGTCCACATGTGGAGGAGGTAGATTCTTCAACACATCCTTTCTACATTTCTTTATTGATTCATGATTTCCTCTTGCATAATTGTATGTTTGATTCAGGAGCTTCACATAACCTTATGCCACTATTAGTGATGAAACAACTAAACCTACAAGTTACTAAACCTTACAGAGACTTGTATTCTTTTGATTCAAATAAAGTCAAGTGTCTGGGGGTCATTAAAGATATGGTGGTGTCACTAGCCCAGATCCCAGCTAGAAGCTTGGTAATGGATGTAGTGGTAGTAGATATCCTTGCTAGGTTTGGAATGTTGCTATCTAGGTCATGGGGGGCTAAATTGGGTGGTGTTTTGAAATTGGATTTTACTTATGCTATCATACTTATTTTTGGTGGAGAAGAAATAAGACCATATAGAGAAACAATATTTGTAAACAAAATCACAAAGAATGAAGCAAGTAATTCACCTGTATATAGCCAAGAGAAAGATGCCTTTTCTTGCTTCATGCTACATGACAATGCAAATTTGGCTGAAGATAATCAGAGGCAGCTTACTTTAGCCAGTGTAAATATAGAGTTGTAAACAGAAGGGGTGTGGAAGTGCTTCTTGAATGGAGCCTATTCTAAAGAAGGAACATGTGCTAGTTTCCTTTTAATTACATTGGGAGGTAATATGATCCCTTTTTATTTTAAATTAGACTTCGAAGTGACTAATAATGTGGTAGAATATGAATCCTTGCTCATTTATCTACAAACAACAAAAATAATGGGAGTCCAGTCAATTTCTGTTTTTTGAGATTTAGAGATGATTATAAAGCGAAAAAATAACCATTTTCAAATGAAACACACTAGGCTTAGGGCATACAGAAATGAAGTGTGGGATTTGGTTGAGAACTTCTTTGAGGATTTCAACATATAGTTCATTCCAAGAGATGGAAACAGATTAGCAGACTCTTTGGTTGTGGTTGCCAGTACTTTTAGGCCTTCTATAAATCCAAAGCTAAGATATGAGGTTGAAATGAAGCACATGCCTTTTGTTCTAGATAATATAAAACACTAGCAGATTTTCGAAGATGATCAACAGATTAAGGAATCCTTGACTATGATTGAAGATTTTTAGGGCACAGAGATTGATCAAGATGAAGATTAAATAACAGAAGGTGCAGAAGTAAGTGGTTTCAAAAATTCTATAGTTAATCAAAAAATTATTCAATTGAAAGATAATATTCTACCAAGGGGGCTTGTCCCTCTTGAAAGGCTTTTTAACTCCAATGATGTAGCTGTTAGTTTAGAGAAAATTCCACAGGATGAACAGATTCAACATCACAATATTGGAACCCAGAAGGAGCCCAAGTTAGTCAAATTATTTAATGGATTTCCACTTAATTATAAGGAGAGATATCTTAAGCTTTTCGGGGACTATATTGATGTTTTTGCTTGGTCCTATGAGGATCTCAAAACATATGATGTAAGTATTATTCATCACAATATTCCCTTGAAAGAAGGGATTAAACCATTTAAGAAGAAACTCAGGCAGATAAATCCTTTGCTTTTACCATTGATTGAGAAAGAAGTAAAAAATCTGCTTGATTCCAAGATAATAGTTCCACTCAGGTACTCTGACTTGGTGGCCAATTTAGTGATTATAAGGAAGAAAAATGGAGAAATAAGGCTATGTGTGTACTTTAGAAATCTAAATAGGGATTCCTTAAAAGACAACTACGCATTACCTAAAATGGATCACGTGTTGTAGAAGGTAACGAGATCATTTAGAATGTCAATGCTGAATGGGTTTTTTGGGTATAACCAGGTGGCTATTGAAAAAGAAGACCAAAAAAAGACTGCATTCACAACTCCTTGGGGAACCTTCATGTATGCTTGAATGCCTTTTGGGTTGATGAATCCAGGTGTAACATTTCATAGAGCTATGGAAATTGCATTTGTAGGTGATAATTTTTTTGTGATATGCTTGGATGACATCATTATTTTCTGTAAGTCTGATGAGGAGCATCTGGACCATCTTAAAAATACTTTTGAGAAATGTAGAAAATTTGGGCTTTCTTTGAATCCTAAGAAGTCTATTTTTTCTCTAGAAGAGGGCAAACTGTTGGGGCACATTGTTTCTAAAGATGGAGTGAAGATAGATCCAGCAAGGGTGCAAGTTGTGTAGAAAATACCCCTGCCCAGGAGTAAGAAAGGCATTCAAAATTTTTTGTGAAAAATAAATTTTCAAAGGAGGTTTGTGTCCAATTATGCTGAAATTGTAAAAGAAATTACCAATATGTTGAAGAAGGAAAATGAGGTGCATTGGACCAAGGAAGACAGAGAGTCATTCTCCGAGATTAAAGAAGCATTACAAGTAGCTCCAGTTTTAATTAGCCCTGATTATCAAAAGCCTTTTCAAATTTTTTCATTTGCATCACCTAATTCAATAGCTGTTGTTTTGTTACAGAAAAATGATGAAGAGAAGGAGCAGCCAACTGCTTTCTTTAGCAAGATTCTTAGAGATGATGAACTAAAGTACAATATTATTGAAAAAAAGGTATATGCTTTGGTAAAAGCCCTAAAGGCCTTTAGGAATTATGTAGTGCAGTCACATGTCATTGCTTATGTGCCAAATGCTACAGTAAAGGATGTCTTCGTCTAGAGTGATGTGGAAGGCAAAAGAGGAAAATGGATAGCCAAGATTCAAGAGTATGACCTGGACATAAAGCCCACAAAGCTGGTGAAATGGTAGGGATTGGGAAAGATGTTGACAGAGTCAAATTTTCAGGCATTGGGAATTAGCTTGCTAACACATGTAAATGAGGAAGTAATTGAAGAGGGTGAAGAAAAATCAAACCTAGGTATAAAGATCCGATATAACTTTTTATGTTCAGAATGGAACAAGCACATAGTCCATTATTTATGTTTTCTCTCTTGTCCTCAATCTTTGGATAAAACAAAATATAGAGCATTAAAAATCAAAGCACATCCATATGTGATTGTTGAGGGCAGATTGTATTGGAAGGATCCTGTGGGAATTTTATTTCTATGTTTAACAGAGGATGAATTTATAGAGACCATTAAAGATTATCATGAGAAGTTATGTGGTGGACATTATAGTTGGAAGGCTACTACACATAAAATCATCCAGGAAAAGTTTTATTGGACTACCCTATTTGGTGATACATATAAGTTTGTCAGAAGCTGTTAGAAGTGTCAGCTTTTTGCTGAGAAGAAGAGGCTAGCTCCCTTGCCTTTGATCCCAGTCTTCATAGAAGAACCATTCAGACAATGGGGACTAGATTTTGTTGGAGAAATTAACCCACCTTCAAGTGGACAACACAAGTGGGTTCTCATAGCTACTGATTATTTCACCAAGTGGGTAGAAGCTATACCTACTAAAAGGGAAAATGACCAGGTGGTGATGAAGTTCTTAGAGGAAAATATTTTCAGCAGATTTGGATGCCCTGTCAAAATCATAACAGACAATGCTCAAGTGTTCAGCTCAATTAAGTTTGTTGCTTTTTTTCAGAAGTATAATGTTATTTTATCTCATTCAACAGCGTATCATCCACAGGAAAATGGATTGGCTGAATCCACTAACAAAACATTGATGAAGATCCTTAAGAAAAATATTGCAGAGGATCAGAAGGACTGGGATTCTAAATTAAATTTTGCTCTATGGGTTTTCCGAGTGAGTACAAGAAGGTCTACAGGCAAATCACCTTTTGAGCTAGTGTATGGAATGCAATCTTTGTTCCCTAGTTAGCTTGTGAAGCCTGTGATTGCAATGATTCAGGAAGAAAAAGAAGAGCCCAATGCTTTGATAAGAAGGATGCATAAGGTAGTGGAGATGAGTAAAAGTAGAGATAAGGTAAGAGATAATTTGACTATTTATCAATCAAAGATGAAGGGTATTTTTTACAGAAAGGCCAAAGAAATTGATTTTAAAGTTGGAGACCTAGTATTAAGGTGGGATACTAGAAGAGAAGATAAGGGCAAACATGGGAAGTTTGATCCTCTCTGGTATGGCCATTTCAGAATTATAGAACCAAGGGAAAATAATACATTCTTCCTGGAGAATCTTGATGGTGAATCTTTACAGCTACTTGTCAATAGGTAGTACCTCAAACATTATTTCCAGTTATAAAGAACAAGCATCCTATCATTGTAGATACCAGAGTGAATTCATTGTACAAATTCCATAGAATTTAAATTGGATAAGAAATATATGACTCCATGCCTGAGGTGAAGGCATTGATCTGCGGTTCTTAGTGCTTCTGTGGCAAAATCAATATCACCAGGTGGAGCTAGATGTTGTAGCATCCATTTTCATTTTAATTTTATTTTCATTTTTATCACAAAATAAAAAAAAATCAAATATTATGTTATAACGAAAATAAAAGAGAATGCAAAAATTTGAAATAAGTGATTTGTTGTATGTTATTGATGGTTTGCGAACGTGAGAAACCCAGGAGAAGATTTGAGCTGTCTGATCGACAGGCAACAGATTTAACGGTAATCACGTGGTTAACAAGGAAGAGGTTTAATTCAAAATCGGACGCGATAAATTATAAAACTGAGTTAAAACCTGAATTATAAGGATTCAGATCCGATGGTAATCGCGTGGTTAACAAGGAGGAGGTTTAACTCAGAAAATGGACGCGATGGTTTATGGAATGTAATTTAATCCGTTGAAGTCTGAATTGATCATAGCCTCTCATCTAAAAGGGATGAGATCCGATGGATATCGCATCAAAAAGTGCATGGGTTTTATTATAAATTTCAGATCCAAGAAGTCTATGAACTGTAGTTTTGTTTCTTCTTGGTTCCGTGGGGAAGGTAAAGGTTTGTGGAAAAGGCGGAAGCGATAAGATTATGAACCGGAGTTTTAATTATTTCGGTTCTGTGGTAACTGAAGGATTTCCATATTCCGTGTAAATCAACCAATTCCGTTGTTTTAGCAAAATAACTAAAATTAGAGGCGCATGGCTAAAACTCCAAAGGCGACGGTGATTAGTTGGGTTTCTTTGTGTTTCTGCCAATCAGAATACTTACGATATATATGTGAGCCCATAACCCACAAATCCATACACGGAGTTTGTAAAGATGCAGTTTGTTGTGTTAAGATAGTCTAGCTATCATCAGAACATCCACAGCAAAACTCCATCAACAGTTAAGCCGAAGATTCGAATAGTGAGCAACCATCACCTTCTAATTTCTGTTACTTCTTGTTATTTTGTTTTCTTGAGAAGAATGAGGTGTCTTTTACCCTCCAATGTAATATTCCGTAATGAATTTTACTTTAGACAGTTAGGAGATAGTTAAGAATTTTGACAGTTTTGGTGATTAC
The DNA here is from genome assembly GCA_031772625.1 of Pinus tabuliformis. Taxonomy (NCBI): domain Eukaryota; kingdom Viridiplantae; phylum Streptophyta; class Pinopsida; order Pinales; family Pinaceae; genus Pinus; species Pinus tabuliformis. The sequence continues at coordinate 184,256,798 of CM062816.1, read as the reverse complement.
CAACTATCTCATGATGTATAAAAAGAGGCAAAATTATAGAAAAAGGGTTTGAATTTTGAAGAAACTGGAGACTAGGCTATTGGATTCTTGATAAAACTTATGATTAATGAAAGAATCAAGAGTTTTCCACACATTGTTGTGTATGATTTGTGATTTCTCTGTTATGTGTCATCATGTATCTTCCTTTCTTTAAGTATGGTAATGAAGCTGCAGGTTTTTGTTTACTTATGTGAATGAAGTTAAAATTCCTTAAAAGAGTGTTTCTGTACTTAAAGTTCCTACTTCTACATTTCTTCTAAGTTAAAGATAATAGTTTCTATATAAAATAGCATATTGTATTTAACTTCCCAAAGTGTTACAGATAATAGTTTCTGTGAAAAACAACATATTGTCTCTAACTTCTCAAAGCATTCTTCACTCAACGTTTTTATTCAGTGATCAAATGGCATTCTGAGACTTTCATATCACCTAAGTATTTAGGGTTAAAAGTCAGACACTTTGGGTCCTTTACAAATAAGTGACAATAATAATAAACATTAATGTCTTAAGCACAATTTCTACACAGCTAAGAAATTGGTTTCTTAAGGGACAACAGGGCCTATCAACCCTCCTTCAAAAAAAAAATAGTACATTATTGTGTGCACTGATTATTTGACTAATTGGGCAAAAACCAAGACAATCAAGGTAGCAACAGAAGAGAAAGTGGCTGATTTCCTAAGGGAGAATGTATTCTACAAATTTGGGTACCCTAGAGAGCTAGTCACAAACCAAGGCAGCCAGTTTACCTCCAACATGATTGAAGAACTGCTCAGCCATCACAAAATCAAGCATGAGACCTCCACTCCCTATCATCCACAAGCTAATGAGTAAGTGGAGGTGACCAACAAGGCACTGAAGGGTATCTTAACCAAGGTAGTGAGCAACAACATGAAGGATTGGGCAGAGTGACTAGTTGAGGCCACCTAGGCCTATAATACCACGTGGAATACCACCACTGGATTTACACCCTATGAACTAATCTATGGGAAAAAGGCATTTCTGTCTATTGAGTTTGAAAATAAAACATTAAGTATGGCAGCCCAACTAGTTTTGGACCTCAGTCATGCACAAAAATAGAGATTGTTCCAATTCAATGGCTTGGATGAATTCATAATGCAGGCCCTCCTACATACAAATATAGTTCAGCTCCAGAGGAAGATCTGGCATGATAAACATATTAAGGAGAAGCAATTTCAGGAGGGTGATTGGGCATTGTTATATGATTCTAGGTATAAATACTTCAAGGACAAGCTAAGGACAAGATGGCCTAGACCTTATGTTGTGGAAAGATGCCATGATAATGGTTCAATGCAAATTAGAACTATAGATGAAGAAGCAATTCGAATGCTTGTTAATGGGCACCGATTGAAAATGTACAAGAGACCTTTATCAAAACAAGAGTTCATTGACAATATGAATAAAATTGATGGTGGAGCAAGTTCCAACTCCTCCCTCATCAAGTCACTAAAAAGGAAAAAAGAATAAGGACTCAGGTGAAAACCTCCATGAGGCGGCTGAGTCCCATCTTTGGGTTGAAAACCTCGTGAGGCAACCCAATGATGAAAAAAAAAAGAATAGAAAAAATAATAAGAAGATCCCTGGGCGAAAACCTCCCTTGAGGTGCCCAGGAAAACATCTAGGGTGAAAACCTCTTTGAGGAAGCCTAGTTGTTTTCAAAAAAAAAAAAGAGAGAGAAAAAGATAAAGTTTTTATTTGTAGGTGGGCGAGAAAGACAGTCAAGGAACAAAAAGAGGATCCAAAGGGAACCCTTCCTCACACATATTCATCTCCCCCTCAACTCATCGTGCATCCCTCCATCATTTCTATTGTTTTTTCACTCCATTGCTTTGATTTATGTGAAGACAGTGTTTTCTATAGGATCCCCTGTATTCCTACATGATCCCCTGAAAACCTATAGGATGATCCTGTAGGAATTATGGTGGCCCGAAAAACCTACAGGAAGCAATCCGAGGGCACATGGTAGGTTTGTCATGTCCCTAAAATTGTAGGCATGATCTAACACCTCACCTCATCCACCATCATCATCCTTGCACCCACCATTTAAAACAAAAAAAGATCAGTTTCAACAGTTTATGCCAGTCATAGAAAAAAGAAAAAAAAGAAAAAAGAAAAACAGAGAGGAGTAAGAGAATTACCTAAGTATCCTTTGCTCTACACACACTCCTACTCCCTCTTTCCATTCATTGCACTATCCTCACAGCCCCATCCAACAACATGTTTAAAGAATTCTGAGGGAGAAGCAACTATAGGAGATCCTTTAGCAAATCTTATAGCATCCTATCCCGTAGAATGCCAATCAATAGCTACAAGTCTTCACTAGGATGATCTAGGAGCTCAATAGCAACAACAACATCAGAAAAATTCATAGATACCTGCAAAAGCCAAGAAACCATTAACAGACAGCAAGAGGAGGAAGGAGAATGGCATGCAGCAAATAAACAATGCAACACCTCTGATCTTCGACAACTGTAGCATGGCATCAAAACCACAGGTAAGTATCCCGCTCGGTCACTCATATGCATCATTTAATCAAAATTTGTAAGGGTTATGAGATAATTGGTTTATAACTGAAAAGGTGGTGAGTTAATTTGGCCACCTTCGTTCAGCCAGCACATGCAAAACTGGGTGTCCTCTCACACGTGGCTATAGTAAACTTAGAGATAGAGGAGGAGTAGGACAAGAAGTGGTTAACTATGGATCTACGAGGTAGGAGCTGATTACGAGGAGTGGGAAATGATGAGGTGGTAGTGGGGACCAATGGTCCAAACATGCCAACGTACATCTGCTGCCAGCACACCACCTCACTATGAAACACCATAAATGGAAATAAAACATCATTCGCATGCATTCATGCATTCCACCTCCTCGAAACTCCCCCACTCAAGTCGCTCTCATAACTCTGTCCACCCACTGGAAGCAATGATCCATCATTCTGCATAGGATTTCCTACAAGATACAGTCTACAAGATTAGTCTACAGGATTAGTCTACAGGATACACAGAGGCAGTCTACAGGATAGGTAGAGAAGATTTCAACAGGGGATATCACGAGAATTATCCATTGCCACCATTCTAAAGAGGTAGGCTCTAAAATTACATCCCCATTTACAAGCAAGTGAACCAGAAATACTCTAGAATCTAGTGAATTTAGGAACTATGAGGGGTGAATTACATACACAGTCAACTCTATTTTCCTCCTGAATTAAAAAAATTGGTGTCAACCCTCTCATTTTCTCCTCAAGCCTCACAATCAAGATGAAATGAGGGTTTAATAGGAGAGAGCCCACAAACACTATGAGGATACAACAACACCCCCAGGTGCTTGAAATCTTTACAAGAAACATCTGGATGGGGTTTTTCAAAAAATTCATATGGTATGATGATGAGGTGGCTCAAGAATTTTCTCACTCCCTCACTCCACACAGTAGAATCCATGCGACTATTTGAGTTAGAGACCTCACTATAGATCTCACCCCAGAGCTCATCAATAGGGTCACCACACTTCCCCTATGAATTCCATGGAGAAAAGAAGACAAAGGGGATAGTCAGGTGGCAAAAAGGAAATTCTTTTTAGAAGGTGAAGAACCCACAGAGGATAAAAATGGAGTAAGAAGGGACATTATGCCATACCGATGGAGTGAGGTAGGCTACCAACTCATCAAATATATCTCATGTGAGGGTAGATATAATGTTTTTTATGGCTACCATTTTAGGATCCTTGAAGAATTAAGATTTGGGGTAGAAACACCAGTTCACCAAAGTCTCAACATACCTTATTTCTTGATGTAATCACTCATAGACTCTAGCAACAAAGTAAAGGAAGGGAATTCCCAACAATTGGATCACCATGGGTTGATTCGGATCCTCATTGAGGATGCCCTCCAAAACCTCAGAATCCCTATAACCTGGTCAGTCTTCAGAGACTTGCCAGCAGAGGATGACATCAAAACACTCACTTATGATGATAGTCCTTTTGTCGGTGAGGAGGAGGAAAAACAGAAGAAGAAGATAGAGAGCTAGATAAGGATGAGATGGATGAAGAAGAAGCTGACATAGAGGAGCATGATGAAATAGAAGAAGAAGAGGGAGAATAGAAGGAGGATGATGAAACAGAGGAGAAAACTAAGGAAGGAACTAATGGAGATGAGGAAGAACCATAAGAGGAAGAAGGCATTGAAATAGAAGGGAAGGAAAACAAGGAGGAGTCACCTAGAGTGTCTCTAGAGGCCACTGAGAGGGAGGAAGCAGTTGCCCTCACTGCTCTCAGCACCCCAGTCAAGACAAAAGGAAAAAGAAGGAGGCAAATCCCCCTATATTTCAGAACAAGAAAGAGCACAAGAATCAAACAAGGGAAGCCACAAATATCAACAACAATTCCTATTGAGATTGAAGATTCCCCTACTCAAAGAGGCCTAATACTAAATCAACTTCCTCAAAGGGTAAGGCAATCCTACATGATCCACAACAAAAATTACATGAAGCAAAAATAATCCTATAAGATACTCTGTTGAAACTACAGGAAGCACAGAAATTGGAAAGCAAGGTAGGGGGGTAGCAAGAAACCAAAGAAGAAGACCCAGAGACAAAGGAACCAATCCCCCAACCTAACCTGGACTCCTATTACTGGTTTATTGAAGGAGGCAAGATAATACCTCAAAAATTTTCCATCCCATTGTTTTTCGAACTTGAGAAGGAAAGGGCCAGAACCCACCAATGGATGCAAATCACCAAGTCAAAAGGGGTGGAATACATTGGGAACATGGAAGAGGAGCTCGAAGAGATGGGCAAAGAGCTAAGTGGCTTAAAGGATAGAGAAGAAATAATGAGAGATCAACTTGAGAGGGAAAATGCATGGCTGAGGGGACAACTGCAGGAAAGGGAGAACCAACTAGCATGTATGGCCAACCTCTCCTTGGAGGCCATCCATTGTAGGATGCCAGCTAAATCCTATTCTCTTTACCTCAAAGAACAATGGCTATAGTTTCAGATTAAAACACTAGCACAAAGGGGCACCATGCCATTTCAGGACTACAGGCAATTTATTGATCTTTGTGATCAAAGTACACTAGAGGATAGGGCCAAAACGGTTGAGTTTTATTTGCACAATGTGGCCCTCACATACATGAATGTTTGGGATCCTAATGCCAAGCTACGAGATCTACAATTAATGGCTTTGGCATCATGGATGAACCATTAGGAGTCAAGGGCTGCAGAGATGAAAAGAATATTGACTAGAGAGAAAAATGAACCTATTTTCATCAGATCTGAACAAGAAAATCCCATGGCCCTAATCAACACCCATAATTTGATTACAAATGACCCTCAGATGGCACCTAGATATCTTGCTGCCCAAGAGCAATAAATTTCACATTTTGAGGATATGTTTAGGCTGCTAGGAGATGATAGCATACATGCCTGCCTAAGAAGATGGAACACATTGCTACATAGCTTGAAGATCAGAGAATATCACTCCCCTCAAAGGTTTAGAGAGGCACTCAACATGACACATATGTGTAAGCAATCAATGCAAAGGTTGAAGGTCAACTGGATAGGCCTAAAAATCAGTCCACCACTACTCCTAGGGATGCTAGAAGGGAGAAAAGAAGAAGAAGAAAAGAGGCAGTGGGAAGAGGTAGAAAAGAAAGCAGGCTTCTATGAAGAAGAATAAGAGACCACAACAAAGGCATGGGATGTCAGAGAGGCTACCAGATCCATGAAGTACAGTGACATTGACTAAGTTGCTCAGAGGATGAGCAACACTTTCAGTAGGGGGTGATGATTAGCCTCATCATTGGGTAATTATATGGGCCTTAATTCACCTCCTAGCTTAGTCAAGTGTGCATTTAATGCAGGATTAAAAGATAAAAGAAAATAATTTTGGCAAAGACCTTGGTCAAAACTTGAATGGGACAAGGGAGAGGAATTATAGGAGGTAAATCCTCCTCATTTACTACCCCTGCATTCAAATATTCCTCCATCAGCTCAGAGTGCAAACAGCCAAATCATGAGGACTAGAAGGAAGTCGAGCGAGTGAAAGACAAATCACCAGTTTATCTCAAGTTTGGGAGCTGAGCCTCCCTAATTTTAGGAAGTCATTGGAGACTTCATATGCATAAGTAGAGAGGCCTAGGACCTCAGTATGATTCAGATTTTCTTATTGTAAAACTCTACTCTATTTTCGAGCTGCAAGAGTTGTGATAGTTTTTGATGTAATCGATTGTTTTGATAATAAGAATGAGTTTTGTTTTGAGCCAGCACTGAGTTAACTCAGAAGGCTGAAGCTCTTGGGTTAGGGCCCAACCCTAGTAGCCAAGGATCCTCTTTATTGTACATGTATGCTAGCATAGATTCATAGTTGCATTCTTCATTTGCTTAGTAGTTGCATTTCCATTACAAGAGTGTAGATTAGATTGGTTGTATGTTAGTTTGCTTCCATTTGTGCCTTCTTTTAGTTAGCAGGTTAGCAAGGAGAAAAAGGATCACCATAAGGTTGTCAGTAGGTGCCTCAGCCTCACTTCCTCCCTTTGGGACCATGACTTGAGGAAGAGACCCTTCAACAGCCCCAAAAACATAAATTTCTAGTTCTTACATGAGCTTTGGAGTTTGTTGTCTTGATTCAGCATTTGGTTCATTTCATTGTCATCTTTTTCCATTTCTCCATTTTTTCAATAAGATCTCACTCATGCTTTCATTCCCTTCAACACTCTCTTCATGCATAATATAGGCAATTGATTCATGCTTTTCTATTTTATGAAAATATAGCTTGTTACATAGTTCTTGGAAAACACACATGTTTTAAGAACAACAGGTACTTTAGGAGGAGTCCCAGACTTCATCACCAACAACCACCTTCCACTTCATCCACCCTAACCATCTCTTGTTCCACCATCACCCTCACTAGTTTTTTTGTCATTTTTTTCATTGAAATTCCTCTAGATACGTTGAGTGAATCTAGCCATCTCTGATCTTGGATATTGAATCTTGAGTGTTCCTAGACCTTATAACACCCCATCCCACTCATCACACACCTTTTCCAAGCTTCCCAACACTGCCAATACCTCAGAATTAGCTCTCGGCCATAGCATGTAGGTTTCCTGTAATTCCTACAGGATCATCTTGTAGGTTTCTAGTACATCCTGTAGGTTTTCCTAAAACAACCCATTTTGAGGCCAAATTGATGGGGAACTTTTAGTAAGTCACAAAAATCCTCCTAGGACCCTTCCAAACCATCCAACCACTCCATAAGCCTTTTATCCATCCTCAATCACCTTCCATCGACCTGTCACATCCACAAGAATAGTTAATTTGCATACTTGATTTTTCCAAAAAAACCAAAAAAGTGAAAACATATTAAGTTTAGTTTTCTTGCCTACACATTAGTATGGTTTGATGCTCTTTACTTCTGTAGCTTAGATAACAACATTAGGTTAGTGTTGATTTGGAAATTCTTCTTAGCATAGTTGTTTAAATGGTTAATTAGGATATGGTGTGATTTAGCATTACGTGTTGTTTTCTTCATTACTACACTAGAGTAGCTCTCTTAGAATAGACTTTCTCTTCTTCATCAAAGAATCAAGCTTCTTCTGACTCTATAGAAGTCTAGCTTAGAACCCCTGGGGTCTCTCACTGGATGAACAGTGACAACATGTAGGATCTACACTTTTACTTGTGCATATAGCACTGTCACTTCCAAGTTTGTACGAACCCTCGGTTGATAAGTAAAGTTGGCAGCCCAGGAGTTGCAACATCCTTGCTGCAATACTGGTGCTCATCAAGGAAGCAGAGACAATCCTACAGGAAACTTTATCAAACCTATAGGAGACATAGAAGAGAGACCAAGAAGGAATTACTCAACAAGAAATAAAAGAAGAGGGCCAAGAATTGATGGAACCTAGCCCACAAAAAGACCTCAACTCCTACTACAGGTTCATTGAAGGAGGTAGGGTGATACCACATAATTTTTCCATTCCTCTATTCTTCGAACTTGAAAAAGAGAGGGCAAGGACACACAGGTGGATGCAAATTTCTAAATCAAAAGGGGTAGAGGATGTAGGTCACATGGAGGAAAAATTACAGGATATGGACAAAGAACTGAGTAGCATAAGAGACAGAGAAGCAATAATGAAATCCCAGTTAGAGGCTAAGAACACATGGCTAAGAAAGCAACTATAAGAAAGGGAAATCCAATTGGCAACTATGGTTAGTTTATCCATGGAGGCAATCCAATGCAGGATGCCAACAAAGTCATATGCCTTATACCTCAAGGAAGAATTACTACAATTCCAGATAAAGACCCTAGCACAAAGAGGAACTATGCCTTTCCAAGAATAGAGAAAATTCATTGACCTCTGTGATCAAAGCACCTTAGAGGATAGAGAAAATATATGTGAGTTCTACCTACAAAGTTTATCTTTGATAGATTTAAATGTGCGGGACCCAAATCCAAAGCTAGGGGACTTGCAATTAATGGCCTTGGAATCTTGGATGAATCATGAGGAGGCAAGAGCTACAAAAATGAAAAGATATTGGCAAAAGAAGAGGTAGAACCCCTTATGATTAGAGAAGAACAATCTAACCCAATGGCTGTCATCAACTCACAACCTCATTGCAAATGATCCGAAGCTTGCACCAAGGTACCTTGTTATACAAGAACAGGTAGTCACACACTTTGAAGACATGCTAAGATTGCTAGGAGATGACAGCCAGCAAGCCTACCAAAGGAGATGGAACACCTTACCTTACAGCCTAAAAACAGAGAATATCATTCTCCTGACATAATGAGGGAGGCACTAAATATAACCCAAATGTATAAGCAAGAATTACAAAGACTCAAAGTCAATTGGATTGGCTTGAGGCTCAGTCCACCATTTCTTTTAGGAATGTTGGGAGGAAGAAAAGAAGAAGAAGAAAGAAAGAAGTGGGAGGAGATAGAGAAGAATGGATGGTTTTATTCGCAAGCAGAAGAGACTACAAAAGAAGCATGGGATGTCAGGTAAGTCACCAAAGCAATGAAGGACATGGACATAGATTGAGTTTCTCAGAGGATGAGAAACACTTTCAGTAGGGGGTGATGATGAGGCTCATCAATGGGTAAAATCTATGGACCTTAATGCACCTCCAACTTACTAAAATCAACTATTATCATAATTCTTTACATGTTTTAATTATATTTTGCTTAATGAGATGAGTAAAAGTAAGATGTCATGTCTACTGGTCTAATGTGAATTGATTGCAAGTTTTGGGAGCAAATTATGGCTAATTAGGGTGCAGGAACTTGAATGAGACAAGAAGGAGAGATTATAGGAGATGTGATCTCCCTCATTAACTCCTCATTCACTCGAAGATCCCTCATTCAAATCACACTAGCTTGGAGTTGTAGGCATTTGAGTCATGAGGATCATTTGTAGCCAAGGCAGTGATAGTTAAGAACCAGTTAATCTCAAGATTGGGAGCCAAGCCTCCTTAGATTTAAGGAAGTTGATGGTAACTTCAATTGTATAAATAAAGATGCCTAGAGCCTCATTAGGATTCGGATTTTCTATTAGTAACTAATTAGTAACTAATTTACGGTATCTTATGATACGAACAACATTTTGGTCATATTTATTTTGTCATTAATTGGTTTTCTCAGATCATCATATAGTAATATATTTTGTTGTATATTTGGTCATTAATTGTGGAAATTAATGACTAAATCAATGACTAAATTAATGACCAAATTTATGACAAAATATACTACTAGATGATAAAATTGAGACAACCAATTAATGACTAAGCTAAAAAGGACTAAAATTTGGTCACGTTATAAACTATTGTAAATTAGCTATTACTGGTCACCGATTGAAAAATGGTCGTTTATATGCAAATTTTAGTTGTTATTTTAGTAACTAATTAGCCATTTTGTACTAATGTCCACACTCATGTGATCACCTCTCTCCACCATCCCATTAGCCAAAAATTTAAGTTTCACCCCCTCTCTCAACTGCTATAGGAAGTGTTACACAGTAATTTGTCACTGCCTTCATACCAGTCTTCCTACTGTGTCATGAGTCCAAATCATTCTAGCTCATGCTCTCTGATGTTGCCAAATGACCCACTTTGCCAAAGTTTTTCCATCATCGCGACTGTTGTAAAAATAAACGCGTTGATGAGTGCTCCAAAATAGACCGAACACGCTGCCATCGCGGAAGACACGTGATTCCCGCGATGGTCGAATTTCATGACACAACGCGACTGTTGCTTATATTTGATCGTGCTGACATGACTTTCTCCGTTATGCAGTAGCGATGTCAGCGCTCCAGTACAATTATGCACCCGCGATGATCCAGTCTGGGCGAGTTTGTTCTAATAGCCGGCCTTCCAGATGACTCCATACCTGGTTGTTGGCCTTGTATACGTCGCCCTCCCTTCTCTGGCATGTTTGTTTCGTCATTTGAGCCACCTTCCTTGGAAATAAGCTCATCCTCCCACCATTCATGGAGACTCCTCCTATTTAAGCCTCCACCATTGCTATGAGTTGCTAGTTTGGAATTCATGGTGTTTGGAGTGTTGCTGATAGTGTGTGAGCTTGATAGGTAGCTGGTGTGACAAGTGTGGGATTGTTAGAGAGCTTAAGGAAGGTTGTGAAGTGTTTTGATCTTGTGTAAACTTGTGAGTGAGGGAGTTTTTTGTCTTGGGAGATCTACCTTCAAGGGTGAATGCTTGAGGAACTTGCTAGTTGGACCCTCTTGAGAATGATTTGACGTCAGAACTATGGTTGTATTCTTCTTTGTTTATCAATAATAGAGGACTATCATTATGGTTCCACTCTTATTGTCTTTATGATGGTGTTTGAGTTATATCCTTTCTGACTGATATATAGTTGCATTTATTGGATTTTATGCTTGTGTTTGTATTGTTCTTTGCATGTGCAGGTGTCCGTGCACGAGGATCGTGGGGACTGTGACCAGTCGGAGCAAAGGAACGGGAACATCAACTCTTCTACAAGTACTAGCGTTGGAATCTAGGTAGGCCTTCATCATCGGTCTTTAATTTGAAATTCAGAACCTGAGTGTTAGCGTTGTTTGATTGTTGCTAGACCCTATTTGGACTAGTAGGGATCGTCTCTATCCGCAGAGGGGATTTACCTCCACAACAATTTGGCAACTCCGCTGGGGAGTTTACCTTGTTGTTTGATTTGTAAACTTTAGACGGATCCTGAAGCACGGCCAGGTAGCCTTCGAAACGCTATTGCTCTGCATTAGTGAAGTAGATCAATGCCACTTCAGTCAATCTTCGGTTTGGTTTACAAACTTAACATCTTGGAGCTGGCTTTTGTCCTTTTTGTTCATTCTTTCCTTGAGCTTGTTTTTGGTCTCTTTTCGAAATTTGGGGATTAGTTCTCTGTTTCTTGGTTTCCTGGTTCGGTCTGGGAGATGCCTTGTTTGTTTAAAGATTGATTGTCTTGGTTTGGGAATTTTTGGCTTGATTGTGGCTGTTTTTTAGCATCATCGTGGTTTATAATTAGATAGTTGCGCTGTCATCGCGCAGCCCTTTTTGTGACCTCCTGATCATTGCGTTAATACACCAAACAGTTGTGACGGTTCTGTAAATCGGACCATCGCGGGTAAGGCATGTATTTCCGTGCTGACGTCACAATGTTGCTACGCTTAGTTCTTTATCAGCACATTTTTGCTGTGTATCACCCACACTGATTCCTGTAGAATTGAATTTCTTCAATTCTACCTCCTGAACCTGTTGGTCTTGCTATCCCCTGCTGTTCTCACTTGGTTTATGATTTGTTCTTCACTGTCTAGAGGTTGAAGCACTCCCTTGTGAGTCTTGTTGAGCGAATCTTGCCTTTTTGCTTGGTAACCTAGTTTTATTATTCCAAGTTTGTTGGATCAGCTTTGCTTGGTTACTCATTTGCAAAGGTTCATTTACTGCTTGCTATTGGCTTGATTGAACCTTTCTCTTTGCTTGCTTTTTCTTGGTTGTTTAAGTGATCGTTGTTGAACCAATTTTGACATTGTTTAGATTTCTTTTCACTACCCGGACACGGATCACAATTGTTTGGGGTCAACCAGTTTTTCGCATTTGTTTGTTATCATTTCTCAAAGTTTGTTTAATGCACTTTGCCATCAAAAAAAAAAAAAAATCTCTTTTGCTTTGTATTAGTTAATGAAGATTAGAAGCTTTTCATTTTGATTAGTGATTAGTGATCGTGAAGAAAAGTTTGTGAAATTCCATTAGCTGCATTAGGGAAGTTATTTGTTGTTTTGTGATCATTTCTTTTGCATGAAAGCCTTCAAACCCTCTTGTAACTAGCATTCATCAAATGGAATGACATATTTTGGCATATAGTTTGCATTTAGGCAATTTTGAGAGATTTCATACGGTAAGGCCTGAAAACTGAAACCTAATACAAGATCAACCTTAAAATGAACTGAATGAACCTAAAAACGCATTGGAACATAACACTCACTGTTTAGAGGTCTAGGCTAGAGACGTGCTCTGGCGTCGTTAAACCTAGTCACTTTTGTTTCACTTAAGGTTGGGTGATTCCTCCTTCCGTGATGCAATAGTGGTCTAGCACGGATTTGAGCTCCCACGTACCGTTGAGTATATGGGGAGACCCCACTAGGTTATCATCCTTTATCCATAGGAAGCTGTGTCTGTCGCCTTACAAGCCGTAACACGCCGAACACAACATTCGGGAAGATTGACTGCCGTACGGAAAGTCCTTGGTTTTCATATGACTGCCAAGGTGTATATGCAGTTTTACGGATTTGTTTGGTAAACCTTTTTGCCTAGCTCTCCAGAGTAGTCACTTTCGTTCCTTTTCGGACTCTCTAAAAGAAAAGGTCCATCTGAGCACTTGTCACTTCAGGCTCATTAAACACTCGAAGGCGACTAGAGTCATCTTTTTGTCCTTTTCTCGACTCTTAAAAAATGAAAAGGTCAAGTTATGTCCTTGCGTCTTAAAATTTATTCGGCCGCGATTAATATTTACCTGGTTAGATCTTGTTTGCGTTAGTTTGAGAAGGGTCCTTTCTCGTTAGTTTCCTTAGGATTTGTTGTGAAGTTTGTCATCCTGGCAGAATCATCGATCCCGTCTCCCATTCCAAGTGATCAAGGGTCTCCTTCTTCTGTTGCTCTTGAGGTACCGGTTGTGAGTGATACTCTCCCTGTTATCCCGAGTATCCAACCAATTAACTCTCACGCCCCAGACGACGAGGCTTATGAATTTCATTGGAACCCCATTTGGGAGCCTTACGAAGACGATATTCCTTTTACCCCTCCTGGTGTTTCGACCCCAATGTCTTCCTCTGACATGGATGACACATCTCCTAGAGCGAGTGAGACACCTGTTTTGTCAAGTATCGAAACTCCTATCCCGGCCACATCTCCGGTACCCTCACGCTATAAGTCTTTGAGGGATAATATGGGTACTAGGATCCCCTCTTCAAGTACCATGTGGGATCTTCACATCACTCCCACTACGGAATCTTTTGTTTCACAAGTTCACAACACACCCGTCACTTCAGTTCCAACTGTTCCGACCGTTTGTGTAGCATATTCAACACCGGTTGTTAGTGCCGTTACGGCATCTTCAGCTGTAACTACTGTTGCTGGTCCATCTCACGGCCTAGTAAGTAGTGGCCAGCCGGCACATACACCCAGAGTTGTTCATCCTGCACAAAGTGCACCGCCCTCTTCTGGTCCCACTCCAGCAAGAGGGCCATATGATCGCTATTTGCAAGCTGTCCAGGATCCGAGCTCGCAAGGTCCGTTCTATTACTACAATTCCACTGGTCAGTACCTTTATCTTTCCAGGCCCTTGCCAACTCAGCCTGTTGTTGAGGTCTCGGTACCATTATCCATTGCTTGGGGCACCACCACTTACCATGGTGGCCAAGCAATGCCTGCACAGCCTTAGGGACCGCCTAACCAAGGCCAGCCGTCTTACGTGCGAACCCCCCAAGGCAACCTGGGGACCCACAAGGACAACCCTTTCAGGGACAACCTTCAACCGCTGGTGGTCCGTCTTTCACTTATATTACTCAACCTTCTTGTAATCCGGGGCAACCTGGTATTCAGCAAGGTTACCCGTATGGGCAACCAGGACAACCTTATATCCAACAAGGTCAACCTGGTGTCCAGCAAGGGTATCCATCTGGGCAAACAGGACAACCTTATATGCAACAAGGACAACCTGGAATCCAGCAAGGGTACCCTTCCGGGCAGGGTGGTCAGCCTTATGTGCAGCAAGGCCAACCCACTGCTCAGCCTAGTCATCCTTCTGGACAAGTTGGTCGGCCTCAGGGTCAACCAGCCATCCAGCCTGCTCAACCATCTGTTCCGCAAGGACAACCCTCGGTTGTACAAGGACAACCTAATAGCCAGCAATCTCATCCTTCTGGGCAAATGGGTCCGTCCTAAACTCAACTAGGACAACCTTCCGGCCAGATGGCCCAAGCTCCGCCCTTTCAAGGACATCCTTTTGGGCCCCAGACTCAAACTGGTCTCTAGATGCAAGGTGGATTTCAAACCCAACCTTCCTACCAAGCACAGCTTGGTCACCAGGCTCAGTATGGAGCTCAGCAACCGAATGGTTACCAGCAACCCCAGGGGCAAGCTCAGTTGAACCCGTATCAAAATTATCAACAAATGCAGGTCACTCCTTATCAGAATTATCAACAACAGTATGTTGCTCCTGCAGGTCAAGTTGGTAATCCATGGGGTGCTGGGGGGAAGATCCAGAGTCAACCGTCCAGTTATGGACAGAACCCCTATGGACAAAATCCCTATGGATAGAACCCTTATGGGCCAGGCCTGTCTGGACAGAGTCCATGGGGGCAACCACCACCTGGTTGGAACTCTGGTATTACCTCTTATCCACGGCCACAGATGTCCTTCAATCCTCAGTTGCCTTTCTTAGCAACATTGGAACTGCTAGATGTGTCCAAATTGACTAATGATCCTATTCTTCATAATCCATACTGGCCACCAGTTCCAACCAAGATACCCGGTGATTGTCCCAAATTCGATGGCAAAGCTGGAGAGGACCCTCAAGCCCACGTCATGACTTATCACCTTTGGTGTTCGTTAAATTCGTGGCTTGACGATTCCATCTGGCTTCGCCTTTTCCAAAGGACTCTCACCAGCTCGGCTGCTAAGTGGTACATTGAGTTGAATCGCAGATCCTTTCAAGATTTCAACTCGTTGGCAATGGCATTTCTAACTCACTTTCAGTTGCCCATTCGATATGAGACAGGAACGCATCTCCTTACATCTCTTAAACAGGACACGGCCACGCACATATCCGATCATATACATGAATGGAGACGGCGTCGTTGTTTGATCAAGTTCTGGATTCCTGATCAACTCCTAACCGATTGGTTTACAACCTCCTTTGTCCCTGCAATCGCGCGAGACATTGCTATGGGAGCTTGTGTAACTGAAGAGCAAGCTATCGCGCGTGCTCAGTACCTCGACTTAGTTTATTCTCAGTCAGGTACCTTATATGATTATTTGCCTGATGCCCCGAGACCCGGAACATCCAAAGCTCTGCCAAAGCCATCTGTTGACGGTGTTATTGGCTCTGTAAATACATCTTCAAAGAAATCATCCGCGAACCCTGGGAAGCAAAAATCGAATGCTTCAAACGAAAACACTTCTCAAGGTGTATCTAATTCTGGAAATACTTCCGAGGTCAACACCATTCAGTCCACCACGACAGATAAAGCCTCGAAAGGAAAAAAGAAAGGGAAAGCGAAGAAGAAATCTGAGCAGCCCAGACAGGACTCCCCTAAACCTCCACCCGAGGAAGGAGCCAAACGTAAACCTAAGTATCCTTGTCTTATCTGTGACGAGGATCACTATACTAAAGACTGCCCCAGGTGGTCCGAAGTTAGTCGATTGTTGAAAGGTGCTCCCGGGACTCCTGCTGTGCTCAAAGAACCTTTCCCCTCACAGTAAACTCAAATGGTGGTTGATCCATCGCAACCCTCTTCTTCATTTGGCTCTCAAGTATTTATGGCTGGGACGATCTCTGTCCACATCAGAACTCGGGCAAAAGAATATCCATCGCATGCCGGGAAAGAGCCTGAGGTCCCCTCCATTGCTCCTCCGTCCAGTTCCGGTCCACTCCATATCGAGAGACCTAGCACTGGGACGCCCATCCGACCCCCTCCAAAAGGTGTACTCCGGAAGTCTTCTTACAACCCTAATGCTCGTGCTGCCCAACACTACAGCATCATTGAGGACTTAGCTCAGGCTCCGTCTGCTATGTCCGCCTTAGAAGTGCTCCAGAGCTGCCCCTCCCAGAGGAAGTCCTTGCTATCGGCCATAGATGGCATAGACCTGGCTGACTCGGATTTGATTTCTTTTGACCTTGAAGGCCATACGCCGAGACTGCCTCACCAAATCGCTTTCCTCATATAGGTCATTATCAACACTAAAACGATTCACTGTACAGTCATTGATGAAGGTGCTTCAACTTGCATCATGTCTGTTGCCTGTTGGAAAGCTATTGGTTCTCCGACGCTGAGCCAGTCTCCTACAACCTTGGAAGCCTTTGATGGGAGGGAGTCTCATCCTTATGGTATACTCCAACGGTTGCCCATCTCTTTGGAAGGGAAGACGGTCGAAGTGGAGGTTGAAGTTGTCGATGCTAATCTTACCTACAACCTCCTCCTCGGACGTAGCTGGACATACGCCATGCAAGCCATGGCTTCGTCTCTTTTCCGTGTCATTTGTTTCCCTCATCAAGGGAAGATTGTCACCATGGACCAGCTCTCCTTCTTCGCCTCCTCTTTCGAAGGCAACATGCCTTTCGTGGAGCATACCTCCAAATCATGTGAGAGTGTGGGGGCCGGACTTTTTAAAGATCCTGCCCTGATGGGTGTCTTTATCCTCCCACCTCCTAATCTCGCTCCTATTAATATGATTTCCATGCGCTCTGATCCGTGGGTTCTTTCCCCCGCTAATCAGATAGAATCTTGGGGCGATATGATGCCATTGAGTCCTTCCGAGCTCAACTACGTTGAAATCGTTGCTGCATCGGCTCCCCCTCCTGAACCTGCTCCTCCCAGCAGGGCTCCCGACTCGTATGTTCATTCCCCTTGGCTTGGAGATGACGCTACTTCGGACCCTTTAAAGGAAATATTTCCTTCCGATGAAGCCATTATCGAGACCATGTCTCTTGAGGAACCTCCTTGGTCTGATCATCACCATCGTTCCTCGTTTCTCCCTGCCCATCAGGAAATGATCACCTGTCTCGAGCGGTTTTCTCTTTGTCTCCCATCTCAACCCCTTCAAACACCTATCTAAGTTTATCAAGTGTCCTCTGAAGGAAATATGGGAAACATCACGCAGACCCAACCTATCGACATCTCTGCGAAACCAGGGATTGTCGAGCACATTCACATTGGAGTCACTTGTACTCCGGAGGAAATTCAGCTCTATACTGATCTTTTTCACGAATTTCGTGATGTCTTCGCTTGGTCCTACGAAGAGATGCCCGACATTGACCCTAGCATAGTGGTGCATGAGATACCTACGTATCTGGGTGCTAAGCCAGTTCGCCAACGTCTACGCCCCGTGCACCCCCGAAAGGCTGCAGCCATTAAAGCAGAAGTTGAAAAGCTTCTCAAGGCTGGTTTTATTTACCCCATTCCACTCACGGATTGGGTTTCCAATATTGTCCCTGTGAACAAAAAACAGGGTACGATTCAAGTCTATGTTGATTACCGTGACATCAACCGGGCCTGTCCTAAGGATAACTTCCCCACACCCTTCATCGATCAGCTCATTGATGAGTGTGCGGGGAGCGAAATCTATTCATTTATGGACGATTTTTCTGTGTATAACCAAATCAATATCGCGCCCGTTGATCAGCATAAGACTTCCTTTATCTGTCCTTGGGGCACTTTTGCTTACAAAAAGCTCCCTTTCGGTTTGAAGAATGTTGGTGCTACCTTCCAACGTGTGATGTCCTATGCTTTTCATGACATCCGTCACATTGTGCAAGAACCCAACTAGGCTTACGACATGATAGTTCGACCCCATACTATCCTCAGTCCAATGGCCAGGTTGAAGCCGTTAACAAGATTTTGGTTACGATGCTTCAACGTACCGTTGGCATGCATAAGTCGAATTGGCATTTGATGTTGTTCCCTGCCTTTGGGCCTACCAAACCTCTATGAAGGATGCCACCGGTTTCACTTCATTTCAATTAGTTTACGGACTGGAGGCTACCCTTCCTATCGAATGCGAAATCCCTTCGTTAAAATTGGTCGTCGAGTTGCTTCCCAACACTACTCCGGTAGAGGAACGTCTTCTTTACCTATAACGGCTGGATGAGACCCGTCAGCTAGCCTCTCTAGCTATCGAAGCATAGAAGAAGAGAGTTAAAACTCACTTCGACCATACCATCCATCCTCGTTCCTTTGTTGAGGGAGATTTAGTCCTGCTATACGATCAAGCGAATGATAAGCTGGGGGCAGGCAAACTCGAGCCCATGTGGCTGGGCCCTTATATTGTAAAGAGAGTTTTGCAAAAAGGCGCATATAAGCTAGTTGACTACGAAGGTAATCCTCTCGATAAGACCCGCAATAGGCTGTAATTGAAAAAGTACTATGCGTGATTCCATGCACTTTGGTTTGTACATGTGTGTGTTTTAGCAGGTGTGTTGTGTGTGTGTGTTTTCATGTTTTTGGCTTGGTGTGAAGGCGTGATTTCCGCTTATTGTGTCTTTTGCTTCTTGTGCAGATGTCTGGTGCACCTTACGTTGGTTTCACTGATGGTGCCTGCCGCAGCACTCGCAATTTGTGTTCTGCGGCGTGGGTGATCTACGATCCTCACGGTGAATTAATAGATCTTCAAGGTGTGTGTTTAGGCCGTACCACAAACAATGTCGCTGAATATAGCACTGTGATTGAATTATTGGCTGAGGCAATTAACCCCAATACTCGTACACTGGTTATCAACCTGGACTCTCAACTTGTCGTCCATCAGCTCAATGGGTGATATTCCGTCAAAGACCATCGCATTTTAAGGTTGTATTTACGTGTTAAATTGTTAGAAAGGAATTTTGATTTCATTACATATCAGCATATTCCACGACGATTAAACACATTATCTAATGCATTGGCTAACCATGTATTGGACAGACATTTGTGTAACACATAATCAAAACATCATACAAGCAAGCACATAAAAGCACAATAATAGACCATAGGAATATGTATATATATATATATCGTGTGGCGCACCAAGGTGCTCAAAAATAAGTGTACATGTCTAAATAAGGCCTGTGTTCTCTGTACATCTGAGACACATGTCTCTCAAAAAATCACCAGTACGAAATAAAGACCTAGATATCTACTGTGGTGGGTTGTGCTCCCTATACTGCACAGCCGCTCGTGCCACCCGCCTCAAAAGGCGGTGCATCCTAGGTTCTACTCCCACTGTATGGATCTGGGACGCTATGGGGACCTCCTCTATCCCCAGATAATCTGGAATCCCTGTCAGCAAGCCCTCAAGGTTCCATATCACTGTCTCCATTGTGTCATCTCCCGGAGGAGCCAGGACTAGAGCTCCAATGCCCTGCGCGTCCCTCCTCGCCTCTGGAGCCAGGTCGAGGGGTCTCGCCGGTCCTACATCTGCATACCATAGCATTCGTCATTAGGACATATACATGAAAAAATAAAAAACATCATAAAAATCAAAAATCAAAAAATGAGATCAAGTGTCTTACCACCGTCATCCCACTGCTCTCCAGCAGGCAGCGGCATGTTAGGGTCTCCGCGGAAGTCTAGGCCGGCATACGGCCAGTCCTCCATAAAGATAGTCTGTCATTCCAACCACTCTCAGAAGTATACCCCCCATGCCACTGGTTGGCCGCCACCTCCTCGTGGCATGACATGGGCCCATCGTGTGGCCCTCGTCTCGCGTGGCCTAGGTGGGTCCAAAACCATATCCTGCAGTTGCAATGCCAGCACCCGTTCCAGCATGAGTGGGAGTAAGATCAATCCATATTCAAACTGTTTAATCTCTCCGCGACGACAGTTGGTCAGTTGTCTCTTCATGTTTGTCGCTACTGGCTCTGCCCAGTTAAAGATGGTGGGGTTCAAGCATTCGAGAGCCAGTCGGAGATGGGTCTTCGAGGCCTCGTGTTGGGCCTGGGAGCCCGCCGCCCATGTCACCATGAAGAGCATAGCTCGAAGGATGATGTCCTCCACCGTAGGAATCGCCACCTTTCCACTCTGTGACTTGCGTGCCCGTGGGCACACCTGAGCCATCAGCATATCTAAAGTATCACCACCGGGTCGCTGCCCCTCCAGAATAGGCCTCTCACCTCGACGTGACAACTCGGTCAAAAAATAGATGTCTGTGTAATCAAACTCAATGTCTCGGTCTCGGATAACGAACTTCCCATCAGTGGGACTCCAGGCCCTGATCAAGAGTTCCAGAAGGTCAAGCTGTGCCTGCAAGCGTGGAGTTAAGAAAAATTTAAGCAACCCGCACCCCCGCAATGCATTTCGGCACTCGGCATCAACAAAAGTTGCTATATCATCGTTATCGTGGGCGCGTTCCTACCAAACAAATGCCATTATACCCTGCATAATCAAAAAATTTCATTAGCACCCCGCTTGCAAAGTTTATACGTAGATTTTATTAAAAAAATTGTTGCACGGCGTCAGCGCAACTGTTCTTAAAACAGTCGCACTGATAATGGGTGCCTTTGTTATTTTTTTCGGGTCAGTGTGGAAGTACATCACTCTTCCGCGCTGATCCGGGCGTGGCCTGTGGAAGTTTTTATTGGTTAGCGCGGACCCGATAGGGAAATCCGCGCTGACCGAGAGCGGAATGCGTTTCAAAAAATCCGCTCAAACAACCACTTTCCACCATTAAAATGCAGAAAAAAGACTTCAAAACAGAGGGATGATGCATGTACGGGGTTGTTATAGACATTTTTGTGCCTTACAGCATGAAGCATGAAATGTCCATAATCTAAGGGATCCAAGTCCCTAAACATGTTGTTCCTACCCCTAGAGGAACAAGGTCAGCAAACCACAGCACTGAAAATCAGTTCTCCACCTGAAAACACTCAAAAACAAACAATTTCTGGATCATGTCAACTGCTCCACTGAGCATCTGCGCTGAATGTCAACTGCCCCTCTCTGCACCTGCGTTGAATGTCAAATCCAACAAAGGCTACCTACACTGAGCGAGATTGGACAAGTGGCACAGTCATTCCTCAAGGTGTCAATGCCCAGGAAGCTTCCAAAATGACACTTGGATCAGGGAATTCGCCTAGTGATGAGTAAGAGGTTCTTAAACTCCAAGTGGAGGCAAGGATCTCCAAGTGGACTCAAGAACTGAAGTATAACTGAAGTGAGAGAGGACACTAGTCTGCTTGAAGCCAGCCTCAAGCTGACTCATCCTTTCTCCAAAACTCCTATATATAGAGCTCTCTCATGAGGTCTAGGGAGGCTGGAATTTTGTGAATGTAAGGAAGTGCTGTTGGTTTGAGTTTAGAGCTATTGGGCGATTGCTTTGAAGGAGGTGAAGAGGAGATTTCTTTCTGCTGGGAGGTGTTGCTGGATTGGGCCTTTTATGGTTGTAACACTTCCTGAACTTTACTTCTTCCATTAATAAAGCATTTGAGGTTCTTCTATATGCATGTGTCTCAATGGTGTATTGTTATACTTGTGTATTTGATTTATTCTAATCCTTGAATCAATTATGAATGTATGCTTCTTGTAGTTTCCCTCTCTTGCCTTTTTGCAGGATCTTTGTGTAGCTGGGCCGGTGAAAGAGCAAGGAGCTGGGAGCAAGCAGCAAGGAGAGAAGATTGGATCAATCATTAGCGAAAGACATCGGTTAGTGGATCCCTTTCTCCCCTATTTTACTTTCATAAAGAAGAAATCTTAGATAGCTTTGCTTCGGTTGTTGCTGAGTTACTATCACCCTTAGAGTGGGATAGGGTCATTTCGTATTGGATACTTTTCCCTACAACAAATTGGCGACTCCGCTGGGGATCGTATCTTGTTGGTTGTTTGTGTTTTTGCTATTCATTTCATAAACACAGGGAGTACCGAATCGAACTGCATTTGGATCTTTCAAATGCAAAGTAGAGGGTAGCTACTCTAGCTCAGTTTCTGGGCATGTTTATGATTTGAAGAGCTGATCCACAAGGACTCTGAACAGCTCTTAGTGATAGCTTTTCATCCTTCTAATTACCCCTTAGTGTGTACTTGACTGATAGCTTCTGATTTGGCCAAAAACTGTGAATTTTTGAGCAATCTGTGACCCGGAAACCAAGAGAAACGAAAGTTTCGTTCTTCAGTGCAGGCACTGTGAAGGCAGTTCGCATTTCAGCGCAGTTCCCGAAGGGGCTACCTGCGCTGAATGTCAAACTGATAGTGTACTACCTGCGCTGAACCAGTCTTGCCTTGTGCTACTGGGGTTCCCTGCTGTTTCTTGCCCTGTTGTCACCCTTGTTTTTGCAGCCTGTTACCAGTCAATATACCTATCTGAAACCAACTTTCCTTGCCACTATTCCGCCTCAGGTTGTATAAAGAAACTGTGTTTGTTCTTTGTGTATTTCTTACATCATTTACAGTTTCCCATAACGAAAAGCGAAGTAGTCTTGCTGTGGCCTCTTAGATCCAGAACTGTGATAAGTGTCGTAGTGATCTTAAGAGTTAGTTTGTTTGCTGTTCATAGCTGATTTTGAGGTGTCTTTTGATTTTGGACAAGCTTGTTTGCTTTCACTTGAAATTGAATTCAAAATTATACAACAGCTTTCTTTTTGTAATACATCAACATTAAGAAAGAGAAAAGAAATACCTGCATTTTGCATTTGCATTTTTGATAAGTTTGCATGTTGATCTAGGAGAAAGTGCATTAGTGTGTGCTTTATGATCTGTGTGAAAAGATGATGTCTTTCTTTTCCCTCAGTAGTTAGGATTTTCAAAGTTAAAAGATTATAAAGCTTGCTTATCATCTTAAACTGCATTTAGGAATTTGTACCAACACATCTCGTGGTGATCCTGAAAGACAAACTTTAAAAAGATCAACTTAAAATATATTGAATGAACATAATAACGCTTTGCAACATAACGCTCACAGTAGAGGTCTAGGTAGAGACGTGTTCTGGCGTCGTTAAACGTAGTGACTATCAATCTCTACGAAGGTGGGTGATTCCTCCTGAGGGACGATAGCACTAATACGGACTTGAGCTCCCACGTACCGTCGCGTATATATTGGGAGACCCCTATAGTCATTTACCCTTTATCCTTAGGAAGCCGTGTCGGCCGCCCTACTGATCGCAATGCAGTGAACACAGCATTCACGAAGATTGACCACCCGTACCGTAAAATGTATTCTGTGGTTTTGTGAAAGGTTTGGCACACCCTCTGCCTAGATCTCCAGAGCAGTTTCTTTTGGCCTTTTTCAGACTCTATAACAGAAAAAGTCCAACCGAGCATTTGTCACTTTAGGCTCGTTAAAACATCGAAGGAGACTAGAGTCATCTTTAGCTTTTTCTCGACTCTTTAAAACTGAAAAAGCAAGTTGTGTCTAAAGCATCGTTAACAATTTATTTTAAACGGAACAATCACCCTTTATTCCGGCGTTGATCTTCGAAGTTAGTCTACCTTCATCACAAAGTTCTTGTAGAATCGCTAGGAAATCTTTTGGATAGACTAAATATGTCTGAACAACTGTCGACATCGAGGACTGTGTCATCCGACACAGCAGCGGCAGAGCCTCCTGCTGCTACTCCAACGATGTTCGCTGGTATACCATCTGTCCAGGCAAATTGTCAACAACAAGCTGGAGTCCAATAAGAGACTGTTTCGACGACATGGTTAGTTCCTATTTCTTCATCCGGATTATCATCTGGTATTTCTTATGTTGAAACTCAACAACTTGATCCAATGTGTCTTCAAAGGCCAATCTACCCTTTAAGCACTGGATTGCCACCATATGGAGGGCAGTATGCCTTTTCATTGTTCCCCCCCGGAGAACAACCATATGGGAGTTTACAACAAAGTTCAGGTCAAACTGGAATTACATCCAGCGGATGGGTACCAATACTGCCTCAGCAACCAAGGGTTGCATATTCAATGCAACCAGTCCACCCTGTGTCGAATGTCGCCACTATAACTGGTATGTTAATTGCGTCGCAAGTACAAGCGCTACCTGTTGTATGTCAACCCCAAGTTTCTCAGGTTGCCATACAACAGCCTCTTGTCTCGACAACTCAATCACAACCTCCGGTTAGTGCCTCCTTATCTGGAGCAACTCAGGCTCAAACAAGTACTATGACTCCTCATCTTGGTCAATCATCCAGTATTGGACAACAACAAATGGCCCAACAACCGGAGCTGGTTCAAAATCAACAACCGCAATTCCAGCAATCATATCAAGGACCCGAGCAACAAGTCTTTGTAAGTAATGGGCAACCGTATAATAACGGTTATGCCCATCAAACTTGTCAAAGTTGCCAGCATCAAATACATTATGCAGGTATGCAAAGACCCAATGCTCAGGCGATTCCATCTTATCCTGGGTATGCTCCACCTAACCTGAATCAACAGTTGCCCTTTGTAGCAACTCTAGAATTACCAGATCTAAACCGGCTGACGAATGATCCAATTGCTTATGCCCCTTGGTGGCCAGCGATTCCGCATAAACTTCCATCGGACATTCCTAAATTCAATGGAAATCCAGGTGAAGACCCATCGAATCACGTCATGACTTTTCATCTGTGGTGTTCTTCGAACACCCTGAACGATGATTCGATAAGGCTTCGCCTTTTTCAGAGGACATTGACAGGTCCAGCGACTAAATGGTATACTGAATTACCTAGAGCCTCTTTCGACAATTTCAGTTCTCTAGTCACGACTTTCTTAACCCATTTTCAGTTACCTATAAGTTATGAAACTGGAACAGAAATCTTAACCAATTTCAAGCAGACAACAGCCACACATATATCCGATCATATACATGAGTGGCGTCGTCGTCGCAGAATGGTAAAGACTTATGTTCCAGATCAGCTATTAGCTGAGTGGTTTATAAAGTCACTTCTTCCTGCTATAACAGAAGATGTGGCCAAGGGAGGGGTCATGACAGAGGAGCAGGTTATTGCTCGTGCCCAGTATTTAGACTTAGTATATACTCAGTCTGGCACGCTCTATGACAAGATACCTGACGCCCCCAGACCGGAATTTTCAATTCCTCCTCCTCCTGGATCAAATAGTGACTCTCATGTCAGTGATGGTGTGATTGGCACTGCAAACGCAAAGTCGACAAGGGATTCGAATAAGAAAGCCCGTAAGACTTCGAATCAAAAAGCAAATCAAGAAATTCTTGCCTCGGAAGTAAGTGCCGTGTCGGACGACAAGGGCAAACGACTGAAGCAACCAGGGGGCAAGAAGAAAAATAAAGGGAGAAAAAGGAAACCCCCTACGGGGGGTCATATATGCGATGAGGATCATTGGACAGCAAATTGTCCATACAAGGCTGAGCTTAAAAGATTCTTTAAGAGTTCAAAAACCTCAGCTGTGTTGACTGATCCGTTTCCAAGCCCGAGGACCGAACTGGTTGCTAATCAAAATGCTTCCCGATCCCAAGTGCTTATGTTGTCTGTATCAAAGCAGCAAAATGATGCTTTGACGAGGAATAAGGATTACATGAATCCAAAGCTGTCGAACAACAAGGCTAATGAACAACCTAGTAGTTCGACAACAACTTTGACCGAAGTTGTGCCACCCATCGTCCCTGAGCCAATGATAAAGTCGCAAAAAGGAGTAGTACACAAATCGACATTTAATCCTTGTGCGAAAATAGCACAAATAGAGGACCTGGCCCAATCGCCGTCCGTTATGTCGACACTTGAGGTACCGCAAAATTGCTTCTCCCAAGAGCAAGCTTTATTATCAGCAATAGGTGGAATTGACCCAATGGATTCCAATCTTGTGGCCTTTGATCATAAAGGATATGACCCTCAGTTACCAGCTCAACTAGCTTTCCTTATTCAAGTGAAAGCCCTCAACAAAACTGTTCATCGAACAATTATTGATGAGGGGGCATCTACATGTATTATGTCGATGAGTTGCTGGAAGAATTTAGGCTCACCACCCTTGTCGAGATCGTCAACGATGTTAAAAGCATTTGATGGACGATCATACACTCCATACGGGATTTTAAATAACTTGCAAGTTGAACTAGGGGGCAAAACAGTAGGAATTGATGTTGAAGTAATCGATGGAAACCTCGATTACAACATCCTACTGGGAAGGCCCTGGATATATGCCATGGCCGCAGTTGTGTCGACCTACTTCTGGAAGATTGCATTTCCCTTTCAAGGAGGAATTACAGTCGTCGACCAACAAACTTTCCTCCCCGACAGTTCACAAGTTACGGGAAGCATTCCAATGATCCATGGAAGCAATCATTCGCTTCAAAATATTGGAGTAGGTCTCCTAAAAGACCCTGCCTTAATGGGTACTTTTGCCCTACCGCCTGCAAGTAATCTGACGGAAGTGGCCACAGTGGAAACCTACAATATGAAATCTTCTATATCTAATGGATTCGGAAGATTCTTAAACATTTTGTCAGCATGGATCATCGCCCTAATAGAAATACTGTAAATACAGCGGGCTTCGAGGACGGTTCTTATCTCGTGTCAACCTCGTTAAAAAATGAAACAAGGAGTCATGAGGATAGTTCTTTTACTGTGTCAACCTCATTAAAAAATGAAACAGATCTCCTTTCCGAATCTCAAAGGTAAACCTTCATTCCAACCACCGAGTTGAATGCAATGAAGCTTGGGGGGCATGCACCTCGATTTGCGTTATTATGCTGGGGGCATGCAAACTTATCATCGAGCAGTTTTAGCACATAGTTCATGCTCGTTAAAAAATAAACGCAAGATCCGAGCAGTTTTAGCACATAGTTCATGCTCGTTAAAAAATAAACATAAGATTGTGAGCAGGCTTTCCCTTAGAGTTCAAGCTCATCCAGAAAAAATGAACCGGTAAATAACCATTGTGATCGTAAATTCATCAGCCATAAAAGCCTTGGTCGTGTTTGCACCTGTCACCTCCACCGTCATTTGGCCGATCGTTCACCTCCATATGGTTTTTTACCCATTTTGAGGAACAGCTGCGAAGAGTGATTTCACCTAGCCATCCTTGTGACACTGCCGTGATTGGAAAATTCCAACCTGTACCTGGAATCTGCTGCTATCCCTGTTTATCACTCGTTCCTCAAAAGACAAGTCTTCTTTGAGCTCTTTTCATCTGACTCGTAAAATATGAAAAGTTTGCCGAGTTTTGGCCTTCCAGCTCGTTAAATGACCGTAAGAGCTATCCCTCCTCTAGATTTTAATCTTTTTGGACCTGAGGGATTATTGCACAAAAAGATCGAGCGCTTGTTTTGTTCGGCTCGTTAAAAGTACCGAAAACTCATCCCTTCTGTATTGTTTTATACTTTTTCTGACTTAAGGGATTAGATGACGAAAAAGGAATTTTGGAGTTAACTTTCTGTACCTTTTCAGACTCTCTAAAAATGAAAAGGACAGAGTTTTCCTTGTCGTTAGACTCGTTAAAATGATTAAATAGCGACAAACTTGTCTTTAGACGAGAACGAGTTTCCCTATCGCTAGGCTCGTTAAAATATAGCGATGGGCTTGCCCGAAGGGCAGGTTATAGAACAAGCATATGTTATCCTCCTCAAGCTTGACAAAAATAAAGAGGTACTGGTCAGAAATGACTGGGGAAAAATTGGGAGAACCTCAAAGCTTTAATGGTAGCAAGTCGCTCTTGAACATGACACTTTTCCTCCGTACCACATCGGGTTGGGTTGTTTCATTCACCGGTCTCATCACCATGGTCTTCGCCAAACCATCCACATTTGGGGTAATGCTACCGATCCATCGCATCAGTGTCATTATATGTTCAAGAGATGTCGTTCAGAAAGAGTCAACCGTGTCCCATCCACTGCCATACATTATCCTTCATCCATCCATGATCGCCACCCTGAATCATATGTCACAGATTGTATTCACCTCCACTAAAATCATTAGCTCCGTTCTGTGTCACTGATGTGGGATTCATTAAGGCCCTCCTTTGACGGATCGCTTCTTGTCGACTTCAGCTCATTATCCAAGAAGTTGGTCTAGGAACAACCCCCTCAGTACTTTGAAGCTTGCATGCCTCAATGGCAAGTTTCTCACTTCCGGCGACAGGTATACATCAATGACCTTCGACCAGAAGATTTTGCGTGGTGTTCGACGCCAAGTCCTTTATTCACACCACGTGAATTGTACTGCAGTACCTTGAGGATCATTATCATTATCGGTGATTCCTCTCGCGCTTGTTAACGGTTTACATCATTGACCGGTAATCAAGCGATGTCTTTCCATGTTCGACTTCAGCGCAGTTCTCACATGGATCGACTTGTACTTAGAGTGAAGATCGAATGAGTTTGAAGACCCCGGATCTAGTTTCATCCATCCGGGCTGCGATATATATTCAGGAAATATAAAGACATTTGTCATGTACATCATTGCAGCAGATGATCATCCTACTCAAAGGATGATAATTTCAGCAGAGAATTATCAGTCTACCATCAGACGATCGTCTGTTCTATGTACCAAAATGAATTTATAAAGTTGAGCATGGGAATGCCCGCCTCAGCTAGATCATGAAAGCAGAATGAAAAATAATGTATTGTATTGTATTTTATTACAGGTCACCTCTCAGCGATTGAATGAACTTCGGATCCTCCTGATAAAGCATTTCACCCGATAAACGACCTCATACTTTAGGGGGCAACTGTTATAGACATTTTTGTGCCTTACAGCATGAAGCATGAAATGTCCATAATCTAAGGGATCCAAAGTCCCTAAACATGTTGTTCCTACCCCTAGAGGAACAAGGTCAGCAAACCACAGCACTGAAAATCAGTTCTCCACCTGAAAACACTCAAAAACAAGCAATTTCTGGATCATGTCAACTGCTCCACTGAGCATCTGCGTTGAATGTCAACTGCCCCTCTCTGTACCTGCGTTGAATGTCAAATCCAATAAAGGCTACCTGCGCTGAGCGAGATTGGACAAGTGGCACAGTCATTCCTCAAGGTGTCAATGCCCAGGAAGCTTCCAAAATGACACTTGGATCAGGGAATTCGCCTAGTGATGAGTAAGAGGTTCTTAAACTCCAAGTGGAAGCAAGGATCTCCAAGTGGACTCAAGAACTGAAGTATAACTGAAGTGAGAGAGGACACTAGTCTGCTTGAAGCCAGCCTCAAGTTGACTCATCCTTTCTCCAAAACTCCTATATATAGAGCTCTCTCATGAGGTCTAGGGAGGCTGGAATTTTGTGAATGTAAGGAAGTGCTGTTGGTTTGAGTTTAGAGCTATTGGGTGATTGCTTTGAAGGAGGTGAAGAGGAGATTTCTTTCTGCTGGGAGGTGTTGCTGGATTGGGCCTTTTATGGTTGTAACACTTCCTGAACTTTACTTCTTCCATTAATAAAGCATTTGAGGTTCTTCTATATGCATGTGTCTCAATGGTGTATTGTTATACTTGTGTATTTGATTTATTCTAATCCTTGAATCAATTATGAATGTATGCTTCTTGTAGTTTCCCTCTCTTGCCTTTTTGCAGGATCTTTGTGTAGCTGGGCCAGTGAAAGAGCAAGGAGCTGGGAGCAAGCAGCAAGGAGAGAAGATTGGATCAATCATTAGCGAAAGACATCGGTTAGTGGATCCCTTTCTCCCCTATTTTACTTTCATAAAGAAGAAATCTTAGATAGCTTTGCTTCGGTTGTTGCTGAGGTACTATCACCCTTAGAGTGGGATAGGGTCATTCCGTATTGGATACTTTTCCCTACAACAAATTGGCGACTCTGCTGGGGATCGTATCTTGTTTGTTGTTTGTGTTTTTGCTATTCATTTCATAAACACAGGGAGTACCGAATCGAACTGCATTTGGATCTTTCAAATGCAAAGTAGAGGGCAGCTACTCTAGCTCAGTTTCTGGGCATGTTTATGATTTGAAGAGCTGATCCACAAGGACTCTGAACAGCTCTTAGTGATAGCTTTTCATCCTTCTAATTACCCCTTAGTGTGTACTTGACTGATAGCATCTGATTTGGCCAAAAACTGTGAATTTTTGAGCAATCTGTGACCCGGAAACCAAGAGAAACGAAAGTTTCGTTCTTCAGTGCAGGCACTGTGAAGGCAGTCTGCATTTCAGCGCAGTTCCCGAAGGGGCTACCTGCGCTGAATGTCAAACTGATAGTGTACTACCTGCGTTGAACCAGTCTTGCCTTGTGCTACTGGGGTTCCCTGCTGTTTCTTGCCCTGTTGTCACCCTTGTTTTTGCAGCCTGTTACCAGTCAATATACCTATCTGAAACCAACTTTCCTTGCCACTATTCCGCCTCAGGTTGTATAAAGAAACTGTGTTTGTTATTTGTGTATTTCTTACATCATTTACAGTTTCCCATAACGAAAAGTGAACTAGTCTTGCTGTGGCCTCTTAGATCCAGAACTGTGATAAGTGTCGTAGTGATCTTAAGAGTTAGTTTGTTTGTTGTTCATAGCTGATTGAGCTTTTGCTTTCGTCATATGGTTTGAATTTATATATTTCTAGTGTCGAAACAAGTAAATCTTAAGGTGTCTTTTGATTTTGGACAAGCTTGTTTGCTTTCACTTGAAATTGAATTCAAAATTATACAACAACTTTCTTTTTGTAATACATCAACATTAAGAAAGAGAAAAGAAATACCTGCATTTTGCATTTGCATTTTTGATAAGTTTGCATGTTGATCTAGGAGAAAGTGCATTAGTGTGTGCTTTATGATCTGTGTGAAAAGATGATGTCTTTCTTTTCCCTCAGTAGTTAGGATTTTCAAAGTTAAAAGATTATAAAGCTTGCTTATCATCTTAAACTGCATTTAGGAATTTGTACCAACACATCTCGTGGTGATCCTGAAAGACAAACTTTAAAAAGATCAACTTAAAATATATTGAATGAACATAACAACGCTTTGCAACATAACGCTCACAGTAGAGGTCTAGGTAGAGACGTGTTCCGGCGTCGTTAAACGTAGTGACTGTCGATCTCTACGAAGGTGGGTGATTCCTCCTGAGGGACGATAGCACTAATACGGACTTGAGCTCCCATGTACCGTCGCGTATATATTGGGAGACCCCTATAGGCATTTACCCTTTATCCTTAGGAAGCCGTGTCGGCCGCCCTACTGATTGCAATGCAGTGAACACAGCATTCACGAAGATCGACCACCCGTACCGTAAAACGTATTCTGTGGTTTTGCGAAAGGTTTGGCACACCCTCTGCCTAGATCTCCAGAGCAGTTTCTTTTGGCCTTTTTCAGACTCTATAACAAAAAAAGTCCAACCGAGCATTTGTCACTTCGGGCTCGTTAAAACATCGAAGGAGACTAGAGTCATCTTTAGCTTTTTCTCGACTCTTTAAAACTGAAAAAGCAAGTTGTGTCTAAAGCATCGTTAACAATTTATTTTAAACGGAACAATCACCCTTTATTCCGGCGTTGATCTTCGAAGTTAGTCTACCTTCATCACAAAGTTCTTGTAGAATCGCTAGGAAATCTTTTGGATAGACTAAATATGTCTGAACAACCGTCGACATCCAGAACTGTGTCATCCGACACAGCAGCGGCAGAGCCTCCTGCTGCTACTCCAACGATGTTCGCTGGTATACCATCTGTCCCGGCAAATTGTCAACAACAAGCTGGAGTCCAATTAGAGACTGTTTCGACGACATGGTTAGTTCCTATTTCTTCATCCGGATTATCATCTGGTATTTATTATGTTGAAACTAAACAACTTGATCCAATGTGTCTTCAAAGGCCAATCTACCCTTTAAGCACTGGATTGCCACCATATGGAGGGCAGTATGCCTTTTCATTGTTCCCCCCCGGAGAACAACCATATGGGAGTTTACAACAAAGTTCAGGTCAAACTGGAATTACATCTAGCGGATGGGTACCAATACTGCCTCAGCAACCAAGGGTTGCATATTCAATGCAACCAGTCCACCCTGTGTCGAATGTCGCCACTATACCTAGTATGTTAATTGCGTCGCAAGTACAAGCGCTACCTGTTGTATGTCAACCCCAATTTGCTCAGGTTGCCATACAACAGCCTCTTGTCTCGACAACTCAATCACAACCTCCGGTTAGTGCCTCCTTATCTGGAGTGACTCAGGCTCAAACAAGTACTATGAATCCTCATCTTGGTCAATCATCCAGTATTGGACAACAGCAAATGGCCCAACAACCGGAGCTGGTTCAAACTCAACAACCGCAATTCTAGTAATCATATCAAGGACCCGAGCAACAAGTCTTTGTAAGTAATGGGCAACCGTATAATAACGGTTATGCCCATCAAACTTGTCAAAGTTGCCAGCATCAAATACATTATGCTGGTATGCAAAGACCCAATGCTCAGGCGATTCCATCTTATCCTGGGTATGCTCCGCCTAACCTGAATCAATAGTTGCCCTTTGTAGCAACTCTAGAATTACCAGATCTAAACCGGCTGACGAATGATCCAATTGCTTATGCCCCTTGGTGGCCAGCGATTCCGCATAAACTTCCATCGGACATTCCTAAATTCAATGGAAATCCAGGTGAAGACCCATCGAATCACGTCATGACTTTTCATCTGTGGTGTTCTTCGAACACCCTGAACGATGATTCGATAAGGCTTCGCCTTTTTCAGAGGACATTGACAGGTCCAGTGGCTAAATGGTATATTGAATTACCTAGAGCCTCTTTCGACAATTTCAGTTCTCTAGCCACGACTTTCTTAACCCATTTTCAGTTACCTATAAGGTATGAAACTGGAACAGAAATCTTAACCAATTTCAAGCAGACAACAGCCACACATATATCCGATCATATACATGAGTGGCGTCGTCGTCGCAGAATGGTAAAGACTTATGTTCTAGATCAGCTATTAGCTGAGTGGTTTATAAAGTCACTTCTTCCTGCTATAACAGAAGATGTGGCCAAGGGAGGGGTCGTGACAGAGGAGCAGGTTATTGCTCGTGCCCAGTATTTAGACTTAGTATATACTCAGTCTGGCACACTCTATGACAAGATACCTGACGCCCCCAGACCGGAATTTTCAATTCCTCCTCCTCCTGGATCAAATAGTGACTCTCATGTCGGTGATGGTGTGATTGGCACTGCAAACGCAAAGTCGACAAGGGATTCGAATAAGAAAGCCCATAAGACTTCGAATCAAAAAGAAAAACAAGAAAATCTTGCCTCGGAAGTAAGTGTCGTGTCGGACGACAAGGGCAAACGACTGAAGCAACCAGGGGGCAAGAAGAAAAAGAAAGGGAGAAAAAGGAAACCCCCTACGGGGTGTCATATATGCGATGAGGATCATTGGACAGCAGATTGTCCATACAAAGCTGAGCTTAAAAGATTCTTTAAGAGTTCAAAAACCTCAGTTGTGTTGACTGATCCGTTTCCAAGCCTGAGGACTGAACTGGTTGCTAATCAAAATGCTTCCCGATCCCAAGTGCTTATGTTGTCTGTATCAAAGCAGCAAAATGATGCTTTGACGAGGAATAAGGATTACAGGAATCCAAAGTTGTCGAACAACAAGGCTAATGAACAACCTAGTAGTTCGACAACAACTAGGTAATTCTGTCGTATGTCTTTTGGATGGCTGCGCCCATGCCTAGACTACATGTAATTGATCATCAGAGATTTCAGTTGTACTTGTGTGCAGGTTCTTCCTGGTGTTGTTCCAATTCAGTCAGTTTTGTAAAGCATTTCACCCCTCCCACTCTCTTAGGCTTCATGCTTTAGGGGGCATCTGTTACACAGTAATTTGTCACTGCCTTCATACCAGTCTTCCTACTGTGTCATGAGTCCAAATCATTCAGGCTCATGCTCTCTGATGTTGCCAAATGACCCACTTTGCCAAAGTTTTTCCATCATCGTGACTGTTGTAAAAATAAACGCGCTGATGAGCGCTCCAAAAAAGACCAAATGCGCTGCCATCGCGGAAGTACACGTGATTCCCGCGATGGTCAAATTTCATGACACAGTGCGACTGTTGCTTATATTTGATCGTGCTGACTTGAATTTCTCCGTTATGCAGTAGCGATGTCAGCGCTCCAGTACAGTTATGCACCCGCGATGATCCAGTCTGGGCGAGTTTGTTTTAACAGCCGGCCTTCCAGATGCCTCCAGACCTGGTTGTTGGCCTTGTATATGTCGCCCTCCCTTCTCTGGCATGTCTGTTTCGTCATTTGAGCCACCTTCCTTGGAGATAAGCTCATCCTCCCACCATTCATGGAGACTCCTCTTATTTAAGCCTCCACCATTGCTATGAGCTGCTAGTTTGGAATTCATGGTGTTTGGAGTGTTGCTGATAGTGTGTGAGCTTGATAGGTAGCTGGTGTGACAAGTGTGGGATTGTTAGAGAGCTTAAGGAAGGTTGTGAAGTGTTTTGATCTTGTGTAAACTTGTGAGTGAGGGAGTTTTTTGTTTTGGTAGATCTACCTTCAAGGGTGAATGCTTGAGGAACTTGCTGGCTGGACCCTATTTGGACTAGTAGAGATCGTCTCTGTCCGCAGAGGGGATTTACCTCCACAATAGGAAGGTCCCATAGTGATACAAGAGGGTTCTGAAAAGCTACAAGACAGGGACAAGAACAACCCAATAGGGACCCTATGAGCTTCAAAATTATGAATAAGGTTCCCCCACCATGGTCCATCATCCATCTATCACTCACACATCCCATTTCATAAAACAAATTCACTCGACTCCTCCACTTTGTCTTACCCCTGTTAAAATTTTGGAAAAATGCACAGAGGCCATTATATTCATTTCTACATGTTTGCACTACACTCTGAAGGTCCCAAAATTCTCCTCCATACTTGTTAAAACTTCTCTAATCACCTCCATGCAGATTGAATACCCTAGAGGACAAAGGAGAGGAATTCTACAGGAAGAATACCTCCTCCTATAGCAGCCTGTGCACACGTCACAAAAAGCACTAATCTTGTTTTTTTCTCATTAGTATGGGGTGATAGGAACTTATGAGACCACTCTGAAGTATTCATATCACTCCTAGAAGGACTCTCAGCCAACAGTAGCAGGTTGGACATTGACAAGGTACATGCACACACAACAAATACAACAGCGAAATATCATGATGAGTAATGAAGAAATGCATAGGAAATAAGCCAACAAGTCAACTACCTTGATGCCAATGATGTGGTCTAGATCTAGCATGTAAATCCCTACATCTATTTGATCATGAGGTAGGAACAGGTATGGAAAACTATCATGCCCTCCCTATGTGTGAATAAAGAAAATGTGTAAATGTTGATAGGAGATGTTTTAATAAGTTGGAGGTGGGAATTTAACTCAGCCACACTCGGCTAGTAAACTAAAGGTGATGGTAAGAACTGATATAACATGGATATGTAACATCAGCCGAGTTGGGATCATAGATAGTGGGTGGTGATTACGAGAAAAGGAGAAATAATTACCCAGAGTGGGGACAACGGTCTAAAAGATGAAACCCCATGTGATTTCAAAGTCACCATAACGCTTTGAGCCTAAAACAAAAATGGCATATTATGTACTGGGGCTAGAGTTCTTTTTCATAATCACTCATTTCAAAAGAATTTAGGGAGAGGAAATTATCGAGGTGCCATTGAGGAGTTTTGAACCCTATTCTGCAATTGCTATAGGAAGGAGATACAGGCAAGCCTACAACTGCTACAAGAGGGACGAGAAACTGATACACGAAGATTGAGAGGCTGGAGGAAAGGCAGAGAGGTTTGAATTGGTATCCAAATTACCACCTTCATCCCAGCCCACTTGATAAAAAGTGTTACACAGTAATTTGTCACTGCCTTCACCCCATTCCTTCTACTGTGTCATATGTCCAAGTCAAACATGCTCATATTGAACAAATGCTCTCTTGTGCTGCCAAATGACCCATTTTTCCTAAGTTATCTGCCTCATCGCGACTATGGACTTAATATACACGCTGAAGGGCACTCATAAATAGTCCAGCGCACTACCAATGCGGAAGTACATCTGATTCTCGCGATGGTTCGATTTTATGCTCCAGTGCAAGGTTACTAATTATCTTTAACGATGATCTAACTAGCTACATTTCTCACTAGTGATGTCAGCGCTAAAGTTTAGTTATTCACCCACAATGATATAGATTGGGTGAATTTGTTCCAACAGTCGGCCTTTTAGATGACTCCAGACCTAGTTGTTGGCATAGTTTGTATCACCCTTCCTTCTTTGGCATGGCAGTTCCTTCAATTGTGCTACCTTCCTTGGAGATAAGCTCACTCTTCCACCTTTCATGGAGACTCCTTCTTCTATTTAAACTCTCACCATTTCTATGCACTGCTAGTTGGATAGTTGGATAGTTGGCTAGTTGGTAAATTCTTGGATTAAGCAGTGTTGTTAGTGTTTGCGGGTTTGCTAGATAGCTGGTGTGAGTGTGACAAGTGTGGGATTGTTGATAGCTTGTGGAAGGTTGTGAAGTGCCTTTGATTTTGTGTAAAACTTATGAGTGAGAGAGAACTTTGTATGTTGGGAGATCCATCTTCAAAGAGTGAATGCTTGAGGAACATGCTGGTTGGATCCCTCTGAGAAGGCTTGCGACGTCAAGACTTTGGTTGTAAGCTTGCTCTTATTTCATTATTAATACAATCAATGATGTTTTCCTATGTCTTGTATGTAATTTACTTGATAGCTCATGACTTCTTGACTTCGTAAGTAAATAGATCATTGTTGTTTTCCAGTTACGTGCTTTGTTGTATTTCCTTTGCATTGTTTCAGGTTGATTACTCATTGATGAAGCGGAAGCCGGAGTAGTGCAATGGAACTCCATCGACCAACGATTGAGGTAGGCCTCCAACTATGAATGTTTAAGGAAAGCTATTATTGATCTGTCCTTGTTTGTGACTAGACCCACTCTAGGGCTAGAGGGGTTGCCTCTGTCCGCAGAGGGAACACTTTCCCGCATCACAAATTGGCGACTCCACTGGGGAGTTTGGCCTATGTTTTTCCCTTGTTTTCTCTTGTTTTGATTTTGATTTGGTCTCTCTTGAAGTTTGGGGATTAACTATCAGTCTTTTGAGTTTCTTGAGTTGATCTGGGAAATACATCTATTTGATTGAAGGGTTTACTGGTTTTGGTTTAGGAGTTTTTGTTCGCCTGTCATTGTTTTCGAACATCATCACGGAGAAAAGCCTAACAGTCTTGATGCCATTGCCAGTTTGTAGCTTTGCACTCGCGATGATCTCGGGTTGCTAGTTTAATTCCCGCAATGACTCTTGAAATCGCACCATCGCAGAAAATAGGTGTACTTCTGCGACCATCTCTAGTTGTCAGTGTAACAATTGCGATGACATATCTAGTTGTTTGTGCATCACTAGCGATGGTCTCTATTTAGCGATGACATCTCTAGTTGTCTGTGCATCGCTAGTGATGGTCTCTATTTAGCGATGACATCTCTAGTTGTTAGTGTAACACTTGCGATGATTCCTGTAAAGTTGTTTTTACAACTTTACCTCCTGAAGTCATCAATCTTGTTTATCCCCTATTGTTTCTTGTCTCTCATTGGCTTGTTTTAATTGCTTTTGGTTAGGGTACTGTCTCTTTGATTTCATTGAGTGAGTCTTGTGTTTTTAGACCATGTGACCTAGCCCTTTAGAAGTTTCATCAAGAAACCGTTTGCTTGGGTTACTTGTCTATTCAAGGTTCATCGACAACCCTCTTGTGATTTGCTTGAGGCTCTTTCACTACTTGTTTTCTTACTGGTTGATTTTTAGTGTCGATTATTGAACCAATTTTTTATGTTGATTCGATTTCTTCGCTACCAAGCATAGATCAAAATTGTTTGGATCGATTAGTTCACACCTGCTTGTTTATATCTTTAAATTCAAAAAAAAAATAAAATCAAAAGTTTGCATTCATTTGGCATACGAAAGTGAAAGTACATTTGCATTACAAATTTTCATGTTTGAGAAATTGGAAAGCAAATTTTAAATCTTTCATTAGTAGTATCAATGCATCGTGAGATTAGTGTATTGATGCATTGTGTTTCTTAGTGTTTTCATTCGCTGGCTTGGTTTGGGAATGAACTCTCTACCTTTCTGTAAGTAGGTGTTCATCGAAATGAAAGATGCTTTACTCATTCTAGCTGCATCCTAGGTTTTTGATATACATACAGTAGGGCCTGGAAATTGAAACATAATTCAAGATCAACTCTAAAATGAACTGAATGAACCTAACAAAGCATTGGAACATAATGCGCACTATTTAGAGGTCTAGGCTAGAGACGTGCTCCGATGTCGTTAAACCTAGTCACTATTGTTTTCACTCAAGGTTGGGTGATTCCTCCTTCTGTGACTCAATAGCGGTCTAGTACGAAATTGTGCTCCCATGTACCATCAAGTATATGTTGGGAGAACCCACTAGGTTATCATCCTTTATCCTTAGGAAGCTGTGTCTACCACCTTGCAAACCGTAACGCACCGAACACAGCATTCAGGAAGATTGACTGCCATACGGAAAGTCCTTGGCTTTCATACCACTGCCAAGGTGTATATGTAGTTTTATGGGTTGTTTGGTAAACGTTTTGCCTAGTTCTCCAGAGTAGTCACTTTTGTTCCTTTTCAGACTCCCTAAAAGAAAAGTTCCATCTGAGCACTTGTCCTTTCAGGCTCATTAAACCTCGAAAGAGATAGAGTCACCTTTTCGTCCTTTTCTCGACTCTTGAAACATGAAAAGGTCCAGTTTTGTTCCTGTGTCATAAAATTTACTGCCCACGAAATATTCCTGGTAACAGTTCGAGTTCTTGGTTGTGATAAGAGTGTTTTTCAGGCTCGTTCTTGATGGCCACATTCCCTCAGTCTACCGGCCAAGGTCTTCCCCCAGATGGAAATCTTGGTCCGTTTCCTTCATTTGGAAATGTCGGTGCGTTGTATATGGTAACATTGTCTTTGTCTGGGTTAACCATCGGTTTGCCCATATGGTTGTTTTCAACCTCGGTGGTCCCGACTGTCATGACGCCTGTTCCACTGTCTCCTTCGTCCGAACAATGACATGTTGATTCCAAGGTTGAGCCTACACCTTCTTCCCCTGTTTCTTCCTCTTCCTCTCCTCCTTCGCCTGGTGAAAGTTTCACATGTAGTAACCAGGAGACTAAGAAGAAGAAGAAGAAGATGAAGAAGATGAAGAAGAAGAAGAAGTCTGATAAATGCGAGGCCACCTGTGTAGCTATTGCTCCAAGTACATCTCAGGTCGGAACACCTTCTTCTCCTCCCTGGAAGGTTAAGTTTCCTTGTAAATTGTGCAAGGGTGACCATCTTCTTCGTGATTGTCCTGGAATTCCTAGGATCTTAGAAGTATAGTCTCACGATCCGGCTCATCCCTCATCGTCCTCTAAAGCTCATGGCGATGCTACCCTACCAACTGGCAATGGTAAGAAGAAAGGGAAGATTCGATTCCCTTGTAGGCTATGTGAAGGCAACCATCCTCTTCACCTTTGTTCGCTCATGGATAAAGCTTCCGCCGTTTTGGAAAGTCTTACAGCTTCTTCACCCAAACTTCCCATTGGTTATCAGAGGCTCTCTTCAGACCCACTCCCCGTTTACAAAGAGATTGAATTAGATTCTTCTCTTATCTGTCCTCCACCTTCCGAGCCTGGCTGTGCTAAGCTTGTTCCAGACCAACCATTGGTCGGAGAGAGTGTCAACTTGGGTTCACTCCCTGTTGATCACTCTATTTTAGAAGAGTGTCATGCTCATGTTCTTCTCATCTCGTCAAATTCTCTTGAGTCCAAGAATGATCCTCCTATCCCTGTTATTCAAAGGGGTCCTCCTTCAGTTCCCGTAGAGCAGGGGGGCAATCATACGATTCCCCCACAAAGTAGTTCAGTTTTTTCCTTCGACTAGAGTCATTTGACTGCATTCCGCCTTCCATCCTATGTGCCTTTCGAGATTACAGTACATGCCTATGATAAGGCAGTACTTGGCACTGTATTGGATGAGGGTGTGTCTGTCAGTCTTATGCCTTCCACTACTTGGCAAGATTTGGGCTCCCCACAGCTTGTGCCAGTCACACAAAATTTGTTGGCGTTTGACGGAGGAACCAGTCAACCTTTATGGATCCTCCTGAAGCTTCCTGTTACTTTGGGGGGCAAAAATATCTATATAGATGCTATGGTTGTCCAAGGTGCTTTAGATTTCAATCTTCTCCTTGGCTGTGATTATGTTTATGCCATGGGGGCCCTTGTCTCTTCACTTTTCCATGTGGTTTGTTTTCCACATAATGGAAGAATGGTGACCATAGATAAAGTATCATTCTTCAGGCCCTCGGTGCCTCCTGTGCAGCCGTCATCCCCTATTAGTTCTTGCTCGCAAGAAGTACCTTCCTTGCCATAGGTCAATTATGTGGCTACCTGTTCCGTCTCCACCTCTGCTGACGATCATGCAGATGGTCTCGTACATCATGTACTGGGGGCATTGGAACCTAATCTGTCATTCGTGTCTAATGATATGTGTTCCTCCCAGAGCATAGTTCTTCCATCCCATGAAGACCTTTTGGGAGCCATGTTCTCATATGGCCCATGAACAGGAGTCACGAGGATAGTTTGTTCCTATGTCAACCTTGTTAAAAAATGAAACAAGGAGTCATGAGGATAGTTCTTTTTCACTGTCTCCACCTCATTAAAAAATGAAACAACTCCCCTTTCCAAATCAAGTCTTTGATTACGATCTTGTAAAATCCAAATCGAGTCTTTCCAGGATCTCGAAAGTGAACCTTCATTCCATCCACCTTGTTGAATGCAATGAAGCTTGGGGGGCATGTACCTCGATTTGCGTCATTATGCTGGGGGCATGCGAACTTATAACAAGCATAGTTTTTCATTTCAAGCTTGTGTAAACATGAAACCGAATCCAAGCAGAGTT
Source organism: Pinus tabuliformis (assembly GCA_031772625.1). NCBI lineage: Eukaryota > Viridiplantae > Streptophyta > Pinopsida > Pinales > Pinaceae > Pinus > Pinus tabuliformis. The sequence goes on along the minus strand of CM062816.1, from coordinate 184,215,714 downwards.
CTCCATGGTTCAAGCTTGTGTAAAAATGAACCCATCCCTGATTTACACATCGTGATTGTCACTTTTATCCGTTAAATTCTGCTATATGAGCCTTGGTTGTTTCATTCCATCACCACCATCTCTTTGGCTGATCATATGCTTTCACTTGATTGTTTATCCGTTCCTGAGGAACCACAGAGATGAGTGGTTTTATTAGCCAGCCTCTTGACCATTGCATGTTTTGAGTAGTTCCACCATTGCCGGAACCAGTTGCTACCCTTTATGCCACTCATTCCTCTAGGACGAGTCACCTTTAAGCCCTTTTTTGACTCATAAAAGATGAAAAGATTGACGAGTTTTCCCTTTTAACTCGTTAAACAAAATAAGAGGTGGTCTGCTTTAAGCTCTTTTCTGACCATTTAAAGACGAAAAGATTGTCGAGTTTTCCCTTTTAACTCTTTAAATGGAATAAGAGGCGGTCTAGTTTAAGCTCTTTTCCGACCGTATAAACACGAAAAGATTACCATGCCTTTCTCATTTTGGGTTCGTTATTGGTTATGAAACAACGTGATTTCGATCACTTTTCTACTTTTTCAGGTCGAAAGCACTAATCATGAAAAGTACTCCTCGATCATAATGGTCGAGCGGTTCTTTCGAGTATTATTTTATACTTTTTCGGGCTCGAGAGACACAAATCTACAAAAAAGGACCCCTTAGAGTTTTCTTTTCCGTGTCTTTTTCAAACTCTCTAAACATGAAAAAGACTTCGAGTTTTACCTATGTCGGACTCGTTAAACCCTGACGACATTGGACTCGTCACCATGATGAGCCTCGAGCTTCTCCTCCCTAGGGCTCGTTAAACTATTACTAGGTTGGATTCGACTGACAGTCGAACTTATATTACAAGCATATGCTATCCCCTTCAAGCTTGTTTTCAAAAATACTACCAGCAATGGTGGGGGAAAATTTGGAAATCATCATTGGCAGCTAGTCACTCTTGAACATCGACACTTTGCTTCTTTTCGGGTTGGGACATCCATACATCATCATTTGGCCTTTCGTGGGTTTGGGTTGCCATTTAGCCTCATTCCATCCAATTCACGCCGTCTCCATCGAGCCTCTGATCCCTTGGTACCTGAATGCTGCCACCCTCCGGAGTCATGTCGCCGACATGTTCAAGAGTATAATCCTTCTGCAGTTTACATCCTTTGTCTCCTCTGATACTCTGTTTCACCATCTATCGCTTGTTCCTTATCTCGTGTCGTCGATGGGGGCAACATTATGGCCCTCCTGTGATGGGTCGTTGTTATCAGGAAATCTAGTGTCCACTCAGATCTGCTAGTCCCACTAAGACTGGTAGCTATCTTAGAAACAAACAAACTAAAACCACTTTCATTTTCCTTTATGAGAAGTAGATAAGAGTGTAATGAAGGACACCAACATCAGTCTTGTGCTTGGTTTCTTGCTTGATTCCTCTCCTTTCTGACAGATCCTTGCCGCTTCTCCTTCATCTACCCAGCTTCAAAGAGCACTTGTGGGATCAAAGCAACATAATACTATCGAAGAACAGAGATCTACAATCATAAACAACATAGGACCAGATGTATATTGACCACACAAATGCATATATCATCGAACATACAAGAATGTGGAGGAAAACTTGAATAGCCTTATTAATAATCAAGAATAGCAAAGAGGATTACAACCAATTGTTCTGACCCAGCGTCATCCTCCGGCATGAAAGCCCTTCTTTCACCTCATGAAAAGCTTAGATCAACCAACACTATGATATTCCAACAAGAAACCAACAACACTTCCTTACAAGATACAAAATTCCAGCCTCCGGATCTCTGGGATGAGGGATCCATATATAGATGATTGCAGGGGGGTGAGTTAGCTTCTGAGATTTTGATTAGTGTCCTCTCTTTGATAGTTCTTGATTCCACTTGGAGATTGATGATCTCTTACTCATCCCTGGGCTAATTCAGAGAGGCAAGTGTCATAAGAGAAGTTTCTGGAAGATTCCATGATCATCCACCTCGCAAAATGCCTTTGCCATTTGTCCACTCTCACCCATCGCACCCAATATAAGGGCTTTTCAGTATGCATCACACCTCCCATGTGCATTAGGTGGGATGCTTCACACTTTGACCATGGAGCAGGTGAGATGGTCCAGTTTTGACCAGTTCTGAGCAGTTTTTCATGGAGAACTTTTGGGAGATAATGTAATCAGCTGACCTTGTTCTTTTAGGGTATGGAACAACACTTTTAGGGAGTTATGAGCCCTTGGTTTATGGACATGTCTGATTGGGATTGCAGTGCCCAAAAATGTCTATAACAGTCGTCTCCTGTCGACATCATCTCATTATCCAGGAGATTGATCTAGAGATCCCCTTTGGTACCTTAGAGCTTGCATACCTCAATGGCAAGTTCTTCGCACCTGACAGTCGACTTTCATCATTGGTCGTCGATTGGGTGATTCCACAACTATTCAACTTCAACTCCTTCTTCACACTTCGTGGATTATGCTAGACAGTACCTTGAGAACCATTGGGATTATTGGTGGTTTCTCTCACGCTTGTTAACGATTTTCATCATTGACCGGTAATCAAGCAATTTTCTATCATGCTCGACCTCAACACATCTATTCGCATGTTAGAATTTGTACTACGATTGGTTGGGTTCAAGACCTCGAACTCAGATTGCACATGTTCGGGCTGCATGGATTGGTTCATGACTCATTGATGGATGGCTGTGACCATACCTAAGTCTTCATGGATGGCTACAACCATACCTTTATTATTATCATGGTCTTATTAGCTGGATGGCTATGTCCATACCACATACCTAGTTCATATATCTTTTGGATGGCTACACCCATGCCTAGACTACATGTACTTCATTATCAGAGATATCAGTTGTACTTGCGTGCAGGTTCTTCCGGATGGTGTTCCAGCTGAGTAAGTTTCATAAAGCATTTCACCCCTCCCACTCTCTCAGGCTTCATACTTTAGGGGGCATCTGTTACACAGTAATTTGTTACTACCTTCACCCCAGTCCTTCTGCTATGTCATGTGTCCAAGTCAAACATGCTAATATTGAACAAATGCTCTCTTATGCTGCCAAATGACCCACTTTTCCTAAGTTATCTGCCTCATCGCGACTATGGACTTAATATATGTGTTGAAGGGCACTCATAAACAGTCCAGCCACGCTACCAGCGTGGAAGTACATCTGATTCCCGCGATGGTATGATTTTATGCTCTAGCGCAAGGTTACTAATTATCTTTAGCAATGATCTGACTAGCTACTTTGCTCACTAGTGATGTCAGTGCTAAAGCTCAGCTATTCACCCGCGATGATCTAGACTAGGCGAATTTGTTCCAACAGTCGGCCTTCTGGATGACTCTAGACCTGGTTGTTGGCATAGTTTGTATCGCCCTTCCTTCTCTGGCATGGCAGTTCCATCAATTGTGCTACCTTCCTTGGAGATAAGCTCACTCTTCCACCTTTCATGGAGACTCCTTCTTCTATTTAAACTCTCACCATTGCTATGCACTACTAGTTGGATAGTTTGATAGTTGGATAGTTGGCTAGTTGGTAAATTCTTGGATTGAGCAGTGTTGTTAGTGTTTGTGGGTTTTCTAGATAGCTGGTGTGAGTGTGACAAGTGTGGGATTGTTGATAGCTTGTGGAAGGTTGTGAAGTGCCCTTGAATTTGTGTAAAACTTATGAGTGAGAGAGAACTTTGTATGTTGGGAGATCCATCTTCAAAGAGTGAATGCTTGAGGAACATGCTGGCTGGATCCCTCTGAGAAGGCTTGCGACGTCAAGACTTTGGTTGTAAGCTTGCTCTTATTTCATTATTAATACAATCAATGATGTTTTCCTATGTCTTGTATGTAATTTACTTGATAGCTCATGACTTCTTAACTTTGTGAGTAAATAGATCATTGTTGTTTTCCGGTCACGTGCTTTGTTGTATTTCCTTTGCATTGTTTCAGGTTGATTACTCATTGAGGAAGCGGAAGCTAGAGCAGCGCAACAGAACTCCATCGACCACCGATTGAGGTAGGCCTCCAACTATGACTGTTTAAGGAAAGCTATTGTTGATCTGTCCTTGTTTGTGACTAGACCCACTCTAGGGCTAGAGGGGTTGCCTCTGTCTGTAGAGGAAACACTTTCCTGCATCACAAAATGTAAGTTCTAGCACCTCATTAATCCATCCATAAGATTGCATGCAAATTTCACTTCAAATTATACGGGCAGTAGAGGTCTAATTGCAAAATTAAAAATTATTTTCGGTAAGTAGATGATGGGCAGCGGGTCCCCCCATAGCAAGTTTTTGGGGCTTGAAGCCCAAATTTTGGTCAAGTGTAATGTAAAGACCCTGCAAAATGTGGGCGTGGAGCGCAAGAGTCTAGGGTTGTCCGCCCTAAGATAATGTAATTTAATGTAAAGTGTGTCGGCCTACCCATGATCCGTAGACCATGGGAATGTATAAATAGAGCACAGCTCTAGGATGCAAGAGAGATGCTCTTTTGGGATGATGAATTAGCTCTGAGTCTGTAAGTCCGAGTCTTGGGTTGTAGTGATAGGTAGAGGCTTTGTAGCTGAGTGCGTAGAGGCCTGGTAGAGTCTGCAGTTGTGTACGAGGACCCCTGTAGCTGAGTGCGCAAGGCAGAATTGGGATTGTACTTGGACAGAGAATTAATAAAAGATAAGTTCATTCTGAAATATTGTGTGTCTATGCTTCTGCTATATTTATGCATTTCCTTATAGTTTAATGATTGCACCCACTTGTTATTAATATTAAATGATTAATGAGAATATTGGGTCCTCACAATTAAGTTAAAATCTATAATAATAGCACAGTAAGGATAAAGGATCTAGACAGCATCTCTTCACGCTCTTTACAAAGCTGAGCAGAAGTAGTTGCACAAGTTTTGAAGCATAGATGGCTGAGCGGAGCAGCACAAGCACACAAGTTCGGTTCGCGAACTTCCTAGATTTCATCAAGACATCCCTAGGGTGCGGAAACCTGGTTCCAACACCTTGCCATACTACCTCGAGTGAGACCTCAGTCCGTGCACCATGGACTGTTGCTGAAAGGGCTAGTAGTTTCGGGATTTGTTTGGTTAAATCACTTCTAAACCTGGGTCAGGCCCCAACAAGCCAACAATTGGTTCCTTTGTCGGGACTGGGATTTGCCTAAGGAATGTCTGATGTTGTGCCACTGGAACCCAACAAAGAAGGAAATTGAAGAGTGGTTGGACAAGAAGATTCACGCATTCGTGACACAGGAAAACAAAACTCTGCAGGTATCCGAGAAAAGGTGGCTGGATCGCTACGTGTATATGGAAATCCATGAGATCTTCTTAGCATCCCTTCCTTCTGAATTGTATGAGTGGATCGCGAGGTTAGACGACAGCCAAGGAAGGTGTAAGCTCAACCAATCGATAGTGTGGACTTCGGAATTAGTGTGCAGACTAGAGGCATCAGAAGATAAGATTACGCGAGCTGTGGACCCTTGGCTCGACCGATAATAGGGGGATTTATCACTGAGTTTGTGATAGACACGACGGTGAGCTATAGCGAAGCAGAACGACGTTTTCTCAAGGGACTGTGAGGTAAGTACATTAAATCTTTGAATACCTAGATTAAGATGTTGTTATGTGAAAAGCGGGTTATGCGAATACATTAATGTTTGGAATGATGCGGAGCGGAATGATCTATAAAGGTAGCGGGGAATTAGGAAATAGTCCCTTAATTTCACCTTCACGAGAGAGCGAGGAAGAGCTCGTGCAGGTCTCTCTGAGAAGTGTGGTCAGTCTGATAAGGCAGCGCATTCCGCAGCTACCACCTCTGCCCAAGCCACCACCCACTTCACCTCCTTCACCTCCATCTCCACCCACTCCACCACCACCAACCCCGTAGTTCAGCATGGCAAGCGTGATCAAGCTACCCTTATTCAGAGGATTAGGGAATGAGGATCCGGACCAGTTCTGGTTCATGGTAAGAACAGTGTGGGAAGCACAAGGGATCATGTACGACAACATTAAGAAGGCTAAATTGGTGAGCGCGCGGTAGGATTGCGCGTTGACATGGTATATCAAGCACTCAACACACATTTCATTAAATTTGGAATTAAATGGTGGATCTAGAATTTCAAACTAACCAAAAAACTCAATTCTAGTCATTGTCCTTACAATAAAATATTTCCAAATTTAATGAAATATGTGTTACTCTAATGATCACCCAAATGTAGGAATAACAAAGATCCAGAATGCATTGAACATAGAATTTAGCTGGCCAAAATCAGAGACACAGTTAATCATCGGATTTAAAGAGATTGTGATGCTTCCAGGCGAGACCCCTTGGCATCTGGATTAGTGACTAAAGAGTACGATCCGTGAGGCTAATATGATGCTAACGGATGCGCAACATTGCGCATGGTTTGTGGCATATTTGACACCACACCTGAGGACGACACTGTCACAACAGAAGTTTTCAACCCAGGCCGAAGCATTGGAAATGGCGATGAGGTTGCATGAAACACCAATATAAGATCTAGGGTTGGGAGTTCAATGAATCCATGCACAACTATAGAATCTCTAGCTGGAAATGCAGAGCTTGAAGCAGGATAGGGCACCGCGGCCAGAGACACGTGAGGAAGTGTGGTGCATAAAAATCAAAGGCTAGGGCCATGGTAAGGACCATTGTCTAGTATTCGCAAACTATTTGGTAGGAGGGGGATCAATGCCATTGAGACTAGAGGGACAGGCAGGGCCGAGTGAGACAACTACGTTATGGTGCATGATCAGTCAAATAGGAGGAAAGCACATGATGGATAATTGTCACTTGTTGTAGAAGTATACACTGGCACGCCAGCAACTGTTTTGTAATTTCTATAGGTCGGTGGGCCACGACGAGTGCAATTGTCACAACTATGAGTTAATGATGGATTAGACCCCAGCCTATAGGATGCAGAAAAAAACGCGAGCCCTCGACCCACCTATGGGGATGGTGCACGTTGGATTTCAGGGGTGAGGTCGAGGACAAGGAGGAATGGGGCTAGGAAGGGGCCGCAGACAGTTAATTTGTTACAATTATGGAGGACCAGGGCACTACGCATACAATTGTACAAACCCAACAAGAATATCTTGTTGATACTGTGCTCAGTTCGATCATGAACCAGTAGATTGTCCTACGTTGATTGTAAAGATGCATGAGAAATGGGTACTCTAATCTCCTCCGACTCAGAATATCCAAATAATGAGGTCTGAACCACGCAAAGAAGACCCAAATGTGAACATGATGCTCAGGAGCGGTGCAATCACAGGGTAGGATAAGGGGAAGTAGCTTGAGGAAATTACATGGGTTCGCAAGGCTCCTACAAAGGAACCTGAGTTTGACCGAGAATGCGCAAAGGAGATGTTCATGGAGGCTAAGAAGAGCTTCGCGGAGGCTGCTACTTTAGGTAGTAAGGATCAACCAGAGCCAGGGATGGATCCTTCTATGCTTACTACCTTTTTGGAGACATGCATAAAACTGATGCACGACAATGAGGCAGTTAAGGGACTACAGGAATTGATCACCAGGTGCATAGGGTCAGGGGAACTGTGCATAATATGGAAACTGGGAAACCATGCATTGCGCACTGGGAGAGAAACGAGATTGATGGCGAAGATTGGCGAGTATGAAATGGATCAAGTAATCCTAAACCTGGGTTCAGACGCGAATGTATTACCGAAGTAAACATGGGAACGTATGGGCAGGCCCACATTATAGTGGTCTGATATTCAATTACGAATGGCGAACCTACAGAAGATTTTGCCCATGGGGAGGTTGCAAGGGGTAACAGTTGATATCGAAGGCACGAGCACATAGAAAAACTTTTACGTAATAGAGATTGTCGATGATAGCAACCCTTATCCCACGTTGCTAGGAATAGACTTTGCCACCAATATGAATGGAGTCATTAACCTGAAGAAGCAGAAGATGACATTAAAAAAAAAGTCCCTATGCGTAGTAGTCCCGCTAGACCCAGTTGAAGGAGCGCGCTACATTGAACCAATGTGCGATGATGAGCTGGATTATATTTACTAGATAACGGTGGGAGACCAGGATTGGGTGAAACCGGCTGCAAATGGGAGAATCTCATGGGAGTGAAACAGCTCATGTACTTTGGATTCAAATGAAGAAGTAGAACGCTGGCAGAATCGGTTGCACGAAGTGACAATGCTGAATTGCAACATGATGATTAGATCAGTCCGCTGCGTGAAGACAAAGGCAAGGGAACTGCCAACATATGATGGAGTGACATCATTGAATGAATTTCTAGACAAATTTGAAAGTGCAGTACTGGAACAATAGCAGTACGGTGTGCTGGAATGGGCACTGTGCACAACACCCTCACGATGGTGGAGTACACATCAGAAGACCATTGTCAACTGGTGTGAATCTAGAAGACAAATGCGCTTATGATTTGGAAGCCCCCAACATCAAACGAGAGTCGGCCAACTAGGACGAAGCAACTTGTGCACCCACCTGTGTCGATGGATGCAGATGTGTGCTGTGCAAGCACATCCCAGACTAAGGATCGAAAATTAGAACTAGACGCAGCAGTAGGAAAAGCGAACAATATTTCATTTTAGAGCATTCAAAGAGCTATGCAAAATCATGAACAGAGTTCACCAAGTGAGATGAATTGATTGGGACCTATGTGTACCAGCGGTTCGATGGGCCTATAGGGCCATAAGCAAAAACCAGAGTGCGGAAGTGATCCCAACACTGATGGGAAGGGATGAAACCATAAGAGCAAAGAAGAATCCCCTTAAAATTGCAACCAAAGTTGGAATAGTAAGCGAGGACCCAGGTAAAGGAATTATATAGTTACAGGAAGCCATTCGGTGAGGGAACTTGAAATTTCATGAACTCGAAGAAGCTCGGGTATGACTGAAGTAGAAAAGCATGTTAATGGGTGCGGAAATCAGAAAACTGGAAACCAAAATGACGCAAACATGTCACATCGATATAAGGACAGGACAAGATAGGGGCAGCCATACCACCACATTAGAAGATTGTCACCGAGAATTTCTGGCTCTGCTACCATGGCTGTGACCGCACCTCATCAGACAAAGTAACCAGGGGATTGCACCATCTAAAGAATACCGCGAGGCATTGACTGGCACGAGGGTAATTAAGGAGGGCCTGCAGACCGAGTTTGAATATGACTTGAAGCCTCACACCAGTGGTGTGACCACCTGCCTATCTGTACGAAACATAGTCTCAGTGCTCCAAGCAGTTGAAAGAGAGCACAGGACTTTAAAAGAGTCTGTATGGGAGCTGCATGACAAGGAGGTTGCGTGTAGGATTGGTATGTCAAAGGGGTCGTGGTCGCGCATAGGGTGCTGCACTGCTACGCAGATAGGCTGGGAGGTGACCGTTGGTGTCACTATTCATGACAAGAGGTCCAATTTAAGGAAAAAGGGAGTGGGCGGCGGGCAATTAAGACACGAATTAAGAGCTAGATTTGGGACGATCTGCCGCCAAGAAGGCATTAATGACACAGAGGTTGGGGGAAAGGTCGAATTCAAATTCAAAAGATGCTATAAAACCCCCAGGGCCAGCTCCAAAGCAACACTTAGTTGTTTGAGAATTGATCAAGTACAAAGCATTGAGCGTCGTGTACTCTTACTATCCTCAAGTGTAGACACAATGACGGCTGCTAGAACAAGAGTGCGATTCACCGAAGTTACCGCAGAGCCCCATCTGGCCCATGAGGAGCCTGGAGAGGCGGTAGCTGTGCCAGAGGTTCCAAAATCACTGCGCATGTCGTGACCACAAAAGGATAAGCAAACGATGGGGGCAGCCCATGTATCCCCAAGGAACCTACGGTTTGGCAAATTGTCAATGGCAGAGAAGGAAAAAGCCATCACCATTGAAATAGAGGAAGAGGAGGAAGACTTGCAGGCCCTGATTGCCCAAATTGAGGTGCAAGACGATAAGGCAGAGGATGCCTCCCAAAAGCATTTCATGACAAAGTTAGCTCCTTACATCCCCCCGGGGAAGGGGAAAGCCAAGGTACCGAAGGCCCTGGAGGCCACGAAGAGTGTGCTCCAGACCCCGCTCCTCCGTGATGATATAAGGTTTGAAGGTCCATTGTTGGGATGTATACCTACTATGAAGTTTGAATATTAGGACCTCGCGGATAGCGAGAAGTTCCCACAGTTGGCCGCGGAGAGGTTAATAAAGTAGAAATGGTTGTGCGGTGTGGAGAAGGCTGGGTTACTCCATCTGCGATGGATACCCCACTACCACTATGTGCCCATCATCATTTTTGTCATCAGGCAGCTGCTGTGCCTGGTGCATGATGGGTATCTCTGGCTGGAGGAGCCGATTCCCATCATGGCCAATATAATTCACCGAATTTCTCGACTTCCAGTCAAAGAAACGACCTTGTGGCCATATCAGGAAAAAGCAGCGACTTGGCCCTCGCAGAAACTATGAAGGCCTAGTATAAACTAGAAAAGAGAAAGTTGGGGTATACAATAGCAAGTATTAAAGACCAAGCAGTGCACGTAGCCACCCAGCTATTGGCCAGCAAGCTAATGAGGAAATGCCACGCTAACAAAGTACTAGCACCTATGATTGTGTTCGCAGAGAAATGCACAGAGGGGATCCAGTTCAGCTGGGCACAATTACTCTGTGACGAGTTCTTGACAAACTGCAGGGAGGCCCAGGAGTAGGGTAAGACCTTCCACTATGCATGGTTTCTCTTATCCATTCTATTGGTTATAGGGGAGCTGCCAACGGACAGCCAGTTTCCCACTACTGAGGGTGACCTGCTCGAAGCCGCGAGGTACACCTTGCTATGGGATACAAGAGACGCGAATAGGATTCATGAGATTAATGTGTTCTGGGTGTTCGTAGAGGTGAGCATCCGAACATGGATCAACTGTAGGCCATGCTTGTCCCCTACAGTTCATAACAGCCTGCAAAGCGTGGCAGAATTCAAGGCGGATATGCATAACCTGTATATCCGGGTGTGCAAGGATCCAACACGAAAATGGGTGAAGCTTCCATTCATTGCAAAGGACGATGTAATCTTCATAGTGATGGAGTCATGGTCTCTAGAGTGGCACACCCCAGACTTGGCGGAAATGGAGAAGGTCGCAACTCGGTAACAAAAAAAGGACACCAATATGCGCCTGGCGAAGATGGCTAAGAGGAAGCGTCAGGAACAAGAAGTAGCCACAAGGCAGAAGGCGACCAATACAACAGCAACAACATAGATGGTAGAGACCACAACCCTGCCAACCAGAGAGGCCGAGGAAGGCTAGGAGATGTCCTTAGGGTAGCAGACCGGGGAAGTGGACAGGGAGGATGACCACATGGACCCCAGTACAACATCAACACAACTCAAGTGGCTGCACAACCCAGAGAAAACTATCCCCAGGAAAAAATGGAAAGCTACAAAGACGTCTGAAACCCCGATCACGCTCACAGAAGGTGATCTATTAGATATCAGCGAAACGATTTGGGAAGTCGCGGAGGGCGCGCTCTAGGGATTGCGGATGGAGCAGAACACTTTGTTGGGGGCGCTCAACATGCAACTACAAGTTTTACAGGTACAATACCCCCAAATAGGCACAATGGCCCAATATGTCACAACAGGAACCGCTGAGGCTGAACAGCCGCTACGTGCCGGTATGGGTAACACCTTCATCTTGCCCGAAGGTGCATTAGCAGCAACAAGTGAGGATGATTGGGCTGTGATGATTAGCATGAAAGGCATCAGCTGGAATTTGGCTGCCCTGCCACGTGAAATTCTATACCAGCTGCAGGATGGGGTCATCGCCGAACTCTACGACTGGGAAGGCTAAGTGATCCAAGTCCTAAATGAGTAGAAAATGAACATGGACTAGCTCAGCATCTAGAAGGATGCATTGGTTGCGTAGGCTAGGGGATTGGAACAGGTCATAGAGGATGCATGTAGGAGCGTTACAGAGTTGGTTGTGCCCGCAGAACTACCAGCAGTAGAGCAGGTCCATAGATTGGTGGCCGGAGTCCGTGAGGCCCAGGAGGAAACAACAAAGGTTCAGTTGGAGCTGAACCTGCAAATTGTCAAGCTATGATTGAAGGTGCAGCCCTCCACACCCCCAGAAGTCAGAGAGTAGCACGCTCATGCTATCTATATGGGGTTGAAACAAATTGGCCAGGTGACACAGGGGTGCACCAGGATGTTGGAGCAAGCGCTAACCATACTTACACACCTGCAGGAAGACCCAAACCTACAACACTTGGAGAAAGAGGCACGTAAGTTGTAGCAGGAGTACGATAGTGTCTAGGGCACCATGTAGACTGTTTCCCTTACTCAACAACTCGCCAGACTATAGTAGGCAAGGGTACTGAAGGACCTATTAGAAACTACACACTAAAAGGAGACCTTGCTTAAAGTGCACATCCAGCCATGGATCAATGAAGCATTCACAATCACAACTACCATTGAAGGGAAGCTGACACAGATGTAGGAACTGTACACGGTTGGACATGAATGTGACCTTACTCATGAAAGTTCAAAGATACATGTGCAACAAGTACAACAGGCGGCGGAATAGTGTGTTGTAGACACACAAGCTATGCGAGACCTGCTGCATGGAATTCGTGCAAAGATCGCCACACCGGCAGAGTGACTCGAGGACGAGTCACGATGATTGTGTTGGGGGCCTTTTGGGCAACAAATCCCCCATAACATGTTTTTGGGGCTTGAAGCCTGAATTTTGGTCAAGTGTAATGTAAAGACCCCGCGAAATGCGGGCACAGAGCACAAGAGTCTAGGGTTGTCCACCCTAAGATAATGTAATTTAATGTAAAGTGTGTCAGCCTACCCATGGTCCGTGGACTATATAAATAGAGTGTGGCTCTAGGATGTAAGAGAGATGTTCTTTTGGGATGATGAATTAGCTTTGAGTTTGTGAGTCCGAGTCTTGGGTTGTAGTGATATGTAGAGGCTCTACAACAGAGTGCACAGAGGCCTGATAGAGTCCGCAACTATGTGCGCGGACCCCTGCAGCTGAGTGTGCAGGGCGGAGTTGGGATTGTACTTGGACAGAGAATTAATAAGAGATAAGTTGATTCTGAAATATTGTGTGTCTATGCTTATGTTATATTTATGCATCTCTTTACCGTTTTATGATTGTGCACACTTGTTATGAATATTGAATTATTAATGAGAATATTGGGTCCTCACAATTAAGTTAAGATCTATAATAATAGCACAGTAAGGATAAAGGATCTAGACAACACCTCTTCACGCTCTTTATAGAGCTGTGTGGAAGTAGTTGCACAAGTTGCGAAGGACAGATGGCTGCGCGGAGCAGTGCAAGCGCATAGGTTCGGTTTGCAAACTTCCTAGATTTCATCAAGACATCCATAGGGTGCGAAAACCTGGTTCCAGCACCCTCCCATACTACCTCGGGTGAGACCTCAGTCCGCGCACTGCAGACTATTGTTGAAAGGGCTGGTAGTTTCAGGATTTGTTTGGATAAATCACTTCTGAACCTGGGTCAGGCCCCAACAAGCTAACAATAGAGTAATGGGGATGTAATGAATTGTCATCAACAAGGAATTAACTCACTGCTACCACTGAGTTACACACTAAATCTATTGAAGAGGTATCTCTCCATCGCTTAGGTAAAAACATAGAGAAAATATGGGAGGAGGATTTAATAGAAGGGAGCCCTTAGAGACCAAGAGAATCCACCTGCACCCTCCTATGGTAGACATTTTTAGAAGTAACTAGTGGCTAGGATTCTTTGAGTTGTTGAAAGGGTGTGATGATGACCTTGCCTTTGAATTTTCCACAACTCTAAACTCACAAACAAAGGATAGTGCCACCATTGTGGTGATGGGGATAGCTATCTGAATCAACCTTGAAATAATTAGCAGAGTGAAAACCCTACCTCTAGGGATAAAAGAGAGTAGAGAAGACAAAGCCACCAGTGTCACTGCTAAAAAGAATTTCCACTTCCAATGAAAAACATGTTGAGGACAATAATGGAGTTAGGAGGGAATTCCTACCTTATCCTTAGGATGAGGTGGCCTACCATATTCTAAAATAGATCTCTTGTGAGGGAAGAATGAGTGTGGTATATGCCTATCACTTTAGAATACTTCATGAAATTAGGTACTAGGTAGAATTGCCTCTTTCTCAAGGACTTAGTGTGTCATACTTCCTCCTACAGTCCATCAGGGACATGAGTCAAAAAGTGAGAGAGGGAAAACACCAACACCTAGGCCACCATGGCCTCATTAAGTTGATAGTGGTGGATGCCTTGAGAAATTTGAGAATCCTTGTACTTTGGTCCAAATTCATAGATATGGATAGAGAAGCCTTCATTGAAACACAAACTGTCACACCAGGTGAGACCCAAAGTTGTAGTGTTGGAGGAAGAGAGGGAAAAACAAATGAAGAAGAATAAGGGGCAAGGAAAAAAGGGGAAGAAGCAATATGCATAGAAGAAGAAGAAAGAGAAACATAAGAAAAAAGGACAGTGGAATAACTAGAGGTAGAGGTAGTAAGAGAACAAGCTAAAAAATAAGAGGGGGAGAAATAGGAAAAATCAAGTCCTGAGAATACTAATGAGCCCAAAGAGAGATACCCCCCAAAAAAAACAAGTTCATCCCTAGAACCCACTGAAAAGGAGGTAACTACAACTTTAGGTACCTTAAGCACCCCAGTCAAACGTAAAAGAAAGAGACAAACGGAAGCCCCCCTATGTTAGTGTAAAATTTCTTGGAAGGTGTGCCAAAAAAACTTCACATAAGTCAGTAGGTGACAAGTGACCCTAACAACAAGTTGACGGCTTCTTGTTATTCAGATCTGTAATAAAAATGGAAAACCTTCCAAAAAGTATAGATGATCCAAAATAGAAAGCAGTAATAAAAATATCCAATGCAATAACGCAAACATAAAAAATTTAATTGAATAAATATTTTATTAAAAACACCTGGTGAAGGAGATCTATAGATGGATCTGTAAGTCCCCCTCCATGGGATGGGTCCTTTGGTGTCCTTGATGCTTCAGAAAATGATCTTCTCTCTAAATATGTGAAAAAACAAGACAAACAATTGAGAACTCGAATGGGATATCAAAAGAAAAAATATGATAACGGTGACGATGATTATGATCATGGTGAAGAATGAAGGAAAAAGCCTCCTATTTATAAAAAAGTATTGAGTTAATCTTGAAAATGGAGAATAATAAAATAATATTGACGAAATCAAGATCCAACTACTTGGAATACTTTATTATATTTATTGGAGAGGGAAAAGATATTTAAAATGGGTAAATATATTTATTTAGAAATAATTAACAAATAAAATGAGTTATTAATTATTTCACGAGCATTAAGAATGGTGTGAAATTGAAATAATTATTAAATGGTGATTTAACAATTATTCCAATAACAAAAATAAGGAAAATTAAATAAATAGTGATTTATTTAATTATTCCTAAGGGGTTTATCAAATGTGATAGTGAATAATTATTTAAATAATGATTTAATAATTATTCCTATAGAAAATTAAATAAATAATGATTTATCTAATTATTCTCATGGGTTTTTTAATTTAAATCAGAAAATAATTTAATAAAAGTGGTTTACTAAATTATTTTCCATAGTGAAAGTGATTTTACTATGGTAAAATTAAATCTAAATGGTGTATTTCGATCCACCTAGTTAGAAATGGCTAGGTGATCATTTTTTGGTGATAACACCCTATACTTTAAGACCAGGAAGACCACCAGGATCAAGGAAATGAGGCCACAAACTCCCACAAAGGTCCCCGTCACAATTAAAGAGTCCCCAAGCAAGAAAGAGGAGGTGGGACCCATTGAAAGAAAAATTGAAGAGGTCACCTCTCCAAAACCCACAACAATGACTTCTATAGCATATGTAAGGAGGCCCACCACCAAATAAACATCCTTAAAATTACCCAAGACACCAACCACCCTCCAACAATAAGAAAAAGGGAAGCTACATGAGGGTTAGAGTATGATATAGGAAAAACAGAGTATGCTACAAGAGGGGCATAATGAGCTATAGGAGGGGCAGAGTGAGAAACAAGAGGGGAAAAATGACACACAATAGCCACAGGAGGTAACAACCTCCCTCGAAACATTTGAGAGGGATGTCCTAGAGCTCCAGGAGCCTAGTCCACTACTAAGACTAAGGTCCTATTATAAATTCATTAAAGGAGGGAGAATTATTCGCCCAAAATTTCCAGTCCCTCTTTTATATGAGTTAGAAGCAAGAAGAGGAAGAACCCATAGGTGGATGCAAATTTCTAAGTTGAAGAGGGTAGAGGATGTGGATCTCATGGAATAAAAGGTCCTTGAAATGAGGAAAGAATTAAGTGAGTTGAGAATGAGGGAGTCCATAATACAGGAGAAACTATATGCATAAAATATGTGGTTAAGAGAGAAGTTGTGGTAGAAAGAAACCCAACTTGCCACCATGGCAAGCCTCTCCATGGAGGCATTACAGTGCAAACAACCATCCAAGTCTTATGCACTCTTTCTCAAAATGAAGTGACTACAATTCTAGATCAAAACCTTAGAACAACATGGATCCATGCCATTTCAGAATTAAAACCAGTTCATTGAATTTTCCAACCAAGCCAACATGGAGGACAAAGAAAAATTGGCTGAGTTTTACATTCATAACCTCACTTTGATTGGTATGAATGTTTGGGATCCTAATGCAAGATTGGGTCATACACAACTGATGGTCGTAGCATCCTAGATGACTCATGAGGAGGCAAGAGTTAAGGAAGTGAAGAGAGTTAGGGAAAAGGAAGAAGATGAACCATTATATAGCAGGGCAGTGCTAGTGAGCCCCGTGGATATCATTAGCAATAATAGCATCATCTCCAACGATGTTGTCTTAGCACCTAAATACCTTCCTAACCAAGAACAAGCCATCTCAAATTTTGAAGACACCTTGAGGTTGTTAGGGAGATGGCATGCCTTACCCCACAACCTCCAGATTAGAGAATATCACTCTCCTAAAAGGCTAAGGGATGCCTTGGAGAGGACACCCCTATACAAAAGGATCATGCAAAGATTAAAAGTTAAGTGGATAGGACTCAAGCTCAATCGACCCTTGCTTCTAGGCCTATAGGAAGGGAGAAATGAAGCAAAAGCGCTGAAGGAGTGGACAAAGATAGAAATGAATGCAGGTTTCTATCCCCAAGAAGGAAAACCATCTGAGGAACCCTGGGATGTTTGCATGGCCACCAAGGCCATGCAATAAATTCACATACATGACTGAGTTTCTTAGAGATGAGCAATAATTTGAGTAGGGGGTGATGATGAGGCTCATTAATAGGTACATTATAAGGGTAATAATGCCATCCTCTATCTTGAGAACTATATATTTCTCACATTTATTTACAATTTGTGTTATATTATGCTTAGTGATAGGGGCAAAAGATTTTTTGTTGTGTCATGTAGCCTAATATGGTTTAATTGGAGGAAATGGAGCATTTTTTAGATAATTTACATGTAGGGGATCGTAGTAGACAATAGGGAGAGATTCTAGAACATTTTCCACTTCCTTAACTCCTTCAACCAGCCCAATATCTCCACACACTCTCTCTCATTAGCTCAAGGTCATTGGAAACCAAGCAAGACAAGGTCATTGATAGCCAAGCAAGTCCATTTAATGAAGAGCAAGATCCACCAATCTCGATTTATGGGAGACAAACATTACTATTTTTTATGGAGCTTCTAGTAGCTACTCACTTGTATAAATAAACATGTAAAAGAGCTCATTAGGATTCAAGTTTTGTTTTTAGCTAGGTAGCTATTGAGCTCAAGCTCTTGGCACTATTACTTTTTACTATTATATGATGTATTAGACATTGATGCAATGATAATGAGAAGTTTCTTATTAGTTCATCATTGAGTTAGTTCCATAAGGCTGAGGCTCTTGGTTTTGGGCCCCACCCTAGTGGCTTAGGTCCCTCTTGTGTATTTGTATCTCCTTTTGGTTCAAAGCGCTTATTAGTTTCTTTCATTCCGTTAGAACATAACCCATCAAAGTAATGTGATTGCAGCTTCTGGTGCATCTCTCCCATGGGAGCATGAATAGAAGGATCTATAATCACAGTCCAAAAATACTATGTTGATGATTCCTTGGAAGAAGATTTATGTTATTCATCCTTTTTTTTCATATGATTATTGTATCTTAGGAGTTGATTTATTTACTAGATCATAGTTTTTGTCATAGATTAGATGGCATTCAAATCCAACTCATCTTTTCCAGTACTAGTTTTTTAATTTTGTCAATGATAAAAGGGTATATGATTATGATGATTGTAGGGTTGTTTGGATGTGTAGGAAAGGGCGCCTTCATGACCTCCACCTTGGATCTTCTCACCCTCTTTTATGAATCCCAAATTTTGTCCTCAACGTTTTTTTCTTGAGATCATTTTCGTAGATCACTGTGAGCAACTTTCCTAGTGAAAAACACACCTTCAAAAGGCTCTGAGATTTTCTAGGGGCTGTGGCCACCCTTCATCCATTTACCTCAACCTCCATTCACCTTGCCATCCCTTGAAACAATCATTTCCACCTCATAAACCTTCTTAGTAGCCTTCCTATACCATTACAGGCCTTTTTGTAGCAATACAGGGCACCTGTAGCAGCTCGTTTCCTCACCAGTTTTGATATTTGTTGCAATTTGGACTTAAATTAGAATTAGGTTGACCCTTAGTTGTGACTCCATGATCAAGAGAAACTCCTACGCCACTCCAAAACCTCCTTTTCCTTCATTGCAAAATGGAATAGTGCCAGTTTCCTTATGATAGATTTGGCACAAAGAGAACATCGATTTATATGCAAATGTTAGCTAGATAGATGATACATAGAATATTGAGCTTTGATTTGGTAGGTTAGCTTCTTGTCTGCAAGTATATTTGGTAGCTAGATGGTTGATTGCAAGATAATTTAGTACCCTTTCTACAAGTAGTGTAGCTTGTAACTTCTCATGAATTGATTCAATAACATTTACAAGTTGAATTTCAAAATCATTTTCATTTTTATAATTAGAGGTAGATTCTAAATTTCACCTCATTAGTAAGTTTTTATTCTAATTCAGTAGGAGGAATGGTCTTGGAGCACTATTGATCAAATTTCCTAGTTGAGGGTGACATGAGTAAAATCCCATCTACTGTGCATATAGCACTGACACCTCAATGTTTTTATGAACCCCAGGTTGATAATTAGAGTTGAGGAGCCCTTGGGAGTTGTATCACTCTTGGTGCAATAGCATGGCTCACTAGTGTATATGGCTCGTCAGAGAGACATTTAGGAAAAACTATCCAAGGAATGAAAGGATAATCGACCATATCTAGATCATTGAGGTCTAGGCTGAGATTGATATTGATCTAGTGAGGAGGTGGCTAGGGGCCATCATGACCCCAAGAATGACATACTACCCCCCAACACATGATGATGGAGGGGACTGATCGGGTGGGAATGATGCCCCATAGCTAGATAAGTATGTGGAGTTCTATTGTGTTCCAAGTGCTCAAATAAGGGATTCAATAATTCGACCCTACTGGCACGAGATCCTCCATAGGGTGATGAGGAGATGTAGGGGCATATGTGCCCCCCATTTTTGAATTTATTATTTCATGTTATGGACATGTTGGGTGTATTTAGAATAATGGACTCTAAACACTTTATTGGATGTACATAATATGGCTATGCATGTTATTTTGGTTTCGACATTTGTTTTTTATAGTTGTCTTATTATGGGAAGAATGGATGGGGGATGCACCAGGAGAAAGAAAATTGTGGATTACCAATCTCATTTGGTATTTCACATATTAAATGGACTAAATTTCTAGGTTCACGTTCATGATGTCACCATACCAAAGAGTGGCTTAAGATATAATAAATATATTCCCACTTAGACGACACTGAGTTTAGAAAACAACAATGTCTAAGGGACTAGGCTTATGATGTAAGGTGGAGGAATGATTAAGTGGATCATCCCTAAGGTCGACACTACTAGATTCATTAGGAGGGTTGGGGATAATTACTTCTTTTGGACCTGTTGTGGTCACCAACAACCCCCCTCTTTGTTTGATATTAGCAATAACACCAAGCAAAGGGGGACCCTTAGCAAAAAATCCAAAAAATATTTTTATCAAAATTTTTGTATTTTAACTCCCTAAAGCTAGATCGCATCGCGAAGAGAGAGTGAAGCGTTTCCTATGCGCATAAATAAGCTGCAAAGAAGCGACGCGAAATTCATTGCATCACATATTTTGGAAGCGCTCTTAAATGAAAAACCTAAGGAATCGCCGACGGCCGATATGCGACGTCGCATAAGCAGCACACAGTGATCAAATGAAAAATGCGATCTTGCGATTTGCGATTTGCGATCTTACAAACTGCGATCTTGCGATTTGCGATCTGCGATGAATGAGACTATCAATTGCTGCGATGACACTTCTCGACATCGCAATCCTCGATACTGCGATGCGAATCGCAGAACCACTCATCGCAAGATTTCCTCGACATAGTCTGTAAACCCAAAATTGAATGCGCACCTTAAGGGAAACTAATGATTGTATGCCTGAATATCCAAGAATGATTGTGTTGTGTTTTTCAAAGAGTCAAGTCATTATGAGTGTCATGATTATGCATTCATTAGAACTTAATGCTTTCATGTCAATCTTTTCGTAATTCTTCTTTTCCTTTGCGTAAACTGTAAGGCAGCAACTAATATAAATCAATATGCAGGAAACATCTAAGGAAAAGGGGAAAGCACCAATACTAGGAGAACAGAGAGGAGATGCCTTCGCAAATGGTTGCCGCATGCAGCAGGACTGCGGATTCCAGAGTATCACTCAACAGATACTGATGGAAATAGACCATCCAAGACTCAGAGTCAAAGGCGCACAAAAGAAGCATGTTTGCAAAAGATCCTGAAGCTCAGACTGGGTAAAGCAAAAAGAAAAACGCTAAAGAGGGAGGACGCACCAGAAAAGCCTGGAACAAAGAATAGAAGCAAGTTTCAATACGGAAGATTGTTCAGGAAACGAAATCCCTAACTCATTGAGTCATTCGCACGGCCGGAAACCGAAATAGCAATAGCACAATCAGTTTGAAAGAAATCTGGGCTATACTAAATATACGCGCAGCAAAGACACCCAGTCAGAGTTAGATTTTCAAAAATATCTTCTAGTTTGTCAGAAATAGGTGCCAACTCTTGTTATTTCTACTTTTATCGCTCGAACAAAAGGAAAAGACAACTAGCCGACTCTTTCCAGGCGAACCTTGCATTGCTTACAGCACTAAGGAGCAGATACAGAAACGGTTAGAAATTAGATTCAATTTTTAGAAATAAATTTGTTTTAGTAAAAGGGCGGTCATTTGAAGCCGTTTCCTAAATTTGTGTAATTAAGATTAATTAGTTAGTAGTATTTAACCCTTCTCATGGCATTTGGAGAGGGGTCCGGAAATTTGTCAAAAAACTTGTCCTCAGAACATGCACTTTTGCACCCTCGGAGGGGGTTTTTGATGAATGGATGGATCGAGATTTATTTATGTTTCCATTTTAATGTCTGCTACTGATGTTGCACTTCTGTACTCTTAGTGGACGTTAGAAGTAAGTAGATATAAATCGTTATTGCTTGAAGTTTAAGAGTGAAATCAGTCATAAATGGTACTTTTATCTCTTGACCAATTTCTTCTTATATTCTTAGAGTGATATGCAGCTGAGTTGTTTGTATGTTAATGTATGAATGTGTGGGTTACCATTTGGCACTTTTGTACGGTGGAGTCATTTATTTGTGCTTGACATATGAATAACTTATTATGCGATACACTGTTCACAACTGTTTTGCCTAACTTCTTATGCAGAATGGTTTATCTTAATTGATTTATATTCTTATGATAGCTGAATGATCTTTATTACCAGTTATTGTATGAAATCTTTTTAGATCGCATAATGAAAGAATTCTACCCCGGGTTAGTGTAGATTAGATGTTTTGTTTTTGTTAGATTACAGTAGCATAGATTCAGTTTAGAGTTTAGAATTAAATTAGCTTAAAATTACTTCAAGATTAGCATCTACACACAGACACACATCCTTTAGATTGGGAAGCTGGTCCCATTATCCCCAGTCGGACCCGCTACACCAAATGGGCAAGGAGCCGCCAACCAGGTTCCGAACCGAGTGGGTATCCCCCTTGTTGTTGACCCGATTTTAGGGCCCTCAACATTTTTGGCGCTAGAAGGAGGGCTCGAACTATGAATGGCACCTAAATCAAAGTCTAAATACCATTCTGAGAGTAAATCACCTTCATCAACTCCACCGACTTCTCCAGTATGGTTAAACCCAGAGTTAGAAGTCGCTCGAGTATCCACCGCTGCTACCTACCCTAATATATCAGACCAACTTATCATTGAACCCCCTGAAATTGAAACTCGGATTCGTAAACTCCAGGGATTCTCTATTTTCAATCAGTGGTCTGATAAATCTCAAAGCAGCATGACTTCGCAATACAATCCTGCTCATCCCCTGACCAGATTGAAGAGTGAAAAGTTTGGCATCCAGCCAACTGAACTTCCTCTCCCCACAAGGAAAAGAGCAAGGAAAACACCACCAGAGTCTGACAGTGAGACTCTTTCATCTACTTCGTCCATTTCAACTCCCCCACCGCAAAGTCAACCACCCACATCTTCATCCCAAATCACCCATCCATATTCCACAACCCTTCCTCTTCAATCATCAAAGATCATAATATCTTCATCTTCTCAGCATAAGGGATCATCCCCTGCACTTTCATTAACTAGCAGCTCAACGATGGCCCAGTCTCCATGGAACAATCCTGGGGCGGTTTTAATGCCTCCACCCCTGAGCCCAATACCGGCCCATCCTGAGAAATGGCTACCTAAATTCAATCCAGAAACAGACATGCTAGCTGAAAAGCATATCAATAATTTCATGCTTTCTGTTAATCTCAATGGAGTTACCAACGAAGATGCTGTTGTCCAGCTTTTTCCCTATACAATGCAAGGAACAGCCGGGTCATGGTACTTTTCGTTACCTTCCGGGTCTATCACAAGCTGGGACATTTTTCAGAGTCAATTCCTTACCAAGTTCGGTGATGATAGATCAACAGCGACATTGATTAATGACCTATCCAATCTTAAAGCTGAGGCTAGAGAACCCATTAAAGATTTCAATTTACGGTTCAATAAGATCCTCAACAAAATCCCCGCTGCTTCTCAACCCAGCGAGGAATTAAAATGTGAATGGTATATCACGGCCTTACCATCAAACTTGGCTATCTTCGTAGATAGGGCAAACAAGACGACCTTAGTTGAAAACTTGACAGAGGCGTTAGCAGTAGAAAAGCACGTAGTGGCCCTAGAAAAGAGATCTACAATAGAAGAACGCAAATCTAAGAAAATCTCTTTCAAAGAAGACACCAAGAAGAAACAAACGAAAGATCCTTTTGATTTGGAAGGATTACAAAAAGTGTTAAAGGCCATGTCCAATGAGATGATTGACATAAACAAACAAGTAGCAGAGACTTCTTCGAAAAAGCCCTACAGAGCTTTTAAAAGGAATCCTCCCATGGATGTCAGACCACCCAATGCTGTCTCAAACGTTGAATCTGAAGAAGAACAAGAAGAAGAGAATGCCACTGAAGGGCAGACCGATGATGAAGAAGTTGTGGAACTACAAGGAATGTGGGATTTCATCCTCCCACAAGAAGAAGATCAAGAAGCATTTTCGGTTAGTACACGAAGCAAAAATCAACTTGATCCTCCCCAAACTACCCCTAAACAGAAGGGCACAAGCCCTACAACAAAAGATAAGGTCGCAACAAAGAAAACAACCGCTAGAGCAACCCAATTTAGCCCAGTCCAATCAGATCAAGCACCTCCATCAAGAACACTGATAGTGTCGGATGAAATGGAGTATAACATTATCGATGACATGAAAAAGACTAGGGCTAATATCACTCTTTACGAGTTGAGAAAATAGAAACATCAACAGAAAATAATGATGAAGGAATTACATGCCATGCCTACTACATCTTTACCTATAGCCGTAGCCTCCCACAACATGGGAAGACCTCCAACCAACACGATCAATAAGATTGATCCAAATGACATCGCCTTGATTGGAGGAAGATCAAGATCTCATACTCCTCCTTTTCTTCTTACTTATGAAATTTTCAATAAAAAAGTGCACAATTGCTTGGTTGATTCTAGTGCTTCAACGAATATTTTACCCAGATCAATATGTGCCAAATTGAATGTTCAACCACAAAAATCCGCAGTGTGCATAGTTCAACTTGATCGATCTCAAGTCGAAGTGATTGGTGAACTTAATCAAGTGACCATAAGATTGTCGTTTAACCCGAAGGTATGCCAGGTTATCGACATTCTAGTAGCTGATATCCCTGAATTCTATGGTTTGATTCTTAGCAGGGATTGGTCCGAAAAACTCCACGGATATTTCTCAACCGACTGGTTGCACATGTGGTTACCCTACAACAGTAAACCGAATCAAATAAAGGTTGAACGAGAGTTGCACCAAAAATACATAGTGACGGAATTGGAAGGAGAAAATGAAGCAATACCATACAACAGCAGTATCATAGGCAATTACTCGGTAGATTCTTTCCTCGGCAATTTCAATGCTCATATCTCACCTTACTTAGAAAATTTAGTTATGTCCCAAGTTGAAAATTTTTCCCAGACTGATAATTCAAAATGTGTTAACTTTCTAGATAACCCTGTAAATACATCTTTGTTTTGGAAATTATATTTTGATGGCTCCAAATCTAACGAGGGAGCAGGAGTAGGATGCGTTCTGATTAGCCCAGACGGAAATAAGACCATGCTTACCTGCAGACTTGAGTTCGATTGCACTAACAACACAGCGGAATACGAGGCCTTGGTGCAAGGCCTATACAAAGCAATCGGGTTGAACGTTAAGTATCTTCAAGTCTTTGGAGACTCTGAGATCGTCGTCAAACAGGTACGTAACACCATACATTGCCTGTCAAGTCATTTAAAGAACTATCAATATTTAGTACAAGATCTGACTTCACATTTCATAGCATTCAATATTTCGTCAATCCCAAGACTCCAAAATGCGAGCGCAGACTTGTTAGCTAACATAGCTTCTAGACTTATTCCCTCTGAAGATTTTAGTCCAGATAGGTTCTCAATAGAATTAATCTTTAGACCATCCATCCCTGACAACATCAGCAACTGGAGAGTATTCAACGACGATCCTGACATTGTAAATTTCCTCACTTCTGAAGGATCCTACTCAAATCAAATAATTGACGAAGACCATCATGATCACCAAATACAACAAGATAGCACTGATAATGCTATACCTAAATCGGTGGTTAAGTTAGAAGACTTATATGATCTAAAAAGTCGGTTTAAAAGGTCCGCCAATTCTAAACTCTACAGTTCGACTCTGAACTATGAATTAGTGAACCTAGGAACCGATGAGAAGCCACAAAACGTTAATCTAGGCCAAGGCCTAGCCCCTGAAGAAAAATCAGCATATATCTGTCTTCTGAGACAATACAAAAACGTTTTTGCCTGGAATTACGATGAGCTGAAGACATACAACACTTCTATCATTCAACACACTATCCCTATGATTGACAATGAAAAACCTGTCCAGAAGAAACTCAGAAAAATCCACCCCAACTTAGAAAATCAGATAAAAACTGAGTTAAATAAGTTGTTGAGAGCCAGAATAATTTTCCCCGTCAGACATTCCAAATGGGTATCCAATATGGTGCCCGTTAGAAAGAAAAACGGAGATATTAGGATCTATATCGATTTCCGGAATCTCAACAAAGCCTGTCAGAAAGACAATTTTCCCCTCCCACCTATGGAGCAAATACTACAGGCAGTAGTGGGCTCAGGATTAATGTCTTTCCTGGATGGATTTTCAGGATACAATCAAGTGCTGGTACATCCCGATGATCAGTTGAAAACCACATTCCGAACCAAATGGGGCACATATGCATATCGGAATATGCCATTTGGTCTGATCAATGCCGGCGCTACCTTTCAGAGAGCCATGGACATCGCGTTTAAAGGTTTAGTCAATAAATCAGTAGTGATTTACCTGGATGATATAACAGTGTACTCCAAGAAGCGAAGCGACCATCTCAAAGACTTGAAACAAATCTTTCAAAGATGTTTAAGGTATGGGATTTCACTTAACCCAAAGAAATCGTTTTTTGCATTAAGTGAAGGGAAATTGCTAGGATTCATAGTGTCAAAATCTGGTATTCACATTGAACCTGACAGAATCAAAGAAATTTCCGAAATATCCATGCCCCATAACAAAAAGGCCATGCAATCTTTCCTTGGACAAATCAATTTTGTAAAAAGGTTTGTCCCGGATTTTTCACGTATTATTTCTCCTTTACAAAATATGATAAAAAAAAATTCAAATTTTAAATGGGGTCAAGATGAGCACGAAGCATTCAACTTGATCAAACAAGCTATCATTAACGCTCCATCTTTAGCTACCCCAAATTTTTCAGAACCTTTTATCTTATACACTTTTGCCTCAGAGAAATCTTATGCCGCAATTTTAACTCAAGCAAATCAAGAGAAGGCGGAAGCTCCAATCGCATTCTTTAGCTCGAACTTACAAGGTGCTGAGCTCAATTATTCAGACGTGGAGAAACAGGCATATGCTATTTTCAAAGCGATCAAATATTTCAGACCTTTCTTACTTAAAGCCCATACCAAAGTCATAGTACCGTTTCCAGCGGTAAGAAACCTTCTGGTACAAAAGGATGTGGGCAAGAAGAGAGAAAATTGGATTACCGCTTTACAAGAATATGATCTTGAGATCAAGCCAGCAAACATCGTAAGAGGTCAAGGCTTCTGCAAGATGTTAGCTGGAGCATCGCAAATTCCTGAGAACTCATCTGAAGAGGTACATACGTATGAGGTGAGCCTAAACGACGCAGAATCCTTATATGCTGACACCATTTATTATCTTAAGAATGGGTATGCTTCATCACACCTGGATCACACCAAGAAAAGAGCTCTGAGATTGAAAGCTAAACAATACCAGCTCATAAATGATGTTCTGTTTAAAAGGAATTATGATTCTGTACTTCTTAGGTGTCTTTAGAAAACTGAAGCCGAAAAGGTTTTGCAGGAACTCCACGATGGACCAGCAGGTGGACACTATGCTCGAGAAGCTACTGCACATAAAATCTTACGTGCAGGATATTATTGGCCCACGCTGTTCAAAGACTCATACAATTACGTAAGGAAATGCCAAGTCTGCCAGACTGCTGCAGGGAAACAAAAGAAATCGTCCATGCCACTACAGCCGGTCAACATCGAGCAACCATTCAGCCAATGGGGCTTGGACATAATAGGTGAGATCGTTCCTCACTCTTCTAAGCAGCATAGGTATATCCTCACGGCAACATATTATTTTACTAAATGGGTAGAAGCAGTTCCTCTCAAGACAGCTAATTCTGAAAACATTATTGAATTCATAGATCAATTTATTATCACTAGGTTTGGATTTCCAACGGCCTTAATGTTTGATAATGCCTCATATTTTTCTGGAAATACAATGACTGAGTTTGCACTTAAAAGAGGGTTCAAACTGAAGTATTCTGCCAACTACTATCCACAAGGTAATGGGTTGGCTGAATCGACAAACAAGAACCTAATCAGGATTATTAAAAAGACAGTCGACCAAAACCAAAAGAATTGGCACAAAGCGCTGGTAAATGCTTTATGGGTAGATAGAATTATGAAGAAAGCTTCAATCGGCACTTCTCCCTTTAATTTAGTTTATGGGAAAGAAGTGGTTCTTCCAACTCACCTAGTCATCCCCTCTTTGTCTTTAGTACAATACATCGATGAAGTACCTACTTCCTCCTTACAGCTGAGACAAATGGAAATAATCAAGCTAGAAGAACGATGAGAACAAGCTAAGAAAACCCATGCTCACCACCAAGCGCTAATAAAATCCTCTTTTGACTCAAGCATAATGACCAGAAAAAACTTTCAGATGGGAGATTTAGTTTTGAAATGGGATAAGGCTCATGAAGAAAAGGGCAAACATACAAAATTTCAGAAGCTATGGCTTGGTCCTTTTCAGATTATAGAAGTCATAGGCCCATCGACGTTTGTGTTGCAGGATTTGGCAGGTAGAAGAGATTCTTTGCCTGTGAATGGACAGATTCTTAAAATATATTTCCCATAGAAGATCATTCTTCTATTTTCGTAGGATAGTTTTAGTTTTTATTTGTTTTTCTCTTTCTTATAAATAAAACCAGTTGTAAATGATCATTTAAAAGGATTCATGAAAGAGCACACCAATTCTCTATCAGATTTTGATTTCGCTTGTACAAATAGAAAAACTTTTCGAAAAATATGATTTTTATTATTGACAAATAGAGTTAACTTTAGCCTAAATATGATGTTAGTTTCAACCTCAAAAAACTTTGATGAAAGCAACCTTTGGTAAAAAAAAAAATTGTTTCATGTCAGCACAATGAAAGGTATCATCAATAATAAAATAAATATTCTCTGTAAAGCTGCTGTTTTCAAACTCTATTATTGTCGTCCAGAGCTTTCTTAAGGAAAAACAATGACTTCTCCCTGCTAAAAGAAATCGCAGCATTCAGAGGAACAATCCGAGAAAACACTATATCTCAAAGAATAAGAGGTCTCATCACGAGCCGGCTTATCATGATCACAGATATTATAACTTGCTGACTTTGCCAATACTGTCTATCAAAACAGGGCAACGACTCAAGATTGTTGCAATCAAAAGACAAGGGGTCTCATCACGGGCCAGCTTGTTCAGCAAAAGTGTAAATCAAGTGAATGACTGTGTCATAATTTGGCCACCAAACCAAGACATTGTTCTTTAGAGAATAAAAAAGGAAAAAGTGTCAAAAAGGATTTTTTCTCTGAAATGTTGTAAATAACCTCAAGCAAGAAAAAGGATCATTGCTGGATAATATGGTAACCCTGTCGAGGCTATGGACGCTTGCGGGCAGCAGAGGCTCTACCTACGACAAATGAGCATATTTTAAAAAGCCAGTACGCAGAGAAGACCTTATTTTATCTTTAATAAGACCAAGTAATGTCTGGTATGAATGCAAGAACTAAGCCTGAGGAAGCAGACAATTGGAATATGAAAAGGTTGAGACAAAGTATCATTGACAGGATAAGGGGTAATCTACTCTATCTGTCCATAACAAAATTTAGACATACGAAAATTTTTCTGTTTCGGAAGTGGAAATTCAATAGAAAAGCAGAGATAACTGGTTCTTCACAGTGAATCGCCATTGTTGTGGTCACCAACAACCCCCCTCTTTGTTTGATATTAGCAATAACACCAAGCAAAGGGGGACTATTAGCAAAAAATCCAAAAAATATTTTTATCAAAATTTTTGTATTTTAACTCCCTAAAGCTAGATCGCATCGCGAAGAGAGAGTGAAGCGTTTCCTATGCGCATAAATAAGCTGCGAAAAAGCGACGCGAAATTCATCGCATCGCATATTTTGAAAGTGATCTTAAATGAAAAACCTAAGGAATCGCCGACGGCCGATATGCGACGTCGCATATCGCAACGTCGCATAAGCAGCGCACAGTGATCAAATGAAAAATGTGATCTTGCGATTTGCGATCTTACAAACTGCGATCTTGCGATTTGCGATCTGCGATGAATGAGACTATCAATTGCTGCGATGACACTTCTCGACATCGCAATCCTCGATACTGCGATGCGAATCGCAGAACCACTCATCGCAAGATTTCCTCGACATAGTCTGTAAACCCAAAATTGAGCGCGCACCTTAAGGGAAATTAATGATTGTACGCCTGAATATCCAAGAATGATTGTGTTGCGTTTTTCGAAGAGTCAAGTCATTATGAGTGTCATGATTATGCATTCATTAGAACTTAATGCTTTCATGTCAATCTTTTCGTAATTCTTCTTTTCCTTTGCGTAAACTGTAAGGCAGCAACTAATATAAATCAATATGCAGGAAACATCTAAGGAAAAGGGGAAAGCGCCAATACTAGGAGAACAGAGAGGAGATGCCTTCGCAAATGGTTGCCGCATGCAGCAGGACTGCGGATTCCAGAGTATCACTCAACAGATACTGATGGAAATAGACTATCCAAGACTCAGAGTCAAAGGCGCACAAAAGCAGCATGTTTGCAAAAGATCCTGAAGCTCAGACTGGGTAAAGCAAAAAGAAAAACGCTAAAGAGGGAGGACGCTCCAGAAAAGCCTGGAACAAAGAATGGAAGCAAGTTTCAATATGGAAGATTGTTCAGGCAACGAAATCCCTAACTCATTGAGTCATTCGCACGGCTGGAAACCGAAATAGCAACAGCACAATCAGTTTGAAAGAAATCTGGGCTATACTAAATATACGCGCAGCAAAGACACCCAGTCAGAGTTAGATTTTCAAAAATATCTTCTAGTTTGTCAGAAAGAGGTGCCAGCTCTTGTTATTTCTAATTTTATCGCTCGAACAAAAGGAAAAGACAACCAGCCAACTCTTTCCAGGCGAACCTTGCATTGCTTACAGCACTAAGGAGCAGATACAGAAACGGTTAGAAATTAGATTCAATTTTTAGAAATAAATTTGTTTTAGTAAAATGGCGGTCATTTGAAGCCGTTTCCTAAATTTGTGTAATTAAGATTAATTAGTTAGTAGTATTTAACCCTTCTCGTGGCATTTGGAGAAGGGTCCGGAAATTTGTCAAAAAACTTGTCCTCAGAACATGCACTTTTGCACCCTCGGAGGGGGTTTTTGATGAATGGATGGATTGAGATTTATTTATGTTTGCATTTTAATGTCTGCTACTGATGTTGCACTTCTGTACTCTTAGTAGACGTTAGAAGTAAGTAGAGATAAATCGTTATTTCTTGAAGTTTATGAGTGAAATCAGTCATAAATGGTACTTTTATCTCTTTACCAATTTCTGCTTATATTCTTAGAGTGATATGCAGCTGAGTTGTTTGTATGTTAATGTATGAATGTGTGGGTTACCATTTGGCACTTTTGTACGGTGGAGTCATTTATTTGTGCTTGACATATGAATAACTTATTATGCGATATGTTGTTCACAACTGTTTTGCCTAACTTCTTATGCAGAATGGTTTATCTTAATTGATTTATATTCTTATGATAGCTGAATGATCTTTATTACCAGTTATTGTATGAAATCTTTTTAGATTGCATAATGAAAGAATTCTACCCCGGGTTAGTGTAGATTAGATGTTTTGTTTTTGTTAGATTACAGTAGCATAGAGTCAGTTTAGAGTTTAGAATTAAATTAGCTTAAAATTATTTCTAGATTAGCATCTACACACACACACACATCCTTTAGATTGGGAAGCTGGTCCCATTATCCCCAGTCGGACCTGCTACACCAAACGGGCAAGGAGCCGCTAACCAGGTTCCGGACCGGGTGGGTATCCCCCTTGTTGTTGACTCGATTTTAGGGCCCTCAACAGGACCCTTAGGAATGGAGGCCTCACTACGCAAACATTATCTGGAAATGTAATGGCCACAATGTGGATGTGGTTCGAATTTATGGTTTCAAAGTAAGGGGTGATGGAACCAATCATCATCATGGAAGACATGGTTCACATACGTAGTGTCTACTATGGTAGAATGATGATAAGTGAATACAAGGTCCACTAATGTTGCGACCAAAGTGTTTTTAGAGGATGGTTCTAAAGAAGCACAGTAAGAAACTCCTAAATAGTCTGAATGGATCGATACCATGGATGATGACAAGTAGAGAATAGGGGTTGAGCTATCCACCATATTGACATCACGAGGAGGGATCACGATGTTGGGTTGAGAGACCTCCTATCCTGGTGATGCATTGGGACCAGGACCCACAGGTAGAGTGGAAGTGGAATCAGTACGAGTGACTTCTAACTCGTGAATCACTTGAAGTGTATCAAGAAAATATTCAAGACAGGGACAGTGATGGGAATAATGTCCATACTTATCACATAAAGTACAAGCATGATTCATGCATAAGGTTTTGTTCTTCTTGGAAGACTTGGGTAAGGTAACATGGACCTCATGAATGTTAGTGTTGAGAAAATTATCATAGATCATATTCTTAATATAAGGGAGTTCAGAACAGTTATTGGTGGCATTCCCAAAAACATTGCACAAAGCACATGGAGGAAAAGGATTTGGTGGTTTAGGAGGAGTGGGAGTCACTTAGGGTGACTTTTCATTGTTTCCCTTTTGTTGGGCTTTAACCCCCTCATGAGATGCTTTCACAATAGAATTGGATTCTTGCTGAGGTTGTTATGAAATCAATGAAAAGGAAGGGGAGGGAACAACAGGTTGAATTAGAGTCAAAGTTGTATAAGTCTTGAGTTGGTTGGGAGGAGTGTTTGCGAGAGGATCAATATACCATACTGGGATCCCCAAAGTGACGTTAGGTAGACTCAGTGTATCCATGACAAGGGTATAAAAGATTCATATTGGTGGGAATAAGAAATTTATTTGACCGAAGGGGTAATGAATTGGGGAAACGTCTCCTCAGTGGCTGAGTTCTTAAGGAACAATTCCTAGTTGGAAAGGACTAGGGGAGACACTAGCTGAAGGGAATTGGCCTTGAGGAATTGTACCTAAAGGATGTGTTGAGTCTAGAGTAGGGGGTTGTGGAGGAGCTAGCTACTAAGAAGGTATACCAGACTGCTTGCTTATGGACCATGACACTTGAAGCATGCAAACACTCGAAGAGCTAGGCCATGACAGGGTAGGCGATGACCCATAATAAACCCCAAACAATGTGTAATTTTTATAGATTAGGGGTAACATTAGTAAAGGAAGAAGTGGTCTGATTGATATTCATTGATTAAATAATGGATTGAGGAGAGGTCTGATACTGCGGATCATAGTAAGTCAACTAATTGATAGTGACAATATTTCCATTACCAGGGTAGCACATCTTTCAAAAGAGAGAAGACATGTTAGCTAACATGACATATGTGTAACTACGATCCAACAAGATGTTATAATCTAAAGGGGCATCAATAACTTTGATGTCAATCAAGAAAGTCTTGCCAACAACAGTAATAGGGAAATTTCAATATAAACTAAGGGGCTACGAGGGATGACTGTCCCAAGGACAAAGAGTGATAGTGGATGGTGACAGGTCAAAAGAACCAAGTTTCTTCGAAACACTAGCAAACATCACATAGGTGGAGGTGCCTTCGTATATTATACATCGTTGACAATGGTGTTTTTTATGGATACTGGTATCTAAAAAGAACTGGATGAAGGAAGGGGGGATATTCCACTTTATCAACATAAATTAAAATCAAACAATCATTAGAAGGATCAAAAAACCTAGAGAAGATAATAGAGATTTATGTTGGGATGAGCACATCTGGAGGAATTTGATCATTGACATGGCAACAAGAGACTCCACCAAGTCATCTACTATACTATAGGTATGGGGGACTTTAGAAGAAGCAACATTTAAATGTAATGGACCTTTAGTGATCTTAGGGTGAACCTCCAACTTAAGTGGAGGGATATGTAAGGTAGAATTTGGTGATGACATGGGCTCAATGGAACTTTTGAGTTGGGAGTCAGTTGTTGACTTATTAGTAGGATTATCATATTGGCACGACTGAGTCTAGAGGTTTACTTCTTTAGAATCCATTATGAGAATATAGTAATTTCTTGGGCTGTTGGCATTATGATACAGGTGTTGTCCTTGATGGCAACTAACTCAAATGACAAATCACAGTGCACCAGGTCAATAACAAAGATTTAATGATAATAGAGAGGTATACACAGGTTCACCTTGACAAAGAAGCGTATACACACGGGTTAATAGACCAAAAGGAGCATATAACGTACACACACACTTTCACAGAAGGAAAGGCGTGTATATCTTGGAAAACTAAGTTTTGGTCCAAGGTATTTGGTCCATGATATTTTGATCCATGGTATTGGTCCAAAGTATCTGGTTCGAGGTATTGACCCCAGGCATTTGGTCCAAGGTATTGGTCCTAAGTGGTTTTGGACCATGGCATTAGGAAAGGCCTAAAACTATAAAAGGAGGAGAAGATCATTAGGCTAGAGTGTGCAAGGATTGAATATCTGATGAAGTGTGAGATCCAGTATGCAGGTTATGGGTTTGTGATGCTTTGCTTGATCTGAACTAAGGATGCACCTATGTGGATGATGATAAATGATGGATCGGGATCTTAAGGATTGGAATTTATTATCATTATGTGGTTTGATCATTGATAGACTAAATCTGAAGTACTGACGCATGTTTATTCTATAAATGTTATGATCTGGGCATGACTGAATACTGAAATAGCTGTCAAGTTTATAAATTACGATTTGCAGATCTATACGCGGGTTCGCTTTGTTAAAAGCGTGTATACATACTGGTTCGGTTCATCAGAGTAGCGTATACATTATGAAATATGATATCTGAATGTGCAGATGTTCTAGTGGTTGTTGCAGAGTTCTGGGTTCTGCTTTGCATTTTGGTGATAGGTCTTCAGTGATTCAGTGTTGGGTGATTCAGAATTTAATGATTAGTTGATGCAATGGTTGCATTGCAGTGGTGATTGATATTGAGCTTCAATGTTGTTGATGGGTCCAGTATGAAAATAGGATGAAATGTGGCCTTCATATATTGGTGTTGTGTTCTAGGAGTATCCAGTCTGAAAATTTATGAAACGTGGTCCCTGGAGGAAGAATGAAGGTTGGAGCCTTCAGTAGGATGGCACCTACGTACTGGTAAACATATCGGCCAGTACAAGAGCTAGGGGGTTGGAGCTCCCTTCCAGTAGTAGCTGGAAAACGAGAGAGGGTTGTAGCCTTCTGTAGGCCAGTGCCTACATACTAGTAAATATATTGGCTAGTACAAGAGCCAAGGGGTTGTAGCTCCCTTCCAGTAGAAGCTGGAGAATGAGATAAGGTTGTAGCCTTCTGTAGGTGGTGCCTGCATACTGCTATGAGTCTGTGCCAGTACAAGATTGTAAACAGGTTTTTCTTATATTAATAGGAAGACAACAGCAGGTGGTTTTTGTCCCGCATTGGGTTTCCACCTTATATCTTAGCGTTCATGTGTGATTCTTATGTGTGATGATCTGTTCTATTTTTACTGCACTTGGTTACTGTTTATATGGTTAATGAAGCTTTGATGCACTGATTAAAGATTAACATATGATGAATTAACTGAATCATAAGTTTGTTGGATATATGTTAGTTGCATTAAACACAATTGCGTGTACACGTGAGTTCCCTTAACCGAAGTAGCGTATATGAATCTGATTATGGAAATGAAAAATTTATTGATTTGCTAATATTGATTCACCCCCACCCCCCCTCTCAGTATTATTTCCAACAATTGGTATCAGAGTAGGTCCTTTGGTAGAAGCTTGATCGCTTGAAGGAGATCTGTAGAAACAATGGGAAAGAAGCTAAAGAATAAAGCACCTTAGAAGAAGAACACAGCTCAAAGGAACGATGATAGCAGACCATTAGATGGAAGCAAGGATTCAGATTCCAAAGAAAATGAAGCATCAGGTAAAACCATAGATCAACTAGATCTATTTAACAAAAGGGAGAGTGCCCTCAAAGAAGAAATTACCAGATTAAAAGCTCAGCTGGAGTGTGCCTTCAAAGTACGTCAAATGTTGTAGGATTAGGTGATATCATTAAAAAATAAGCAGAATGAAGAACTTCCTCAAGAAGATAAAGAACAAGAAAATGAGATTCTCAAATTAAGGCAACAAGTGGAAGAAGGAAGAAAGGCTGCAGAATTCATGAAGAAACAACATCTGGAAAAGGAAGAGCAATATCAGGTTGAGTTAAATATCTTAAAAGGTAAATTAGAAGGAAAGGATAAACTGTTACAATTTCAAGACAGTACTAAGATTTCAGATGATATTCTTAGTAGTCAAAGATCCCTTGCTATCAAAACTGGTCTTGGTTTTTATGAATCTATTGAAGGTGAATCTAAGATCCGCTGCTATCAAAACTGGTCTTGGTTTTCATGAATCTATTGAAGGTGAATCTAGCTCACACGGTGAGGCAAGGAACTCTAATGCAAAACCAAAAATGCTCAACAAGGAGATAAGAGTATAAGAGAGTTTTTCCGGCGTAAATCACAAGAAATTACATTTGTTGACGCGTTTCAAACCAACAAGTGTGGTTCATCGTCAGGACAAGTTGAATGATCAGATCAGGCATAGTATGATTAAATAGATAGAGCATAAACTCCAACAGTTGTATTCCAAGACCAAGTAATGGCTATATTGACAACGGCTAGATTTGACTGGATTAGGGGAATAACCAGTATTTAAAAAATTTGATTTAGGTTCATTAAAATCTTAAAAGTGAATGGACCCTTTTTAACCACCTAAATTGATTTACATTAATAATTAGTTATCAAAGAATTTGTATCTAAAAAGTTAAAGTAATTAATAGTTAAATATAAACATTATTAAAGATATAAAAATATAAAAATATCACGATATATATAAGTCAAAGGGGCTAATTCTATATACCAATAAATAATAAATTAATTATAAATTAAATTAATCTATAATAATAGTTATAAATAGAAATTAATCGAGTAATAGAGTAAATTAAAAAAATAAAATATAAAAAATAAAAAATAAAATAATAATAATAATAATAATAATAATAATAATAATAATAAAAAAATAAAATAAATAAATAAAAATAAAAATAAATAAATAGAAAGTCAACCAAGTTATTAAATCTAAATAATGGAGTAGTTAGTTATAAAAGTTATAAAAATAGGGGTAATAGCAAGTTGTAATATTATTACATTTATAATATAAAGAGATAAGAAGGAGAGGATTCCCGGTGTCCATCTTCGGTTTGTACAGGGGACTACGGACAGGATTGTGAGGATTCTTAAGAGGCATAATGTCCCCTCAACCTTTAGACCTCTCAATACCATTCGTAAGTTCCTCAGATTTGTGAAGGATCCTATCGACCCCAAGGACATGAAAGGGGTTTATATTATTCCTTGTTCATGTGGGACTCCCTATATTGGTGAGACTGGTCACTCCATTAATCAAAGGATTAGTGAGCACACAGCTGACCTTAAGCATAGAAGAGCCAAGTCTTCTGCTTTAGCAGAGCATGTGGAGAAAACCAATCATCATGTCTGCATTGAGGAGGCTAGTGTGATTGCTAGAGTTTCCCATTTCCATCACAGGAAATTTAGGGAAGCGCTTGAGATTGAAAAAAGGCCTAACAATCTCAATAGGGAGGATGGTTGGAAGATTAGTAGCTGCTAGGTCCCCGCCCTCTCCTCCTAGTCATGGTCTTCCTGCCTCCCCTTCCCTTTGTTTGGTTTTTTCTTGTGGTCTTTTAAGATTTTTTCCCTTGGTTTTCTTGTTTCTTGGGGCCTTCCTTCCTTGAGGTTCTTTTAGTCGGTGGGTTTGTAGTAGCCTTTTTTTTTTTTTTTAACTTAGAGAAAATAAGCTTGAAATTAATTTGATTTTTTGACCTTTAATTTTAAATATTAAAAATTTATTTATTTATTTTATTTTATTTTTTATTTTTATTTTTTTTAATTATTTTATTTTTTATTTTTTTTTTGTTTTTTTTGTTTTTAACCCTTAAATTACTCTAGTTTTTTTTTTTGAACTAACCTTTTAATTAAAATTATTTTATTAGTTATATTATAAATGTAATAATATTACAACTTGCTATTACCCCTATTTTTATAACTTTTATAACTAACTACTCCATTATTTAGATTTAATAACTTGGTTGACTTTCTATTTATTTTTATTTTTTTTTATTTATTTATTTATTTATTATTGCTATTATTTATTTTTTATTTTTTTAATTTACTCTATTACTCGATTAATTTCTATTTATAACTATTATTATAGATTAATTTAATATTTATTGGTATATAGAATTAGCCCCTTTGACTTATATATATCCTGATATTTATATATTTATATATATTTAATAATGTTTATATTTAACTATTAATTACTTCAACTTTTTAGATACAAATTCTTTGATAACTAATTATTAATGTAAATTAATTTAGGTGGTTAAAAAGGGTCCATTCACTTTTAAGATTTTAATGAACCTAAATCAAATTTTTTAAATACTGGTTATTCCCCTAATCCAGTCAAATCTAGCCGTTGTCAATATAGTCGTACCTGGTCTTGGAATACAACCATTGGAATTTTTTCTCTATCTATTTAATCATACTAAGCCTGATCTGATCATTCAACTTGTCCTGACGATGAACCACACTTGTTGGTTCGAAATGCGTTGACAAATGTAATTTCTTGTTATTTACGCTGAAAAAACTCTCTTATATTTGATATGGATCACAGAAGCCTCAATTCAACAAAGGAGATAAGAGGTCAACCACATCAACATCCAAGGAAAGAAATCCGTCAAAGAAAATCTTTTACTACAAACTATGGAAGTGATAGTCGGTTATTTTCTTAGATGAATAATGTTGAGTGTTATGTATGTCATAATCTTGGACATGTTGCAGCGAGATGTAGAAGTAGAATGGTGAAAGAATATCACACAGAAAGATCATCACATTCCAAGTACTTCAAAGGATATTGTTTTTCTTGCAATATGTTTGGTCACAAAGCCATTGACTGCTACAGAAGAAATATGAAACATGTAAGATGTTATGCATGTAACAAGTTTGGACATATAGCAAATGAATGCAGGAACAAAGTACGGGAACCATACCAAAAGGAGAAAACATCATCACACTCAAAGATATGGAACAAGAAGGAAGTACAGTTAGAAAAATGTGGCATGGCACAATATACAGACATGACAGACTCAAAGGGAACTGAAAGTGTGAAACTTCAGTGTTCTAAATCTCATAGGCAAGTTTCATGAAGACAAGTTGCATATATACGTGACTTCAAAGCTGCACAGTCACGTATATGTTAGTTTGAGGAAAAGCAACAGGACAGATTCAAAAAAAGGGGTTTGATATGGTTCAGTCAATTATTTGCTCTATATGATGATGGTTACAATATACTGATGATGTCTGGAAATGTGTTGATACTCATAAGATGTTGTTTAGAAGTGCTTTTGATCCTCACAAGTTAACTTAATGTATATATGATTGTTGATGATTCCTTGATACTTCTTGCTGATATATGCATGATCAGATCTGACAATGAACAGATGGAATAGGTTCAGGGGGAGCATATGCTTCGAATAATGCATTGTTGGCATTATGGTTAGAAGTCTTTGGTGATGATGCTTATATGGCTAAATGATACATCTTGCTATCTGAGATGATACTTATTGTTGGTTGGTCAAGAGAATGGTATTGTAGGTTACAGGTTTGGATGATGTTGACAGATGCTTATGGTGCAGATCATATATGGTGTATGCTAGTTGCTGATGACTATCATGGTCTTGTTTAGATTGCTGGTCTTTGTTATAAAAGTCATGTATATCATTTTATGTAAAAGTCATGCAAAGACCTAATTTGTAACCCCACTATGCATCAGAAGGATGATGTAATAATTTCTATTTCAATCATGTATAAACATTTGGTATATCCCCACTTGGTTGAGTGGATGAGTCAAAAATGGTGTAGCCCACTTGGTTGGGAGATTGATGTAAGTATGATTCATTGGTGATAGGAAGGTCATACTCACTTAGTTAAGTTGTAGAGTCATGTTATTCTTTTGAATATATTTTTGCAAACTCTGCATGTGCTCAGGGGGAGCAAGGATGGTTTAGTACATCTTAGCATGTAGAAAGGGGGAGTTCGATTAGAGAATTCAACATGTGCTTAGGGGGAGCATGGACAGTTTAGTGCATCTCATCATGTACAAAGGGGGAGCTCAATCAGAGATTTTAGCATGTACTCAGGGGGAGTATGGACAACATAATGTATATCTAGGGAGAGAATATCTTGGTCCGTCCTTTTCCCTTCATGTCAAAGGGGGAGAGTGACTTGGTGTTGTTGTTGCCATCAAGTCCAAAGGGGGAGATTGTTGGCATTATGATACAGGTGTTGTCCTCGATGGCAACTCACTCAAATGACAGATCACAATGCAACAGGTTAATAGCAAAGATTTAATGATCAGAGAGTTATACGCAGGTTCACCTTGAAAAAGAAGTGTATACACGCGGTTTAACAGACAAAAGGGAGTGTATAATGTACACATGCACTTTCATAGAAAGAAAGGCGTGTATATCTTGGAAAACTAAGTTTTGGTGCAAGGTATTTGGTCCATGGTATTGGTCCAAAGTATTTGTTCCGAGGTATTGACCCCAGGTATTTGGTCCAAGGTATTGGTCCTAAGTGGTTTTGGACCATGGTATTGAGAAAGGCTTAAAACTATAAAAGGAAGAGAAGATCATTAGGCTAGAGTGTGCAAGGATTGATTATCTGATGAAGTGTGAGATCCAGTATGCAGGTTATGGGTTTGTGATGCTTTACTTGATATAAACTAAGGATGCACCTATGTGGATGATGATGGATGATGGATTGGGATCTTAAGGCTTGGAATGTATTATCATTATGTCGTTCGATCATTGATAGACTAGATCTGAATTATTGACGCATGTTTATTCTATAAATGTTATGATCTGGGTATGACTGAATACTAAAATAGCTATGAAGTTTATAAATTAAGATTTTCAGATCTGTACGCAGGTTCTCTTTGTTAAAAGCGCGTATACACGCTGGTTCAGTTCATCAGAGTAGCATATACATTATGAAATATGATATCTGAATGTGCAGATGGCTCTAGTGGTTGTTGCAGAGTTCTGGGTTTTGCTCTGTGTTTTGGTGACAGGTCTTCTGTGATTCAGAATTTAATGATTGGTTGATGCAATGGTTGTGTTGCAATGGTGATTGATTTTGAGCTTCAGTGTTGTTGATGGGCCCAGTATGAAAATTGTATGAAACATGGCCTTCATATATTGGTGTTGTGTTCCAGGAGTATCCAGTCTGAAAATTTATGAAACATGGTCCCTGGAGGAAGAATGAAGGTTGGAGCCTTCAGTAGGCTAGCACCTATGTACTAGTAAACATATCAGCCAGTACAAGAGCCAGGGGGTTGGAGCTCCCTTCCAGTAGCAGCTGGAGAACGAGAGAGGGTTGTAGCCCTCTATAGAACAACGCCTACGTACTAGTAAATATATTGGCTGGTACAAGAGCTAGGGGGTTGTAGCTCCCTTCTAGTAGAAGCTAGAGAATGAGAGAAGGTTGTAGCCTTCTGCAGGTGGGTGCCTACGTACTGGTATAAGTCTGCGCTAGTAGAATATTGTAAATAGGTTTTTCTTATATTAAAAGGAAGACAACAGCAGGTGGTTTTGTCCCACATGGGTTTCTACCTTATATCTTGGTGTTCATGTGTGATTCTTATATGTGATGATCTGTTCTTTTTTTATTGCACCTGGTTACTATTTATATGGTTAATGAAGTTCTAATTCACTGATTAAAGATCAACATATGATGAATTAATTTAATCATAAGTTTGTTGGATATACGCTAGTTTCATTAAACACAGTTGCGTGTACATGCGAGTTTCCTTAACTAAAGTAGCATATATGAATCTAATTATTAGGGATATGTAAGGTAGAATTTGGTGATGACATGGGCTCAATGGAACTTTTGAGTTGGGAGTCAGTTGCTGACTTATTAGTAGGATTATCATATTGGTGCAACCGAGTCTGGAGGTTTATTTCTTTAGAATCCATTATGAGAATATGGTAATTTCTTGGGCTAGTTTGTGAAGGTTAATGGGTTGCATTACTTTGTGTGCATTGGGCATCCACATATCCTTGATGAGGAAAAGGGTTGGTAAGCACTTCCAGTTGTGATGAAGCGGGAGGGGGAGGAAATGGAACAACGGGATGAGATCCTCTAAAGGAAACTTCTTTAGCATCCCATACTTGATGAATATGAGGTAAAAGGTGACATTCATGAGTATAATGGCCAAAAAATACACAATAGGCACAACTTTTATTAGTTTTGAGAGCCTTGTTGCGCTTGGATCATCCGCCCTATTGTTGGGTTTTCGGATTAGGTTGTTCACCCTTAGGGGAATTACATTGGCTACCTTGATGACCTTGGTTACCTTAAGATTGTTGATTCTAGTTACCATTCCCCTTATTCCTTCTCTTGGGGTTGTGGGGATTGACAGTACTCGGCTAAGCATACACCTTATTCTATGGAGGTGGTTGTTATTGTGTCAGAGGAGGTGGAGGCATTAGAGGTTGAGGCACGTGTGTAAGTGGGGTTGGAGCACTAGGAAGTTCATAAGGATAGTAAAGATTCACAAAACGTTTTTATAACTAGGTTAGGAAATGTTTTTCCTTAACATCGACTGATGAAGATGGGGATATTCATATGGTGTGCTGGTACTCTTAGCATCAGGTTTACACCTTCATGTGACGTCAGGGTTGTCATTTCATCTTTTTTGTAAGTCATAATCATGAAAATGGGGGTGTTGTGTTCATCATAAGGATGGTTAAACGTAGGGAAATGTGTCATTTACATCGTGTTTCCTAACTCTAAGTTTATGTAATTTTATATCTTATGATGTGACCTATAGCAAAAAATCGTGTAGCACTATGCAATGTTTCTGTAGTGATTTTTGAAAAAATTTAAATTTGAATTTTCGACCCATTAAACTGTCTTTTATGAGGGTCCAAGTAGTGGTTTGTCAATTAATAGTCCATTTTCCTGAAGTGATATTTTCCAAGAGTTTTGAGCCTCTTTGAGCCGATTTAAGCTAAACCCTAGTTTACATTGTTTTTCCCAAAAAATTGTGTTTCCAGCAAACCCAAAATTATTGTTTTCTAGTGCAGAAAGAAGGTAAATTGTTTTACAGTCTCCTGTAGAGTTATTGCAAGGCTAGTAAGGGTTTTACAAGTGTTGGAGCTTCGAAAAATGGGTCATTTTGGCCATGTGAAAAGGTTTGAACATGATGGAATATACTTCGAAGTGTACCCTGAGATGTTGGACCTTTTTAGAAGTGCAAGTTGGGAACCGGTATTTCAATTATTTAATGGATACAACCTCATCTAGTGCCACGAATTTGTCTTCCCTTTTGATGGTAATATAACCATAATTAGGAAATTATAGTTCTATGTCACCAAAGAGTCAATTGTTGAAGAAACAAGGTTACCAACAGAGGGAGAAAAGTTGTTTAAGAAGCTGTTGGTTATGTGAGGCCTGACCCAGGTTTAGCGTTAGTTAGCCAAGCAAATCCCTACACTATTGGCCCTTTCAGCACTAGCCCGTGGAGCGCAAACAGAAGCCTTACCCAAAGCAGTATGGGGGGATGATGGAAACAATTTTTCACACCCTGAGATGGTTGTGATGTCGGTTTATACCCTTTGTTCCTACTTCCACATAGGTCATTACGTTTTGGGGCTCTGTGAGTCTAGCCCTTTGTTCTTCCCTTCAACACCTCTGCGAAGGAGTGCAACTAACCTTTGCGTAGCCCTAACCTGCAGTCCAGGTACTTCTATTCTGCTATGACAACGTATTCTACAAGTTCCCAAGTTATCTTAAGTGTTTTACTTATCTTACTAAAGAATCACAATTAGCGTCGCGTAATCTGATATTCTTACTTGTGTTCATTTACCCAATATAATCACATATATTCACGCATTACATAAACATTGTAAATTAAACCAAAAACACAATATAACCAGATGCATTCACAAGAAATAAAGACACAAAATTTGTAGAATACTTCTCTTTATTGATATCTCCAGATTATTACAGACTTTATCTTCCCTCCGCACACAGCTACAAGGGTCCACGCACTTAGCTGCGGACTTCCACCCTAGGTCTATGCACACTCAGCTATAGAGCCTCTACCTACGCTAAGACCTGAAACTTAGACTTATCTACCATGACTCCAAGACTTGTCTTCTTAACTTCTCTAACTATAGATTACTTACTTAGCTCCTTTTATACAATCCCATGGTCCTCGAACCATGGGTGGATCTTTACAATAAACTTTACACTTCACCAAAATAAGGGTAGACAACCCTTCTTGACTCATGACACCTTCGCGCTCCGCGACCACAAAATGCGGAGACTTTACAACTTTATTTACAAAACTTGTCCCAAAAAATGGGCTTTTAGCCCCAAAACTGTCCTTGGGGGGATCCTGTTCCCAAAAAGTCCCCAACACAAACATCGTGACTCGCCCTCGAGTCACTCTGTAGGTGTGGAGATCTTCTGCAAAGACATCCTAGTTCAACTTGTATGACCGCAACCTTAGCAGTGCACTATGTGGCCGCCTGCTTCGCTTCTTCAACCAACTACTTAGTCACTACCCCTGAACTATCGGTCTGAATATTCTACTACGTTGCTTGTAGATTCGCAAGCTTTCCTTCAATAGAAGCTATGACCATGTAAGCCTC
The DNA here is from genome assembly GCA_031772625.1 of Pinus tabuliformis. Classification (NCBI taxonomy): domain Eukaryota; kingdom Viridiplantae; phylum Streptophyta; class Pinopsida; order Pinales; family Pinaceae; genus Pinus; species Pinus tabuliformis. The sequence continues at coordinate 184,171,193 of CM062816.1, read as the reverse complement.
ATCCAACCAAGGCTTCAATTGCGCCTTCAACACTACCTCACTTTTTTTAGCTACATCTACCTATTATTTCAACTTCTTGGCCTCCTGCAACTTTTCCAGTCTCTGCGTGAGCACGATGGTTCGTGCTGTGCCTTTTACTTCGTCATAGCATTGTTGCAGCTCTTGCACTTTTGTCTCTAGCCACTGTGCATTTGGGTCCTCCTACATGCTTGTCGGGACCTCGAATGACTATTCAAAAAGTTGTGTGCAGTTTGCTACTACACTGTTGACTGCCACTATCACCTCTGTGACAGTGGTTGCACACTGCTCCTTTACTTCTTGTGGAGTTGAAGGCTAGGCCTTCAACTGTAATTTAGTAATCTGTAGGTTCAACTCCAGCAGAATCCTAGCCATCTCTGTGTGAGCATCATGCAACCCTGTAGCAAGTTTGCGGATGTGAACCTCAACCAGTTCTTCCTCAGAAATAGCCAACTCCGGGACCATTCGGCATGCCTCCTCCACAACCTGAACTAGGTGCTAGTTTCAGTCAGTTACCTCGGTCACGATGGCAATGGAAGAGTCTCACTTTAGGGACATCAACTCATTTTTAATCCTTTTCTCACTAATCACCTGCAAAGCGCGGTGTTTGCAGGTCCTCAGCGCCGCAATCACCCCATCTTGCAATAGGTGGAGCGCCTTGCCAGGGAGCGTGCCAGATTCAACCCCATTCCCTTGAGGGAACTATCAGTGGGCCTGTCATCTTCATTCTCTGAGGTTAGTGCTCCATCGAGCAGCACTATCACACTGGAAACCTTTGTATGTAGCATTTCAGTGGCTTCTGAAGTATCGAATGAGAGGCTGGTGGACATCGTGCCAGCTTGTAATGTGTGGGTCTGAAGATCCTATAGACCTGTCTGGATGGCTCCCAATAGTAGTTGTTGCTGCTATTCAAACTGTTGTAGTTCCTCTGTGGTGACATCCCGTGCCATGTCTATGATGTCATGCAAATCACCCTCTGTGAGGGTGAATGGGTCCAACAATGTCTTAGTGGCCTTGGATTTCTTCCTCGACCCTCCATTCTCTTATTATCTGGGACGCTTGGTGTGAGTGGAGGTCACTTGCAAGCCCACGCCTTGTTGCTCTATGTTCTCGTATGTTTCTTCCTCTGTCTCAGGTGAAGGCGACCTCATGCCTTTGTCAGAGCCCTACTCTGGTCCACTTGTTTTCTTTTCTGTCTATTGGGCAGCATCACGCTCTGTATGGGCCTTGTCAGTGACATCCTTCTTCCTTTTCTCAGCTAGCTGTGCCATCTTGAGCTTGGCCTCCTCCTTCTTGCGCTGCGCGGCGGACTTGCTCGACCCCACCGCCAAGTCTAATGTAGTGTGCGACTCTGCCGGCCAGCGATCAAGTATTGCATCAATGATGTCATTCATTTCCAAGTAAGGCAAATCATACCATGTCTACACAGGGTCCTTCTGTGCCCTGATTGACACATGGTGAAAATCTGCCTTGAACTCCACGTAGCCTTGCAGGTTGGAAAACACAGTAGGCAACAACCACGGTTTGCGATTGATAGCCATGCAGATGTTCATCTCCATCAAGATCTAAAAGATCTTTGTTATATATGATGTGTTGTGCATCCTTGGTCACCAACAGCAAAGCGTACTTCGCTGCTTCTAATAGATCCAGCACGACCGAGGGGAATTGACTATCTTCCGGCAGCTCCCATGCTACCAGCATAATCAATAGCAAGAGCCACGTGTAGTGGAAGGTCTTGCTGAGCTCTTGTGCCTCGCGGTAGTTCACAAGGAACTCACTACAGAGATAGTGCACCCAATTGAACTGGACTCCTTCAGCGCATTGAGCTGCTAGCGTGATGACAGGTGCCAACAACTCATCTGTGCAACACTTCCTCATCACCTTTCCTGCCAAAATCTGCGTGGCCACCTTGACTGTAGGTTCACTGATACTTGAGATGGCATAGCCTCGTGGTTTCTTCACAAGCTTAAATTTCTCCTTCATGGCCTCTGCGAGGGCTTGTTGGCCACTTTTCTACCAAACATCATGGCCAGATTTTCACCTGTGTAGGGTAGTCACGTGATCCTATGGATCAATCTGTCGGTGATGGGTATTAGCTCTTCCAGCCACAAACACCCATCATGCACCAAGCATAGTAGCTTATTGATGACCAATACTGTTTTTGGGGTGCGGTTGTAGTGCAGCACCCATAGCAGGTTGAGTAGACCTGCCTTGTCTACTCCCCTGAGCTACTTCCGTGGCTCCAATGCGGTCAACCTGGTGGTTGTGTCATTAATGAGGCGCATGATCTTCTCGGTTGCCAAGTACAGGAACCTCTCATGGTCGTCTAAGTCCCAATCTTCGAGATTTAACAGATGAACCCGCCCCTAGCGCAATCCTTCAAAGACAATTTCGTCCAGTAGTAGAGGGGTTTGCAAGGGGACCTTGCTCTCGTCAATGTCCTTCAGCACCTTGGTCTTGCCCTTTCTGGGAGGGACATACTCAGGCAACCAAGTGATAGGGTCAGCACCTTGGACTTCAACTTCCTCCACGTCTATCCTAAAGTCCTCATCATCCATCAGGACGTCTTCAATTTCTTCCTCCTCCAACTCCAGATTGATGGCTTTTCCGTCTTCCTATGCGGTGGGCTTGTCCTTTGGTGGGTTTCTTCTCGGTGACATGTGCACCGGTATTGTAGGCTGCTTGGCATTTTTATCTTTTGCACTCTCCTTGGTTGGGGTCGACTTCAGTCTAGGTGTCTGTGGTGATTTGGGCACTTCCGTTAATATTTCTACAAACTCAGGAGTAGCTTCCTCTGCCTCCCTAACAATTTTCAGCACAGCCTCCTTAGCTGTCACTGCTTCGGTGTCCATAACTTCAACAGGTGTCGACATGACACTATTCAATAGTTCTCATGTCGCCTCTGGTAATTTCTCAAACAACGAATTCACTATCAGAGCTTCGAATAATTCTTAGTGCATGTACGTTTGAGAGCTCAACAACTTAATTCTCAAAATGCCAATTTTTTTCGCTGGGTAGCCACCTGTAATTTATAGGCCATTTTGAATTCAAATCCAATTGTTCCCCCCACATTCGGTTCATTAATGCTGGATTGGTGGAATATTTTCATGGATCTTACCCAAAAAGTTCATCTTAAATGTCGGCCACCCGCTCCATTTGGCCACATTTCTACCATCAAATCATGAACAGTGACTTTAACAGTCACTTTCTGGCTGACCTGTGTGATTTCTCCCTAGGTAGCGCAGCTGCCTGTGCACTATCATGAACCCTGTGACACTTCCTTGCTTCGTACAATCCTCCAATCGCACAGCTCCCTAACTCGGGTAGTGTAGTTTATAGTCATGTGCCTCCTTTCAGCTGTCTAGAGTGCTAAGACTATGCTGCCCTCATATAGTCACATGGCCAGACCACTGGTGTATGGCTTCCATTGGCTGCCATTCACCTTTCCTGGGAAAGGATCTCCATTCAATTTAACCAATTGAACCGCTCCACCATCGGTAACATCCTTAATGGTATAAGTCCCTAACTAGTGCATTCTGAATTTCCCTAGAAATTTATCAAACTTGCTGTCATATAACAAAACCAGTTCATTTACCTTAAAGGTGTGCAACTTTATGTGCCGATCATGCCATGCTTTTTCGCGCTGCTTTTGAAATTTTTGTTGGAATCCATCTAGAAATATCTCTTCCCCAAGCTCAGCCAGCTGTGTGAGCATCTCTTTTAGGGCTCTGTAATCTGTCATACCCTTTAGTGCCACTATATGCAAACTAGGCACAATGTATTCCATGGGCATCACTGCTTCAACACCATATACAAGCCTAAAGGGTGCCTATCCAGTCAACTTCTTGCATGTCGTCTGATAGGCACATAGTACTATGGGTATGCGTAGGTCCCAATCACTTCACTGAGCATTGCAAACCATGGTCAGCGCATCCTCCAACACTTTATTGAATGCTTCCATCATCTCGTTAGCCTATGGGTGATAAGGCATGCTTTTCTGGTGATGTACCTCAAATTCATCCATCAACACGCTGATTGTCTCATTCAGAAAGTGCATACCATGATCACTCATCAAAATTTTTGGACACCCAAACCATGTTAGTACATACTCAAAGAGGGACTTCGTAGTAGTCACGCTTATGAAATCCTTCATAGGTTGTGCCTCTGCCCATCGAGTCAAATACTCTGTCTCGACAATAATGTACCACGCTCTCGTCTTCTTCCCTTGGGGTTGAATGGGTCCCATAAAATCTATCACCCTTTTCTCAAAGGGTTGTAACATCATCTATGGATTTAGAGGCAGCCATCCCTCAACGATGGCCTGCCCATCCTTTGACACACATCACACGCCTTGCAATAAGCTTTTGAATCCTGATGGAGCGTTGGCCACCACAACCTTGCATGTAGAATCTTCTACGCGGTCGCTCTTCCTGCATAATGACCTCCCGCAGTGCCCCCATGAGCGTCTGCAAGGATACTGCTCCTTTCAAACTCTGATACATATCATCACAATATTTCATCAGACCCCATTTTGTACAGATGCCGAACAATGATAGAAAATTCTACCTTGTGCATCACTAACTCCTTCTGTTGGATGGTGTAACCTTCTGGGGCAGTTCCTGTCATTGGGTGTATGATGTCTTTGAAATGACCATCCATGATGCGCACTACAAATAGCTGCACGTCAAGCAATCCCTCCTCCAAATTAGTGGTCTCTTCCCTGGTTTCAATGCGTGACAGATGGTGCGGCCCCACGTTCAGTCGTCCAGGCTTCACAATAACTTCAAAATCATACTCATGGAACAATAACAACCACCTGTAGATTCTCCCCCCAAACACAGGCTTATTGACCAGATATTTCAATGCGAATGATCCGTATTCATCTTGAAATGTCCACCTAGCAAATAGTGTCTAAAATTTTGGAGTGCATATACCATGGCTAACCCTCCGTTCTCGATGGTCTAATAGTTCTTCTCAGCCTTGGATAACCTTCTGCTTGTGAATGCTATAGGATGGTCCAATTCTCCTCTGCCAGCCTGTGTTAGTATTTCTCCCAATGCTATACATGACATGTCTACATGTACATGAAACTCCTTCTTCCAATCCTAGAAGACTAAAATCAGCATGGTCACCATCTTTTCTTTCAATATATCCATGGTTTTCTTACAGTCCTCATTCCAATAGAACGTGACATACTTTTTCAACAACTTCTCCATAGCCGTGGTGATTTGGGCATAGCCCTTCATAAACTTCCTGTAATACCCAATATGCCCTAAGGTTGCGCGCAACCTTTTAACACTCCTCGATGCTTCCAAGTTAAGTATCACCGTGATCTTCACGGGATCTACCATTAGTCCCTACCTACAAATCACATGACCCAACAGAGTCCCAAAGGGAACACAAAACAAGAATTTCTTCAAATTGAGCACAATCTGGTACCTTCGACAAGTATCTAGCATCAGGCACAAACTTGTGATATGGCGTTTAACCAACCCAAACATAGTCTAGTCATCAAAGTATACTTCAAGAAACTTATGAATAAATTCCTTGAATGCAGCAATTATTGCACGCGAAAAAACCGTAGGTGCATTCTTCAATCTGAAAGGCATTACAGTGTACTAAAAACATCCCTACTCAGTCACAAAGGTCCTCTTGCTTCTATTGTCTGGTGTGATTTTGATCTGATGGTACCCAGAGAACACATTAGTGAAGGAGTATGCTTCCTAGCCACCTACATTATCCAATACCTCATCAGTGAATGGAGTTGGGAAAGGATGATGTACGCAAGCATCATTCAGCTTCCTGAGATCTACGCATATCCTTATTTCTTCTTTCTGCTTCTTTTCCTGTACCACCATTGGGCTTACCCAATCAGATTCCTCTACAGCCATAATGATGCATGCCGCAAGCATCTTGTCTCGCTGTAAGCGGACCTTCTCCTTATACTTCGGATTGAGACGGTAAGGTATTTGCTTAACCAGCTTTGCGTCAGGTTTTAACATGATCTTAATAATGCCCAGGTCTCCTATTATCCCTTTTAGCTCTGTAAACTTGGTAGGGAACAAATCTTGGTATTTGGAGAGAAATTCAGCAACCTTATCCACCGTCGCATCATCCCAGTAATCTCCAATATTTGCAAATTTGGGCTCTACCTCGATACCAATATTTACCTGTTTTGTTTTTAGTGGTGTGGTTATATCAGGATTCTCAATCTGCGGTCTCTCAACCTCGCGATGACCCTCTGTTTCAGGGACGGTAATCTTTCATGGATCCTCATCTTCTTCTTCAATAGTCACATTATAGCACTCCAGCACGTGGCTTAGTTGAGCAATCCAATCGGGTTGAATCAGATCCAAAGGATCCTACGGTATCCTAAAGATTGTTGCTTTCACTTCTTGTAGCACTTCGTCAATACAGTCAAACCCGTCTTCAAAACTAATTGTCATTATGAATCCTTCACGCAAAATATCCCATTCACCTGTACCATGGCTAAGCTCTTTTTTCAAGTACTAGTTCATTGGGATGACATCCAAGGTATGACAGAACAAGTGCACCCATTTCGGCTGGGGCTTTGCTCCATAAGCCTCAGCACATTTGGCCAAGTGTGCGCGTAGATCATTCTTCCCGTCATACTTGTCTGTCATTCATACCTTTGGCTTCCCAAGGCGTGTTCTCATCATCCGCCTAGTACATTCGTGCCAATCATCAAAGCAACCCTTGTGCGTACCCCACCATCTTGCGAGCGTAGCACGCAGTGCCCAGTCCAAAGCCTGGAAGTGCTGCTTCTCTGGTACTTCCCTTCAAATGCATCCAAAAATACATCTACATCATTTAGGACATCGTAAGTGGGTAGATATCTTACCTCTGACGATGCACAACACAACGATCGGGGCATCATGTTACAACTCAGCATGGTTACTTCATGTAATCGATTCTACCAGCACTCTAATTCTTCATCAGAGTCTGAGGTGTAGGAACTTTCATGATCCCATGTAATTCGTCCATCCGCTGTTGGATTCACCCAATCTTGGTCTCACGTTGTTATCTTATATATTGAATCCAAATCGTCATCACTCTCATAATCGCAGACTGGTTCAGTATAGCACTATCCTTCAGCAAGAACTAGGGGTATTATTATGTGGAGCGATTTCTTCTCAAATATCATCTTTCGCTTCTTTAGGTTGATTACCCCGTTCTTTTCAGTAGCCTAATTCATGCTAAGGAGTGCAGGGTAGGGTTTGCTGTCATCCATAATTTATATTACTTCAAAGTCAGCCAACACGCTCGCACCTTCAATATCTACAGTCACCCCTTACAGCCGCCCCATGGGGATGATCGTTTGCTGATTTTCCATCCTTAACTGAATCAGAGACCACTGTGACATGGGTCTTCCCATTCTCTCCCAAGTCTACTTTGGTAGAACGTTCATGTCCGAACATAGAACCAAGATAACCTGATCCATTTCATATTCTCCTATCTGCGCGGTTAGTCTCATCTCCCGTCCTGTCCTTGCTTTATGCTTAGAAATATTTCGTACCATGCGTGGTTCACCTGGAGTGTTTCTAGTGCATATATTTATAAGCTCCTATAATCCCTTCATAGCCTTGCTATCATGCAATAGCTTCATGCAGGTCTCTAGAAAGGTTGTAAGGATAGAAGGGTCCAATTCCTGTTCAGGATTATCCTTGTTCCCTGAGGTGGAGGCCTCAGCGAACCTCTTCTTTGCTTCCATGAACATTTCGCATGCATGTTCTAAGTCAAACTCAACCTCCTTTGCCAAAGATTGGTGAACCCATGTGCTATCTTCGGGTTGTCTCTCCTTATCATGCCTTGTTGCAATTCCACTTTGGAGCACTATATTCACACTTGGATCCTCTTCTCGAGGCTCAAACCTCATCATCTTCAGGTTTTGAGTCGGCTGAGTTGGTAGTGCCCCTTTGTTGTGTATCTTTGCTATCAGCGTAGGAAAGTTTTATGTCTCATGATCAAACTCAGAACAATATTTGCATGACGGTCACGTAGGGTTAATGCATTCACGAGCATAGTGGCGAGGTGCTTTGCAATTGTAGTAGATTAGCTGTCCCCGACCTTTACCAGGTCCTCGTCCGCCTCGGCCTTGTTTGCGCCCTTGAAAGCATGTTCGCGCCATCCCTATGCTCTGGTTAGGTGGGCATGCTTCTACCTGAACCCTATAGGTGGGTGTTCTATCCATCATCAATTCATAACTTTTGTATTTGGACTCATCATTCCCTACCAATCTACAGAAGTTGCAGAATAGTTGATGTGGTGTTTGTACGAAATTCTATAGCAAATGAAAGTTATCCGTCGTATGTTTCCCTGCTACCTGACATATAGTGCACCACAATGTAGGCCTTGTGCTTGGTCCTCCTTGAGATTCCAGCCTGAAAGGCATCGATTGTCCTCCTGCAATATAGTTCACAAAGACCGAGGAATGGTCTTTGTCATGCCCCTGACTTTTACATTTTAGGCACAATACCTCTTCGCATACCTCCGGTCGAATTGTTTTGTCCTGCTTCAAACTTTGCATTTGAAGGCAAATATTTTGCAACTATGCATGGGTCTACTAAACCCCCAAATTTGGATCTTGCATCGGTGTTTTATGTAGTCTCATTGCAATCTCCAAGGCCTCTACCTGAGTCGTAATTTTTTGTTGTGATAGTGCAACCCTTAGGTGTGGCAAGAGCGAGGCCATGAACCATTCACAGTGCTGTCCATCTGTTAAGTTCATATTGGCTTTGCAGATTTTACACTTCAACCTCTGATCCAATTCCCCAAGGTCTCTTGCCTGGTTTCATCATGATTTCCTTGAACCCCACAATCAACTGTGCCTCGGATTTAGGCCTACTGAATTCTCTATTCAACGTGGTCTGGATATATGCCACTCCAACATTTGGGTTACCTTTAGAGTACTTGATGTACCAGGTTAGCGTGTGATCCTGCAAAGCACTAACCAATGTTGCCTTCTTCATGTGATCATCTGTGACGCCCTGAGCTTCCCATACATCTTTCACAATGAACCAAAACTGGTATGGGTCCTCATTTCCCAAGCCTTTAAACAAAGGAAGCTTCACTGATTTTTTTGTGGTGGAGGTGGTGGTGGTATGGGTGAAGTCGCAGGTGATGTTGGTGAAGTCAGAGGTGGTGTGGGTGGAGGTGGCAATCATGGAAATCCTTGTCTTATTAACTGAATTTCACTTTTCGGAGAAGCGTGTGCTACTCCCTCTTCGTCACCCAATGGAGGTGAAATTAGTGGACTATATTCAGGACCCTTCCTTCCTTCATTCCTGTAAGTCTTTCCACTTCTCGTAGCTCTGAACATCAAGGTAGCTACATAACCTGTGTTTCACACAATAACATCTTAATCCAAGTATTCAAAGACTTAAAGTACTTACATCACGGACCCTTGAAAAAGCATCACTCTGCCTCGCTGTAACTAACTAAGGTATCGACCGCGAATTTAGTCACAAATCCTCCTATGAAGCGATCAAGCCAATGATCGATAGCACATGCGATCTTATCCTCAGAGGCTTCCAATATTTGTACTAACTCCGGGGTCCAAACAATAGGACATCAAGTCTCCACCTTCATTGGCTCTCCGCTAGCTTCGCGATCCACTCGTATAACTCAACTGGAAAGGAACAGAAAACAATCTTGTGAATTTCTATATATAGCTACCTGTCCCGCCACTATTCCTTTTTCAGTCTGGATTTCTATTCTCCTCCACCGTGAATTCGTGGATCTTCCTTTCCAACCAATCCTCGATATCTTTCCTAGTTGGATTCCAATGATACGACATCACACATCTCTTATGCAAATTCCTGTCCCGGCAATGGAACCATTTGTTGGCTACGTGGGGCCTGAACCCAGGTTCAGTGTTAATTAGCCAAACAAATCCCTACACTACTAGCCCTTTCGGCATCAGCCTGCGGAGCGTGGATCGAAGTCTCACCAGAAGCAGTATGGGGGGATTCTGGAACCAAGTTTCTGCACCCTTAGATGATCGTGATGTCAGTTTATACCCTCTATTCCTGCTTCCACATAGGTTGTTATGTTCAAGGGCTTTATCAGTCTAGCCCTTTATTCTTCCCTTCAGTACCTCCGTGAAGGAGTGGACTAACCTTCACACAGCCCTAACCTGCGGTTCAGGTACTTTTGTGTTGCTATGACAACATATTGTACAGGTTCCCAAGTTATCTTAAGTGTTTTACTTATCTTACTAAACAATCATAGTTAGCGCCACGTAATCTGATATTCTTACTTGTGTTCATTTACCCAATATAATCACATATATTCACACATTACATAAACATTGTAAATTAAACCCAAAATGCAATATAACCAGATGCATTAACAAGAAATAAAGACATAGAATTTGTAGAATACTTCTCTTTATTGATATCTCCATATTATTACAGACTCTATCTGCCCTGCGCACACAGCTACAGGGGTCCGCGCACTCAGCTGCGACTTCCACCCTAGGCCTCTGTGCACTTAGCTGCAGAGCCTTTACCTACGCTAAGACCCGAAACTTAGAGTTCTCTACCAAGACTCCAAGACTTGTCTTCTTAACTTCTCTACGTAGAGCTTACTTACATAGCTCCTTTTATACAATCCCATGGTCTGCGAACCATGGGTGGATCTTTACAACCAACTTTACACTTCACAAAATAAGGGAAGACAACCCTTCTTGACTCATGACACCTTCGTGCTCCACGACCACAAAATTGTTATAGATCCATTTGGGCACATCAATCCCATCATCCATATCAGTGTTTTAGGGCTCATCAAACCCTAATTTCAGTTGCTTCATGCCCTAAACAAGTCAACCCTTTGAATGCGTCCTTCCCAGATAGTTTCAAGACTTGAAGACATCAAGAAATAGCCTCTAGAGGGACCAACATAGGTAAGCCCTTGTAAAGGTGTGTTGTAGACTAGTTGAGTCCATTGCCAGGGTGCTCTGCAAAGCACCTAGGCTTCCTTTCACCCACACTTGGCAAGAATGAGTGAAATTCACATAGGGTTTGGGGAATATTCTTATCTTTTGGAGTAATCTAGAAGGTTCCCTCACTTATCAACTCCTATGAGCTCGAAAATGGATGAGGAATGAGTTAAGGTGCATCATATCCTCTCATCCCTTCCTCCATGGAACTAATTCTAAGTATGGAAGGTCATTCAATGCCACCATTTATGACAAAACCTCCTTCATATTCCTATAAATTGACCACTCACCTAAGTGATTAGGGGCTGGATTATGTTGAATTATAAGGAAATCATTATGCTATGATATTTTGCTTTGAAGCAAGTATTGTAATGCTACAAGTTTGTCATGCTTTTGATGTCATTTGGATGGGATCCAAGCTGGAGGAATGGATTTGAATTAGACACGAATGTTTGTAATTCCTTCTTCTATCTAATAAAGTGTTTGAACCTTTTTCCCATATGTTTGTATTCTTTCATAATGCTTATATGTGTGAATTGAATCTGATTCCTTTCACTTATATTCAATAGATCATGTGCTTTGATGAATTCTTTGTTTTCTGTTGTATTTGTAGGGTACTTCTCAAGCGTATTAAGTACAAGAAGGAGCAAAAACATTGATACAAGGGAGATGAGAGGAAACTGGAACTACAAGTAGGTCTTCTTATCTTCTCATCTTATCTATTGCTTATAGGAAAAGTCTAAAACACTTTAAACTATTGTTTTAGATACAACTACTTATCTAGGGAATTAGAATTTATCCATAGACACTAAATTCTCCAAAAAAAATTGTCAACTCCGCTCGGGAAGATCGTCTTTCCTAGTAGCTTATCCACCTCATAAGACATCCTTGTAGACCTTATCTATGTTCATAGATTGTAATTCAGCGCTTTACATTGAAAAATTGGTCAAAATTGTGTCAAAGTGCCTCTTGAAATGGGTTACTGTCACTAGCGCAGGCTTGTGAGGGACGCAATGCGTTGCAGAGCACCCCTGGCTTAGGGACAGTGCTCTGAAGCACACTGTCTCCCACTCTAGGCTGTGCTAATCCTCCTAGGGTCAGTTTCCCACCTTTGGAAATTGTTTTGCTAACTTTTCTCTGTTTGTTTGTTTGCTAATTGATCAATGAATGTTATGTCTCAGAAAATAAGTTTCTATCTCCTGGTCTAGCCCAACTTTGATTTGATTGATTAATGTTTCTTAATGTTTTCTTTGTCATTATTGATAAATAGTCAAAGTTAGAATATAGTTGATTAATCTTTGTTCGAAAGAAAGTGTCGTAAATTCTTCTTTTCCTTTGAAACAAAACTGTCGTAAAAGTCTTCGTTATTATGAAATATTGATTGATTGTATGTGCATATTTCCTTTTATTCATATTCACATTAAGGAAATCGAAAAGAAAAACTTGTATAGTTCATATTGTAGTTTGTGAATGCTTGAAAGGAATAGCTAGGGAAATTACATTAGATGTGCTATTTGCTCTTTGTCAAAGATCTGATTGCTCTATCCCTACTAGCTAAGGTTTTCATTGTTTAATTGAATGAAAATAATGCTTATCATATTAGTTTCATTTTATGAATTGCGGAAAACATCACGTGATGAACCTTGAAAGGAAAATTCTAAAGAATATCAACTTAAAATTTATCTGAATTTACCTAATGAAGCATTGTCACATAACGAAAAACATTTAGTGGTTCTAGGCTAGAGACATGTTCCGGCATCGTAAAACAATGTGGTTGTCACTAACTTGTCTACAATACATCCCAAGTGTGATACTTCATTCCATGTACATGAGTATATCATAGCTCGTCCATGTACCTTTGGGTATATAGGGCGGTGTTACAGTACGTAAAGTATATGGGAATGCTCTCACTGTGCGGTTTTGCATTAGACAACGCTTATATGGATTGGGCCTCCACATACTCTTAGGTATATATTGGAGGACAACACTAGGTTGCTATCCATCCTTAGGTAGCCGAGTTAGCCACCTTGTACACTGTGATACACCAAACACAACATTCGGGGAGATTGCCTGCCTGTAATTTTTGGTTCGCCAGGAGGTATTTTGCAGTTCACAGTTGCTTGGCAAACCTTTTGCCTAGATTATATCTCTTTTGTTTTGTTATGTTACTTTGATTAAAATAAATTTAATTGACCGTGGATAACATCCTCGATGCTCACTCCTTAGTTGATCTTAGGTTGATACATATAGCGACAAATCCGGAGTCCACTGATCAAGGAATTCCTTTTGATAGGAATCCTAGTCCTTTTCCTCCTTTTGGAAATATTGGTGCTCCATATATGGCTACATTGTCCCTTCCGGGATTTACCATTGGCTTGCCAATATGGTTGTTTTCAACCTCCTTGGTTCAAAATGTCATGATTTCTCCATAATCGAGTACACCTCCAATTGGAAAAAATCAACCTCCAGTTGACCCTTTGCCTTCTTCCTCTATTGTTTTTTCCTCCCCTTCTTCCTCTTTGCCTAGTGAAAGTATTAGTACTAGTAACTAGGTGGATAAGAAGAAGAAGAAAGGGAAGAAGAAGAAGAAGAAGAAGCAAATTCAGCAGAGGGGAAACCAAGAAACCATTGCTTTGAATGCAACATCTGATGAGAAATTGTCCGTCAAGTCTCACAAAGTTAGATATCCATGCAAACTTTGTGCGAGAAACCATCTTCTTTGAAATTGTCCTGATATTCCTCAGATGTTAGAAGAATGGTCTTCCCTTTCACATCATCTTATGCCATTAACTTCTCGAGATCATGATGGTGACACACCATCAACTAGTGGTAGTAAAGTTCATGGAAAGAAGGGTAAAGTTAAGTTTCCTTGTAGGTTATGTGAAGGGAATCACCCCATTCACCTTTGTCCCTATCTAGATGAAGCCAAAAATGTGTTGGATAACCGTCTTACTTCAGCAGAGTGACTTCCATCTGGTTACAGGAAACTCTCCCTAAATCCTTCACTATTTGATGAATTGACTGACCAAAATCAACTGTCGGTCAAATCGACTCTCTCTAAAAGTGAATCTTATGAGTCTATACCTGACCCAAATCAACAGGTCGAGGTAACAGTTGACCCGATTTCACCTTCAGTAAATCGTACCTTTCTCGAAGAGAGTGAATATGATACCACTCAGGTTCTTTTTGTTTCTTCAAATTCAAATGAGCTTGGGGGCAATCCACTTGTTCCATCAAGATAGGAGGAAAATCCTCCCATTCTCGTAACTCAAGGGGTTAATTCTCTCATTTCTACCGGACCCCCTCCAAGTATTCTCGTCACTTCCTTTGATTGGAATCGACTGGCAGGACTCCATCTTCCTTCTTATGTGCCTTTCTAGATCATAGTACAAGTTTGTAATATGATTATATCAAGCACTATTATAGATGAAGGTGCATCTGTGAGTATCCTTTCCTCAAACACTTGGCAAGCGTTCAATTCGTCGCCACTTGTGTTTGTTACCTAGAATATGTTGGTTTTTAACAGAGGAACCAATAAACCATTAGGGATCCTTCCTGAGTTGCCTATTAATTTGGGAGGAAAAATCGTTTATCTGAATGTGATGGTAGTCCCAGGCCCTTTGGATTACAATTTACTTCTTGGGTGCGACTATGTTTATGACATGAGAGCTATTGTTTCAACACTCTTTCGAGTGATTTGTTTCCCACATGAAGGAAGAATTGTCACCGTTGACCATCTTTCGTTTCCTGGTCCAAATATGGATTCTAGTCAACCATCTTCCCTAAATGGTCCTTTTGTACCAATGGTATCATCCCCGCCATGGGTTAATTATGTGGCAACCCGTTCCATGCCTACATCAATGGACGCTCAATTCTGTGATGTTGTACATTATGTATTGGGGGCATTAGAACCAGATCTCTCCTTCCAGAGCATTGTTCTCCAATCTGATGAGAACCTCTTGGAAGTCATGACCTCTTATCATGGGTCATGAAACAGGAGTATGAGGATAGTTCCTTGTCTTGTTTCAACCTCATTAAAAAATGAAACAAAGGTCATGAGGATAGTTCCTTGTCTTGTGCCAACCTCGTTAAAAAATGAAACAAGGAATATGAGGATAGTTCTTTTATTGTGTCAACCTCATTAAAAAATGAAACAACTCCTATGAGGATAGTTCCTTGTCTTGTGTCAACCTCATTAAAAAAATGAAACAAGGAAAATGAGGATATTTCCTTATCTTATGTCAACCTCGTTAAAAAATGAAACCAAGGATATGAACATAGTTCCTTGTCTCGTGTCAAGCTCATTAAAAAATGAAACAAGGAGTATGAGAATAGTTCCCTGTCTTGTGTCAAGCTTGTTAAAAAATGAAACAAGGAATCTGAGCGGAGTTCCTTGTATTGTGTCAAGCTTATTAAAAATGAAACAAAGTCCCATGGAGTAAATTTCAAAGTCGAGTCTTTGATTAGATCTCGTAAAATCCCAGTCGAGTCTTTCACTTGATCTTGTAAAAAAACTTTCATTCCATCCACTTGATAGCCACAAGTAGTCTACTTAGGTTTATGTAATGAAGCTTGGGGGGCATGTACCTAGTGGTAAACTTAAGCTTCCTTGTAGGTTATGTGAAGGGAATCACCCCATTCACCTTTGTCCCTATCTAGATGAAGCCAAAAAGGTGTTGGATAACTGCTGTGCTTCACCACAACGACTTCCATATAGTTACAGGAGACTCTCCCTTTCATCATGCTGGGGCATGTAAACTAATCTCAAGCATAGTTTTTCATTTCAAGCTCGTGTAAACACGAAACTGAATTCAAGCATAGTTCTTCATTTCAAGCTTGTATAAAAATGAAACTGAATCTAAGCATAGTTTTTTGTTTTAATGTTGTGTAAAAATGAAACTGAATCCAAGCATAGTTTTTCATTTCAAGCTTGTGTAAACATGAAACTGAATCCAAGAATAGTTCCCTATGGCTCAAGCTTGTGTAAAAATGAACCCATTTCCATTTTTAACCCTCATGATTTCCATTCTATAAGCCTCTTTCATCAGATGAGCCTTGGTTGTTTTCATCCCATCGCCACCATCCCTTTGGCTGATGATACGCATTCACTTGGTTGTTTTACCCTTTTTGAGGTACAGTTGCAATGAGTGGTCTTATTAGCCATCCTCTTCAAATAAATCAACATGTTTTGAGAAGTTCCAACATCATCGAAACTGTTTGCTACCCTAGATACCACTCATTCCTCAAACTGGAGTCCTCTTTAATCTCTTTTCAGACTCGTGAAATATGAAAAGATTGTAGAGCGCTTGTCTTTTCCAGCTCATTAACGGATTGGAAACGATATCTCTCTTGTAATATTTTACGCTTTTCGGGTTTGAGAGATAAATTTACGAAAAATAACTTGTGGAGTTTTCTTTTTTGTCCCTTTTCAAACTCTCTAAACATGAAAAGGACCGAGTTATCTTTGTTGTTAAACTCGTTAAAACATCAAATAGTGACAAACTCGTCCATCTAGACAAGACCGAGTTTCACCTTCGCTAGGCTCGTTAAAACATCAAATAGCGATGGATTCGCTTGAAGGGTGAAATTATACAAC
The DNA here is from genome assembly GCA_031772625.1 of Pinus tabuliformis. Lineage (NCBI taxonomy): Eukaryota > Viridiplantae > Streptophyta > Pinopsida > Pinales > Pinaceae > Pinus > Pinus tabuliformis. The sequence continues at coordinate 184,154,619 of CM062816.1, read as the reverse complement.
AAGCATATGTTATCCTCCTCAAGCTTGATAAAAATAAAGAGGTATTGGGGAAAATGGAAAAAGGGGAAAACCACTTTATGATAGCAGGTCGCTCTTGAACATGACACTTTCACTCCATCACCGTGACGATTTGGGTTGGGTTATTAGCTTGATGGTTATCACACCGTTGGTATATCATACCATCCATCACTTTTTTTTGGGTCAATGCTACCAATTCATTTCAGTGTCACCGCCTTGTTCAAGAAAAGTCATTTAGTCAAAATTCATCCTTTGCAATACCATAAACCTTCATTTTCATGACCGCCATTCCTGAACCTTGTGTCGTTAGTAAAATTCCATCTCTAAAATCACTACACTCATTTTTTGTCGTTGATGTGGGATACATCAAAGCCCTCCCACGACGAGTCGCTTCTTATTTATTAGTATTTTTTTAAAATATAAAAATAAATACAATTTAATAAAAAATCCTTATACTGTTCTATTTCCCATTTTTCTTAAAAATAAATAAACCTTTAAAATTTATCTTAATTAAAAAATATATTTAAAAAATAAAAATAAAAAATAATATGAATTTTGAAATATAAAACATATATATATCTCGAACGGTTGAATCTATTTTCCATAATCAAGGGTTAATAAGGAATTGAGATGGTATATGGTATATTACTGTGTTATTTATTTATATATTTATTTATAATATTTTGTTTTTTTTAATTGAAATAAATAATATTAAAAGTAAATTTAAGTTTATTTTAATTAATATATATTAAATTAGTTTATTGATATAAATTAATAGTTGGCAAATACTAATAGACATTAATTCATGATAAACATCAAAATATTACTTCAGAATACATAAAACATTGTTCATATTAAATTATTATTATTAGTAGTTATAAAAAAATTAACATATTAATTAATCAATATTCTTAATAATGGAGTTTCGCCTCCACTTTATCATGGAATTTTTTAGCTTGTATATAGCTTTTGTTACAATACTATGGGCCAATGCCATGACTTATCAATGTTATATACCCAATATGATATGTTTTAAATAAAATAATTAAAATAGTGTAACGAAGGTGGAGATAAATCTTAATCCTTGATCTATATATACTACTATAAACATTTCATCATATTCTATGAAGGTTAAATCTCTACCATCTACCTATTAAAATTATGGAAGTTTTATTTTGAAATAAACATGAGTGTAGGCATAAATATTAAAAAAATATTAATAATATTACAAATAATATAATCTTAAATATTACAAATAATATAAGATTAAAGCTTGTTTTGATGTGAATTAATATTTTCCATAAAATTTTAATTATAATACGAATATGGAAAACCAACATTTTTTAATTAAATATAATTATTAAAAAACAATCATATTTCATTAATTTATGTTATAATATAATTATAGCAATTTATCTTCTAATTTGCTTGTTATTGGATTTTATAAGTTCAACATTCACTAATATAAATTATAATGTTTACTTTTAAAAAACAAATATTTATTTTTCAATAAAATATAAAACTTTTTTAAAATTATAATTTGAAAAAAATACCAAATTACTTTAATGTAAGCTTTAAACTTATAATTTGAAAACAATACTAAATTACTTTAATTTTTAATATTAAAATTTATTAAAATTTTTAAAATAAAATCTTTTATTATAAATTCAAATTCAATAATATATCACCAATATAATTTTAAATAAATAAATAATTCAACGCTCTCTCATTCCACGTACGTTTGTCTGTTTTCTTTAAGGTTGCCTGAGACGAAACTTAGAGAGGGAAACTCTAATTTATGGTAACATATGCACAGGACTTGCGGTGCCATCTAGGCTTTGAACGACGGCCCTTTACATAGTCCATTCTCTATTTATTTCATAAATCTTGCTGCAGGCAAACATGATTCCACAGAACTGAAAACCTAATACTACATACACATCCAATGTCAATCATGATTTGTTTTAATATTTATTACGTTTACATGTAGTTGTTTCTTTCCAGGAGTTAGCCTTACATTTTAGCTTACTATGATTGCAAATATGAAAGTTTCATGTACATGTACCAGAGTTTATTGTAAATGAAGTTTTATTCCACGATAAAAACCTATAAGTAATACTATATATATTCAGATAGATTATTATATCTTATATTTTTCAACTTCTCAATTCTCCAAGTAAATCAGAGATGTAGTTTGTTCACTAATTTATTGAGATAAACCAACTTAAACCAGAATTTAATTAGGCAGGTTGTTAGTGAATTGATATATCTATATCTATCTATATGTTTATTATGTTGATAGGTATTTTTATTATGCAATAAGATTTTTAGAATTTTAATTTAATCATTAATGATTATCAAATGGATGATAAGGATTTAATTTTCGTGAAATATTTTAGAATATTCTTAATAATCAAAATTTAAGATTTATCTTTCAAGTAGTTATGTTTTTTCCCCTTTTAATTAGATTTCTTAATTAGAATAATCTTATCTGAACAATTGTCATATGAAATGAGTTATGGTTTTTTTAGCATGTGGTATTGATAAGTCATAGAATTATAATAAAACTTATTAACAAATTAAGAATCTCCATGATAAAATGGAGGTGAATATCCATGATTAAGAATATTATTACATGTTAGGAAAAAATGGTGTTGCGCTCTCCTTCAATGTGATGACTAACCGCTTCCTCCTTTTTCAAAATTTTCATAGATGGAAGCACTTCTGGCTATCTTGGCATTTGAATCTTCGAGCTCTCCTACATCCCTGACATTTTGACTTGTTACATTCTTCAGTCTCGCCCTCCTCGATGGCCAAAAACATGTCTTCACTTCCAATTTTGGGCAAGAGTCTGACTTCCTCTACGACTCTCTTGTCCTAGGCTTCAGTTTCGAGCACTACCAAGGGTGTTCCAAATCCCTCTAAGCTGATTTCAACTGGGTTAGCCTTTCCCTCTGCTTTTGTCTCTAGCGGTTTGAGTGCTGCTCCATCTTCAAACAAGGAGGGATTTCATAAAGAGGCAACCCCTCTGTCCTTTAGCGAAATTGTGAAATTTGTTCCTTGTAATCTTCCCTCGAGGCTGTCTTGTGTTAGGTCGAATCCTATGTCTGACTACTCCTCCTTTTGGATGCCTATTCTTGAAGCTCCCTCGATTGAGGTTCCCTTAGTTGTTAATACTTTAAGGGGAGGTAAAATTTTCTTTGAAACATGTCTTATTTGCAGGTTCAGTGGCTTGTGGCCAAGGCTTGTAAACGTTCATTCATGGATTTCTGAGCAGTGGTATTCTTCTATCTTTAATGATTTGAACATATATCCTCTAGGAATAGGTTTCTTAATTATAGTATTTGAACAACTTGAAGACCATGTGTAGATTTTTTATTCTTGTTCATGATTCTAACCCAGTGTACGACTCTCTTTGTAGCCTTGGTTCCTCTCCTTCAACCCTCTCTCGGCTTCAATTTTGACTGCTCCAGTTTGGGTAAGGCTCCCAAAACTTCTTTTGCTTATGTGGAATCTAGCTACTTTGACTTGAATCGGTAATGACCTAGGTAGATTCTATTGTCATAGCAAAGATACAAATTTCTACTTGAAGCCCACATACGCTTGCATCTATGTGGAAATGGATTACAGCAAAGGATTCCCTTTTCAAATAAAGTTAACAAGACCTAGTTATTCATGGGCGCAAAAACTAGATTACAAAAATATATCTTTTTGTTATAGAGCTTGCTATGAGACCAGAATTACGAAAATATCTCTTTCTGTTGTAGAGCTTGCTACGAGACCAGACATTCCCTTAAAAACTATCCCAAAATTGGGAAGACAAAGAAAAATAAACCAATCGAAAACCTAGATGGTGAGAGGGTACCAACTTTGATCATTACACAATCTCAAATGAGAATCCTCCTTCAGTTCATCGCAGTGAGGCATACTTGAAAAAATACATAAATTCATAAGAGTTCAAGATTGATCCTCGTCAATATCAAGGAGTTTCAACAGTAAAATAAGTAAAAACAAGCAACAGTGTGGCGGTTCCCAATTCCATCGTTAGAACTAGTGATTCAAATGTTTCTTCGGAAATTTCTCCTGAAAAAAAGAATATTGAGGATGAGCATCCAACTTTGGACAATGGAAAGAACATAACTTCAAATTTCAAATCTTTTAGGTGTGCTTCTTCACAAGTTAACAATGAAAAGGCTCCTCCATGTGTTGATTAGGTAGATGTGGAATATCCTCCTTTAGGCCAAAAGAAAGAAAATGTTAGTGGAAGTTCTTCAATGAAAAATGATATGTCAGATTCTGTAGAAAATTTGGGCTAGATCCAAGTGGGAAAAAAGTCGAAAAGAAGGTCTCCAAGGATAACCAAAAGCCATTCCAAAAAAAATGTGAATGGGTTGCAAATATATCTGGATTTTAGGAGTCTTTTAGAGTGTTTACAATTGATAGGGGAATAAATTTCTTGTAGCAAGGAGTTTTCTAGTAAAGTTTTGGGTTGATCATGTGTCTTCTAACCCAAATTTAAAGGAATTCTAGTATTTCTTGTCCTCAGAAGAATTGTAATGGTTTGGGCTGGATCCCATCTTTATTAATACAACCTTCTCTACCAGTGTCCTTAAAAAAAAAGAATATTGTTACATGTTTTCTTTAAATATTTTCTTTACCTGTTTTGGGCATTTACTAGCGATTTAATTTATGTAGATGTCTTAATTGCAAGTAAATTAGATATGTAATTTGTATACTAAATTGTTGAGATAAATTAACTTAAATAAGATTTTTAATATTTTTCAATGTGATATTAAGAAAACATTATATTATTGAATTATCTATTTTATTTTAGGTGAACTTTCATAGTTCTCTTTATTATTATCAACTTTTGCCAAGTTAGGATTATAGCAATCAATTTGTCTGTTAACCATATTGAGTACTATTAATTCACCATTTACCCTTATTTCTCTCTCTATATATTTAACTTTGAAAACTAATAATTATTTTTAATATTATAAATATATATTAACCATAATTTGAATGCCTTGTTACAACTTTTAGAGAATACAATGCCATGTGAGTAACTTCTTCAAATATTTTCTGCTATAATTTTTAGGAATGATTACAAGATACATACTATAATTGTTTATTGTTATCTCAATTATCTTCTACTAAAGATAAATAAAAAAAAACAAAGAAATGAAAAACATTTAATGAACCCTAAACATATGATCTAAAAGCAAGCTAAAGTAGTCTAGCGTAATCTTTCATACCTAAGAACATGTGAATTGTACCCCTAGCTATAACTTTTCATTTTCATTTTTTTTGTTTTGAACTATACAGTAGCTTTATAACTTCTTTCATGCCTAAGAACATGTGAATTGTACCTCTGCCTATAACTTTCATTTCGTTTTTTTTTTTTGAAACTATACGATAGCTTTATAATTTTTGCGATTGAAATGTGCTATGGCTAAATTTCATTATTTCTCGTTGGTGGATCTTTGATTACCATGTCACAAAAACATTAAATTCAAAAGATGTTTTGTTTGATAAAGAAGAGCATGTGATAGCGATAAAGTTCGCTAAAAGATGTTTTGTTTGATAAAGAAGAGCATGTGATAGCGATAAAGTTCGCTATAACAATTTTAGAAAAATATTATAATTATAATTATATAATAATATAAAAAATTATTTTAAAATGATTCATATCAATTTAAATAATAAAATCTAATTCTAATTCAAATTATAATAAATTTATTGGTAAAAAATAAACAATTTTATTATCCTTTTTGATAATTTTTTATTTATTTAGTTTTTGAGATTTTTTCATAAAAAAGAAAGAATAAAATTATATTTTGTATATGTTAAATGTATTTGGGAAATATGCCTTACGACATTGAGTTATAGAAAAAAGAACCGATAGAAATCATGTTAAACAAGAAAACATTCAAAGTTAAGTGTAGAAATAATTATTTAACTTTTTTTCTTTTTTTTTTTCGTTTCTTTTTTGCACTTTTTGCCAACCCTCTGAGTTTGGTTCAACAAGAACTAATGTCAGATCTCTTCTAGTTGATGATGGTGTGGGTTCTTTGTCAAAATCTGAACTTTGTGCTCGTTTTGTGCCCCTTGTCCCATAAAGTGCCCGAATCTCAATAGAGTCAATAGAGTTTATGCCCTTCCGATTTTGTGATGGAGTTTCGGACTTGTCCAGAATGCCCTCATTCATGTCATTACCCTGTTGTGCCTTAGCTTGGAGTGGTTGGTTTTCTATGTTTCCTTGTTCTTCTTCCTCTAAGAGGTAAGGCTCTCATACCTGTCAACCTCTTGGCTTATGGACTGACCTCTTTTTCTTTTTTTGGATTCATTTTTGCCTGAGGACATGAGTTCTATTGGTATCCTCTTTGAAAACATGTACGAAATCTAAAGGACGTTTTCATAATCTAATACTTGGGTGCATTGGAAATTTTTAGGATTCAATTCAATCTCGTCAGGTAGACCTTTGCTAAGGTCTATCTCAACACAAATTATGACAAAAGAGAATAGGCCTTTTTTTGTTATTTATAGATCCATCTTTTTTATTTTTCCTAGAGTATTTCCAATTTCCTCCAGGCATTTATAGTGCCAGAAAGGAAGAGGGTGATTTGGGAGTCTCACCAATACCAACATAGTTGTAACCACCATAATTGTAGCATCAAATTCTGGGAACCATGGAGTAATGAAAAGACATTATCTACCCCAAAACCATGACCCTTCATTTAGGACACAGCCTTAGTCTGTCTATGTATCAAATTAAAAAACTAATAAGCCTTTTAAACACAAATAGAGGTCATAGTTGGGTGTCTAAGAGGAAAAAACCCATTAGTGTAATGCATTAGATTTAGACTATAAGCCATTAAACTTACAAATAAGAGTTTTGGATTGGAGAGTAGAAAGGAGAGAGAGTACTTCCATGACTGGAGCATGTTCCATTTTATCTACAATATAGGGGCCTGGAATATTTTGTATTTGTTTAGTTGTTTTAGAGACCTTCCCTTTCATTGCATCCCTGAAGGAGACAGATCTACTGGGATTTATGGAACTAAAAGCTCCACCTTGCAGCCTTAGATTCAATATAATGATGGCATTCCTTGGGATGCAATAGTTCTTCATTTGGAAAGAGCCCTATAGTAGTTTCCATTCAAATATCAAGCACTGAGAAGATGCATGAATGCCCAAACTTCTCTAAATACTCTATTTTAAATTTTCCATTAGGTCTGTTCCCTAATCTAGAAGAGTGAGATCTTTCCATTTGGATTTTTTGTGAAAATTTGAAAAGGGTTATTTTCAATCCCTATGTATTCTATAGCCAAGAATGAGTGGGGAAAAAGAGTTTGAGAACCATCTACAAGCATAAAATTGTTCTCCATTGTGGGATGCCATACACACCAGATATAACACATAAACAAAACTGAAAATGTGGGAGAAATGAAAACAATCAATAAACCTAGCGGCCACTCCCGCCATGAACACACCATATATATGAGAAAATGATATCATAACAGATGATTGGATGTTTGTCTATTATTTGAAGACTAGTTTTAGTCATAGAGCCTCGATAGAGAAAGCTTCCCTTAAGTTGAATCCACATTTTTCTTTAAGGTCTTTTGACACATAAAAACATAAAAAAGGCCAAATCACCCCTAAAGAACCCAAACCCTGCACAAATGCGGTTAGACTCGCAATAGAGATATAACTCCCCAAGCCATAGAGCACCATGAGCACTAGAGACAAAACAAAGCTTGGTGGCGATGCATTTCACATCTAAAAATACAAACAAAACCCTGACACAACTCTCCATTCTTTTCCAATTTTTTATCCATTCATATTATAATTATTAATATAATTCATCAATGAAAATGATCATAATTATTTAAAATTTTAGAAAAAAGAAGCCTATATATTCAATGGTTTATTTACTAAAAATTTTAAAAAACAAAAAAAAATATATATATATATATATATAAATTCTAATTAATTAATTTCAATATATAATTTACAATAGCATAATTAATAGAAAATCCAAAATAAAAACCATGATATCTCATCCTATATGTATATCTCTTACCTCACTCATCATTATGTGTGATTTATTCATTTGCATGGAAAATTCATTTAGAATTCATATATAAATGCCATCGATACGTTAAAGGATGCAATAACACACTAAATTCACATACTATCCTCATTTAGTTTGTTTTATGGTTGCACATATTTTATATTGTGTGTCTTTATGTATCATGCTAGGACTTTCTATATGAGCTTTTTATGAAAGTATAATTTATAACTTGATTGGAAAGGACTACATTTTCCTATGGCATTTATTATAATGGGATATAAAAGAGATAAAATATATAAAATCAAATTAGCTTGTACACTATATTCTTTCATCATTAGTATGTTATTTATTCTTAGTGTTTTTTATGTTTCTATTTGTTTTTCGAAAAAAGAAGTGTAATTTTATTTATCATGAAGGAAAAATAAAATTACATTTTGTATATGTTGTGAGCATTTTGGAAAAAGAGTCTCACAACTTTGAGCTAACAAGAAGAAAAAAAACTATGGAAAACCATACAATAAAAGAAATGCCAAGTTAAGTGTGATCATTCACACTTAGCTTCTCTTTTTTACCCTTTTTTTTTGCACTTTTTGCCAGCTGATGCAGGAGCATCTAGACTTAGCCAACAATGTAAAGGTTTGTTCACATGTTGTGGCTGAAAGAGTGAATTTCATTGACCTGAGTGGTCAAAAGTTAGTTTTAACTGAGAGGGTTGGATCTCTCGAAAATGATTTGTAATACATTATTGTAATAGTTAGGAAATTGTCTTATCTTAGATTGAAGGATAAGTTTTTAGCGTAGGTGTGTAATGGAGCTTAAAAACAGAGATTTGATTGTTAGATTGTTTAAAATATAGATTGAGTTGTTCGTACAGTTAGAGTAGGATTCGACTCATAAAAAGAAGAAAATGTAATGTAGAAAGATTAGGTGAGATGATTGAGGATTGAGTGAGAGGTGAGAGTTGAGTGATAGAGAGGGTTTTCAGTTAGAAACAGAGTTCTGTAATTCGTTGTAATTGATCCGAGAGGGCCAAGACTCTGTAACCATTAATATATTGAAGGAATTTGATGTGTTGTGTACCTGTGTGTAATCCTAGCGAAACTCTTGTTTAACTCTGTGTATTTGCATTTTGAACAAAATCGGATATTTTCCCTATTCCGCGCTTTAAATTGTTAATCACTATGTTTATTTTTTAATTGGGTGTTTTAGCACTAATCGCAGTTATTAGTATCAATAGCGGGGGTAGAAGATCATAAAGAGACTTGATCGGGTTGAAGTCCCGTACGCAATCATGTCCGTTGATCACAAAGTCAACAACTGACGTCACTATCAACAGCGGGGTTAAGCCTGTGTTTAACCTGTGTGTTAGTTGAAATCCCATGAGCCATAGGATTGATTGATTATGTTATCCAAGAGATATCGGGGTTTAAAAGAGATCGAAGTTTAAGTCTAAACCCGGAGCCGAACTTTTATAAACTAAGGTTTATAAACCATATTGGCTCTGTGAGGCGGGTAAACGTTGCCAAGTTCCCCGATGTGATATCACTGACGATCGTTAGATCTGGTAATATGAGATCAACAACGTAGAGGGAAGTGTTGTTCAATCGCACCTGCTGTTCAATTCTGGAAGTGTTGTTCAATTGCCAGAATGATGTTCAATTACGGATTGTTGTTCAATCTGACTGCTGTTCAATTATGGATTGTTGTTCAAACTAACTGTTGTTCAATCTGATTATTGTTCAATTGTGATCTTTTTCAATTTCCAGCTACTATTCAATTGCTGTTCAGTTGCTGTTCAATTGAAAATTCACGTCACTAGCCATTTGAACTTAGTTTAACAAGAACCATTTCCAATTCTCTTCTTGATTCCATATAAGAAGCTTCTTTATCTAAGTCTGAGATCTTAGATACATGACTTATTTTTGTGACCCCATTCTCATATGATGCATCAAAACCATCATATTTAGTACCCTTCTGAGTGAGGGTGACAATTCGTGACTATGCCACAATGTCCCCATCTGGTTGGTTTTTAGGTTGAGCCATTGCGTCTACTTCTAATTCAGAAGGAAGAATCTCATTGATATATTCTTCTTCTTCTTCCCAAAGGCAAAGGCTCTAAAAATTGGCATCCTTTTAGCCTGTTGGGCCACATTTTTTTCTTTTTTGGTTTCTTTTAGGCTATGGACACATGTTCTGCAAATGTCCTATTTGAAAACATATTCGACATCAAAATGACGTGTTCTGTTAATCTAAAACTTGATACCACAAATTTTTTTTTGTTTCAACATTATGTGATCTAGTAGGAATTTGCTAAAGTCTATCTCCACACATATTTTGGCAAAAGTAAATAGTCCTTTCTTAGTTCTTTTTAAGTCAAAATTTTCAAATTTGCCTAGAGTATTTCCAATATTCTCAAGGACTTTGTGATGCCAAAAAAGGCAAGGGAGGTTTGAAAGTCTCTCCCAAACTGGCATAGTTGATACCACCATATTTATGGCATCAAACTCAGGGAACCATGGAGTGATTGAGGACCCAATTCTACCCTAGAATCATGGGACTTCATTCTGAACAAACTTTAGATCCTTTTCTGTATCATATTGGAAAGATGAAGAAATATTTGGAACATAAATAAATGTCATATTTGGGTGTCCAAGAAGTGAAAACCCTTTGGAATAGAGCTTCAGGTTTTGCATAGAAGCCATTAAATTTGCAAATAAAAGCCTTTGAATGGAGTGCAGAGAAGAGGGAAGTTACCTTTGGAAGATTGACTTCCATGGTTGAATCTTGTTCCATTTGATCTATAATATAGTGTCTTCAAATGTTTTGAAGTTGTTCTGGTTGGCTTGAAATTTTCTCTTTCACAACATACTTGAAAGAGAAGAGAGATCCATTTGTTGTCCTGGCACCAAGAGCTCCCCCACACAGCCTTAAGTTCACGACTAAGGTTGAATTTATTTTGATATGGTAATTTTTTATCAGGTAAGAATCTTGGAGTAACTTCCCTTCATATTGTAGACTTCAAAATTTTGCAGGCATACCCCATTTATCCTTAATGGATTACTTTAGAATATAGACAGAGTCAGATCTTCTTGTCAAGAGAGTAGATGTCTTCCCTCTAATATTCTCAATAAAATTATGAAATACGTTCTGACCCTTCTCTCCTAGAGGGGCATACTACACAAACCATGAAGGATGGGAGGTTAATATTTGTAGAGAAGGCACCCATTTGTGCATAGGGAAAGAAGACACGGCCTTATCCAACACCCATGAGACAAATCTTACATTTGAATGGGGATAATATGGAACTAGAAATATGAATGTTTTTTTGTTTTGTTAAAAAAAGAGAGTTCTTTAGTTTTTATGCAATTTTGTTAATCCAAAGCTAAAAAAACCAAAAAATTCATTTAACATGTAAAAAAAAAAAAACAATCCCAATAGTTTTTGTTTGAAGTTTAAGAATTCTTGGATGCTAATAATAGACACATGTTATTAGTAATATCCATATAGGTGTTTTACATGGTTATGAAAAATTCCTTTGCATTGATATGTTTCTAAAGGAAGTATTTACCATTAAAACATTAAGGGTGAAGGACCTATTTTCATCTCTCAGGCATAGTAAGAGCTACTAGTACCATCTATTTTAAAGTACCTAATCTCACTTAAAATACCACTCAAGGGGTCAAAGACCCATAGAGATATTGGAAATATGACTAGTTTCAATCTTCATAATTATTGTTTTACTCATTTCAATATGTATCTTATGTATCAAACAAAAGAAGAAAAGAAATTTTTAAAAGCATGGGTTTCATGCTCTTTATTGATGGTCTTCTAGGTAAAATCATGTTATTCATGATTTTAGGGTTTGTTAGGTCATAAGATTTATTGTCATGAGTCAAGAGAGTCAACATCATGTTTATAAGACCCTTCCAGAAAAAAATATCTTGTAAAAGAGTTTATTTTGAGTCTAGAAAGTCATGGAAACAACCAAAGTACAAGTCAACCATGGAAGATTCAAGTCGGCCTAAAGCAGAGAATTCAACCCCTTGGAAAGGGTGTATAAAGGAGCATTTTGACCTAATTTGAGACTCATGCATCAACAAGTTTCATCTTCCAAGAAAAATTTTGATCTAAAGAAAAAGGAGTAAGGAAAGATGAGCGAAGGTATAAAAGACAAGAGGAATATAAGAAGTCAATGAAAAACTTGTTTGTGGGCTCTATATCTCTCACACGTACGAATTTATAGGCTTTTAACAGCTAAAAAGAGCGTTGAAATTGCAGGTCCAAATTATAGGGGAGAGAGGTGCAATATAAAGGTGATGGAAGAGAGAATACTCTATCTTGAGCCCGTCAACCTTGGCAGGACCTATCTTTCTCAAGGAAGGACTCTTGAAGAAGATGGATTAGGGTTTCTATAGCAGCTATAAAGATGAATTTGTAGGACAAAGTTGCATAATGAAATTGCAGGGAAAAATCTGTGTTGAAGTTATAACTAGAGGTTAGTTCTTTTGGAAGGGATGACGTGGTACTTGAAGGATGTAACAACCCTGGTGAAAAATCTATGCAATAAAGTTAATAAAGGAAAAATAATAACCTTGGTCATGGGATATGTATTCTAAGCTGAATGTTGGGAAAAAAACATAGTGATGGGGATCACTTTTCATTAATTAGTGGCTAACAAAATTGGCCAAGGAAATGGTAAAGGATTTGGAAAGGCATGGGGAATTAATTGACATTTTATTTATGAAAATAATGGAAATTAGGAGAAAAGGAAGGTGAAAGGTCATAGGTTGCATGCGAGGAAGAAAATGAATGAAAATAATGGGAAATGAAGAATATAGAGGCCTCATTAATAAAAAGGATTCTAAGGATCAGTTAGTAAAATAATGGGAAATGAAGAATATAGAGGCCTCATTAATAAAAAGGCTTCTAAGGATTAGATGGTACTTTTTTTTTTTTTTTGGAGCTCTCTCTCTATTCTCTGTCACTCATACTCTTGGACACTTAGAGTTTTCTTGGAGAACTCTTGGAGGAGTGTGGCATACTTGTAGATTTAGTGCAATAAGGAAAAGGAAGAGCAGTAAGGCGCAAGAGGACATCAGGATCAACAACTACAATGATTTTTTTCTTGAAGGAGCTGAGTTGCATGTATGATTTCCTTGCTAGTTTTGGCATGCATGGCATATGAATGTGGTTTTTGGTTATGATTTGTCATTGGCATGGAGGAATGCTTGGATTGATGATCGATTTTCTTAGCCTTTACATTTCTTGGATAACCATGGTGTTGTGGGTGTCTTTCCTCTTATTTTTTGGTTGGTTCTCATGCTCCTTTGGCTGTGGGTTGAGTTACTAGTTTTTGGAAGCCTTAGTTGGATAAATGCTCTGGAAGAACTATAACAACTTGGGTTGAGTTACTAGTTGTGGAAGCCTTGGTTGGACAAATACTCTAGAAGCACTATAATAGCTTGGGTTGAGTTACTAGTCCTGGAAGCCTTGGTTGGACAAATGATCTGCAGGCCCTTGGTGGGTTGAGTTACTAGTCATGGAAGCTCTAGTTGGACAAATGCTCTGGAAAAATGATAACAACTATGGGTTGAGTTAGTAGTCCTAGAATCCCTCATTGGAACAAATTCTTTGGAGCCCTAGACAACTTGGGTATAGACCAATCTGGTGATAGTTCAGGATGTCCAACCATGAGGTGGAATCACTGGTTAAGGGTTGATGTGGTTTGGCCTCTAGAAGTCTTGGTTTGGTTTTGTTCGATGTGTTCCATGAAATCCCACTTTCATGCTTGAAATATGGCACGACAATGACTGGATGAAAGAGAGAATTGGTTAAGCCTAGTCTATGGTCAAGTGGTTCATGGAAGTCCCAGACCTAGTTGAATTTTTCATATGTGAATAAGAGCTTCTTTCCTCTTATATTTGACGGGTAAATATACTTGTTTATATGTGGTTTTAAGGTTGTTGTATCCTGGTTATTTCTGTTGGTTATGAGCATGTTTTATGATAGTGATGATGTATGGATCTCATCATGTTTTGATTTGTAAATGAATTAAAAATGAATATATTACATAACAGATGATAATGTAGCTAATGTGATAAGGCATAAATGCTTCTTAGAGATTCTTAGATAAGTATGAGACCCCTATCCTCAAAGTTGTTGTTATGACCTATATAATGCATATTTGTGACATGTTTGACGAAATGTCTGCCATGGCTAGTAGGGGTCCAAACAACTCTTTGTTCAAGTATTTGCATTTTTATCATTGTTTCAATTCTACTTTTCATTTCTGAAAGTTTCATGAAGTTATGGGTAGTGGCTTGAGTCCCGGTCCTAAAAAAGTGTCACACAATCTGGGGTTGCTGGCTCTAAACTCGCTGAAAAAGTTCCCATTCGCTAGCATGCCCTTACTATGGGAGTGATTGGAGGGTCCCAACGCATGCATACCCATGTCATGGGAGTGACTAGGGCTCTAGGTCAGTGAAATGCTAAGTTGTCTTAGGGGTTGATCACCTAGAAGGGTTGGTTGGCTCTTGAGGGTTCTGTAACATGTGTAGAAGGCCATATTGATTGTGTTTTGTTGGCTCCACTTCCTTAACTATACATGGGGAGTTGAATCACATCATAGTAGCCTCTCATCACTTTTTTACCACAACAGACCAGTTAACTTGGGTAAATGTGGGAGGAGGGTGGTTATAGAGTGGTATCAGAGCATGGTTCACTCCTTGGACTGGATGGGTGGTGTATTGGTCATGCATTCATGTCAATTACATATGTGTTCCTTATGCTTGTGGTCTATGTACTTGTTGTGTATGCATGGTGGTGGTCGTAGTTGTGTCTCCACGTGAAAGTTGATGGTGTCATTACTCATTGTATTTGTTGTGAGTGTATGTTGGTAATGCATAGGTTATGCACGTCAGTGTTTATATATTTTTATGCATACATTGACTTGGTGATGGTTCTTGTGCATGAAGTCATGGTATGTAGTTGGTATGGTCATACATTAATGGTCGAATAATGATTTAAATGATGATTAAATAGGGATATGATTATGTTTATCAATGTATATTATTAATCTGGTTGGTTTATTAGATGAGATATCCTCCCTTGAACTAAATCGAGGTACATTGGTTTGTTTATGATTTGGTTTAGCTGACATGATATACCTTGTAGGAAAGAGAACAAAGATGACTAACAAGATGGTAGACTATAGTTAACGAAACTCTCCCTATGAATTAGATGAGAAACATGGTATTGAGCATTCTTCTAACCTAGCAGACACATTGAGAAGTTTGGAGGCAGAAATAACGAGTTGCAAGGAAGATAATGACAAAATCATTCAGGAATAGGAGAAACAAGCAGAAGTTAATGCAGTAATCCTTCAGAGTTTGTCAGAATTGCAAAGACGAGGACCACTTCAAATCAACCATTAGCAGGAGGAAAAAACTAATGGGGCATATGGAAGTAGGCCTCATGGTGGGAACAAGACGGATAGAGATGACACAGTTAGCGATGATAGGCTCTTGGATATTCTCGATAGGAGAGGTGATGGACACAAGTATTATTCTAGTTCTGGTTTTGACAGGCACTATGATTGTGATCATTATCATCCTTAGAGGAGTGCGAGAGGATATTTTCTGGATGAGTTCAAGAAATCAAAGCCACTTAAATTCTATGGGGAAATAAAGAAGTCACGGGATGCAGAAGCATGGTTTATTGGTATGAATAAGTTCTTTAGGTTGCATGATTACGCAGAAAATATGAATGCAAAAATAGCTACATTCTGTCTTAAAGTTAAAGCATATATCTGGTGGGAATATGTAAAGAATTTTAGAGGTATTTATGAGGAGGAGTTAACTTGGAATGAGTTTGAGAGACTATTAAGGAAGAAGTATCTATCGAGAAGATACTATGACGAAAGGGAAAATTAGTTTTATGAGCTGAAAAGGGGATCTATGACTGATGAGGAGTATACTAGAAAATTCTTAGAGTTATTGAGGTATGTGCCTTACCTCAAGGAGGAGAAGGCCAAGATTCAGAGATTCATCAATGGGTTGTTGGTAGCGTTCAAGGACAAGATTGAGTTTGATGGGCTTAGACCAATGGAGGAGACCATTTGGAAGCTAAAGAATTGTTATGAGCATTCAAAGCACAGATCTGAGACTAATTAGGACTAGAAGGGTAATGATAATAATAAAGGAAAATGGGACAAGAAGCGAACAATACCTCAACATACAAGTAACAAAGAGAATGGAACCTCGCATAAGAAGTTCAATGCATCTGACGGAGGACATGGATTTTGGTCTGAGGAGGAGAAAAAGGGTGGTGGTTTGAAGCCCTTGCAGTGTTGGACTTGTGGAGGAGATCATCATAAGAGAGATTGTCCACAACATCAGGATGGTAGACCATAGATCTATAGTTCTCAGGAGGAATAGACAATGGTAGATGTTGGACAAAGTATTCCACAGATCTATGTAGCATTGGAGAACAGGGAGGCAAATCACTGGGTGTCTATTATCGAGATGGATGATAAGATTCATGATCAAGTTGTTTCTATTTTGATTGAACCAAGATATAATTATAGTTATGTTAGTCTTGACTTGGTGGATAAGTGTGGTTTGAATAAAGAAGTGCATGCATAATATTGGTTAGTGAAATTGGCTATAGGTACAAAGAAGAGAGTTCATCACTACGTAAGAACTTGTGCATTTGAGTTGAATGGTATGCCTACATTAGCACATTTGAATGTATTTCATTTGGGATCATATAATATGTTGTTGTACATGGACTAGTTGTATCTTCATAGGACTAAGGTGGATTGTTATGAAAAAACCATTGAGTGTTGTTAGGAAATTATATATTACAAAGCAATGGAACACATAAAATATTGCAGAAATATAAACATAGAAAACACATAAAACAAGAAGGACACAGATATACATGGTTCACCCAGTTTGGGCTACATCTGTTAGTGTCGGTATCTTCATCCATGCATCAGTGATCAAATTCTCTTGTTGCATCTCATTTTAGGTGTCTTGCTCGGTCAGCTACATTCCATTAGGATCATGGATCATCTAATGGTAGTGGCTTATTATACATTTTCCCTCATGTCCTTTACTTGCTAGCCCATTTGCATTCATCTAGATCATCTGCAGTCATTTTTTGTCTTTAAATCCACAAAAGTTATTTTTAGGGTCTTAGGTCTCATTAGGTCCAGGGTTTCGTCAAAAAGGTCTTCAAAATGCTCAATAAAGGTCAACAGGCGCATGAGAAGGACAAATAATTTTTCAACAACAATAATTTCTATAATCACATGTTTAATGATTGATTTTTCCTCAAAACCTTGTTTTGAGGAAAAACAGAGTTTTTTATGTTTCTATGTATAAATTTGATGTAATTTCAATTTTTCCATATGAAATAACTTCAGTGGCAACCCTGGTCACGTTGCCAAGCTTCAACATCTCCATCACCTACAAGGTAAAAAAAAAATCAAAGCATTCAGTTCATCACAGGCAAAAATAAAGCAAACTGCCCAAAAACAGAGTTTTAAAAACAAGTCAAATGCAAACATTACAAAGTGGGTTTTTGATAAGTGAAAAATTAAAATCTTTTGTATATAAACCATTTTTCATGTTTAAAAAGCTCATTTGCATCCAAAGGAGAAGGAGTGAACAAGAGAACAGTCAGGTTGAAAGCAAAGAGCAAAATTGTAGCAATTTGGGCAAGTTTTAGGGGTGTGACGCATTGGGTCACTGGCGCAGCGCATAGGGCTGGCATGGCACATTGGGTCACCCTCCACAGTGCAAAAAATACACTGGCGCGACGCATATAGAAGGTGTGATGTGTTGGGTTTGTGGCGCGACGCATAGAGCTGCAAGCCATTTTCAACACAAATTCATCCAAATTCTCAATTTGCTTGGTTTCCTCCGGTCCAAAGCAAATCAAAAACTCTTCAAATGCCAATGAAAGTGTGTCTTAAGATGTTTATGATGATTTAATAAAACAAAATTTCAAACCGTACTTCCTTGCAATTTTTGCTTAAGACATGATTGCTTAGGGTTTGTAAATTTGTTTTTGTGGCCATCACTCCCTCACCTTTTTATTCCCTCACTTATTTTCTAGTTTCATTAACCCATTTTACTATCCCCCATATCCCTAAATTCATTCACCCCTATCCCCAATTCCCATTATCCCAAACCCTAGCTATAAAATTCCCAAACCCTAATTTCTATCCCAAAAGCCTAAAAATTGTCCCTAAAAACCTTCAATTCCCCAAATTCCAGTCAGCAACATTCCCAAAATCCCTCTTACCCTCTCCCTTCATAGTCCCTCATACATTTTCATACACTTGGTAGTAAAGGATCAAAGACACCTAAAATCTCTTCATACTCATCTAAGAAAACTCAAACATTGGCAAACATGGAGTCTGATCCTTCCTATGAGAGGGATGATGAAACTATCAATGATTCTTCCCAAGAGCTTCATGTCACCATTCAGCTTAGTGTACCATAATTCAGAGGGTTTTCATCATCATGTCAGGTTTCAATGGGTCATTTTACACCTTGTTCATGCTTCAGTTGTGCCTAGGTAAGGTTCATTTCCCTCTCTTAGGGTTTTGAAGGTAATTTCTCTTGGATGGTCAAATCATCAGCAAAAATTGTATCCTGATGTTCATACACATTCCCCTATCCTTAATGTACCTTATTAAACACTTCCCATTACTGATATCACTTAAATTCCTCATTTTCCCACAAACCTTAGTTTCTTGCTACAATTTGGCAATTTTCTAGGCTAGGCTTGTGTTTTTCCATTTTGGACCCCTTCCCCTCACTCAATCTTTTAAATTCCACTTTCCCCTATTTCCTAACATCCCTCTCTACTTCCCAAAATTTCTTCAAGAATTTAGAAGCCCCTTATCTCCTTCATTTCCCTTCATTTCGACAAATCCCCTGTTCCACACATTGAGGTAGGTTTTACTAAAATGATGTTTCTGAACAAGAAAATATGAATTTGGGAAAAATGAGGGAGGGTTTTGTCCAAAATAGGCCAAAGCAAAAAAACCTCCTTCACTTTTTACACAGGTGTCATGGTTTTAGAGAAATGTCAAAAATACGGTTGCCTCAGGAGAATTGATGCACCTCTGAAGTGACTTTGGGAAAATCAAGATTTCTCATAGCGTGGTTGGAAAAATGACTTTCTTGATGAGTTAAATGATAACTAAACACAAATATATTTCCAATGAGTTATCATGAGCTCAATTTGGAGTTGAGGAAGACCTTCAAACGTTGACTGCAACAGCACTCTGCCTTTAGGCAGCCTCATTGTTCACATTTTGACCAGTATTGGGAGATTTGACTTTTGATAGGGAAAATGAACTCCAAATTGAAAAATTCAAGTTGGGTTGGAAAGTAGATTCAATAATATTTCCAACGAGCTATTTTTCACCCAATTTTGACACTGGGAAGACCCTCAAAATGGGTCTGCAAAAAAGTGCTACGCATAGAAATGTTTAACATAGGTTTTTCTGCCCAATGCGTCGCGCCACCTGGCGCTCGCTTTTGATGGAGGCCTCAAAATGATGAAAACTAAAATTTTTTGGATTTTTCTTGGGAAAATATGCATTCTCACAAATGGACAAGAAATTTTGAAAGGTTTTGAGCTTCCAAAAAGGTCAAAAACACCTCAAAAATGACCTTTTTGCCCCTTTTTTGACACACAAGGAGCAGTCTTGGGAGAACTCAGTTTTGGAGGGAAACATGGAGGCAAAATTCAGAAATTCCACTTGGGTTGAAAATTAGACAGGTATAAATTTTCAACAAGTAGACTTGGAGCAAATTTGGACACCAGGAAGGCCTCCAAAAGTGGCTACAAATAGGCACTACGCATAGGGAAATCAGCGCGACGCATAGGGGAAATTTTGCTCAGTTTGACCAAGTATACTCTGTTTTCCGCCTAGTTCCTTGACAGTTTGACTTTTCTCTTTCTTAATGTCAAACTTATGATGTAATTTAATGTAAATTGATGTATCTTGATGTAATTATGTCAAATTTTCACTCATGGAGGTAGATTCATCCATAAAAAAGTAGTTTGCAACTAACTGAATCAGTTTCCTAGTTTTTAGAAGCAAGCTGTTCCACTGCCTCCTTTTTAGTTCTCAGTTTAGATTTTGTTGGAACAACTCCTAATATTATGAGATCGACCCCTAGAGGCTAGGATGAGTTTTTTTTTACCTATATCTTATGTTTTTTTAGTCATTAGCATGGTTGGACTTTTGGGAAAACTTGGAGCTTATTGTATACTCATTTCAACAGTTTTGGCTAAGGAATAGACCAGTGGTTTGCAACACTCTATAGGATTCATGTGGCATGTTGCTTTGATATTGTGTTTCCTACTATAAATGTAATTTTATATGTGTTTTTTGTATGCCATTATCTCTCTTCCTTATTCTTAACTAAAACAAACAAGGATAAAGGTAGAATCCATTGAAATTGCAGTGCTCTACCTAGGGTTTGCTTAGTTATTGATGTTTTCAGCTGTTTGAAGAGGATCCTTGAGGTTTCATTGCCCTCTTCAACTCTTCACATGTCTAAATCTCTCCATTTCATTCAATTTGAAGTATCAAATCACTTGCCTAAATTTCCCTAGTGAGACCTCTGCAAAACTGAGCCTCATTCCCAAGACCCAAAAACTGCCTTTCCATTTGAGCCAACAAAACATCATCAAATTCAAATCAAACCCTTTTGCACATATACCTAACCTGAATTAGTCTTCACTCAAGTCATCTCAAGCCTTTTTGTTGAGATTGATAGGAGAGAGCCCTCTCCCGACTTGGTAGGGCTAGCTACTAGGTTAAGCTTGGTTTGATGTTACCCTAGATCCTACCTTTCTTAGCCTGAGGTAGATTTAGGCCATAAAATAGTGGTGACCATACTAGGGAAGAAAATCTTATTTTTTTTTTAGTGTTATTGCTTTATAAACTATAGACGGAGCCTGAAGTTATGCCAGGAAGCCTTTGAACTGCACATTGCTTTGTGAGTGCATAAGTAGATAAAAGCTACTTCAGTCAATCTCTGGTCTAGTCTTATAAGTTGAACATCTGACTTGTAAATTGCCCCAGTAACATGTATCAAGTTCAGATCTGATTGTTGATGGTGGACAATGATCAGACACCAGAAAGGCTAAAATCATTCACCCAGTGACTCTAAA
This sequence comes from Pinus tabuliformis, assembly GCA_031772625.1. NCBI lineage: Eukaryota > Viridiplantae > Streptophyta > Pinopsida > Pinales > Pinaceae > Pinus > Pinus tabuliformis. Next base: position 184,133,318 of record CM062816.1, on the reverse strand, counting down.
TAAGTTTCGAGATCAGATCTAAGGACTCCACTGGAGGATGAACCTGAGCAACAAAAACATGAAAGGACAATATGGAAAGATTAGGTATTCAAATTGGAATTTCATCCAAGACATTTTGTTCTTCATTCTAAATTATTTCTTCTCTTTTCCTGAGAATGTCAAGAAGGCTTTGCAAAGTATATTGTATTTGGGAAAAGATCCCCGGCCTAGATTTGATTCCTTCCCTTTGAAGATTGTGAATACCAAAGATTTGCATGCCTTTGAGCTTGAACAAGACCCTTTTTCTGAATCTTGTGATGACTGTCTTCAAACTAATGAGCCTCAAGAGACCAAGACTGATTTTACAGCTTCTGTACATACCCCACTACCTTGTAAAGCTCCAGATCGATACAAGCCATTGATTTTACCTCCTATATTCCATGATTTCCCTAAAAATCATGACCTATATCTACCAATATTTTATGGTGAATGCGACAACATCATTGCTGAGAGACATGTATTGAATTTTGAGTCTTATCTCAACATTTTTGAAGTTGATGAAGAAGATGTCAGTATTAGGCTTTTTTCTCTTTCTTTGCAAGGCAAAGTCAAGAGTTGGTTCAAAACCCTGCCTGATGCGAGCATCTCATATTTCCAATAGTTCGTCAAAGTTTTCCTTGATAGGTGGGTGGTAAGACAAAACCCTTTCTTGATTATAGAAGAGTATAACTAGCTGAAGAGATTGCCAGGGGAGATAATGCAACAATTTTTGCAGATTTAACCAAGTTTATTATTCGATGCTGGTTAATATAATACCTCCTCTTGGATCCGCTCTCTTGCACTACCCGGGTGCCTTTGATCCAGAAATGGACTTCCATATGAGAGAAAGGAATCTTGCAACACTTGAAGAGATGTAGAAAAGTGCAGTAGATGTGGAGGCTCATTTGTTGATCCGAAGGGCAAAGTTGAAGGAAGAAGAGATGAAAAACATAGATCCAGAGGAATCGACATCTCTAGAGGTAAAGCTTGACATTTTGGTAAGTGCAGTGGAAGAGATGATGCAAAGGATCATCACAAGGAATGAGTATAATGTTCAAGCCCATGGCTCACTGATTGAAGAAGAACAAGTTGTTGATCCAAAACATCTTCTTTCTTATCCCAGTTGTCATAGATCTGATAATGATTGTTTTATACATCATCTTGGAGAAAAGAGATATATTGATATGACATGTATGCTTGATGATGTCTTTTATACTAATGATTTGCCTCAGTTTGATTAGTATGATGACGATTATGTTCTCCAAACAAAAGCTAATCTTGCAGACAAACCAACAGCTAGTTTGTGGGAGGAAGAAGTTCACTTTCAGCAGCTTGAATACAATGTTTAGCCACCACATATCAGCTATGGAAATGATGAGGAAAGTGCAGCAAATTTTGAAGTAAGTGAAGGATCTTTCCCTTTTTTTTTTGCTTCATTTGAGTTCATCAGAGACAACATTCATGCAATCAGAAATCAACTATCGACAAGTCTTGATCTGAACCTTTTTTAAGGCAATGAAAACCTTGTTCAAGACTTCTTATATCCAGATTTGTAGCCTCCGAAAACCGTTGATTTTCAAGTTGAAAATAAAGACTTGGAAGCTGGCACATATGATCAAATGATACAAGATGATTCCATACCTTTTTTTTTGAATCATTTCAGTTTCTGAAGGGAAAACTGCATAGTATATCTTCAAATGAGCAGCCTGTAGGAAATCATGTAATCTCATCGGAAACAATAGAAAATGGGTTGCAACAGTATTTTCATGTTTTTCACAATCCAATAGCTGATGTGTTGGATGATGTCTGTAGTCAAAGTCCTTCTCCATTGACTACATGTGAGCTTGAAACGTGTACTGATACAAACTTGATCCGGCAGCTAGTTTCTTTGTCATTTTCAGCAGGAATCTCGTCACAAAGCTCAGATCAAAATTTGCATTCATGGTATGAGGAGAAGAAAAGTAATCCATTGGATGAGCTAAGTCCCAGTGTGCATGAACTTCAAGATCCTTATGCAGTGTTTTTAGAGGCGGATAGAGAATCCATAGTATTCAACGAATTTGTTCACAAGTTTTCATGGGAGTTGCCTTTCAGTAGTTCTCTCTTGTTGTTCATAAGCAAGCACTTGTGGAGAATTCAAACAACAACAGGAATACTTACTTGGTTGCATTGGTTGTTTCATTTCATTTGATTAGGTGACGAATGAAATTGTTAGAGTAGGTTTTGATGAATAAGCTCTACTTTGAGCATCATTTTTAGTTTGTCGATTGTGTTTAAGTATCGAGTTAGTTTTTAGTTGAGTGAGAGTCAGTTTGTGTCGTCAAATCGTCAGTTTTCAGTCATGCATTTCAGCTTGAGTTCTTGACTCCATTGCCCAATGGAAGAGGCACTGCCTGCTTTCCCAGAGATCTATAGTTCTTGGCACCTCTAAGGAGCTACCATCCCCATTGGAGCCAATGTTAGTGTTGGTATCTTCAGCCCTCTGTTAGTGATCAAATTCTCTTGTTGCATTGCATTTTAGGTGTCTTGCTCGGTCAGCTACATTCAATTAGGATCATGGATCATCTGATGGTAGTGGCTTATTATACATTTTCGCTCATGTCCTTTACCTGCTAGCCCATTTGCATTCATATAGATCATCTGTAGTCATTTTTTGTCTTTAAATACGCAAAAGTTATTTTTAGGGTCCTAGGCCTCATTAGGTCTAGGGTTTCATCAAAACAGTCTTCAAAATGCTCAATAAAGGTCAGCAGGAACATGAGGAGGACAAATAATGTTTCAAAAACGATAATTTCTATAATCACATGTTCAGTGATTGATTTTTCCACAGAGTTTTTAATGTTTTTATGTATAAATTTGATGTAATTTCAGTTTTTCCATATGTAATAACTTTAGTGGCAACCTTGGTCACCTTGCCAAGCTTCAACATCTCCATCACCTACAAGGAAAACAAAAAATCAAAGCATTCAGTTCATCACAGGAAAAAATAAAGAAAGCTGCCCAAAAACAGAGTTTGAAAAACAAGTCAAATGAAAACATTACAAAGTGGGTTTTTGATAAGTGAAAAATTAAAATATTTTTTATATAAACCATTTTTCATGTTTAAAAGGCTCATTTTCATCCAAAGGAGAAGGAGTGAACAAGAGAACAGTCGGGTTGAAAGCAAAGAGAAAAACTGCAGCAATTTGGGCAAGTTTCAGGGGCGCGGTGCATTGGGTCACTGGCGCGGCACATAGGGCTGGTGCGGCGCATTGGACCGCCCTCCACAGTGCAAAAACTACACTGGCACGGCACATACAAAAGGTGCAATGCATTGGGTTTGTGACGCGGCGCATAGAGCTGCAAGCCATTTTCACCACAAATTCATCCAAATTCTCAATTTGCTTGGTTTCCTCCGATCCAAAGTAAGTCAACAACTCTTCAAATGCCAATGAAAGTGTGTCTTAAGATGTTTATGATGATTTAGTAAAACAAAATTTCAAACCCTACTTCCTTGCCATTTTTGCTTAAGACATGATTGCTTAGGGTTTGTAAATTTTGTTTTGTGGCCATCACTCCCTCACCTTTTTATTCCATCACTTCTTTTCTAGTTTCATTAACCCATTTTACTATCCCCCATATCCCTAAATTCATTCACCCCTATCCCCAATTCCCATTATTCCAAACCCTAGCTATAAAATTCCCAAACCCTAATTGCTCTCCCAAAAGCATAAAAATTGTCCCTAAAACCCTTCAATTCCCCAAATTCCAGTCAGCAACATTCCCAAAATCCCTCTTACCCTCTCCCTTCATAGTCCCTCATACATTTTCATACACTTGGTAGTAAAATATCAAAGACACCTAAAATCTCTTCATACTCATTTAAGAAAACTCAAACATTGGCAAACATGGAGTCTGATCCTTCCTATGAGAGGGATGATGAAACTATCAATGATTCTTCCTGTAAGAGCCCTCTCCTAAGGTCTACTAATGGATCTAATTTTACTGAATTAAATAAGACAAGAGGTGATAACTTACTTACTTAAAGGGCTTTTAAACAAACAAAATTTTGTCATTTACATTATAATCAACATAAATTATGTGTGCATTCCATTGATATCAACTTAACAAGAGTATTCCATGGAAAAATACCTGTTCCGGCGGTTGATGACGATACCTTTGTCTGATAGCTCCAGCTGACGCTCCTTCTCGCCGACCCAACCGGATTTACCTCCCAGCCAACTAGGAAATAAATTCCTAGCCCAGGAAACCTCCACAGGTTCCCTAGCCCTCCGTGCCCAAGTCCAACCAGATATAGTGTGTCCTCAAGAAGAATGTGCAAAACTAGAAAATGATACTTTCCTCCTCTCAAACCCAAGAAACCTCCACAGGTTTCCAAGGTCTCCCAAAAATCATAACAAGGCCAAACAATCACAACCAACCCACACAATCCTAAGCAAAACTCCCCCTCCCCCTTCTTCTTCCTTCCCCCTTCCCTTTTATACCCTCTTTCCTCAACCACCTCTCATTAATGTCTTTAACTCTCACCCATCCTTGGTTGACTTCTTTTCCAAGCTAGAGTACATTTGGAATTGTGATATGAATTTAAAATTGAGAATTTAATGGGGAAGTAAATTTGGGAATGTGAAGTGGTTAACTTCTCTTCCAAGCTAGAGTACATTTGGAATTGTGATATGAATAAATATATATTGATGATAAGATGGAGAGGACTTTGTCTTCTCCTTATTAAATGTGAGGGTACATTGGGGTGTGTGAATGAATAGATATACTTTGAATTAATGGAAGGAGACCATATCCTACACAATATTCAATTTGAGAAGGTAAGTGGGGAATTTGAATAATGGAAATCATAAATTTATTTTAGACCAATATTCCTCATTTTCAGATAATGTAAATATTACACAATTTGTAGGATAAGATTTAAGTGGGGCATTACATACACCCCTCCTTCAGAAAACTTCGTCCTGAAGTTAGAATGAAAAGATACAAGGAGTTTGAAAGCATAGCAAACCAGAAAGAGTTATAGCATTAAATTTGATAAGTCAGACAATGACATTACTTCCCATCAAGAGTTTCCAACTGATCCATATCCTCCTATCCACCTTGACCTACTTCCGTTCCCACCCTATCCATCCTCTGCTGCTCTATCAGTGGCAACGGCCATACTAACCACTGATAAAACCGACATGGTGGAAGCGTCGAATACCTCGACCGAACTTTCCCCAGCAGGTATCTGGCAATCGTCATCACACGTCTAGGGGGAGCGTTCAGCTGTCCTCCCCATGATTCCAGGTTTCGGAGGATACACGGTGGGAAACACCTCCACCCCTCCTTCAGAGCACAGACCACACTACAGAGCTGGTTGGACTTGTCATCGAATAATCCAGTCAGTTCGTCTTGCCACCTGTCATTTGCATTTTACTCATGTCATAAGAGTGCATATCAAGTAGATACCAAATGTAATAGAACAATGTACATCGTACCTTTCCTCATTGGTCATCTCGACCTTCCCCAATGGATTAGTATATTTTGGTTATCATATGGTTCTTTCCAACCTGTAGTTTAGTTCTCATCCATGCATATATACAACCACAAAATAGATATAGGTACATGATCTTAAACATCATGTTTATTAAGCCCAGTGTCCACGTGTCAATTTTTCTTGTTCATACTGGAAATAAATCTTACATTAGATAAATCATAATTTCACTAAGTCATTGATTAGATAAATCATATCTATATAAGCCTATACGATGCAACAATAACTTTGACAAGTCATGCACTAGATAAATTGTAACCAAGTAAGTCATACATTTGGTCATACATCCAACATGTCCATCATCAATATCCAATCCATCAATCGATTTTCACGTGTCCAACCAAATGTATATAATGTTCATGGAACTGCAAAAAATAGAACCTTAACATAGGTGGCTATCTATGTTAAAATGGGCATCATAAATGCTCATGTGACATCCTTGTGGAACCCCTCAATAACAATTAGAGTTGAAACCGATTCAACTGTCCATCATGGAAAATAGAATTTGAACCCGTATATGTTATAAGGTGGTACTAAAACCAAGATAATAGCAAGCAACAAATTAGTGCACTATCAATTCCACTAGGAGGTGTTAGTATAAGTTTTATGCATATAATTTCTTTAAAACCTTAGTGAATAGATACGTCCTAATCTTCCAAACCCATTTAATTAATCTTGAAATAAAATAAAAACTCCAAACTTCAGAACTGTTTCCAACATGATTTTCATACTTTATTTTTTTTGTAAATTGAGAGGAATGTCATGTAAATGTCAAAAGGTTCAAATTTATTATATATTTAATCATTGTTTACTAGTACTAAAACAATCTTGTGATATATATTGCAGCTCACAATATGACCAGACAATTGAAAAATAATTAAATGAACGGAATAATTTCCTTCTCCCTGTTGCTATTAGTATTTCCTCTAAATGGCACCGCATTTCTAAAGATGCCTACTCCTTTCATAAGTGGCCAGTGACCACAAAGTTGCGAAGAAAGTTGAGGGTCTTTTTATCCAAAACTAGCAACACATTACTTTTCACGATATTTTTATTCAACACTAGAATAAGGGTAAATGTGTATCCTAATATTTTCACTAGAAAATTCTACCCCACTAGACCATCTTTGTAAGGCCTCCATCTGTTATGCACCATGCAATAATTGTTGGCATTAGCTTGCTACTCAACTTCCTAAATCTTTCCAAGATAACCCCTGCATACTTGGTTCGAGATATAAAGATACTTTCATTTGTTTGTTCGATTTTAATACCAAAAAAAATATCTCAATAAGCCCATTTTGTTATTACAAATTCTTTCTCGACTGCTAATCTAGATTCTTCTATGGATAGATTATTTCCTGTAAAAATAAAATCATCTACATACAAGCAAATAATTATAATTTCACCTTCATTGCTATCTTTGATAATTTCACCTTCATTGCTAACTTTGATGTAAACTGTTTGGCTTCCTGCTACTTTTACTAAAACCATTGCTCAATAGTTACGAGTCAATGCAGCTATACCAAGCATTTGGCAACTGCTTGAACCCACACAATGCTTTTCTTAACTTGTACGTCATTGGGAAAAGTTGATTTTACATCCATTTGATGGACTTATTATTTGTATTGAGCTACTATTGCCATGACAACTATAACGGTTTCCCTTCTTTGTACAAGAGCAAAGGTTTGATTATATTCTCTTCCATATTGTCGTTTGTACCCTTGACTACAAGTTGTGCTTTGTGCCTTTCAATTATGCATTATACATTATTCCTGGGTTTATAAACTCACCTCACACTAATAACTCCTTTTTCTGCTAGAAGATTTACTATCTCTCATATCTCATTTTTCTCAATTGTTTGGATTTCTTCATCCATGTCATCACACCATTTTCTTTCTTTTACTACATTCTCAAAATAAATAGAATCAGATTAAAAAAAATATAGCAAAACTCACAAAGTCATTATCATCATCTTCACACTTGGATATCTCATATATTTCTTACAAGTAGAAAAGAGTCTTCATCTTGATGCACCAGATACCATTTTCCCATCAAGCTATGGTACACTACTAGCCATCTCAAAACTGCAAAATAAAAAAAAAGCCTCCAAATCTTCTTCTCCATTCATACCTTTTACTCATCTTTTACATATCCACCCATCATTGTTTGACTGCTAGCACGAAACTCGATGGGAGATCTTTGGAGAAACTTTGACAGATCATATTCTTGGAAACTTGTAGAGGAACGTGGTCTTTTCAATACACAGACACACACAGACAGATACATATACTAGATCTGAGTGACCCACTCCTTTGATATCATAATTTATATGTCTGCCTTCCTTGCTGTGTATGCCATATTTCTTTTATGTATAGAGAGAAGTAGATCTCTAGATACAACATAGAATCAAAAGACATGTCCCATAGACAAAGTTCGGACTACTGGTCATACAACTTTGCACAAGAAAATATCTTCTTCAACAGTGGTCTGGAAAAACTTGTTTTCTGCTTCAGCTCAGACTACTTCTTTCACAATTTGATCTTAAGTTATAGATTTAAACTCAGTCTCAGTCATCAATATTTAGTTTGGATGTCGTGGATGTAGATTATCATCATCATTCTTAGAGAAATTTGGATCAACAACATGCTTATACTGAATTCGGATCATAATTGTCATCAACTCAAATCACATCATTGGATCAATAATATAGATCTCTTCATTAGAATTTGTAAGATACAGAGATACAATCACTGTAAATATGAGCCCAGACTTTCGTTCATAGGAATCATGACCTACCACAGTAAAATTAAGATTAATTTCATACCTTGATTAGGCTGAGACTTTCTCAGATCCAGCCTCAGAGAAGCTCGCACATCATGCCGCAAAGAAGCTTGCAAAGTGTAAATGATCAGTAGAGGTATGGGCTAACCATGCTTCAAACTTGGATCATAGAGAGCTCAGATGTAGTCACAGCTTCATAGAATAGATTTAGACCTTAGCTCTTCTTAGAAACCCATCACTACAGACAGGAGTTTGATTACTATGATGATGTCAAGTTGAACCTCTTTAAGTCTTCAAGAGGGCTTCTTAAAGCTTTCAAATTTCAGATCTACCGTCGAGATGAACCATAGAATTTTGTAATGATATATGGTTGCAGTTCTCGTATTTTCTATATGGGATGGCTTCTGTTGAATCCTTGTTTCCGTTTAAGAGAACTAACTGCAGTTATGCCATGAGTAAATTTTTTGAAATAAAAACCACTGAATGCATCAATACAGTCTCCAGTCCCTACATTCAAGCTGATTATTATGTGCATTTCACAAATGCCTTCGAATAGTAGACCTGACTGACTATTTATCATATTTCCTTAAAACTGCAAAGCTTGGTTCAAAGGATTGAAACTTCCATAGGCAAACACATAATACAATCATCAAAGTTTCCAGATAAAATCATAGACTCAGTGGAAACAACGACATTGCTTGATAAAAGGATGTCACAATCCCATTTCCGGGTAAGCTATAAATCGATAGTTCTCATCTGTATTTTAGTAAAAATTTGCTACTATTATAAGTCGAAATCATGATAAAAATGCGGTTTTAGATTTTAGATGGTGCAACTAAAATAACAATAGTGTTTTGTCAGATTCATAAAGCTACTTTGTGATAAAAAGCGACTATTTCAGGTATTTTAATTGTATTGAGCAAACCATTGCACCATCACATCACAACTTCCACAGCAACGATGCATCAGGAAGCACAACATAAGTCAATTTCCCATTTAATCAAGTTTCGTATAAATCATAAGCACTTACGCATTATGTTTCTCTTAAAATGCACAGCTAATGAAGTTTGAATTTTCATAGAATGTTCTGTGAGTTTCAATCTAGCTAAAGTGGTACATTACAAATGACCAGTTAAACTTCAATCTAATCCCTCAAAGCCTTTCAAATAAAGAAATTCTCATGACTTGTACCTTTTCTAATTGAGCATTAAAACACAGAGAAATTACACTTTTTTTTTTTTTTTTTTTTTGCTACTGTCTAATATCGTGTGAAATTTTCAAACTTCAATGACCACTGCAATATGTTTTACAAAGATCAGGTTGACAAGTAAAGAACTCTGTTTTAATCCAAGAAGATATTGTAAGGGTAGATAATGAACAATTTAACCATAAATTAGCACTTCTCATGGCAAAGTAGATAAATATCATCATATGCATGCAATCGGTCTAAGATAATAAGTTAATAACCCATTGAGATCCATTAAAATCAAAATTGTTAAGGCTGCCCTACTCTACAATTAAAAACTCAACAGTTTTTGTTTCTCTATTCTTCACTTCTGAATTAACTCTTAGAAAGCCCGGCGAGACCTGGAAAAACAATATACTCTAGCAAAACTAAGTTCTACAACGGACACGTCACTTTTCTTTGCTCCATTGCAATACACACATTGAGATTGATCATCTCCATCATTTACCACTAGAAAAGAAACTTCACATAGGTATAATAGAAAAATAAAATTATTAGTTCATTAGGTTTGATTATATTTAACAAAAAAGACAAACTTTTAATAAGATCATTACCCTGTAGCCTGTGATGCAGGTGTTGTCAGTGCCTCAGAAGGTCCTATCAGATGATATATTTATAAAATATGTTGTATCCAACCAACTAATCCACTGGACAGACCAGAACCATAACAGAATTCTAACCCTTATTTGTAATTATCTGTACATGCCAACCAACAATTTGCAATCTACTAGAACTCAGTCTATCTTCAATATATATATATATATATATATATATTACCTGAACCATAGTAGAAAAATAAAACCTTAGTTGGGTTAGCTATAAAAGTTATTGTGTTTATTTTAGTGAACAAGGATGAGTAACTCATTTTTGATCTCCTGCTATAGACAATACTGTCCATATAAGGTTCATGACGAGAAGGATTACACACCTTTGAATAAATTGCAGAAAAGTGGCTTGGCATATCTATGAGGAGAGCGTTGGAGTTTCTGCATGAGGCTGGCCAACTCCACAATTCTAAGGATGGTGTTTCCAAGGATCTAAATCTATACCATGTTAATTTCCAGACCATGAAAAGCAGATTTTGCACTTGGAAAGAATAACCTAACTCCAACTTGAAAGCTTCGATGAAAATAGAAAATCTATGCATGCTAAACTATAAACACATACTGCTGAATATTCAAATAGTGAATACACATCTGAACTCTCAATTACATCTATCTTCTATCAAATACTGAAAGAAGTAAATACATTGCAATAGCTCCAAACGAAAAACTCACTGACGAACATGGTGGTGCAACCTGCATCTTTATAGAATAGAAGAAGAGGGAAGATACAATGCATCTGATCACATGCATCAGTGCTCAAGATGACTCAGACCCTCACCCTAGTCTAGTCACCTAAGGCACCCTAGTTGTAGGGATAAGAATGCCGAGCAAGTCCACCTCAAATGGAAGACAAAATGAAAGCATATATCCCCTTCCTTGAGATCTGCTTCCTCTACCTAAACTGAAACTTACCCACATGAATGCCTTAACTGAATATAGATCTGTGCCCTCCTACTACAAATACATCATGCATACGCAACTAAACTTACTCTGCACCAATCTCCAGTTTGCTTAGCTATTGACTGAGTTTGAACTCATCCTTACTGTTTGTTTGGTCAAACCAACTTCAGTTCTATTTGAGGATGAGACTGGAGGACTCTCTCTATCTGCTTTCCCCATGGCACCATAAAAGCATTAGAAGCGAAGGAGTTGATGCACAATGATGATGGTGCACACATTTGAAAAGCTAGTGTTCAACGGGGTGTCCGGTCTTACATAAGCATCCAGAACTTGGTTCAAGAGCCAACTAGATGATCACATCTATGATGCACTCTGTAGTAGGAGCATGTTATATAAGATTTCTCTCTCTCCTATTAGGGAACTCAATGGAAGCGAATAAGCCCCCTATTCCAACTCAATCTCCTGGTCCGATTCCCAGATAGTGGATGAGGTTCTGTTGCTTGGTGTGCTTTCATGGTCATGTAAAATCTATAGTATCGCATAGCTGGCTTTATGCTCAACCGAAAATTACATTTCGTCATTACATTGGGTCAGAGGATACAGCAAAATTTCTCTCTCTGGGTTAACAGAAGGAAAATGGAGTTCAATGTGATGGTCAGTGGTCACTATGTTAGTTGTCAAACTCAAGGGAGATTGGAAACTTATTACCAATATAGACGGTTATTTCTCACAGAATGACAGTTAAGGGACCGAATGGAATCTTGCAACAAAGAAACACAGGAGCAGAGAGCCCAAGCTTTTTCACAGCATATGGCAAAGCACCAATATGATTTGTGTCTGGATGTGAAATCAAAACAGCATCCACAGTTGAGGCCACCCTGCTGAATGATTTTCAGAGTTGGTATAATGTCAGGTCTCTGCTCAGTTACTTTGTGCTCTGGGGCCTATGGCTGTCTAGAAACAAGATGATATTTGAAGGAAAGGAATTCCAATCTGGGCAGGTGGCACATATGATCAGAGTCTCCTACAAGGGAAGCTGGAAATTGTATCTTGAAGAAGATGCTAGGATCGCAAAAGGCACTGCTATTAGTGTGGAAATAGTTTGGGAATTTTCTTTTGAACGGTGCAAGCAAAGGATCCCTAGATAACTGACATGCATGTGCTCTCCTTTATTTAATTCAAGTCATATGTTCTGTTTTAAATATGGTGCTGAATCTGCTGATACTGACTCCACTAACAGAGCAGAATATGGTGGCTTCTCATGGGATCCATATTTGGTCTGCACAGTAATAAGATATGGTATCAATGTATCGGGACAGAAAGGGTACATGCTTGGATGTTTGATTAGTGTAAAGTGTAGGTGTAAATGTAGTCGGGCTTGAACCTGACAAGAAGTTGTTTTCAGGATCAAGTAAATGAATTTGTGATTAGTTGTCTTAGATGTTACTGTTTCCTCCTAAATTTACATCAGCTGTAGCTACATTTTTGTGAGGACAGTAGTGCATAATTTTGTCACCAAGATACCAGATATTTATTTTCACATTCTTTTCAAGTTTCCAAACTGTTGTGATTGGGAATGCTTCACATATTAATTTATTAGTTAGTATATTTGTGGCCCAAATCAGCAGACTGCTTGTTTGGAGTTGAACCGAGTAGACTCGCTGAGAACTTTGCAAACCCCCAGTGTCTCAGTGATTTGACACTCTGCGTTAAGCAAATCGATTCAAGTGTTAATAAAAAGCTAAATATTTTGATCTGTAAAATAGGTCATCACCCACTCAATTAAAAGAAGGTTAAACAATGGATGTATTTGCTTATCGAATCCGTCAAGAGCCATCTGTAATCATCACTAGGTTGCCCAACTTTTAACTTATTTGGATTGCAATTAAGTGGGAAAACTTTGGCCATTCGCTCCCACTCAATTGTGGAAGCTTAAAATCTAGCAGGATAATTCCCATTCTGTCCGTATGAATAATTTATCGTAACAATTGGTTTGAAAGAAGGGTAAGCCTGAGTTTTTATTAAAGACGACCGATTTGTAATGTATAAAGCATGGGTTTGAATTCATTGTAACACAACTGATTTGAGATAAATGTAGTCCTGAGTTTGAACTTATTGTAACACGCCAAAATTGATTTGAAATAAGTGTAGGCATGAGTTTTGATTGAAAAAGAATTGCACAACTCATTTGAAATTATTGTAGGCACGATTTTTGACTAAATAACTTTTGAAGAGAAAATGTGGATGGGGTTTGATAGAGAGTCTACTTTTGTCGGATGAGAGTAGGTATTCTCTTGCTTTGCCTACGTTGAAAATTTTCACTGAGCAGCAATGCTCAATATAATATAACGCATATTTCCCAGAAAATGGAAAGTTCATCCTTTCCTTAAATTATAAAAGGGAGTACAGTCTCAGCATAGGCCTGAAATATATACCAGGCATAGCGGTTTGACCCAAAACACTGATCTGATTTACAAGGATTGATAATGCCAGCAAAGCAAGAAACTCGACACTACATAATGAAGTGATATTGACCATAAACTACAGCAAATGAATATCTATTTTACCAGTTCCATGGGATATATGACCAAAATGCTGATCATATATGTGTAAATGTTGCAACAATTAGGATTACTGACCTAAATTAATTGTACATGCAACAACTAGGGTTACAATGATTCGAATTTTAATTATCTTGAACAAGTTCATAGTACTAGCATGTGTTTGAACTTTGAATGATGCAAAAGTGCTGTCTGAACTGCCCATAGTTATTACTGGTCATATGTATCAAATTTAACATTAAAAAGATTGCATACCTTTATAAATTTCATAAATTCTGTAAGATTTTTTTGTTTGAGTTGTCTGTGTTTTTCTGGGTTTTGTTTTAAGGGTTTTTCGTGCGGTTTGAGCTATTGGGTGGAGATATCGAGCTTAGAAAACAGAAAACATCGACAGAAAACAGTCCCACGGGTATTTTAGAGATCTTTAAACATGTTTGCCTACGAAAATTACAGGCCTTGTTGCGTGTAAATCCCCGTCTTTATACCTTGTGTTTCATTCGAGGACTGGTATGTTAAACAACTAAGAATTGCGCAATATTCTGTTCAGATAACAGAACTTCAGTGTTTTCTTTCTGTATCTGTGTATTGGGTCCTTCAATAATGGCTGTTACAACCTCATATTGCCATAGCAATCCAGTGCCCATGGAAAATATTTCCTTGCTGGGTAAAACTCTATGGATTGGGAGAAATAATAAATCTTTATGTTTGGGAATCCGGCAGGCAGATTTCAAGCTCAACAGGTGTTTGTACAGTGTTCAGATTACAGGAAGAAAAATGGGATTGAGGGCCGGTGCGAAAGGTTCTGGAGACTCGACCTCTGAGGACTCTGAATATAAGAATGAGGGTGAGAATGAAAATGGCGATGACACTGAGGATGGCGATGAGAGCATGAGCTTCTGGGAAAGGAAAGAAACCCGAGATTAGACAAGGGTTCTGAGAAGGTTTATTGTTTAGCTTGGTCGTATCATATAGGAGGGTTTAGCTTGAAGATCTCATGGACCCATTTGGGCACGCCCGCAAGAAGGCGAGGTCCGAGACCTTTTGAACGAAAATGGTGGTCTGTTCAATCCCCATGAGAGTAACATATTCGGGGATGGCAACAGATTCAAGGCCGGTGGTATGAAATTCGCTTTACAGCAAGAAAAGGAGTCGAACTGTGCAAATTCTATGCTTTCATCTTATTCTTCAGATCGGCCTATAAACAAGAAAGTTTGCACATTTACCTATTGTCTAATTACACTCTAATCATTTCAAGCGAGAGTTGATTCTTGTGGCTGATTAGATGAAGGAGAGCCACTATTAGGCCTCAGATTTTGAACCTGGCTCTGATACCATGTGTAAGAGCCCTATCCTAAGGTCTGCTAATGGATCTAATTTTACTGAATTAAATAAGACAAGAGGTGATAACTTACTTACTTAAAGGGCTTTTAAACAAACAAAATTTTGTCATTTACATTATAATCAACATAAATTATGGTGTGCATTCCATTGATATCAACTTAGCAAGAGTAGTCCATGGAAAAATACCTGTTCCGGCGGTTGATGACGATACCTTTGTCTGATAGCTCCAGCTGACGCTCCTTCTCGCCGACCCAACCGGATTTACCTCCCAGCCAACTAGGAAATAAATTCCTAGCCCAGGAAACCTCCACAGGTTCCCTAGCCCTCCGTGCCCAAGTCCAACCAGATATAGTGTGTCCTCAAGAAGAATGTGCAAAACTAGAAAATGATACTTTCCTCCTCTCACACCCAAGAAACCTCCACAGGCTTCCAAGGTCTCCCAAAAATCATAACAAGGCCAAACAATCACAACCAACCCCCACAATCCTAAGCAAAACTCCCCCTCCCCCTTCTTCTTCCTTCCCCCTTCCCTTTTATACCCTCTTTCCTCAACCACCTCTCATTAATGTCTTTAACTCTCACCCATCCTTGGTTGACTTCTTTTCCAAGCTAGAGTACATTTGGAATTGTGATATGAATAAATATATATTGATGATAAGATGGAGAGGACTTTGTCTTCTCCTTATTAAATGTGAGGGTACATTGGGGTGTGTGAATGAATAGATATACTTTGAATTAATGGAAGGAGACCATATCCTACACAATATTCAATTTGAGAAGGTAAGTGGGGAATTTGAATAATGGAAATCATAAATTTATTTTAGACCAATATTCCTCAATATTTTCAGATAATGTAAATATTACACAATTTGTAGGATAAGATTTAAGTGGGGCATTACACTTCCCAAGAGCTTCATGTCACCATTCAGCTTAGTGTACCAACATTCAGAGGGTTTTCATCATCATGTCACGTTTCAATGGGTCATTTTACACATTGTTCATGCTTCAGTTGTGCCTAGGTAAGGTTCATTTCCCTCTCCTAGGGTTTTGAAGGTAATTTCTCTTGGATGGTAAAATCATCAGCAAAACTTGTATCCTGATGTTCATACACCTTCCCATATCCTTAATGTACCTTATTAAACACTTCCCATCACTGATATCCCTTAAATTCCTCATCTTCCCACAAACCCTAGTTTCTTGCTACAATTTGGCAATTTTCTAGGCTAGGCTTGTGTTTTGCCCTTTTGGACTTCTTCCCTTCACTCAATATTTTAAATTCCACTTTACCCTATTTCCTAACGTCCCTCCCTACTTCCCAAAGTTTCCTCAAGAATTTAGAAGCCCCTTATCTCCTTTATTTCCCTTCATTTCGACAAATCCCCTGTTCCACACAAAGGGGTAGGTTTTATTCAAATGATGTTTTTGAGAAAGAAAAGATGAGTTTGGGAAAAATGAGAGATGTTTTTTTCTGAAGTAGGCCAAGGAAGAAAAACCTCCTTCACTTTTAACACAATTTTTATGGTTTTATAGAAATGTCAAAAATACGGTTGCCTCAGGAGAATTGATGCACCTCTGAAGTGACTTTGGGAAAATCAAGATTTCTCCTAGCTTTGTTGGAAAAATGACTTTCTTGATGAGTCCAATGATAACTAGACACAAATATACTTCTAATGAGCTATCATGAGCTCAATTTGGAGTTGAGGAAGACCTTCAAAAGTTGTCTGCAACAGAACTCTGCCTTTAGGCAGCCTCATTTTGCACATTTTGACCAGTCTTGGGATATTTGACGTTTGACAGGGAAAATGAACTCCAAATTGAAAAATTAAAGTTGTTTTGGAAATTAGACTCAACAATACTTCCAAATAGCTATTTTTCACCCAATTTGGACACTGGGAAGACCCTCAAAATGGGTCTTCAAAATGGTGCTACGCATAGAAATTTTTAACACATGTTTTTCTACCCAATGCGCTGCACCACCTGGCGCTAGCTTTTGATGGAGGCCTCCAAATGATGAAAACTCAGCATTTTTGGATTTTTATTTTAAAAATATCCATGCTCACAAATGGACAAGAAATTTTGACAGGTTTTGAGCTTCCAAAAAGGTCAAAAACACCTCAAAAATGACCTTTTTGCCCCTTTTTTGACACACAGGGAGCAGTCTTGGGAGAACTCTGTTTTGGAGGGGAAAATGGAGGCTAAATTCAAAAATTCCACTTGGGTTGGAAAGTAGACAGGTAGAAATTTCCAAAAAGTACACTTGGAGCAAATTATGACACCAGGAAGGCCTCCAAAAGTGGCCGCAAACAGGCACTACGCATAGGGAAATCAGCGCGACGCATAGGGGAAATTTTGCTCAGTTTGACCAAGTATACTATGTTTTTCACCTAGTTCCTTGACAGTTTGAATTTTCTCTTTCTTAATGTCAAAATTATGATGTAATTTAATGTATTTTGATGTATCTTGATGTAATTATGTCAAATTTTCACTCATGGAGGTAGATTCATCCATAAAAAGGTAGTTTGCAACTGAATGAATCAGTTTCCTAGTTTTTAGAGGCAAGCTGTTCCACTACCTACTTTTTAGTTCTCAGTTTAGATTTTGTTGGAACAACTCCTAATATTATGAGCTCGACCCCTAGAGGCTAGGATGAGTTGTTGTTTTCCTATATCTTATTTTGTTTTCAGTCATTAGCATGTTTGGACTTTTGGGAAAGCTTGGAGCTTATTGTATACTCATTTCAACAGTTTTGGCTAAGGAATAGACCAGTGGTTTGCAGCACTCTATGGGATTCATGTGGCATGTTGCTTTGATATTGTGTTTCCTACTGTAAATGTAAGTTTATATGTGTTTTTTGTATGCCATTATCTCTCTTGCTTCTTCTTAACTTAAACAAACAAGGATAAAGGTAGAATCCATTGAAATTGCAGTGCTCTACTTAGGGTTTTCTTAGTTATTGATGTTTTCAGCTATTTGAAGAGGATCCTTGAGGTTTTCTTGCCCTCTTCAACTCCTCACCTATCTAAATCTCTCCATTTCATTCAATTTTAAGTATCAAATCACTTGCCTACCTTGCCCCATTGAGACCTCTGCAAAACTGAGCCTCATTCCCAAGACCCAAAAACTGCCTTTCCATTTGAGCCAAAAAAACATCATCAAATTCAAATCAAACCCTTTTAAACAAATACCTAGCCTAAATCATTCTTCAATCAAGTCATCTCAAGCCTCATTGATCATTTTTTCTGAGATTGACAGGAGAGAGCCCTCTCCCGACCTGGTAGGGCTAGCTACCAGGTTAAGCTTGGTTTGATGTTACCCTAGATCCTACCTTTTTCAGCCTGAGGTAAATTTAGGCCCTAATAACATCCATGGAGAAACAGCTAGTCCTTCCTTTTATATTATCCAGCAAGCTGAAGAGATACAACCTACAATAAATCCGTTGTAATTCCCTCTTCACTCTCACACAATCTCCTCTATCTTTCTCACTTAGAATACAGATCTACATAGACACAATACAATTCCCTCATATATAGCGAGGGGTTGCCTTCGAGGAAAAAAACCCTAAATTAAACATAACTTCTACCATCATATCTTCGCCTAATAAATGACCCAGATTGACTACTAAATTACAACATTTTACAAGGAAATTTTACATCTATTTTTATCTTCGGGGGCACTGCCCCCGATCCCCTGCCGAGGGGGGCTCCCAAAGGTCACAGCCGCCCCCCTGGACGCCCCCTGCAGCGAATATTTTATGGTCGACGTTGCTGCCACATTACGAATTGGGGTCCAATGTGGCGATACCTTTGAATACAGAAGATAATCAGGCTCCACACCCAAAAAGTGTTTGGATGACAATGGGGAACAAAAAGTCTTACAGGGTAAGAAGAAGGTAACATCAGTCATAATGGTTACAACTATGCAGGTGAAGCACAGTCACATGAAAGGGTGTGTGTTATTTCCTGTGCATATTTCCAGTGAAAAAAATAAGGAAGTTGAGGATGTGGATTTCTTGAGAAGGTACCTAGTTCTATATTAGTTTCAGGATGTGTTTCTAGAAAAGATTTCAGAGTTTCCACCTCGCAGGGAAGTAGAATTGTTTATTGAGTTGGTACTAGGGACAACACCGACAACAAAGGCACCTTACAGGATGAGCACACTAGAGTTGGTGGAGTTGAAATTTCAATTGAAGGAAATTCTTGACAAGGGATACATTAGGCCAAGTGTATCACCTTGGGGTGCACCAGTGTTGTTTGTGTAGAAGAAAGATGGTACTCTTAAGTTATGCATTGATTATAGGCAGTTGAAAAAAGTGACCATCAAGAACATGTATCTATTGTCGAGGATTGATGACTTGTTTTATTAGCTGAAGGGAACAACAATGTTCTCAAAGATTGATATGAGATCTGGATATCATCAGGTACACATTAATTAACAAGACATCTACAAGACTAATTTTTGAACCAGATATGGGAATTATGAGTTTGTTGTAGTTCCATTTGGTTTGAATAATTCTCTGACTACTTTTATGTGCTTGATGAATATTGCATTCCATCCTTATTTGGACAAGTTTGTTATTGTATTCATTGATGATATATTGGTATATTCTAAAAATGAAGAAGAACATGCCGAACATTTAGTAGCAATATTGAGATTGCTAAGAGAGCATCAATTGTTGGATGTATTCTATGAGATCCCAAATCCATGCTTGGAATATGGCACTTGGGTGACTGGTTGAAAGAGATATTTGGTTCAGCCTAGTTTATGGTTGGGTGGTTCATGGAAGTCCCATACCTAGACGCATTTTTCATATGTTAATAAGAGCGTATTTCCTCTTGTATTTGATGGGTAAATATACTTGTTTATATGTAGTTTCATGGTTTTTTTTATCCTGTTTATTTCTGTTGGTTATATGTTGGTTATGAGCATGTTTTATGATAGTGATGATATATGGATCTCATCATGTTCTGATGAACAAAAAATGAATATATGACCTAATAGATGATAATGCAACTAATATGATAATTCATCGATTCTTCTTAATGATTCTCAGATAAGTATGAGACCCCTATGCTCAGAGCTATTGTTATGACTTGTAGAATACATATCTGTGACATGTTTGACAAAATGCTTGTCATGTCTAGTAGGGGTCCAGTCAAGTATTTGTTCAAGTATTTTCATTTATATCATTGTTTTAATGCTACTTTTAATTTCTGGAAGTTTCATGAAGTTCTGGGTAGTGGCCTAAGTCATGGCCCTGAAAACATGGCACAAAATATGAGGTCATTGGCTTTGAACTAGCTGAAAACGTGCATAGTCACTGACATGCCCTTGCTGTGGGAGCATCTGGAGGGTCCTTGTCACATGCATGCCCATGTCATGGGAGAGATTGAGTCTCTAAGTACGTGAAATTCTAAGTTGTCTTAGGGGTTGATCACTTGGAAGGGTTGGTTGGTTCTTGAGGGTTCTATAACATGTGTAGAAGGTCAAATTGGTTTTGTTTTGTCACTTCCACTTCCTTAACTATACATGGGAGTTGAATCAGATCATAGTATCCTCTCGTCACATGTTTACCCCAATGAGCCAATTAGATTGGGTAAATGTGGGAGGAGGGTGGTTATAGAGGAGGACTTGGTTTAGTGTTTGGGTCTTTGTTGTCTCACTTGAAGCATATTCTATAAGAAGAGAAGAGTTTCTAGGTTTTGCCTTGGTTTGAAGCCTAACTTCTATGTCCATCGTCTTTATTATTTTTCTATTAATATTTGTTTGATGAAGAAGATCTAATAAAGAAACACAAGAAGAATAGTAAAGTTCACAAGAAAGTATTAAGGTTAAGGAAAATTGGTAGTAATAGCTACCAAATTACATTTTTTAGCATGGTATCAGAGCTAAGATGAATAATAAAGTAGCTGGAAGGATCATCTTGTGGATAGAAGAAGGACTTGCTAAGAGGAAAAGGAGGACCTATTGATCTAGAAGAAGAGTATCATTAGACGAAAGCTTCAAGAAAAAGAGTATGAGAAGATTGTTGTTCTCTCTTGAACAAATGATATTGTTAAAGACTCATTAGAAGACCTCCCTAAAGGAAGCATCAAAGGATTAATGTATCATCACTTTTGAAAGCTAATATTGAAGTCACTTTGAAGATCTTGAAAGCCTCAATATAGTTAGAGACATCATCAGAAAGGGAAGACTCTTGATCATCAAATAAGTATCATATTGATACTCTATGTCTGAATCTATAGGTTATATGGGTTCTTTCTACAAGGAAAGAAGTAAGCTTGTTGGACCATAAAATTTCCTAGCATGGAAGAAAAGGATTGACCTGACACTTATAGAACATGAGGTGTGTAACAACCCCTGGTTGATTTTCCATGTAAATAAAATAAGACCAAGGTCATGTGACATGTATTCCACACCGAGTGTTGGGAAAAACACTTTAGTGGACATCACTTGTGATTAATTAATGGCTATCGAAATTGGCAAAGGCATTAGAAAAGGCAAAGAGGCAATAATTGGAATTTAATTATGAAAATAAAGGAAAATAGGAGAAGAGGAAGGTGAAGAGACACAAATTTTCATGTTCCAAGGAAAATTAGAGGAAAAATAAAGGAAAATAGAGGCATGAATGATAAAAAGACTTCAGAGAAATAGTTCACAACTTTTGTCAGTTTAATTTTGGCTCTCTCATTTCATTATCTCATTCCCTCATACTCTTGCACACTTAGAGAATTATTGGAGAAATAAGGCAAAGGAAAGTAGGGAACACAATGAAGTAGTTGGATCAGCAAATGCAAATGGATTTCTTTGCAGGTAACAGGTTGCATGTGTGATTTCCTTGCTGATTTTTGGATGCATGGTATATGCATGTGAGTCTCTAGTTATGTGTTATTATTGGCATGGATATTTTCCTAGATTGATAGTGGATTTTATCCTTTCCTTTCCATTTCCTCGATAGCCATGGTGTTGTGGATTTTTCCACGTTTTTTTCTAATTAGTGCATAGGTTCCTTATGGCTGTAGGTTGGAACAAACACTCTGGAATCCCTAGAACAACTTGGGTTGAGTTGCTAGTTCCTCGAGCCATTGGTTGGGTCAAATGATCTGGAGCCCTTGGAAGGTCGAGTTACTAGTCCATGGAGTCGCGGTTGGAACAAATGAACTAGAGCCTTGGAAGGATACGTGTTGAGTTACTAGTTCATGGATCCCTTGACAACTTGTCTAGATACTGATCTAGTTGATGTTAGTGATTTCTAGAACATAGAGGTGGAATCACTATGGTTGAGGGTTGAGGTGGTTTGGCCTCTGGAAACCCTGGTTGGTTTTTTTTTTGGTTTATTCCATGAGATCCTACATTCATTCCTGGAATATAGAGAAGGGGTGATTGGATGAAAGAGAGATTCAGTTTAGTCCATTCTATGGTCGGGTGGTACGTGGCAGTCCCTAGCTTGGTTGGAATTTTCATATATCAATAAGAGTTATCTTCCTACTGTGATTTATGAATACTTGTAGTGATCATGTTGGTGATATTATGGTTGAGTTTCCATGGTTTCTATGCTAGTTATATGTTAGTTATGTGATGCAATCTATCTATTTCTCTTGACATTTCTTTGATAATTTATTGATTGGTTGATGAATGCATGGACTAGCAAGTGTTTTTTTAGCTACCTAGAGAGGGCTTAGAGCCTTCTTGTTGAATTTTTTATGAATAATATCAGTTTATAATTGGATATGCCTTTATGACCTATAGCTTACATGTTTTTCGTATGTTTGGAGAAATGTCTAGTGTGTTCTAGGTAGTCTAGGTCAAGTTTCTGATTCAAGTTTGAATGTTTAGCATTTTCATTATGTTAAATATGATTCTCAAAAGTGGTATGGAGGATAGCCCAGAAAAGTGGCTTAGATATTGTGATGGTTGGCATAAAATAGGGGAAATTAGGTCATAACCGCATGGAAGCAGGCATATGCATGCGGTTGGAGGCCTATAACCACACCGTTGTTGTGTTGTGTATATGGTTAGGAGTTTACCTTGTGAAAAGAACTCCAGATCAGGGATTGATCACCTAGGGTCATTTGCAGGCTCCTGAATGGTATCTAGTCCCTGAGTGATGTCTATAAGTTGCCCAGAAAAGTGGCTTAGATATTGGGATGGTTGGCATAAAATAGGGGAAATTAGGCCATAACCGCATGGAAGCAGGCATATGCATGCGGTTGGAGGCCTATAACCACACCGTTGTTGTGTTGTGTATATGGTTAGGAGTTTCCCTTGTGAAAAGAACTCCAGATCAGGGATTGATCACCTAGGGTCATTTGCAGGCTCCTGAATGGTCTCTAGTCCCTGAGGGATGTCTATAAGTTGTCAGTGTGTCAGTCCCACTTCCATAACTAGAACATTGGAGGTCGGGTCATGTCACAGTGACACTCGTCTCATGTTTACCCTGACAAGCTTATGCATTTGGGTAAATATGGGAGGGGTGGTTACAAAGTGATGAAATATATTACTGGTGAAATTATTGAATGTAGCAAAGAAAAAAATCAAGAACTAGAAAATTAAAAGAAAGGGGAAGTAAGAGCACAAAGGATCATCACTGAATCCATTAAGGATCCTCTTGCTCCATTTGTTGCAAATTTGAAAACTTCTAAGGCTATGTATGACAAGTTAGTGAATTTGTACTTTTTAAGTACATAAGGACAAAATATTTCTTTTAGGAAAAAGATATATAAAATGAATAAATAAAAGGATGAGGACATGACATCCTTTCTAATAAGGATCTCTAAATTAAGAGATCACTTATAGGGGTTTGGAGAGACAATTTGTGATTTCAAAATGACCATTTGTGTATTGAATGCATTGCCACTAGAATGGAGCAACTTTGCAACAAGCATCTAATCTAAGAAAAACCCAACTCCTTTTGATGAGTTGTGGGCTCAATGAATTTTGGAAGAAACTAGGATCAAGGAAAAGGATGACATTGGATTAGATGAATAGTCTCAATTCTTTATAGCTAGAGTCAAGAAACTGAAGAAGGGATAGTTTGGAAAGTCCAAGAAGAAAGATATGTCCAAGGTTCAATACTTTAAGTGCAATGAGTATGGAAACTTTAAGAGGGTCTATCCAAACCAACAAAACAACCAGAATAAAGGAAAGAAGCGAGACTCATAAAACTGAAGAAATGGCAGAACCTAAGAAGAAGTCGAAGAAAGAAGAAGTAGAAAATATTTACTATTGAAGAAGGAACACTATCTGTCAAGTTAAGTGAGAATATTGGTCTTACGTTTGGGATAGTATGCATTATTTTTGTTTTTTTTAATTTTGTATAACATCATATAAAGAAGCATGTGATAATAGCATACTTATAGTATACTTGGTTAAGTTTACTTTTAGACATCATCCAGTGTTTAAAGATAGATAGATAGACCATTTTGGATATTTTTCATCTAGGCATTATCTAGCATTATGTTAGAGGTAGTCATTTCGCTAAGGTGTATCTTCATGATCTTGTAATAACCATGATTTTAAATGTTCTTAGGAGAAGCATTATGAAAATGTTAGTATACATTCCATATAGTATGGAAATAATAATTTTGAAGGGATAACGGAATACAATGGGTCAGGTTGTAGGCTCATTATGAGACACATAGCTAGATGACGGAATACGAATCATAGGAATGCATACTGAAAGTAGCTCTTGGATAAGATTTATACGTATAGAATTTTGTAACATGTTTTTGAATGATTATGCGATTTTTAAAAGGAAGAATTTGACTTACTCAAGGATAAATAAAAGATTTAAACTTTCTCTATATTATGTAATGATTAACATCCAGTGTAATCTCCAGGATAAAATCTCTAAATTGGTAATCAATTTTGATCCTTGGGAACTTTGATGCATGAAGGAAGATGTTATGAAACCAACTCACAAATAGATACATCAACGACTTAAAAATTATCCTCTTCGAAAGGGAAACCTCCTTTACATTATATAAAGGAAATATTCTTGGATGATACAAATGACAAGACTTCCTTTGTATATATAGGAGTCCAAGGGGTCACAATATAATCAAATCCTACATAACAATAATAATGTAACAAAATAATAACAATAGTGGGCTTCCATGGGGCACAACAATAAAAATATGGGGGCTACATGGGGGCTACACTAAAAATAATAATAAGGGGACTACATTAGTATTATAGGGACCTAACATGCCCCTATCCTTCAAAAAGGTGTTGTCCTCAATGCTTGAGTAGTTCCAGATGCTTTTGTATAAAATTATCATCCTCTCGTGTCGAGTCTTCAATGGGTAAGTTCTTCCACTTAATGAGATACTCTGAAATTGATCGAATTCGTAGTTGTTGGGTTTTGTTTCTGTGACTTCTTCAGGCTCAAATATGATTTTTCCTTCTTCATCAAGTTTTGGCAACACTATTTGAAATGGAAGCTTGTCATGGATAACCTTCTTTAAGCATAAAATATGGAAAGTTGGGTGCACTCGGGAAGATGCAGGTAGCTCCAATTTGTATGGCATAGTACCAATATTTTGAAATACCTTGTAAGGACTATAGTACTTGGGTGATACTTTATTATCATTCTTAGTTTGTTTGAGAGAAATTTGTTTGTATAGTTGTAGCTATAAAAATAACTAGTCATCTACGTCAAACCTTCTTTCACTATGATGTTGACCTCCCTATTGTCTCAATCGATCTATGCCAGAAGATTATCATTTAAGAGTTGGAGAAATTGTGGTTAATTCTTTATGTAATCTTCCACTGCTTTAACCTTATAATTTTCTCTTAAAGATGATGTGATGGATGGTGGATGATATCCATAAATTTCCATCCATGGGGTCATTTTTTCGGCAATGTGGAAGGAATTTTTATACCACCATTTAGCTAGAGGTAACCACTTGATGTATTATGTTTGTTTATGATATAGAAGGCAACAAAAATATCCTTCCAAACATTTGTTCACTATCTTAGTTTTCAAATCAGATTTAGGATGATAAGATGAGTTATGAGCTAATTGAGTACCAAGGAAAGAAAATAATTCCATCCAAAAATTTCCAGTGAAAATGGGATCTCTGGCACCTACTATAATCTTTGGGTTTCCATAAATCTTTTGAATTGTTTCCATAAATGTAGTAGACACTATACTGGATTTAGAAGGATGAGATAATGCACAAAAGTGTAGATACTTGGTAAGTCTCTAAACTACCACTGTGATGACACTCTTTCCTTCAAACTTGGTTAAACCTATCATAAAATCCATTGATAAATCCTCCCAACACTGACTCAGAATGGCTAAAGGTTGTAACAGACTCATAGTCTTAATTGTCTCAACTTTATTTTGTTGGCAAACTAAACATTCTGCCACAAACTTTTGAATATCAGATTTATGGCCATCCCAAAAAAATTCTTCTTTACCCTATCATACGTTTTTAAAAATCTAGAGTGCCCTCCTAAGGGAGAGGTGTGCAATTCCAAAAGAATCGTTTGTTTGAGTTGAGAATTCTTACAAAGATATAAGTGATCTTTGTACCATAATGAATCATTTTTCTAGCTAAATGTATAATATGTACTGGGATCTTGCTATAATTTTTGAATGAGTGACCACACCTCTTCATAATTATTCCATTCACCCCTTTCTTCAGTTATCCACTCAAGTTGGATACTAGAAATGGAAAAAAGAAATGCTTCCACATCCTCATCATTTCTTGAAAGTGCATCTGCAACAAAATTTTTCTTCCATTTTCTGTAGATTATTTCAAAGTGATAACCCAACATAATTTTCACCCATTTTTTCTTCTCTTCTTAAGATAATATTTGTTCCAAAAAGTATTTAATACTATCATGATATGCTTTTACCTTGAAGTGTCTTCCCATTATGTAAGGTGGTCATTCCTTTAGTGCATGTAGTATTTCCAACATTTCCTTCTTATAAATAGGTTTCTGTAAATACTTTCCTTTGATTTGGCGACTTTCAAAAGAAATGGGTCTTCCTTATTGTATTAAAACAACACTAATTCCATTTCCTAAGGCATCATATTCCACAATAAAAGTTTTTGTGAATTCTAGCATAGAAAAGACCCGTGCTTGGCACATTGCCTCTTTAAGATGTTCAAAGGCCTTAGTTTCTTTTGGAGTTCAAGAAAATGCATCTTTCTTTAGTAACGATGTTAGAGGTTCCACTATTATCCCATAATTCTTAACAAACTTGTGATAATACCCTGCCAACTCGAGAAATCCTTGAAAATGATTTATGGTTGTGCAGATTTTCATTCCCTAATAGCTTTAATTTTGTTAGGGTCTATCTTAACACCCTCATGAGATACAATATGACCCAAATATTACACCACATGTACTCCAAAGAAACATTTGGAGGTTTTTTCATAGAATTATTTCTCCTCCAATAGTTTGAGCACCCTATAAACATGTTGAATATGATCCTTCCAAGGCTTGTTGTAGATTAGTATATCATCAAAAAATACTAACATAAATTTTCAAAGGAAGGGTTTGAAAACATAATTCATCAAACCTTGAAATGTGGAAGGTGCATTGGTAAGGCCAAAAGGCATGAAAAAAAATTAATAATGACCCTCATGAGTTCTGAATGTTGTTTTCAGAATGTATTTAGTCTTCATTCTAATTTGATGATATCCTGAATGAAGATCCAACTTGGTGAATTAAATTGCTCCATGTAATTCATCCAACAATTCATCAATGGCATGAATGGGAAATTTATCTTTAATAGTGAGCTTGGTCAACTCTCTATAATCTGGACACATATGCCATGATCCATCCTTATTGTGAACCAATACTACTGGAGCAAAGAAAGAACTTTGACTAGGTAGAATTATACCAGCCTCTAGCATTTCTACAACCATACTTTCAATTTCACTCTTTTGGGCATAAGGATATCTGTAAGGCCTGATGTTTGGAGGAACACTTCCTCAAAACAAATGAATAGCATGATCATGATCACGAATATGTGGGAGGCCTTTGGGAGTCTCAAACACCTTGGAATTATTTTCCAATACTTTTTGGAGATCTGGAGAAATAGATGATTTCGATGTTTGAACCTCTAGTGAGAATAATTGTGAAATTACACCCCGTTGTTCTTTCTTCAGAAGTTTTTTCATTGCATTAGAGATGATTATATTTCCGGGCTTCCCTACGATACCATTTAATTCAACTTCCTTTCCTTCCCAAAAAAAATTCAATAAAGGTTCTTGAAAATTGAAATTTATCGTCCCTAAAGATTGTAAACATTGGACTCCTAGTACAACATCAACACCACTCATTGGAATGGAAAGCATTGGACTATTCAATACATATTCCACCAAGGTTAGCTTGATATTATGGAACTTTCTTGAGCAATTTATAGTTCCTCCATTTGTAACAATCACTTGACACTCTGGTTTTAGATATAGGAATCAATTCGATTCCTTCAGTATCTTACAATGAATAAAATTATGGGTACTACCCAAATCAATCAACACTATTAACTTTTTCTTCTTGATATATCCTTATATCTTGAGATTTTTAGGAGTGGTAATTCCTACCAATGCATTACAAGATATGGTCAGATTAATTTATTCTTTCTCAAGGGTTGGTTCCTAGTGTATATCCTCCTCTTCTGATGTTTCTTGTTCCTTTACTTCCTCCTCTTCACAATCTATGTAGAATAATTTATTCTAAGCGCACTTATCACCTTTTCTGCATTTTCTATCACAATTGTAACAAATCCATTTTTCCCTTTTTTCCTCCAATTGTTTTGGTGTCAACCTTGTAGAATATGGAATACTGGGAGCAACAAAACATCTATCTTTATAATTGTGAGTGGTAGACTTCCTAGTTTCCATAATTTTTCTTTCCACCTTTCTTGCCACCTTGAATTCCCTCTCCAATGAATCAGGTTCCCAAAGGCGAACCTCATCTTAGATGTTGTCTTTTAAAGTCCATACTAAGACATCGATCCTATGCTCCTATGAAATATCGATTACCCTAATATTCAATTTTTGGAAGTCTTCAATGTGCTCCACCATTGAACCCTTTTGTTTGAGATTTATCAATTGGCTAAAGAAGGAGTTGCTCTTTGTATATTCATAATGTGCTATTATTTCCTTCATAAAATTTGACCAGGTGACAATTGTTCTATGAGAAAAAATCCATCTATACCATATAAACCAACTAGGTTCTAAATATAAATATGCAATACATACCTTTTGTGAGGGTTGCATATCCTGTAGATCAAAATATTGCTCCATATGTAGTATCCATGTTATCGGATCCTTGCCATGAAACTTACTCATATCTATATTTTGAATGTGGTGGTTATTAATCCCCACATTGGAGTCTCTAAATCATAATTCATATTCCTTTTGTCCTCATCATGATTTCATGGATTACCTTGTCACCATTAGGAAGCCTTTCTTGCAACAACTTTATTAAACCTTCCTTCAAAAATTCCATGTCTTCTTTCAAACCATCCATCTTAGCTTCCATGCCATTCTTCAAACCTTCCATGTACACTTTTAAACCATCCATTTCATCTTTGGTTTCTCTTTGTGAGAGAAAAATTTGTTGCACTTGGTCCCATAATTTTGATATATCATGCTACAATTCTTCCTCTTCATGCATCATAGTAGAGGTTTTTAAGGGATTAATGGGTGTAGAATTATTTTATTTTGGATTCATTTTAGAACCAAATACTTATATCTATGCTTCATTATGCCTTTTGAATCACTTCAAACTAATTTTATAGCCAAAATTTATGACAAAATTTTAAAAATACACACCCTTTTCTTGGTTTTTTGGAGCTCAATATTGCAATTATTGTATCTTTGTAATTTTAGATTTCCAAGGTCTGAAATTAAGTCCTATGGTATCCCTATGAATATTCTTTCCAATTTCCCAAGTCATACCAATATTGTATTCTTCAATATATAGTTATGTTAGATCTCCCATGATGACCTAATTATGGACTTGTTCAGTAGAGAAAAGTTGCAAAGGATGCCACATGTTATTGTTTCACAATTCAGCCATGAAATTGCTACAAAATAAACCAAATTCTATTCGAATTTCACCACATTTTACAGAATTCAAATCCTATTCCTAAAGTGAAAGTTATGACGAGTTTCCTTAGGTCACTTGTTTGAGACTGAATTCTAGAGCATGAAAAAACCCTAACTTCTTCGGACCATATCTTAGAAAATATAGTGAACGAAGATGTTGTGGGGAAAAGTATCCGATGCGGATGACCCTATCCCTACTCTAAAGGTGACAGTCTTTAGCAACAACTGAAAGTAAAGTTTTGATGATTTCCTTTATGAAAGTACAGAGAGAATGAAGAAAGATTAACCAACCTGGTGTCTTTCGCTTAGTCGATCCTTATCCTCTCTCTTTGTTTCTTGTTCCCAGCTCCTTGCTCTCTTTGCCGGTCCAGCTACACACAGATCCTGCACAAACAAGAGAGCAAACTACAAGATACATGTACTCATAACTGAAGCATGGATTAGGATGAATCAAATATACATGTAAATACAATACATCAATGCAATACAAGTATATAGGAGAACATGCAAAACTTTATTGATAGAAGTAACAGGGTTCTGAGAAGGTTACAACCAATGATGGCTCCAATCCAGCAGCACCTCCCCAGCAGCAAGAACTCTCCTCTTCACCTCTAGTAAAACAATCACCCAATAACTCTAACTGTAAACCAACAACACCTCCTTGCTTTACACAAAATTCCAGCCTCCTTAGACCTCATAGAAGAGCTCTATATATAGGAGAGAAGAAGAAAGGATGAGTCAGCTTGAGACTGACATGAAGCTGCCTTGTGTCCTCTCCCTCTTCAGTTAATCTTCAGTTCTTGAGTCCACTTGGAGATCCTTGCTTACACATGGTGATCAAGTACCTCTTACTCATCACAGGGCGAATCTCATGAACCAAGTGTCAGTTTGGAAGCTTCCTGGGCAGTTGACACCTTGCAGAATGACTGTGCCACTTGGCCAATCTCGCCCAGCACAGGTAGCCTTCATTAGATTTGACTTCCAGCGCAGGTACAAGGAGGGACAGTTGCATTCCAGCGCAGAAGCTCAGTGGAGCAGCTGACATGATCCAAAATAAGCCTGTTTTGAAGTGTTTTCAGGTGGAGAACTGATTGGAAGTGCTGTTGTTTGATGACCTTGTTCTTTTAGGGGTAAGAACAACATGTTTAGGGATTGAGGATCCCTGTGATTATTGACATTTCATGCTCCATGATGTGAGGCACAAAAATGTCTATAACAGTTGCCCCCTAAAGTATGAGGCCGTTTATCGGGTGAAATGCTTTATCTAGAGGGTCCGAAGTTCATTCCAGTGCTGAGGAGGCGCCCTGTAATACAATACAATACAATACATTATTTTTCATTCTATTTTCATGATCTAGCTGAGGCGGGCATTCCCATGCTCAGCTTTTATAAATACATTTTGGTACATATGACAGACGATCGTCTGAAGGTAGACTGATAATTTTCTGCTGAAATTATCATCCTTTGAATAGGATGATCATCTGTTGCAATGATGTACATGACAAATGCTTTTATATTTCCTGAATATATATCGCAGCCCGGATGGATGAAACTAGATCCGGGGTCTTCAAACTCGTTCGATCTTCACTCTAAGTACAAGTCGATCCATGTGAGAATTGCGCTGAAGTCGAACATGGAAAGACATCGCTTGATTACCGGCCAATAATGAAAACCATTAACAAGCGTGAGAGGAATCACCAATAATGACGATGACCCTCAAGGTACTGCAGTACAATTCACGTGGCGTGAATAAAGGACTTGGCGTCGAACGCCACGCAAAATCTTCTGGTCGAAGGTCATTGATGTATACCTGTCGCCGGAAGTGAGAAACTTGCCATTGAGGCATGCAAGCTTCAAAGTACTGATGGGGGTGTTCCTAGATCAACTTCTTGGATAATGAGCTGAAGTCGACAAGAAGCGATCCGTCAAAGGAGGGCCTTAATGAATCCCACAGCAATGACATGGGACGGAGCTAATGACTTTAGTGGAGGTGAAAACAAACTGTGACATATGATTCAGGGTGGTGATCATGAATGGATGAAGGATAATGTATGGCAGTGGATGGGACACGGTTGACACTTTCAGAATGACCCCTCTTGAACATATAACAACACTGATGCGATGGATCGGTAGCATTACCCCAAATGTGGATGGTTTGGCGAGGACCATGGTGATGAGACCGGTGAATGAAACAACCCAACCCGATGTGGTACGGAGGAAAAGTGTCATGTTCAAGAGTGACTTGCTACCATTAAACTTTGATGTTCTCCCAATTTTTCCCCAGTCATTTCTGACCAGTACCTCTTTATTTTTGTCAAGCTTGAGGAGGATAACATATGCTTGTTCTATAACCTGCCCTTCGGGCAAGCCCATCGCTATGATTTAACGAGCCTAGCGATAGGGAAACTCGTTCTCGTCTAAAGACAAGTTTGTCGCTATTTAATCATTTTAACGAGTCTAACGACAAGGAAAACTCGGTCCTTTTCATTTTTAGAGAGTCTGAAAAGGTACAGAAAGTTAACTCCAAAATTCCTTTTTCGTCATCTAATCCCTTAAGTCCGAAAAAGTATAAAACAATACAGAAGGGATGAGTGTTCAGTACTTTTAACGAGCCGAACAAGACAAGCGCTCGATCTTTTTGTGCAATAATCCCTCAGGTCCAAAAAAGATTAAAATCTAGAGGAGGGATAGCTCTTCCGGTCGTTTAACGAGCTGGAAGGCCAAAACTCGGCAAACTTTTCATATTTTACGAGTCAGATGAAAAGAGCTCAAAGAAGACTCGTCTTTTGAGGAACGAGTGATAAACAGGGATAGCAGCAGATTCCAGGTACAGGTTGGAATTCTCCAATCACGGCAGTGTCACAAGGATGGCTAAGTGGCATCACTCTTCGCAGCTGTTCCTCAAAATGGGTAAACAAACATATGGAGATGAACGATTGGCCAAATGAACGGATGGAGGTGAGACTGCAAGAACACGACCAAGGGCTTTAATATGGCTGTCAAAGGTTACATTTACCACGGTTATTTACCGGTTCATTTTTTCTGGGTGAGCTTGAACTCTAAGATTGCTCACAACTTATGTTTATTTTTTAACGAGCATGAACTATGCGCTAAAACTGCTCGGATCTTGCGTTTATTTTTTAACGAGCATGAACTATGTGCTAAAACTGCTCGTTATGCCCCCAGCATAATAATGCAACCGAGGTGCATGCCCCCCAAGCTTCATTGCATTCAACTTTGTTGATTGGAATGAAGGTTTACCATTGAGATCTGGAAAGGGGATTGTTTCATTTTTTAATGAGGTTGACATAGTAAAAGAACTATCCTCATGGTTTTTCATTTTTTAACGAGGTTGACCTGAGATAGGAACTATCCTCGAAGCCGACCAAATATCTAGGAATCTTCCGAATCCAACCAGAAGATTGGATTAGATTTCATTTTGTAGGTTTCCACCCTGGCCACTCCTGCCAGATTAATTGGAGGCGGTAGGGCGAAAGTACCCATTAAGGCAGGGTCTTTTAGGAGACCTACTCCGATATTTTGAAACGAATGGTCGCTTTCATGGATCAGAGGAATGCTTCCTGTAACTTGTGAACCATTAGGGAGGAAATTTTGTTGGTCAATGATCGTAATCCCTCCTTGAAAGGGGAATGCGATTTTCCTAAAATAGGTCGACACAACAGCTTCCATGGCATAAATCCATGGTCTTCCCAGTAGGATGTTATAGTCAAGATTGCCATCGATGACTTCAACATCTATTTCTACTGTTTTGCCCCCTAGTTCAACTCTCAAGTTACTAAGGATACCGTAAGGGGTATATGTCCTTCCGTCGAATGCTTTTAATGTTGTTGATGATCGCGTCAAGGTTGGAGATCCTAAAGTTTTCCAGCAACTCATCGACATAATACATTTCGATGCCCCCTCATCAATAATTGTTCGATGAACAGTTTTGTTGAGTGCTTTCACTTGAATAAGGAAAGCTAATTGCGCTGGTAACTGAGGATCATATCCTTTGTGATCAAAGGATACAAGATTGGAATCTTTAGGATCCACTCCACCAATTGCTGATAACAATGCCTGTCTTTGGGATGGACAATTTTGTAGTACCTCAAGAGTCGACATAGCAGATGGCGATTGGGCCAAATCCTCCACTATATTATAATGTTGTGCCGCTCTGGCACGAGGATTAAATGTCGACTTGTGTACTACTCCCTTTGGCGGTTTTATTGTTAATTCATGTGTGATGGGGGGTACAACTTCTGCCGAAGTTGTTGTCGAACTGCTAGGTTGATCTTTACCTTTATCGTTCGACACCTGTGGATTCCCGTAATCTTTGTACCTTGTCGAAATTAAAGCATCATCCTGTTGCTTCGATATCGATAACATAAGCACTTGCGACGGTGAAGCATTTCCACTACCAACCAGATTTTTTCCCCGATCGGGAAACGGATCAGTTAACACAGCTGGAGTTTGCGAACTCTTTAAGAATCTTTTTAGATCAGCTTTGTATGGACATTCTCTCATCCAGTGATCCTCATCACATATCTGACACCCATAAGGTGGTTTCCTATCTCGAGGAGGGCTTGAAGAAGTTTTTCGAGGAGATGACTCTCCTTGTTTCTTCTTCTTCCCTTTGTTTTGATTCTTCTTGCTTCCTGGTTGATTGGAGTTTTTGCCTTTATCCGTAGATACAGCATTTACCTCCGAAGCAAGAATCTCTTGATTTGCTTTTTGATTCGAAGTCTTACAGGCTTTCTTATCTGAATCCCTTGTCGACTTAGCGTTTGCAGTTCCAATCACACCATCACCGGCATGAGAGTCACTATTTGATCCGGGAGGAGGAGGGATTGAAAATTCCGGTCTGGGGGCGTCAGGTATCTTATCATAGAGCGTGCCCGACTGAGTATATACTAAGTCCAAATATTGAGCACGAGCAATAACCTGCTCCTCTGTTACGACGCCTCCCTTGGCCACATCTTCTGTTATAGCAGGCAGAAGCGACTTTATAAACCACTCAGCCAATAGCTGATCTGGAACATAGGTCTTTACCATTCTGCGACGACGACGCCACTCATGTATATGATCTGATATATGTGTGGCCGTTGTCTGCTTGAAATTGGTCAAGATCTCCGTTCCAGTTTCGTACCTTATAGGTAACTGAAAGTGTGTTAAGAAAGTCGTGGCTAGGGAACTAAAATTGTCGAACGAGGCTCTAGGTAATTCAATATACCATTTGGCCGCCGGACCAGTCAATGTCCTCTGGAAAAGACGAAGCCTTATCGAATCATCATTCAAGGTATTCGATGAACACCACAGATGGAATGTCATCACATGATTCGACGGGTCTTCGCCAGGATTTCCATTGAATTTAGGAATGTCCGAAGGAAGTTTGTGAGGAATCACTGGCCACCAATGGGCATAGGCGATTGGATCATTCGTTAATCGATGTAAATCTGGTAATTCTAGGGTCGCCACGAATGGCAACTGCTGATTCAGGTTTGGCGAGGCGTACCCAGGGTACGATGGAATCGCCTGAGCAGTAGGTCTTTGCATACCAGCATAATGCAACTGATGTTGATATGACTGATACGGCTGGTGGGCTTGGCCACTTTAAAGTGGTTGATTTAACCCGTTCTGAATATAGGGTTGCCCACTATTCGCAAAGATTTGTTGTTCAGATCCCTGGTACACCTATTGAAACTGAGGTTGTTGGTATTGCACCATCCATGGTTGTGAAGCCATGTTTTGCTGTGCGACACTAACCGACGGACCAAGATGCGGGGTTATAGTTCCCGTTCGTATCTGTGTCGTCCCGGCAGTTGGCGATTGTGGTTGTGTTGCAGGGTCAATAGGTTGTTGCATTACAACTTGGGGTTTACATACAACAGGCATCGATTGAACTTGCGACACGGTTACAATTGCTGGCGTCGTCGGGATACTAGACATAGGTACACACTGTTGCATGGAATATACAACTCTTGGTTGTTGGGGTAACATAGGTACCCAACCACTCGTCGTTACTTCAGTCAAACCTGAATGTTGTTGAAAACTGCCGTATGGGTATCCCCCCGGAAGGGGAAGTGAAAGGGCATATTGCCCCCCATACGGTAATAATCCGGAGCTCAAGGGTATAGATGGCCTTTGAGGATTGGATGGCCCAAACTGATTCCCAAAGGGATCAATTTGTCTAGTTTCAACATAAGAATTACCGGGTATTATACCGGAAGAACAAACTGGAACAGACCAAGTTGTCATAATAGTCCCTGGGTGGACTCCTTCTAGTTTCTGAACTAGTTGGGACAGATGGTATGCCGGCAAACATCGTTGGAGTGACAGCAGGAGCTTCTGCTATCGCTGTGTCATTTGGCACAGTCCTAGATGTCGACGGTTGTTCAGACATTTTAAGTCTATCCAATAAACTTCCTAACGATTCTTCAGGAACTTCTGGTGGCGATAGACAAACTTCTGATGCAGAAGGAAAAAGAGGGGTACCTACTCCAAAATGAATTGGAGTATTTGCTTGCTGGTCCTCTACGATTTCCTCTATTGCAATCAGACCAGGAGGAAGAGGAAGACCGTCAGGTCCGTAAAAGATTTCTGGTGCCGAAGAAGGGGTTGCTTCGACAGCGACAGTCGTTTGAACAACAAGACTCTGTGGACCGGTTTCAGATGGAACTGGTTCAGTTATGCAAGTACTTGTCTTCAGACTAGGATCAGTACCACTGTCCTTCTGTTGCTGTTGAACTTCTTCAATAGAGGCAGGGATTCCAGAAATATTGGGAGTGACCAGAATCTCAGATGTTGTTGGAACTTCCGTTCTAACTTTAAAAGGAGATTTTGACCTGGTCTAGCGAGTTCGTTTTGTCTGTACTACTCTCGGTTCCGGAGACAAAGGTGGTTGACTCGCAAGTCTCCCCGAACGATGGAGTTTTAATTGACTTTCCTCCACGGTTGCGGATTACTTGATCAACTAAAATACAAAAAGGGGAATTATGTTTCCGTATTGAATGAATTTTATTAGACGCTTTTAGACACAACTTTGCTTTTTCATGTTTTAAGAGTCGAGAAAAAGCTAAAGATGACTCTAGTCGCCTTCGATGTATTAACGAGCCCGAAGTGACAAATGCTCGGTTGGACCTTTTCAGTTATAGAGTTTGAAAAAGGCCAAAAGAAACTGCTCTGGAGATCTAGGCAGAGGGTGTGCCAAACCTTTCGCGAAACCACAGAATACGTTTTACGGTACGGGTGGTCGATCTTCGTGAATGCTGTGTTCACTGCATCGCGATCAGTAGGGCGGTCGACACGGCTTCCTAAGGATAAAGGATAAAAGCCTATAGGGGTCTCCCAATATACGCGACGGTACGCGGGAGCTCAAGTCCGTATTAGTGCCACCGACTCTCAGGAGGAATCACCCACCTTCGTAGAGATCGACAGTCACTACGTTTAACGACGCCGGAACACGTCTCTACCTAGACCTCTACTGTGAGCGTTATGTTACAATGCGTTTTTAGATTCATTCAATATATTTTAAGTTGATCTTGTTTATCAGTTTGTCTTTCAGGATCACCACGAGATGTATTGGTACAAATTCCTAAATGCAGCTAAAATGATAAGCAAGCTTTCACAATCTTTTTAGCTTTGAAAATCCTAACTACTGAGGGGAGAGAAAAACAATATCTTTCCACACAGAGCACAAAGCACAAACTAATGCACTTTCTCCTAGATCAGACACACAAACTTATCAAAAATGCAAATGCAAGATGCATGTATTTCTTTTCTTTTCCCTTAATGTTGATGTAGACAAAAGGAAATTGTTGTATAATTTTCGAATTCAATTTGAAGTGTAAACAAACAAGTTTCGTCTAACATGAAAAGACACCTTACAGGTACTTGTTTTAACACTAAAAATATACGAATTCAAACCATAAGATGAAAAACCAACAAACTCAAACAGCCATGAACAGTAATAAAACTAGCTCTTAAGATCACAAAGACACTTTTACAGTTCAGGATCTAAGAGGTCACAACTATACTGGTTCGCTTTTCACAATGGGAAACTGTAACTGAAACAAGAAATACTGAAAGAACATTCACAGTTTCATCACACAACTGAGGCGGAATAATGTCAAGGAGAAGTGGTTTACAGCAAGTACAATGACCAGCAAGCAATCAACAAAAAATCAGTGAAAACAGGGCCAAGACACAAAGGGAAAGCTGAGTTAGACAATGGCTAACTGGACCAGCGCAGGTTCTAGTCTGCCAATTTGACTCTCAGCGCAGTTCCCGAAGGGAGCACCTGCGCTGTAATGCAGACTGCCTGTGGACAGCCTGCACTGACACACGAGAGTTGCGTCTGCAAAGAATTCCGGGTCATAAAAAGCTCAAAAATGCACTGTTTTTGCTGAAATAAAAACTATAGGTCAAGTACAGGCTAAGGGATGATCAAGAGGATGAAGATCTATCACAAAGAGTAAAGAGTCTTTTGTAGATAAGCTCTTCAAATCTTGAATTTGCTCAGCAAATGAGCAAGAGTAGCAGTCCCTCTACTTCGCTTTTGATATAGTCAAAAGCTTTTCGATTTGGTACTCTTTTCTTCAAGAAATGAATAGTAAAATACTACAAACACCAACAAGATACTAGGCTCCCCAGCGGAGTCGCCAGTTTGTTGTGGGGAAAAGTATCCGATGCGGATGACCCTATCCCTACTCTAAAGGTGACAGTCTTTAGCAACAACTGAAAGTAAAGTTTTGATGATTTCCTTTATGAAAGTACAGAGAGAATGAAGAAAGATTAACCAACCTGGTGTCTTTCGCTTAGTCGATCCTTATCCTCTCTCTTTGTCTCTTGTTCCCAGCTCCTTGCTCTCTTTGCCGGTCCAGCTACACACAGATCCTGCACAAACAAGAGAGCAAACTACAAGATACATGTACTCATAACTGAAGCATGGATTAGGATGAATCAAATATACATGTAAATACAATACATCAATGCAATACAAGTATATAGGAGAACATGCAAAACTTTATTGATAGAAGTAACAGGGTTCTGAGAAGGTTACAACCAATGATGGCTCCAATCCAGCAGCACCTCCCCAGCAGCAAGAACTCTCCTCTTCACCTCTAGTAAAACAATCACCCAATAACTCTAACTGTAAACCAACAACACCTCCTTGCTTTACACAAAATTCTAGCCTCCTTAGACCTCATAGAAGAGCTCTATATATAGGAGAGAAGAAGAAAGGATGAGTCAGCTTGAGACTGACATGAAGCTGCCTTGTGTCCTCTCCCTCTTCAGTTAATCTTCAGTTCTTGAGTCCACTTGGAGATCCTTGCTTACACATGGTGATCAAGTACCTCTTACTCATCACAGGGCGAATCTCATGAACCAAGTGTCAGTTTGGAAGCTTCCTGGGCAGTTGACACCTTGCAGAATGACTGTGCCACTTGGCCAATCTCGCCCAGCGCAGGTAGCCTTCATTAGATTTGACTTCCAGCGCAGGTACAAGGAGGGACAGTTGCATTCCAGCGCAGAAGCTCAGTGGAGCAGCTGACATGATCCAAAATAAGCCTGTTTTGAAGTGTTTTCAGGTGGAGAACTGATTGGAAGTGCTGTTGTTTGATGACCTTGTTCTTTTAGGGGTAAGAACAACATGTTTAGGGACTGAGGATCCCTGTGATTATTGACATTTCATGCTCCATGATGCGAGGCACAAAAATGTCTATAACAGAAGATCTGAAATTCCGGCACGAAGTTCACTAATATTTTAGCTCCATGTTTACATTTCAACTTTTGAAGCTTCGTAGAAAAAAAATTATAGTGAAAATTCCACGATGAACTGTTTGAAGCAGAAAAACGCTAGAACCCAAAGCTCTGCTACGAAATGTTATGCAACTAACTCATAGATAGATAGATCAGTGACTTAAAAATTATCCTCTTTGAGGGGGAAACCTCCTTTACATTACATAAATGAAAAATTCTTGAATGATACAAATGATAATACCTCCTTTATCTCTCTCTCTCTCTCTCTCTCTCTCTCTCTCTCTCTCTATATATATATATATATATATATATATATATATATATATATATATATATATATCTAGGAGTCTAAGGGGTCACAATATAATCATAGCCTACATAACAATAATAATATAAGGGCACGACAACAACAATATTGGGCTTCTATGGGGCACAAAAATAAAAATATGGGGGATACATGGGCACAAAAATAACAATAAGTGGGCTACACTAACAATAACAATAAGGGGACTACACTAGTATTATAGGGACCTAATAGAAAATTCATATGGAGATGGGTTATGAGGATGTTAATAATTAGGCGTGAAGGGCGTGAGGATGAGGTATGTCTAAGTTTGATTGTTGTTGGTTATCTGGTTAACATATTATTTCTCTACTTGGAAGGATATTGCAGGAATATATATAAAGAATGTTGAGGCAAACTCAACATGCGATACCTGGAAATTATAAAGTCAAGATATATTCATCTTGGGATTGAATGGTAGCAGTGTGAGAAGATAACTTGAAGGTCAATGGAGATCACTTTCATAAGGAATATAAGAATAAATTGAATATTGGAAAGGCTCAACAGAATGCCTTCATTAGTGATGATGAGATGAAAGTGATATGCAAAATTAATGTCCTAGATCTTGTCACAAGATTGAAGAAAGAATGTGGCTCCATGATACCTCAAAAGGAACCAAACTTGATATAATAATATGTGAAGGAAAGAGGGAGCCATATGGACGTATACTCTTATAGAGACAAGTTATAAGGCTTATGGTATTGAGTTTCAAAATAGAAAGGAAGTCTAGGATCTTCTCTAGATTTGAGAGGGAGTAAAGGAGTCTCCTTGAATAGGAGCAAGGATCTATTCCTTAATCAAGAGGGAATAGGAATATCCTCTGTAGTTGAGAGGGAGTGAAGTTGAACATCACATGCGAATTCTCTTCTTCATGTGTCAAGAAATTCTCTAGGACTAACAACCGTAAGTTTAAGTGAAGGTCATGGAAAGAGAATGATGGAGGATTGGAGAAGCATATATTGTTTTCTTGAGGATAAAGCATCCAAGAAAGGAACTGACACTCTATGACCATAGGAAAGGTGTCTAAGATAAGAGTAGCCAAAGAGAACCGATATTCTTTGAGGTTTCAGGAATATAAATCCAAGATAAGAATAGTCCTAAAAGGACATGCCTTATGAACATCTAGATGGGGTATGTGCCTTGCAGAGGTAGTGTAGTATCAAATGTAAAGCCTCCCAGCATAATTCTCTTGAATAAGGTTGAGCTTGTCTAGTTAGGCCTTGAAGAAAATGTTGATTATATTGATGATTCTAACAATTGTCTTATCAATCTGACTCTTCTTATGAGAATTCTTCAGTTTGATAATGATGTTGTACTGGTTATAAAATTATGAATACATCCCTAGTTAAGAGGGAGTGTTGGAATTATAACTAGTTTGGGTATTCATAATTGTTGTTGTACTCATTTCAAAAGGTATCTTATGCCACAAACAAAATAAGAAAAGAAAAAATTATTATTTTTAAA
This sequence comes from Pinus tabuliformis, assembly GCA_031772625.1. NCBI lineage: Eukaryota > Viridiplantae > Streptophyta > Pinopsida > Pinales > Pinaceae > Pinus > Pinus tabuliformis. Next base: position 184,091,691 of record CM062816.1, on the reverse strand, counting down.
AGCATTGATTTCATCCTCTTTATTGATGGTCTTCTAGGTAAAAGCATGTTCTTCATGCTTCTATGGTTTGTTAGGTCATAGGATTTATTATAATGAGTTAAGGGAGTCAACTAAGGTTTATAATACCCTTCCAGAAAATATATATCTTTTAAAAGAATTTATTTTGATTCTAGAAAGTCCTGGAAACCTCCAAAGTACAAATTAGCCCTCGAAGCTTCAATTGGGCCTAAAGGAGGGAATTTGACATCTTGGAAGGGCTATATAAAGGATCAATTCAACCTAATTTGAGACTCACTCATCAACAAGTTTGATCTTCCAAGAAAAACTTTTATATAAGGAAAGAAGAAGTAAGGAAGGAGGAGAAAAGGACTAGAAGGTAAGAGGAATTCGAGAAGTCAGGGAAAAACTTGTTTGTGTGCTCTATCTCTCACACATGTGCGAAGTTCTTGGGTTTCTGCAACTACAAAGAGGGATGAAATGGTAGGAGAGTGAGGTGCAATATCAAGGTGCTAGAAGAGTTAATACTCTATCTTGACCTCGATGTCCTTGGAAGGATATATGTTACTCAAGGAAGGACTCTTGAAGAATCTGGATTATAGCTTATGTAGCTACTATAAGGCTGAAGTTGCAAGATCAAATTGCAAGGAAGAAGCTATGATTGAAGTTGCAGTTAGAGGCTGGTTCTTTTAGAAGGGTTGGCTTGGTACTTGGAGGAGTTTGGGTCTTTTTGTCTCATTTGAATGAGATTCTATAAGAAGAGAAGAGTTTCTAGGTTTTCCCCTTGGAGGTCTTTTTCCATAACTTGGAGCTTAAATTTTGTGTCCACTATCTTTATTATTTTTCTCTTGGTATTTGTTTGATGAAGAAGATATGATAATGAAATTCAAGAAGAAGAATAAATATCACAAGAAAGTATTGAAGTTAAGGAAAATTGGAATTAATATCTCCACATTAAATTTTGAAACAAGAGTGAGCATGCATTTTGGTTAAATTTTTCTCATAGTGCTTGAGGCATCAAAGGTTAATTTATATATGTAAGGTCATTGTTTTCTTTTTTTAATACAATTTAGAGTCCTATGCCTATCACTATTTCATAAAACCAATAAAAGTACTCATATCCCACTTAAAGACCAAAATTCCCATAAAAATGTCCAATGTGATGTTTCGATACAAATTTCACCATGCTTGAGTTTGAGAAGCTTTGTAAAATTAGTATGGACCTTGCTATACTTTCCTAACCATTTTCAAGATGCAAATATGATCAATATTAGTAATAGGTCACAATTTCCACTTGATAAGGTATTAATAATCAAATTATTCATAAGGGAGATGTAATATTTTGTAGACTAGAGGTTCTTTTAATTGGGATTGAGACTAAAAAGTGCAATTTAGGTTCCAAGGAACTTGATTTCATCCCATAAAATTGGTTATACCTCTAAATCCATTTTTGTTAATAATTATTTAAGTGAACACATCCATAGTCCCTTATGTTGAGCAATAAAAAGGTGTCTTTTAACCCCTATTTACCCTACATTAATTATCAATCCAGGTACGATTTTTTATCTCAAGAGTGTACTCAGTCTGAGGCGGTCACTTGTTCAAGAGTAATGTTTGCAGTATAGTGCTTACAAAAGTAACTAAATGCTGGAAACAAACTCTAATTGTAATGGCAAGAAACTTAAATGCTTTGTAACTAAATCATTCACTAAAGAAACTACAATGATCATCAGTCAAGGATGCATTAATGATAACTCTTTCCCCTGTAAATTGATGTAAATGAAAACCAATCACGGAAAAGATCTCCAATCTGAGAACTTAGACAATAGTAGTCAATGTTCGCTACAGTTGTAGATATTTCTATTCACACCAATGAAAATGCTGGAAATGACAATTCAATTTATAGAAAAGGAACAACAACTAATCTTATTGAAAAGATCAAACAAAAAAGCTTAATCTAGAGGAATGAATTGAACAAAAAAGCTTAAATGAATTGAACAACAATCTGAACTAATAAGGGAATTGAACAAAACCCTAAGAAAGGAGCAACAAACCGAATTAAGTGTAAACACATAGCGAATATAGAGTAATTGAATTAGTAATCTTATTCTAGCATGCAAGACATTAACCACAAGTATAAAGGAACAACAAGTGCAGTTATAACAGGACAGTAATCAAATGAACAACAATCACAATTGTACGTGAACCGTAGTTAAATGAATAACATAACAATCTGCAAATGAACAACAATATCAATCTGTAAACGAATAGTAATATCAATCCGTAAATGAACAACAGAATGCGAGTTATACAGTGCAATATTATTTCAGAATGAACAACATAATAGTTTAGTTGTAAATGACAATCTTGCTATCCAATTACGATTTCGATATAATAGAGCAATTCAATGAAATGTTCAGGAATAGAAGATTATTGAATAAAGAAAATTAAAGAAATGCAAAGGAAATCAAACCACACACGATTGTAATCGCAAAATAATGATACAAGAAGCATGTGATCCATTAAGGCTGAGCCCTTAGCCACCAGGGAAGCACTGCTGCGGTTACTCCAGAATCAAGTAATGGAATAGCAACTGAGTTATATATTAATCATAAATGGCAAAGTTACAAATAATGCTCTTTAAAGAGAATCAATGATCAAAGTTAAGATTACAACAATAAGTCTACAAATTGACAATAATATTTGGCCCTTGGGCTAGCAACACTGTCCCTTTTTATAATGGCCAGGAAGAAGTATCAAAAATACAGATATTTCTTGGAGCAGCGATCCCTTAGGATCAAAGGATCTTGAGGGATTCACTATATCTTTGATCTTCAGTTATCATTTTTGTCCTCTTGCGTTGATACCGCGTTTCCTCTTCCTTTTCCTGGGTCATGTGCTCCAACCTTGATCTCCTCATCTGGATATGACTTCTTGTCAAAGGGACAACAATTGCTTCTTCTTTGTCTTTTCCTCCAGAATAGTGATTTTCCATTTTCTTCACTTTATGTATAGAAAAAGACAATAATTAGTCATTTTGCATCAATCACAAATCTCGTTAATTCTATCATAATTCTTTAACATATTACCATCTTAGAATGTAAAGAAGTTATGATTCAAAGGAAAATATAAAGAAATAAATGGTAAATACATACCTTTTCCAATACTTAACATGCCCCCCTACTTACCCTTTTTGATTCCCTCATGAAAACATTGTAATTGATGTGCAAGGCAGTTAGGGAGTAGGCTGGAGAGGGATTTTCATGCAGTGGTCTGAAACCATGGTGTCTAGCTAAAACCTCAAAAATATGCCCTATTTGGCCTTTAGGTAACTCATACAGGGCCTTATACTTTGGTGCAGGATACCAGATGATTGGACTTCGAAACCTATAACCTAACCAATACGGTCCTTCTCTCCGAATGAGGTCACTATAGATAACCAGGCAATCAACAACTAACTTAAAATTTTCATAATTGAATGGCTCTCTATCTTGAACATTCCGATTGGAAGTCTTGTATTGGAGTTTAGCTACTGTTGTGGCAAGGTCTTTGATGGATAGGAAGTATTCTACCCCTTTCTGGACAATTGCTGTGTGAATGGGTCCCAGTGTATGGATCACACCCTTCTTTCTCATTAAGTTTCTATGCTTATTCCACAGTTGTAATGGGTTTCTTGGTTCACCCGTTACCCATAGATCTAACCTGTTCTCCTGTCTCTGAAAGGTATTATGGGCTTTAAGCCACTTTATCTGGTTAGCAAGAAAAGAGATGAATGCCTGAAGTTGAATATCACCCACAAAAGGACTAGGGTTTTCTTCCATTTCACCGTCCAACACAAGATTATGCAAATAAAACTCACATAGCAATCGCTGGACTTTCACCCCATAATGTTTACAACAGTTTATAAAATCATCAATAGTTTTTAACTCTATAGGTACCCCTGCCTTGACAACCTTAATTTTTAATTATAAATACCTTTCCATAAAAACCAAAGCATAATTTTTGGCAGGTGCTCTATAGGCTAGAACATCAGTATATAGAGAACATAAGGTATCCATTTGACTCATAACTATGTCTAGTCTATTCATTACCTTTTTAACTTTTTCCTATGCTCTCTGACATCTATCAAAGGCCTTTCTCTCCGATGCATTGATTTTCTTTACTTGCTGCTGTAATTTCTAATATTTTTCCTAAGGAACAGTTTCCTCTGTGAGCTTTTCTATCGTTTGCTAGCCCTGTGCCAGATCCTTTTGAATTCTCAATATCCTTGGATCATTGTCCCTCAAAACATTTTTGGGCTGGAGATCTACCTAGATCTCCTTATTGGGACATCTGGTTCCTATAGTCTGTGTTTCCTTCTCATGAACTATCTGATCGGTTGATGCTAGAGGACAATGCCTCTATCTAGTCGTCCTTATTATAGACTAGTGTGTTTTCTATTTGGGCCTCTACATTTGTAATAGCCACATGCTGTTCCTTGTGGTCCTGAATGATAATGGGTTTAGTTTGAGTTCTTTTGGTCTTCATTTTATGGGGTTTCATCTGGGTGGTTGCATCCTTTGTCCCGGGGGTTATTTTTGAGATTCTCCCCATTTTTAGGACCCTTATTTATTGTCTGAGCTGTTTTACTACATTTAGTAGTCTGCGTTATTCCTTTCGCAGCCTTTTGATTTCATTCGTTTTCTTCGAAGGAACAACTGTTTCTTTTCTCAGGCTTGGGCTTTGTTCTTTAGGGATTGTATCCTCGCCCTGGCTTATCTCCATGTTTTCTGCTTGGAACACTTCAGTGTTATCGTCCCCCTGATTAGGTTTTTCAAGGGAGGAAACCTTGGTTTGATCTGCTATTTCTCGGGCAGCTTCTGCTTCTACTTCTTCTTCGTCATTCATTTCTATGGATGCACTCTTACTGTGAGCATAGTGTTCCTGTGATTTCCCTTCTTCTTCTTCCTCATCATTCAACTCATCAGATGCACTCTTACTGTGAGCAGAGTGTTCCTGTGATAGTCCTGGCTCAATATCGAGGTTGAGTGGGCTGTGGGGTTGGATGTATTTATCCATATTAGCCAAAATTTGGGCCAATTCATCTTCTTGCAGAGGGTTTTGTAATGGGCTTCCTCCCCTCCTTCCTCACCGGAGTGGTCAGTTTCCTCTTCCGGTTCCTCTTCTTCATTTTTTTCTAATTGTTCTTCTTCATTTTCCCCACCTTCAAGTTGTGGGGGTCGCTCGTCCTCTGAGTCATATATCTCTAATGGTTGGCTATTGTTTTCTTGGGGATTTCCCAACATTCCTCTGCTTCTCCCCAGTCTGGCGGACTGTTTGCGTTTCTACGGTCTAAGTGATGTGCTAGCAATTCTTTTCCATTTTGGGGCTGGTAAGGTCAATCCCCCATCTATCGAGAATACCAATTCTTCCCAACTACTCTATTGTTGAGTGAGACTATAACTGAATATAGCCAAATTAAGTCGTGATTACTTACTACCATTTCTACATGATGAGATTTTCTCATACTTCAAGTAGCATCATGCAATAAAGAATTTAAGTATGCGGGAAAATTAACAACACAATTTTGTTTTAATACAACTAACTGTTTAAGATGGTGTGGTCTTACCATGTCTTTTCTGCCATCGCATGTTATGTAGATTTTCACAATCCTGGCTAATTCTACCCAAGGTTCTCCCAAGGTTGCAGGCAGGACTCCTTTTCCTTTAATAGTAAGGCTCTGTCCTTCATCCTAGAAGATGGTTACAACGTCTTGGAGTCTCACTTTTTTCTGGGTCTATACTGGTCCAATAGCTAGCAGTCCTGATACTTCAGCAATTATCACATCTGTTACTGTTATTTGCCTTCCCCTAACCATGGAATGATCTTCCTGCAAAGTCTGCAGAAATTCAATGGCCACCGTCTCATTAGACTAATGTAGTCGGTTAAGGTAGGTAATCCATCCTGCTTTTACTAAAATTCCGTGTGCAGCGTCGGAGATCATTAACACCTATGGTTCATTGTGTATTGATCTACCTCCCATTTTGTTCAAGCTTAGCACACTGTTAATTTTTACACAACACAAACACAGAGATGATGATGGAACAACAAGCTGTTCAAACTTTAGCATAGAGCAAAAATACAGAGATGATGATGGAATAGCAAGTTGTTCAAGCTTTAGCACACTGTTAAATTTTCACAGCAAAAACACAGAAACGACGATGGAACAACAAGCTATGCATATTGGGAAATATCAATACCATTAAACTTGCTATTCCTAAGTTTTAATGGAGTCATAGTACCTCCAAATAAGGAGTTGACACGTATGCTAATGTATTATGGAGGTCACTCGCACCCCCCTGAAATGTGATAGGCCATCCTCGGTCGACAAATAAAGGAGAAGCATGCTGGACTGCAGTCGTATAGTAACATAAAGGAACAACGTATATATTCATGACATGATTACAAAAAGTAGTGGATTACTGAAATCGAGGCTTACGATGGAAATCACAAATAGATATGGAAATGCTGTGAAATGATGCGAAAAGTAGAGGATAGGATAGCTAATGTAAGTAAAAGTTCTTACGTATTCATTATCCACTTTAACCATTATGATTGATTTATAAATGATTTTTCATGTATAAAAGGTTCGAAAGGGTTATATAACATAATTTCATTTGAAATCAATATAAAGATATAAGAAAAAGGGTTTATAATGACTATTGGTGTATGAAAAGTATGACTTCAATACCATCAACAGAGCTCTGTTGCCCACAGGTGTCCATAACCTTGACAGAGTTTCTTGTTTCACCCTTGGAACAATAATCCTTTGTGTATGCCTAGGAAAGTACTGTGCGATGTCAGAATGGAGGCTATTGTACTGGCTTGGTAACCAGATGAATCACAATGCCATTCACTAGGAAAGAGTGAAAGGTGGGCAGGTCGGCTCGTGATGAGACCTCCTGTTCGAGGGACTTTTTTATTTTTCTGATATGCCTCTTGGATCATATCCCTAGTGTGGTGGCCATAGTGGGAATGCCACTTCACTTGCTTCCTTATGATCATGGTAGGCTGGCTCGTGATGTGACCTCCTATCCTTCATCTGAAAAATCATGTTAGTAATCATATAGATATATATTTTTCTCCTTTTTTGTTTCTTTTCTTTTATATAGAACTTTCCTATTTATATATAGACGGTGGCTCATCAGTCCTTAACAGTAGGGATGGTGGAAGAAGTCTGAACATCTCAATAGAGGAAAATATGCCCTTTATTCTTATTCAATAATAATGATCAAAGAGAATTATGAAGATTTAAGAAAGAACCAATGTGATAAAAATAATCAATCAAATTGGTTTTAGTGAAAATAAAGAAAACAAAGTGATATAAATAGTTGTGTCCTTTCCTCTTTTTTCTTATCAATTCAAAGCAATTTCTCTAAAGATAGCGATTTTTCTTTGGTTTGCTAATTTCAGTATCCTCTAGTTTTTGTGTTCTTGCATAAATGTATATATGTGCCTTAAATGAACCATCATTCGGAAAAATGCTCTAAATGATGAAACACACACACAAAAAAACAAAAATAATGCGCTCAAAAAGTGTTGTTCCTTGGATGGAACAACTGTTGTTCCTTAAGACGGATAGCAAAAGAACATCTGCACACAAAAACCGTGGTTCCTTTAAGAGGAACAACAAGCAAAAGAAAAAAATACACTCGAAACTACTATTCCTTAAGAGGAACAACAACTGTTCCTTAAACAAAACAACAAATAAAGCAAGTGAAAAATAGAATACCAGTCCTTTGGTGGAATTCCTAAGATCATCCAAAATCTAAACTGCTGTTCCTTCGGAAGGAATGGTAGAAAGGAAAAAAAATGCAAAGGAGGTTTGTTCCTTTAAAAGGAACGGCAAAACAATCTGGCAGAAGTGTTGTTCCTTCATAAAGGAACAACAAAAACAAAAGTGTAGTTCCTTCGGAAACGAACAACAAAAAAACAAAAGTTCCATTCCTTCAGAAAGGAACAAAAAAATGCGAAAGTGTTGTTCCTTCGGAAAGGAACAACAAAAAAACGAAAGTGTTGTTCCTTCGGAAAGGAACAACAAAAAAATGAAAGTGTTATTCCTTCTGAAAGGAACAACAAAAAAACAAAAGTGTTGTTCCTTCGGAAAGGAACAACAAAATGCGAAAGTGCTATTCCTTCGAAAGGAACAACGAAAAAATAAAAGTATTGTTCCTTCGGAAAGCAACAACAGAATGCAAAAGTGTTGTTCCTTCAGAAAGGAACAGAAAAAAATGAAAGTGTTGTTCCTTCGAAAAGGAACAACAAAAAATGAAAGTGTTGTTCCTTCGGAAAGGACTAGCAAAAAAACGAAAGTGTTGTTCCTTCGGAAAGGAACAACAAAAAACGAAAGTATTGTTCCTTTGGAAAGGAACAACAAAAAGGAAGAAATGTTGTTCCTTCGGAAAGGAACAACAACATGCAAAAGTGTTGTTCCTTCAGGAAGGAACAACAAAATGGAAAAAATGCTATTCCTTCGGAAAGGAACAGCAAAATGCAAAAGTGTTGTTCATTTCGAAGGAAAGGAACAACAAAAAAAATGAAAGTGTTGTTCCTTTGTAAGGGAACAACAAAAAGGCATAAATGTTGTTCCTTCAGAAAGGAACAACAAAATGCAAAAGTGTTGTTCCTTCAGAAAGGAACAACAAAAAATCATGAATGTTGTTCCTTCGGAAAGGGACAACAAAAGGTAGAAGTGTTGTTCCTTCCGAAAGGAATAGAAAAATGCAAAAAAATGTAGAAATGAAAAAATCTATACAGAAAGTAGTTTATACAAGCAAAAAAGAAAAACTTATGTACAAAATTTAAGAACAATGAAATCATTTAGTGAACCAATGCCAAGGAAGGATTATTTTCCTCATCAAGAATCTGAATATCTAAATCTTCCCGGAGCTGCTGGTAAAAGGATTCTCGGGTAAGCAGTTTATGGTACAGTTGTACTTGGTGGCCATTTGATTTAAAGGTATGTCCAGATCCGTCAATAGTAGTCAAGGTAATGGTGCCATTGTCATGCACTTTATGGATTTCATACGGTCCAAGCCATCAAGTCTGAAGTTTTCTCGGAAAATCCTAAAACCTGGAGTCATATAGGAGTGCCCAATCTCCTTCGTGGAAGATTTTCTTTTTGATCAGGGTGTCGTGCCATTTTTCTCTCTGCTGTTGGATTAGTGCAGTGTGTTGAAGAGCCGAGAGCCTAATTTCATCTAGCTCATTAATTTGTTGTAATTTGTTAGTCTGGGCCTCATTCAAATCTAGACCGATCTCCTGTGCTATTCTTAATGTTTGTATTTTGAACTCTATTGGAAAGATGGGTTCCTTTCCAAATACTAGTTGATATGGTGAATAACCGATGGTGTTTCTCGATGTTGTTCGGTATGCCCACAAGGCCTTCGACAATCTTGAAGCCCAATCACACTTGTGCGATGCAATGGTTTTTGTCAATATTGCCTCGATCACTTTATTCGTCCTCTCTACTTGGCCATTTGCCTGTGGGTGATACAGAGTGGTAATTTTGTGCTGAATGTGATAATTCTTTAAGGTTGCAGCAATTTTATTACCAACAAACTGCAGTCCTCCATCCGTGATTATGTCCCTTGGGAGGCCATATCGCACAAATATTTGGAACAGGAAATGAATCACAGAGTCCTTCGTAGCTCTTGGAAGTGACTCTGCTTCAACCCATTTGGTAACATACTTTGTTGCTACTAGAATATATGTTTTCTGATTTGATGATGGGTTGATCGGACCAACAAAATCAAGCACCTAACGCTCAAATGGTTTGATTACTAACTGTGGGTTTAAAGGCATTTCGTCGGACTGTCCAGGGTGTCCTACTCTTTGGCAACTGTCACAGGCTTGAACAAATTTCTTAGCATCTTTAAACGTTGTGGGCTAGTAATAACCTGTTTGCAAAACCTTGTGACCAGTCCTTCGATCTGCGAAATGTCTGCCACACAGTCCATCATGACAAGCTTTCAGAATGTCAAATATTTCGTCTTCGTGGATGCATATTTTGATGTGCATATCTACCCCTGTATGAAATAGGTAGCTCCCAATCCAAGAAAATCGGGTACTACGTTGTGTTAGAGTCAGTCTGGTCATCCCTCCGTCAGAGATCATTTCTCTTTTTGCATTTCATTTTTAGGTGTCTCACTCGATTCACTTAGTTGCATTCACTAGGAGCGTGCCATAATTTAACGGAAGGATCTTGTCATTCATTACCCCTCATGCCTTATCATTGCTGACTCAAGTCTGTTCAACAAAATCAAGTTTTAAAATCACTTACAGTCCTGTTTTAGTCTATTGATCAGTAAGAGTCATTTCAGTCACTAGGTCTAGGGTTAGTTGATTTTGTCTTCAACAAGGTCTAACAATTCCAGTAGACTCATGAGAGAGGTCCTTAATAAGTTTTCATTTTCAATATTTTCATCATCATATGCTCGAATATGACTTTTCTTCAAAACTCTGTTTTGAAGAAAATTCATCATTTCGTTTTGTAATAAATTGTCATGTAATTTTCAAAAAGTTTTTCAGCTGTTGAAATCTCTAGGCGCAGCCCTGGTCTTCCTTTGTCAAGGCATGCCACTATCCCTACAAAAAATTGACAAAAGATTCATCATTCAAGCCAAAAAATCAAAAGGGAAACAAAAAGACAGAGTTATATTAGTTTTGAAACAAAAGTGCCAAGTCAAAACATTACAAAGTGGGTTTGTGAGAAACAAAAATCAAATCCATCACTATAAGATGTTCTCATGGTTTTAAAACATTCATTAAGTCTAGTGTTGAGAGGGTGAAATTGCAACATTTCAAGCCAAAGCTTTGCTTAAAGCCGGCGTGGCGCATAGAGCATGTGGTGCGGCGCACTGGGGAGGCGCGGCGCACCGGGAAGGCATGGTGCATTAGGAAAATTGCGCCGCGCATACAGCTAGCTGGCCCAAAAAGTTCTAGAACAGTCTCCAATTGCCAAAATCTCTTGCATTTTCTTGATTTCAAGTAGGTTGAGCTCCACCTTTGCTATTCATTCATAAAGTTTAAGGTGTATATTATGTGGTTTGATGTGGTGAATGCCTAAACAAAACTCAAACCCTACCATGTCAAAATCCTCACATGAAGATTGTTGTTTAGGGTTTTCACCAAATTCATTCCCCCATCCCATTTCTCCCTTATTTTCATCATTCCTAAGCTTTCCTCCTCCCTAAAATCACCAAACCCCTATCCCAAATTCTTTGTCCCAAATTCTCAAATTCCAAACCCTAAACCCTAACCCTATGCAAAATTTCCCAACCCTATACATAAAACCCCTCAAACCCTCCTACATTTCACTAACAAAATTTGTCCCAATAGTCTTGATCCCTTACTATTTTTCCCCCTTCCTAATAGTCCCTGTTTCACTGTTTTCCCTTTGGTGACAGAGTTTAGGCACATCACTAAAAGAGCAGTCCACACAGTTTTCATACACCAACATCTTTTTCTCCAAGGAATTTTGTACAACAGTCATGGCATCTGAGCATTCATCTGACTATGAAGTGGAAGCCCAAAGTGATTCACCCATGGAGGAACATGCATCCTAGAGGCCTCATAGAGGAGGTAGACATATCAGAGAAGAACCAATCACCCTCACTGAAATATAGGCCTGCCCTCTAGCCATTTTTTGTTTTCAGCATCAGTCATGCTATGAGTTTTGTGAAAAGGTGGCTAATGTTCAATTTCATCATGAGTTGGCTCATCTATTTGTACTGCATTTACATGGAGATCAAGTTACTTTGGCTGGTATCACCTTCACACTTACACCAGAATCTATCTCATTGGAACTGGCATACCCAACATTGGGGAACCATGGACCAAGAGGAGGAAGATTGACCTGCAGCATTATGAGCCATATATTAAAACCGGTTTCTTGAGGTAGCTTAGGAGAGTGTTTCCATTCCGATATCTTAAAGATGAATATGCTCCACTAATGAAATTAATCATGAAGTATATCAGCTGTGAGGGACAGTTCTCTCGTTTATATGTTTATCACATCAAGTTGCTCATGCATTTCACCACGGTACGGATGATGAACATTCCATATTTCATTTGCCGGAACATAGAGAGGATGAACACCCTTGTGCAGCACAAAACCCCTCAGCAACAACTTAACAGTGTTTATCATTTTTCTCTCATCAAGATTTTTGTGGTTCATCAGCATGGATTATAGGGCATCACTTGGGATGATTTCATCTCCCATGATTTCTTCAGAGCTTCACAAGGGCTTCCAGAGGTTGGGCATGTGACAAGTGGACCTTCTCATCAGTATGAGCGCCATGAGACCATTAGTGTGCTGATGTTCATCACATATCAGAGGAGCACTAGACATTTGTTTGCAGCAGCGAAGTGAGTGTTATCTCCACCCGGTGTGGAAGGGGCCTCGTTTTCGACATCAGCACCACAGGTACAAGATAAAGGCAAGAGGCCAATGCAGGATGAGGGGCCTTCAGGTGAACAAGAGACCGACTTCATTCTCATTCATGATGATGATACAGATATGGGTCCAGAAAGTGCCAAACTTAGGGAGATCATCCAAGAGTAGCAAACAAAGATCAAATCCTTATCCCTTGACTTGGAGAAGGCTAAGTGGACTATGAAATACCTGGAGCAAAGAAAAAAATAGCTTGAAGATCAACAAGCAATCATGGAGTTACAAAACATCCGCGAGAATCGCCAAGCTACACAAAGGAGGAGGATTGAGCCCACTTCATTGGAGCAAGAGATTAATGAGGATCGGGAGTCTTGGCTCGAAATAATCAACATCCACTTGGAGGGACTACTGGACAAGGTTGATAGAGACAAATCATTGCTGAGACACATGGCTTTCCACTACATGGCGCGAAACAAGGTTTGCAATGCCCGAATAAGGAATCTAAAGGCAAAATTAAAGAAGGCAATAAGGAAGCAAAAGAGGAAAAAGGAGCATGATTGTCTTCAGATATTGGCCAAAGCCTCTTTAGCCCAGCATGACACTTGATGGAGAAGCTCCAGCCCAAATTTCAAGAAATTTGGGGCATTTTTGGAATTTTGACAAATTTTGGCACTAAAAAACAGGGTTTTTCTCCCTATGTGTCGCGCCATGTGGCGCCCGCTTTTTCTAGGGAGCTCCAAATTGAAAAAACTTTACATTTCTGGATTTGGCATGAAAAATCATGGTTTTTGGTGCATGGCCAAGAAATTTGGGCAAGTTTTGAGTCCTCAGGAGGCCAAAAACACTCAAAAAATGACCTCACTGCGCCCCTTTTGACACATAGGAAGCAGTCTTGGGAGATCGAAGTTTTGGAGGGGCAAATGACATCCAAATCCAGAAATTCCACTTGGGTTGGAAATTAAACAAGTAGGGTTTTCGAAAAAGCACACTTGGGCTCAATTTGGACTTCAGAAAGTGCCTCAAAATCAACTCCAAAGTGGTGCAATGCATAGAGAATCAGGCGCGATGCACAGAGGATTTTTGCCTATTTTTCATTGTTCAGCTCAGCAATTCACCCAGTTTTGACTAGTTTTGCTTCTTGATGTTATTCTTGAATTTTCATGATGTAATTTGATAACCATGATGTAATATTGGCACATTTTTTACTTTTTCTAGAAGATTCATTCACCAAAAGGTGAAATGTGAGTGAATGAATCAGTGTCCTAGCATATAGGGGTCAGTCGTTTGACTATCTAGATTTCAGTTCCTTATTTAGAATTAGTTCAAAAAACTCCTAGAATGATGAGCTTGACCCCTAGAGGCAAGGGAATAGGTTTTTCTTCTCTATATTATGTAATTTCCAAGTCATTTTCAGGGTTCGAAACTTGGGATTGGTTGGCACTCTATTGTACATTTCATTTCTGCAATTTTGGCAAAGGAAAGACCAGGGTTTTGCAGAACTTGTTGGGATCCTTGTGGCTCTGTGTTTGGATGGTGTTTTTCTCCATGTATTTTTAAGTTCATTAATGTTTATGTATGCCATTTCCCTTCTCTTTGCTTCAGAAATTAAACAAAAGAGTACTTAAGGTGGAATTCATAAACTGCTATGCTCTGCCTTTGAATTTTGTTTAGTTTTATCTTTTTTCTTTAGTTTGTAGAGGATCCTTGATATAATCTTGCCCTCTTCAACTTCTCAGCAATCATTTCTATCCATTCATTCAATTTAAGGCATCCTAACCATTGATTTCCTCGCCCCAATTTGAACTCTGCAAGAACTGGCCCCCATCCCCAGACCCAAAATTTGCCTGTCCCTTTTTTTCCAACAAAACCCCCAAAAACTCAAATCAAAACTTTTCACTTCATACCTAGCCTAAGATCAGTTGTTAAATCAGTCATCTCAAGCCCCATCGATTATCTTTTTCTGAGATTGGCTCGGAGAGAGCCCTCCCCTGTCCTCGTAGGGCTAGCTACGAGGCTGAGCGTGGTTTGATGTGGACCTAGAACCTTATCTTTTCATTCTAAGGCAAATCTAGGCTCTAACATAATGGTGACCATACTGGGGAAGAAAATGGTTTGCTTGTTGATGTCATTTGCTTTATAAGCTATAGACGAAGCCTGAAGTTATTCTAGGTAGCCTTTGAAATGCTTTTGCTTTGCATTAGCGCAAGTAGATAAACGTTGCTTCAGTCAATCTCCGGTCTAGCTTATAATCGTGACACTTGACCTGTAAATCGCCCCAGTACATTTGAGGATTCTAAGCTTTTGGATGATAAGTTTAGAATTTGAAAGGTTGAACAAGTTGTTTATGTCCCTTTGATTTCTTGAAAATAACACGCTGGCTTCAAAGAGATATACCAGAGCTAATCCAGATCCAAACCCTCCTCCTGTCTACGAAAATCCCAATTTGATTCCAAGACTCCTTCGTCAAGAGAGTTATGTGACTCCGTTATTTAAATCTCGTTCATGTCCTGCAATTTTCAAGTATCTTGAAGAGCTTGATTTTTATGAGAAGTTTGAATTGTCATTGTTTGAAACCGAATTTGAAAGTGCTCTTGGTTCTATAGTCCCAAATCCTAACTTTGCTGCAGCTCTTGAAGTTGAAAGAAACAATAAATCAACTGAGAATTTTATCTTGAAGCACCTTCAGAGTGAAATTCACGCTTCAAATATCGCTGATTTCCTATAAGTTGCATCTGCATCCCTCGGATATTCCGTAACGGCATCCACCTCAAAAATTCCTACCGAACCACCCTTCATTCCCACCATCCTTGTGTAGCCTATTATCCCTGATCAAAAGTCTGTTGTAAATTCACTGCCATCTACTCCTTCTACATCCAAAATTGCTTCACCTCCGCATACACCTCCTCACACACCTCACACATCAGCTGCACCCACTCCTCCAACTTCACCAAGACTGATTGCAAATCCACCAAGAGCAATGGCTACTCGGTTTGCACCTCTCGCGCTACCTCAAGTTTTGGGTGACATGCCCGCAGATTATCAGAGTAAAATTCCTTTGTTTGATGGCACTCCCCAAGGTACCACAGCTCAGCAACATGTTGAAAAAATGACGGATTTCTTCAAGCTTCATGAGATTGATGCAGAGAACCGGACTATGAGATTATTCGTGCAGACTTTTGCAGGTGAGGTAAGAAAATGGTTCAGAGCTTTGACAGCTAGAAGTATTCCCACATTGGAAGAGCTTCAAAGACAGTTCTTGGATCGCTGGGAAGTTAAGAAAGATCCTCTTCAAATCACTTCTGAATATACCAAGATCAAGCAGAATGCTGGTGAGTCCGTGCAAGACTATTGTATTAGATTTAATGCGGTTTATAATGCAATTCCTGATGATTTAAGGCCATCTAGAAAGTTAGCTTTGCTTAAGTTCCCAAATGGTTTTGATCCGAACATGGTTTATCAATTAAGAGAGAGAGATCCAGCTACCTTAGAAGAAATGCAAAAAATTGTCATTAGTGTTGAGGCAAATTTGAATGACAAGAGAGCTAGATTGAAAGCCGAGAAGAGAGTCTCAAAAAAGGAAGAAGCTTCTACCTCAGATCAGGTGCTCCGCAAGGTAGAAAATATGATTGAAAGGTTAGCACTTGATAAGCCTGAACCGTAGATTCGGAATCCTAATTTCCGTGGACAACAGCAACCTCAATTCAGGATCAAACAGCGTGAGTAGCGAACACAAGAACCGACATCACAACAGCAGCAAGTAAAGACACCTCTTCAGCAGAATTTTGTTGGTCCTGAATCTGATGATGAAGACAGTGTAATAGGAGAAGAAAATCACTTCTTTAATCCCGATGATATGCCCACCTTTATCACTGAAGATGATGAGTATGCAAAAAGTTTAGATGTACAGCAGGATGCAGATTTTATCTTGAAAAATGACACAACTCTTGAAGAGGAGTCGGAGAGTATCAGAGAGGTTATATGCATGCCTTGTCTGCCCAGCAGTGTTAGTATTCACTTAGAAATATAAATGTCCCCATGAATCCAATCCAGAAGAGAAAGGAAGTTCCAGCATCTAAGAATGAGCCACCTGTTGTACCAAATAAAGGAAAAGAAGTTGCTGATCCTACCCCTAGTAAATCTCCACCAGCAAATGAAAGAGTCAATCAGCCAATTGTATCAAAGGATAAAGTCGAAAAGAAAGATGTTCCAGCCAAAGAGGTAGAAAAGACTTCTACTTTTAGTTTAGAAAATGAAATTTCTAAATTAAAGGTATCCATTCCCTTGATTGAATTGATGAGGAACAACAGTTATAGAGGTCAGGTTTCCAAAATTTTGAATTTTGATCCAATGTCTGATATGGTGAGTGTGGAAGATGATCAACCTGAACTAATTTTTGGACCAGCATTGAATGGTGAGTCTCCAGACAGTGATGTGCCTCCTTTTTATATAAATTTGAGAGTGCATGAGTTTGTGTTGCATAATGCTATGTTTGATTCTAGCACCTCCCACAATCTTATGCTGAAGGCTATCACGGAGAAGTTGGGTTTGGACATCACTAGGAAATACCATGATCTTTATTCATTTGATTCTAGCAGGGTGAGATGTATTGGGCTCATTAAAGACTTGGTGGTCAGTTTGGATCAGATTCCGGCTAAAAACGTTTTGATGGATGTGGTGGTGGCGGATATACCTCCTAGATTTAGAATGCTTCTTTCCAGATCTTGGGGAGAAAAGATTAAAGGAACAATGCAACTTGATTTCTCCTATGCAACAATTCCTGTGTTTGGCCAAATGAGAAAACTTTATCGGGAGAAAAAAATGAAATACACGATTACAAGCAAGGAGAAGCCCATTAATCATTTGATTAATTATGTACATACAGATTTAGAGTCTTTTGTTTGTATTCAGATAGTTTCAATGAGATTGATAGTCAGTTAGTTGCAGCAGATGATATTCCAAAAATAGCAGAGAATTTAAGAGAATTTTGAAGAAAGAAAGTCAAGAAAAAGACATTACCATTCAGCGATCAGGAAAGGATAATGGACAACAAGCAGAAAAAATACAACAAATAGAGTTTCAGCACTTGGAAGAAGAGGAGGATGGTCTATGGACCATGGATTTCAATGGAGCAGTGGGAAATGATGGTGTTGGAATTGGTATTTGGGTACCCAGTCCTTTTTTTGCTCCGAACAAAGTGCCTAGTAATGTGCAGGTATGTTCTTACAAGCTTGCTTTTGATTGCTCAAACAATGAGGCTGAGTACGAAGCTTTGGTTGCTGGCCTAAAAATCCTAAGATAGTTGAATGCTAAGAGGATTGCTGTATATAGCGACTCCGAATTGGTGATTAAGCAAGTTAAAGGCTAATATCAAGCAAAGCATCCTCGAATGCGGGAATACCGGAATGTTGTTCTAGACATTTTGAAGCTGTTTTCAGATTATACCTTGACGTGTGTGCCTCGTATTCAAAATAGTATTGCTGATGCGCTTGCTAAGGCAGCGAGTAATTTGAAGATTCCTATAAACTCAAGTAATAAATTTGAAATCCATGTGAAATATTGTCTGACTGTCTTGGATAATCAGAGATATTAGCAGGTTTTTCAAGATGATCAGGAGATTGATGATTTTCTGCAAAACAAAGGTAAGTTCAAAGCTACCTCAATTGATGTAGAACATGAAGATGGTAAAGATGATGTGCAAATCAACCAAATGGAAGTGTTGTAGCTCAAGGATAATGTGATTCCTAAAGGCTTG
This sequence comes from Pinus tabuliformis, assembly GCA_031772625.1. Classification (NCBI taxonomy): domain Eukaryota; kingdom Viridiplantae; phylum Streptophyta; class Pinopsida; order Pinales; family Pinaceae; genus Pinus; species Pinus tabuliformis. The sequence goes on along the minus strand of CM062816.1, from coordinate 184,073,509 downwards.
ATACCTTTAGAAGAACTCTTTGATCATGATGACGTAGCCCGCAAACCAACATTGCAGCCAACAGAGAAGGGAGTCGAAGAGGTGAATATTGGAACAACTGAACATCCGAAGATGGTAAAGCTATCCAAAGCATTGCCACAAAAGCTAAAGGCCAAATATATCAGTTTGTTGTCATCCTTTGCAGATGTATTTGCTTGGGACTATTCCGACTTGAAGACATATGATACAAATATAATTTAGTACACAATTCCTATTCAGCCTAATTAGAAACCTTTCAGACAGAAGTTAAGAAGGCTTAATCCAAAATTGCTGCCATCAATTGAGAAGGAGGTAAATAGGTTGTACAAATCAGGAATCATCATTCCCATTAGATTTTCTGATTGGATATCTAATTTGGTGCCCATACGAAAGAAGATAGGTGAGATTCGTTTGTGCATTGATTTTCAGAATCTCAACAAAGTTTCATTGAAGGATAATTATCCGCTGCCAAAAATGGATCACATACTTCAGCGAGTAGTTGGAGCATCTTGTATGTCACTACTCGATGGTTATTCTGGATATAACCAAATTTTGGTTCATGAAGATGACCGAGACAAAATAGCGTTCACCACACCATGGGGGACTTTTCATTACGCTAAAATGCCTTTCAGTTTGAAGAATGCAGGTGCCACATTTCAGCGGGCAATGGATATGGATTTTGCAAATCAGAAGGATGTCTTCTTGGTTGTGTACCTTGATGATTTGACAGTGTTTTCTAATTCAGATGAAGAACACATGTATCATTTGAAAACTGTCTTTCAAAAGTGCAGAAAATATGGTGTGTCGTTGAATCCGAAGAAGAGCTTGTTCGACATGGATGAAGGCAAACTACATGGACACATCATATCAAAAGATGGCATTCGTATTGATCCAGCACGTGTAGAATCAATTCAGCAAATCGATATTCGTCGTAACAAGAAGGAGATTCAATCTTTTAATGGTAAGATGAATTTTTTACGCCGCTTTGTACCTAATCTTGCTGAACACCTACGAGAAATTACAAACATGCTTAAGAAGGACAGCCAAGTGAAATGGACCGAAGAGGCTATAAAATCTTTCAATATAGTAAAATTGGCTCCTTCTTCAGCTCCAGTTCTAATCAGCCCGAATTACACTCAAGATTTTATATTGTTTTCATTTGCTTCAGAGCATACTATGGCAGCTGTATTAATGCAGAAAAAAGATGAGCATGAAAGACCAATTGCTTTCTTCAGCCGAACTATAAGAGATGCTGCTTTGAAATACAACATTATTGAGAAGCAAGCCCTTGCACTTGTAAAAGCATTGAAAGATTTCCGTGTATATATTCTGCATTCCCATATTTTAGCTTATGTTCCTAATGCTGCTGTCAAAGATATTTTGGTCCAAATAGATCCAGAAGGAAGACGAGGCAAGTGGATTGCAGCTTTGCTGGAGTATGATGTAGAGATAAGGCCCACAAAGTTTGTTAAAGGATAGGTATTGGCAAAGTTAATGGCTGAATCAAATCTGCACGTCTTGGACATAAACCTGATTGCTACTATGTCTGATGAAAATGAGCAAGGTCCGTCAATTCAGGTAGCTGAAATCTTTGTTCTTTCTCCATGGTATTCAGATATCATATATGTGCTTCAGAATTTGTCCTCGCCACCTGGTATGGCAAGAAACAAAGCTAGAACTCTTAAGTTAAAGGCTGCTAAGTTTTGTATTTTGAATTCTGCACTTTATTGGAAAGATCCCGGTGGCATTTTGTTGAATTATTTGGTGGAAGAAGAAGCGAAGCAGGTCATGGAGGATTTTCATAAAGGAGATTGTGGCGGTCACCTTTTTCGGAAAACAACGGCAAATAAAATTCTAAGCGCTGGATACTATTGGCTGACATTGTTTGCTAATGTGTTCAAGACTGTTAAGAGCTATCATAACTGTTAGATTTTTGAAGGAAAGCAAAAATTATAGCCTTTGCCACTTAAGCCCATTGAGGTGAGTGCTCCTTTTCGGCAGTGGGGGTTGGATTTCATTGGTGAAATTCATCCTGCATCTTCAGTCAGCATAGATGGATCCTCACGGCGACAGATTATTTCACGAAGTGGATAGAAGCAATTCCCACTAGGCAAGCTACGGGTGCGGTAATAATTTCATTCCTTGAGAATAATATTTTGTCTCATTTTGGTTGCTCGAATAAGCTAATCACTGATAACGCAGTAGCTTTCAAGTCAAAAAGGATGGTTGAGTTTTGTAGTAAATATCACATTACTTTGGGGCACTCAACCACCTATCATCCACAAGGCAATGGATTGGCGGAGTCTTCCAACAAATCTTTGGTTAATATCATTAAGAAATTGTTGGAAATAAACAAGAAAATTTGGCATAAGAAGTTGGTCCATGCACTTTGGGTATATCGAGTGAGTCAAAATAAATCCATTGGTATGTCCCCTTTTGAGCTAGTTTATGGAGTTGATACAGTGTTTCCTACCACTCTCGTAGCTCCGGTAGTCAAACTTCTTCAGGAGGCTGGTAGTGAAGATGATCCAATGCAGAGAAGACTAAATGAAATGATTCATTTGTAGCAAACATGAGAAGAATTTTTTCAAAACACATTCAAGTTGCAGGAGAGAATTAAGAAGATTTATGACAGAAAAGCAAAGGCGGACAAATTTTAGTTGGATGATGTGGTGCTAAAATGGGATGCAAGGAATGAGGAAAAGGGCAAGCACTGTAAGTTTGAAAATATCTGGAAAGGTTCTTTTAAGATTGCAGCATATCGATGTTAGAATTCCTTTCTTCTGAAGGAGAGGAACGGAGAAGATTGTCCAAGATGGCCGGTCAATGGTCGGCTGCTCAAGCGGTATCATTTTTGAGTTATTTCTGCTGTTTACATTGTCACTGTAAATACCATTTTATTTCAGTATCATTGCAAGTGTGTGCTGTGATCTTTTCTTTAGTTTGGGGCCCAAAGTGAAGGCTATAATTCTGAAGAAAGATTTCAGTTTTGAATTCAGTTTGTCGAGTCATTTTTTCAGTGATTTCAGTGTCACAATTGAGTCGGTTTGAGTCAGGTTTGAGTCAATAAACAAGTCAAATTTTTGTGTTGTTTGTTGAAATAATGACTCCATAGCCCAGTGGACGAAGGCACTATCTAGCTCTCCCAGAGATCTACTGTTCTTGGCACCTCCTTGGAGCTACCATCCCCATTGGAGCCAATGTTAGAGTCAGTCTGGTCATCCCTCCGTCAGAGATCATTTCTCTTTTTGCATTTCACTTTAGGTGTCTCGCTCGATTCACTCAGTTGCATTCCACTAGGAGCATGCCATAATCTGACAGAAGGATCTTGTCATTCATTACCCCTCATGCCTTATCATTGCTGGCTCAGGTCTGTTCAACAAAATCAAGTTTAAAATCACTTACAATCCTGTTTTAGTTTATTGATCAGCAAGAGTCATTTCAGTCACTAGGTCTAGGGTTAGTTAATTTTGTCTTCAACAAGGTCCAACAATGCCAGCAGACTCATGAGAGAGGTCCTTAATAAGTTTTCATTTTCAATATTTTCATCATCATATGCTCGACTATGACTTTTCTTCAAAACTCTGTTTTGAAGAAAATTCGTCATTTCGTTTTGTAATAAATTGTCATGTAATTTTCAAAAAGTTTTTCAGTTGTTGAAATCTCCAGGCGCAACCCTGGTCTTCCTCTGTCAAGGCATGCCACTATCCCTGCAAAAAATTGACAAAAGATTCATCATTCAAGCCAAAAAATCAAAAGGGAAACAAAAAGACAGAGTTATATTAATTGTGAAACAAAAGTGCCAAGTCAAAACATTACAAAGTGGGTTTATGAAAAACAAAAATCAAATCCATCACTATAAGATGTTCTCACGGTTTTAAAACATCCATTTGAATCCAAGAGATCAAAGAAGGTTGAAGTCTAGTGTTGAGAGGGAGAAATTGCAAAGTTTCAAGCCAGAGCTGCGTTTAAAGCCGATGCGGCGCATAGAGCAGGTGGTGTGGCGCACTGGGGAGGCGTGACGCATTGGGTGCGATCATACAGTGTAAATTAACACGGGCGCAGCGCACCAGGAAGGCGCGGTGCGTTGGGCAAACTACGCGGCGCATACAGCTGGCTAGCCCAAAAAGTTCTAGAACAGTCTCCAATTGCCAAAATCTCTTGCATTTTCTTGATTTCAAGTAGGTTGAGCTCCACCTTTGCTGTTCATTCATAAATTTTAAGGTGTATATTATGTGGTTTGATGTGGTGAATGCCTAAACAAAAACTCAAACCCTACCATGTCAAAATCCTCACATGAAGATTGTTGTTTAGGGTTTTCACCAAATTCATTCCCCCATCCCATTTCTCCCTTATTTTCATCATTCCTAAGTTTTCCTACTCCCTAAAATCACCAAACACCTATCCCAAATTCTTTGTCCTAAATTCTCAAATTCCAAACTCTAAACCCTAACCCTATGCAAAAATTCCCAACCCTATACATAAAACCCCTCAAACCCTCCTACATTTCCCTAACAAAATTTGTCCCAATAGTCCCTGATCCCTTACTATTTTTCCCCCCTTCCTAATAGTCCTTGTTTCATTGTTTTCCCCTTTGGTGACAGAGTTTAGGCACATCACTAAAAGAGCAGTCCACACAGTTTTCATACACCAACATCTTTTTCTCCAAGGCATTTTGTACAATATTCATGGCATCTGAGCATTCATATGACTATGAAGTGGAAGCCCAAAGTGATTCACCCATGGAGGAACATGCATCCCGGAGACCTCATAGAGGAGGTAGACATATCAGAGAAGAACCAATCACCCTCATTGAATTACAGGCCTGCCCACTAGCCATTTTCTATTTTTAGCATCAGTCATGCTATGAGTTTTGTGAAAAGGTGGCTAATGTTCAATTTCATCATGAGTTGGCTCGTCTATTTGTGCTGCATTTACATGGAGATCAGGTTACTTTTGCTGGTATCACCTTCACACTTACACCAGAATCTATCTCATTGGCAACTGGCATACCCAACATTGGGGAACCATGGACCAAGAGGAAGAAGATTGACCAGTAGCATTATGAGCCATATATTAAAACCGGTTTCTTGAGGCAGCTCAGGAGAGTGTTTCCATTCTGATATCTTAAATATGAATATGCTCCATTAATGAAATTAATCATGAAGTATTTCAGCTGTGAGGGACGGTTCTCTCGTTTATATGCTTATCACGTCAGGTTTCTCATGCATTTCACCAGGGTACAGATGATGAACATTCCATATTTCATTTTCCAGAACATAGAGAGGATGACCACCCTTGTGCAACAAAAAACCCCTTAGCAACAACTTAACAGTGTTTATCATTTTGTTCTGATCAATATTTTGCTGGTTCATCAGCTTGGATTATAGGGCATCAATTTCATCTCCCGTGATTTCTTCAGAGTTTCACAGGGGCTTTTAGAGGTTGGGCATGAGACAGGTGGACCTTTTCATCAGTATGAGCACCATGAGACTGTTAGTGTGCCGGTGTTCATCACATATCAGAGGGGCACTAGACATTTGTTTACAGCAGCGAAGCGAGTGTTATCTCCACCCGGTGTGGAAGGGACCTCGTTTCCGACATCAGCACCACAACAAATTGTCATTGTCATCCAGTCAGTATCCCTACTGTGTCATAAAATCAAACTCATGCTCTCTGAATTGGCCAAATGACCCTCTTTTCTAAGGTTAACTGCATCAGCGCATCTGTTATTAAAATATCCGCGCTGACTGGCGGCTCATAGTGTATCCAGTGCGCTGCCAGCGCGGAAGCACATCACTTTTCCGTGCTGGTCGCATTTCATGAGCCAGCGCACCTTTACTTTGTATTGGGTCGCGCTGACATGGCCTTCCCGGTTGTTGAGGTGCGACGTCAGCACGCCAGTCTCGTCATAATCTGCGCTGATCCTGTTTGGGCGAATTTGTTCTAACATCCAACCTTCCAGATGACTCCAGACCTGGTTGTTGGCCTTGTGAGTGTCGCCCTCCCTTCTATGGCATGTCTGTTCGTCATATGGGCCACCTTTCTTGGAGATAAGCTTATCCTTCCACCCTCCATGGAGACTCCTTCTCCTATATATTCCTCCACCATTACCATCAACAGCTAGTTTTTGACAACAAGGAATTCATAGTGTTTTTGTGTGCTGTTGCTAGTAGGTAGTGGTGTGATAAAGTGTGGATTGCTAGAGAGCTAGAGAAAGGTTGTGAAGTCTTAGAGTTTTGTGTGAGAGAGAGTTGCTTGACTTGGGAGATCTACTTCTTGGGTGAATGCTTATGAGACTTGCTGGCTGGACCCTCTTGAGAAGGACTCAGCGTCAGAACAATGGTTGTATCTTTCTCTGATTATTGATTAATAATAGATGACTACTGTTATGGTTCCATTCTGATTTGTCAATGTAATGGTTAAATGTGAATTACATCCTTTCTGACTGATGTATAATTTCTTTTATTAGATTTCACGCTTGCATTTGCATTTCTCTTTGTGTGTGCAGGTGTCTGACCACGAGGATAGTGGAGGATTGTGACCGGCCAGAGCAAAGGAGCGAGTGTGGCATCTCTTCATCAAACAAGAGCGTTGGAATCCAAGTAGGTGTTATTTGCCTATCTTTTAATTGCAATTAGGAGCTTGCATAGTAGCATTGATTGATTGTTGCTAGACCCATGTTGGGCTAGTAGGGATCGCCTCTATCTGTAGAGGGGATTTACCTCTCCAACAAGCATTATGAGCCATATATTAAAACCGGTTTCTTGAGGCAGCTCAGGAGAGTGTTTCCATTCTGATATCTTAAATATGAATATGCTCCATTAATGAAATTAATCATGAAGTATTTCAGCTGTGAGGGACGGTTCTCTCGTTTATATGCTTATCACGTCAGGTTTCTCATGCATTTCACCAGGGTACAGATGATGAACATTCCATATTTCATTTTCCAGAACATAGAGAGGATGACCACCCTTGTGCAACACAAAACCCCTTAGCAACAACTTAACAGTGTTTATCATTTTGTTCTGATCAATATTTTGCTGGTTCATCAGCTTGGATTATAGGGCATCACTTGGGATGATTTCATCTCCCGTGATTTCTTCAGAGTTTCACAGGGGCTTTTAGAGGTTGGGCATGAGACAGGTGGACCTTTTCATCAGTATGAGCACCATGAGACCGTTAGTGTGCTGGTGTTCATCACATATCAGAGGGGCACTAGACATTTGTTTACAGCAGCGAAGCGAGTGTTATCTCCACCCGGTGTGGAAGGGGCCTCGTTTCCGACATCAGCACCATAGGTACAAGACAAAGGCAAGAGGCTAATGTAGGATTAAGGGCCTTCAGGTGAACAAGAGACCGACTTCATTCTCATTCATGATGATGATACAGATATGGGCCTGGAAAGCGCCAAACTTAGGGAGATCATCCAGGAGCAGCAAACAGAGATCAAAGCCTTATCCCTTGACTTGGAGAGGGCTAAGTGGACTATGAAATACCTGGAGCATAGGAACAAACAGCTTGAAGATCAGCAAGCAATCATGGAGTTACAAAACATCCGCGAGAATTGCCAAGCTGCACAAAGGAGAAGGATTGAGCTCACTTCATTGGAGCAAGAGATGAGGATTGGGAGTCTTGGCTCGAAAGAATCAACATCCACTTGGAGGGACTACTGGAAAAGGCCGATAGAGACAAAGCATTGTTGAGACACATGGATTTCCACTACATGGCGCGGAACAAGGTTTGCAATGCCCGAATAAGGTATCTAAAGGCAAAATTAAAGAAGGCAATAAGGAAGCAAAAGAGGCAAAAGGAGCATGATCATCTTTGGATATTGGATGAAGCCTCTTTAGCCCAGCATGACACTTGATGGAGAAGCTCCAGCCCAAATTTCAAGAAATTTGGGGCATTTTTTGCATTTTGACAAATTTTGGCACTAAAAAACAAGGTTTTTCTCCCTATGCGCCGCGCCACGTGGCATGTGCTTTTTCTAGGGAGCTCCAAATTGCAAAAAATTTGCATTTCTAGATTTGGCATGAAAAATCATGGTTTCTAGTGCATAGCCAAGAAATTTGGGCAAGTTTTGAGTCCTCAGGAGGCCAAAAACACTCAAAAAATGACCTCACTGCCCCTATTTTGACACACAGGAAGCAGTCTTGGAAGATTGAAGTTTTGGAGGGGCAAATGACATCCAAATCTAGAAATTCCACTTGGGTTGGAAACCAGACAGGTAGTTGTTTCCAACAAGCACACTTGGGTTCAATTTGGACTTCAGGAAGTGCCTCAAAATCAGCTCCAAAGTGGCACGACGCATAGAGAATCAGGCGCGACACATAGAGGATTTTTGCCTATTTTTCACTGTTCAGCTCAGCAATTCACCCAGTTTTGACCAGTTTTGCTTCTTGATGTTATTCTTGACTTTTCATGATGTAATTTGATAACCATGATGTAATATTGGCACATTTTTACTTGTTCTAGAAGATTCATTCACCAAAAGGTGAAATGTGAGTGAATGAATCAGTTTCCTACCATATAGGGGTAAGTTGTTTGACTATCTAGATTTCAGTTCCTTGTTTAGAATTAGTTGAAACAGCTCCTAGAAATATGAGATCGACTCCTATAGGCAAGGGAATAGGTTTGTCTTGTCTATATTATGTAATTTCTAAGTCATTTTCAGGGTTGGACACTTGGGATTGCTTGGCACTCTATTGTACATTTCATTTCTGCAATTTTGGCAAAGGAAAGACCAGGGTTTTGCAGCACTTGTTGGGATCCTTGTGGCTCTGTGTTTGGATGGTGTTTTTCTCCATGTATTTGTAAGTTCATTAATGTTTATGTATGCCATTTCCCTTCTCTTTGCTTCAGAAATTAAACAAATGAGTACTTAAGGTGGAATTCATAAACTGCTATGCTCTGCCTTTGACTTTTGTTTAGTTTTATATGTTTTCTTCAGTTTGTAGAGGATCCTTGATATAATCTTTCCCTCTTCAGCTTCTCAACAATCCTTTCTATCCATTCATTCAATTTAAGGCATCCTAAACATTGCTTTCCTCGCCCCAATTTGAACTCTGCAAGAACTGGCCCTCATCCCCAGACCCAAAATTTTCCTATCCCTTTTTTCCAACAAAACCCCCAAAAACTCAAATCAAAACTTTGCACTTCATACCTAGCCTATGATCAGTTGTTAAATTAGTCATCTCAAGCCCCATCGATTATCTTTCGCTGAGTTTCACTCGGAGAGAGCTCTCTCCTGTCCTCGTAGGGCTAGCTACGAGGCTGAGCGTGGTTTGATGTGGACCTAGAACCTTGTCTTTTCAGTCTGAGGAAAATCTAGGCTCTAACACGTTGCACAATTTGTTTTCATTCATTGGGGGTTAAATGCTTTGCTAATTTTCCTACTGCTAAATAATTTGCAACATCAGCATACCAGGATGTCTTGACAATGACAGCAGACAAATGTTCATCTTAGAATTGATCTTCGACTGCTCTTACATTTGTTGGCTTCGGCATTCGTGAGAGAAAGTTAGCTACAAGATTTTCTTTCCTAGGTCGATCTTTTATTGTGATGTCAAATTCCTACAATAAGATCAACCATCTTGTTACTCTACCGTTTGTAATAGGTTTATTTGTTAAATATTTTATGGTAGAGTGATCTGTATATAAGACAACAGGATATCCAATGATATAATGCCTAAACTTATTTACAACATGTATTACAGCTAAAAACTCTTTTCAGTTACGGTATAGTTTAGCTCAGCAGGAGACAAATTATTGCTAATATAATAGATTGCATATGGGTTTTTGTCTGCTTCCTGCCCAAGGACTGCTCCAATAGCTGTGTCTGAAGCATCTGATGAAATTTGAAATGGCAGGTCCCAATTTGGGCCTCTGTGCACTGGGACTGTTGACACAAGCTTTTTCAGATCCTCAAAAGCACAATCTCATTTATCTATCTAAACAAAATCAACATTCCCTGTCAGTGCATATAGAGGTGTAGCTATTTGAGAAAAATGTTCTATGAATCTCCTATAGTAACCAGAAAATCCTTTAAAAAAGTGTACCTCTGTCTGTGTGGTAGGAGCAGGTATTAACAAAATTATTTGAATTTTGGCTAGATCTACTTGTATTCGAGCTGCTGAGATATAATGACCTAGGATGAGCCCTTCGGTCATCATCATATAGCACTTTTCATGGCTCAAGCAGAGCCTGGTGGCAATACATCATTGCAACACCTTTTCCAATGTGTCTAGTGCTGGCTCAGAATCATCTCTGTATGGTGTGAAATCATCCATATATAATTCAAGCCCTTCATTTATTGAATCTGAAAAGATGCTGAGGATGGCCCTCTGAAATGTGGCAGGGGCATTGTATAGGCCAAAGGGTAGGACTCTATAAGCAAATGTTCCTTAAGGACAGGTAAAAGTAGTTTTGTCTTGGCCTTCAGGGGCAATCTGAATCTAATTGTATCCACTGAAGCCATCCAAGAAAGAAAAGAATTTCTTTCCTGCTAATGTGTCTAATACCTGATCAATGAATGGAAGGGGAAAGTGGTCTTTCTGGGTTGCTTTGTTTAATTCTTTTTAATCTACACAAATCCTCCACTTTCCATTCTTCTTTGGCACCACTACTAGTGGAGAGGCCCACTTGCTATCGGAGATTGGATAAATAAAGTTTACATCCAAAAGTTTTTGTAATTCAGCTTTCACAATATCTTTCTGGTGAGGGTTGAGTCTTCGTTGGGGTTGGCGGATTGGTCTAACATCCTTTTTTGTATAAATGTGGTGCATACATAGCTGGGGATCAAATCCGTTCATGTCTGGATAATCCCATGAAAAATATTCCTTATATTTTCTCAGTAGTTCGACCAACTTTTCTTCTTGTTCAGGAGTCAAGTTATTGTTCATGTTCAAATTTTTACCTGGCTCAATCTCTATAGTTTTGCTATTTGAAATAGAGGTAGTGGGTATTGATTGCTCATGTGTGTCTTTCAGAGGATATTCTTATAGCTCATTGTCAAATGTTGCCTCTATCATGTGACATTGTACATGGGATCTGGATTCAGATTGGTTAATGAAGTTGTTAATAACATTATCCTCTATTTGATCTTTAAAATCGAGGGAATCTTCTATAGTTAATGGGGACCTAATGTTTTCTGTGAGGTATTATATAGGTTGTTTGTTAGTTTTTATTATTGTTACACTTGGCTGTGTTGGAGGGTATAGAGCTAAATTCTTGATATTACTCCCTCTAGTTATAGTCATATTGCCTTGTCAGCAGCCAATGTAAGCATCAATAGTCACAAGCCAAGGTCTACCTAAGATTAATGGGTGTCCATCGAGTCGGTTTTTGGGGTTGATTATCAGAAAGTCAACAGGGTATTCTCAAGAATCTACAGATACCATTACATCGTGTGTGTACCTTCTGGCCTAACCACTGATCGGTCAACCAGTTCTAATAAGGTGGAGGTTGGGTCCACTGATGTAATGCCCAGTTCTTGACAAGTGGTAGTTGTTAAAATATTAATTGCAACCCATAAATCAACTATGGCATTTGAAAAGGTTTGTCCATTGATTTGCACCGCCACTATAGGATTCCCTAGGTCTTCATAGTTGACAGGTGCTTCGCCTCCTTGATAACAGATCAGATAAGGTTCCAACTACTTGGATGGTTGGGTTAGTTGTTATTCTCCTCTTTGGCTTTCTTATACATAGCTCTTTGATGGTTTTTTTGCATATATTGGGATATCTTAGATAGCTTGGAGGAGTGGGATTTTTATACAAAAATTTCTAAGTTCTCCCAGAATATCGAAGTCAGGATGTTCTATAGGGCATGGTATGATTAATCATTCTAGGAATGGGGGAGAAGACGTGGTTGCTTGGTCATGAGTTTGTTGTCTGACCACATCTTCTTCTTGTAATGGTTGTTCTGCGGGTAACTGATTTTAAACTTGAACATTTTTATCTCCCTCAGTTTCTATAATGTACCCAGACCTTAATTGAAGGTCGTTGCACTCCCATAGATTGGTTTCTAGTCCTGGTGTTTCAATTATTTGAACATATTGAACTGGTCTATTATTTGGGTTAGGGTTGGGTTGGGCTGGGAGTTGCGGTCTTAAGTTGGACTGGGGGTTTTGTTGTAGTGTATATGGCACTGGAAGTGTGGGTTGAGGGAGTGGAATGGCTCCTGCTGGCTAATTCATTGGTCTCTGCCAGTTTTTCTGCCAGGCTTGACTCTGTGAAGTGGGAGGGTAACATTGTGTTGGATATGGATTGTTTTACCAATATGGTGGAGAGTGGGGAAAATTTGGCCAATTAGTTTGGCTTGTTTGATTTGGCCATGGTGATGAAGGAAATGGTTGTTGTGACCAGTTTGAAAAGGGAGGTTGATTTTGCCACATTGTATTATATGGCTGAGCATGATATTGCGGAGGTTGGAAAGAAGAAGATGGATCGGAGGACATACCTGGTTGTTTAGGCTGCCATTGATAGTGCTGATTGAGTAGGTACGCTACTTCTGATTCTTCTTCTGCTTCCTTGCACACCGCTTTCAAATCTGGAAATGAGGGGTAGTTCTTTGTGGAGTGTTCTTTTGTACAAATAGCGCAGACTTGAGTTGCATCTAGTGGGCACTCTTTATGGCTGTGTTTCTTTCTGCATCTAGGGTAGAATATTGCTAGATTTTGCTCTACTTCTGCTTGTTTCTCTTTCACTTGCATAATATCAAGCTGCGTTGTTAGAGTCCCCAATATATCAGTTTTGAAATTCTCTAGTAAATTCCTGATTTCTACGCGGGTTACTCCTCCACCAAAGATCTTGCTGTCCCTTGTGAGCATGTCATGTTTCGCTGGTTTTAGCCTTATACTGCCTCATGAACTCTTGATGCACAAATCAATAATGTCAGCAAAATTTTCTTGATAGATGTCACCTTTTACCATAATATTTAGTGTTTCAACCCCTTGTTCCTTCATCCCTTTAATTAATGTTGTTTTTAATACATTTCCAGGTAAGGGTAATGATGCATAAGGTGACCTTTGAATATTATATTGAAAACGTTCAACATATTCTTCTAGTATCTCATTAGGTCTAGCTACCATCTGAAATATTTCATCCTTCAATTCTTTAGACCTATAGTAATCTTGATATTTCTTTAGAAAAGAACCTTTCATATGATCCCAGTCATTTATGACACCTCCACCTAACCCCATAAACCATCGTAAAGCTGCTTCTTTTAATGTGGAGGGAAATAATTTTAGCTTTTGGGGATCGGTGGTATAGTCATAACCCCATCATAATACATCGAATTCGAATAAGAATGCATCTGGGTCTTCCAATGTTAGGCCATGAAATGTAGGAATATGCTGAAGAGGAATGGCCTTCATAGGTGCATTAACTGCAGTATCTACAATGGGATATTTCAGTGTGGAGGTTTGAGGTGTTTCCTGGTTCTGGGCCATTTGTTCAAATATGTGCCAATATCCTTTTGGGATTCCTAGGAGTTTATTCCTAGGCTGGTTAGAAGGAGCAGGAATGGCCTTAACAACACTTCCTTTGTTTGGGATGATGAGAGTTCCTTGCTGAACTAATGTCTTGGGGGGCCTTAGCTCTTCAGGTTCTTCAGCTTTGTTCTGGATGATTTTGACAGCACTTCCCTTATTTGGGCTGCTTAATGGCTGAACTATTCCAAGAGGAGATCTTGGTTCTTCGATTTCCCCTGTTTCTCCTCCTCCTTCATAGAGATTACTAAGGTTCCCTTCTTGTAATGATTTTGGGCTAGAATTCTCAATTTCTTGAAAATCTTGCTCCTCTGTTTAGCTGTGCACCTCAACAAAGGATACAGATGGTGATTCTGTGGCTCGAAGGGAACTGGTAGGTTGTCTAGAAGTAGCTTTTCTAGGATCTACTGATGGCTGAGATTCTGCTTTTTTAAGGATTTCGTCTATAAAGGTCAATCGCCAAGGGTCACCGGCCCCTTAGCTTTATCAGGCTTGGGTAGTGGTTTAAGATTATTTTTAGGCTTTTTCTGCTTAGTCATGCACACAAATCAAATACTTATTTCTACCCAAAATAATAACAAATCTGCAGGAAAATGGGCGGGGGAGCAGGGCTGTTACATGCTCCGTACGCAGGTTCTTACCTTCCAGTTTTAAAACCCAACTCTCTCCTAACAGGTACTTACACTACTCTCTTTTCAAAAGAAACAAATGGCTACACTCTCCTCGGCAATGGCGCCAAAATGTTGAGCAATAAAAAGGTGTCTTTTAACCCCTATTTACCCTACATTAATTATCAATCCAGGTATGATTTTTTATCTCAAGAGTGTACTCAGTCTGAGGCAGTCACATGTTCAAGAGTAATGTTTGTAGTATAGTGATTACAAAAGTAACTGAATGCTGGAAACAAACTCTAATTGTAATGGCAAGAAACTTAAATGCTTTGTAACTAAATCATTCACTTAAGAAACTACAACAATCATTAGTCAAGGATGCAGTAATGATAACTCTTTCCCCCGTAAACTGATGTAAATGAAAACCAATCACAGACAAGATCTTCAATCTGAGAACTTAGACAATAGTAGTCAATGTTCAGTACAGTTGTAAATCTTTCTATTCACACCAAAGCAAATGTTGGAAATGACAATTCAATTTGCAGAAAAGGAACAACAACTAATCTTATTGAAAATATCGAACAACAAAGCTTAATCTACAGGAATGAATTGAGTAGCAAAGATTAAATAAATTGAACAACAATCTTTAACTAATAAAGGAATTGAACAACAATCTGAACTAATAAGGGAATTGAACAACAATCTAAGAACGGAACAACAAATTGAATTAAGTGTAAACACACAGCGAATATAGAGTAATTGAATCAGTAATATTATTATAGCATGTGGGACATTAACCACAAGTATAAATGAATGACAATTGAAGTTATAACAGGACAATAATCAAATGAAAAACAATCAAAATTGTACATGAACTGTAGTTAAATGAACAACATAACAATTCGGTTGTAAATGACAATCTTACTATCCAATTATGATTTTGATATAACAGAGCAATTCAATGAAATGTTCAGAAATAGAAGATTACTGAATAAAGAAAATTAAATAAATGCAAAGGAAATCAAACCACACATGACTGTAATTGTAAAATAATGATACAAGAAGCAAGTGATCCACTAGGGCAGGGCCCTTAGCCACCAGGGAAGCACTGCTGCGGTTACTCCAGAATCAGGTAATGGAACATCAACTGAGTTATATATTAATCATAAATGGCAGAGTTACAACTATTGCTCTTTAAAGAGAATTGATGATCAAAGTTAAGATTACAACAGTAACTCTACAAATTGATAATAATATTCGCCCCTTGGGCTAGCAGCGCTGTCCCTTTTTATAATGGCCAGGCGGAAGTATCAAAAATACAGATAAGTATTGAAGCAATGATCCCTCAGGATCAAAGGATCCTAAGGGATTCACTATATCTTTGATCTTCAGTTATCGTTTTGTCCTCTTGCATTGATACCGCGTTTCCTCTTCCTTTTCCTAGGTCATGCACTCCAATCTTGATCTCCTCGTCTGGATACAGCTTCTTGTTAAAGGGAAAACAATTGCTTCTTCTTTGTATTTTCCTCTCTAATAGTGATTTTCCATTTTCTTCACTTTTTGTATAGAAAAAGACAATAATTAGTCATTTCGCATCAATCACAAATCTCGTTAATTCTATCATAATTCTTTAACATATTACTATCTTAGAATGTAAAGAAGTTATGATTCAAAGGAAAAGATAAAGAAATAAATGGTAAATACATACCTTTTCCAATACTCAACACCTTAGAAGTGTTAATGGGGTATGATTCCCAATAATTTATAGGAATAATTAAATGCAAAGAAAAGGTTCAAGTAGACTTTGTAGTTTAAAGTGGAATAATTTTCTAGATTGATGACATGATAAACTCTTGATGAAATTTATTGTAAAATTAGATTATTATTTTTATTTATTTATTGTCCTTTATATATTTAAATTAATAAGTATGAAAAAGTGAAATTAAGAAAACAATCTATAAAGGAACTTTTATTTAAAAATTAACTTTCAATAAAATAATGTAAAAATGAGTATAATTAATTTATTTTAAGAAATAATTTTATAGAAAATTTTATTTTAAAATTAATCCAATCTATTCTTTTTTTCGTAAGTTTAAAATTCTGTTAAACAATAAAAAATGAATTACATCACATGAAATAACATCAATCTTCTCCTAGGTACACTGCACAACATTACATTCTCTTCCTTCCTAGATTTAGGTTCCAAGATTACACATTGGCTTTTCCTACTTTCCTTTCTTCTTTTGGACATCTATCCATCTTGAGGGACTATCAATGTTATAGGCCATTTTGTCGCATCTGGTCAATAGGTATGCAAACTGGATCAATCACCATCTGTGAACATGTTATCAACATCCCTACATGAAGCCCTAAGCATGACCTTTCTAGATAACTAAGTTTCTAGGTCTAACTACTTCAAATAAGTGCTTTTAAGCCCCAATGCACCCTGCCTCTTTAGAGACCTATGTTCAGCAGCAGGATTCTCCTTTATGCACCAACACTGATCAACAATAGCTTGATCCTTGCTAGGGGTGTGCTCATTCTATAAATTTGGGAAAATTAAAAATGATCTCGAAGCTTCCTCTTCTAGAAGTTTCTAGGGGTTGTTTTAACCATTTACCTTAGGTAAGAAGCTTGAGACCTATATGATATTATCTTAGAGACTTCACCTCTTACCCCTTGAGTTCATCCTCCCATCTTAAGTGGATCTCAACCCTAGATTACTAAATGGATAAGAATTTCTAAACTACCATCCCTCTCCTATAAATGTACTGCCATCTACAACATCAGGGTTGGATTTTGGAGACTGGTCATGCCCTCATGTTGCTCCCTTGAATCTAAGGGAATCATCATCTTCATGCATTAGGGTGACATTTAGGTGTGTTGTGTTACAAAGAAGGACATGTCAACGTGGGAAGATGTCTACAAGATCAACTACTATTATTGGTTGTAAACTCTCTCCCATTGCTATTAATACAAAGAGTATACTATTTTACTAATAACTATATGTGTTATGTTAAATTTACATTCATGTATTTCAATACTTCGCTGATACATTAAATAGAGTAACTAGATTATGCTACATAGATGTTGTGGATCTTTGGCTTGTTGTGCATGTATGTGCAGGTTCTATTATATCAATCAGAGCTATGATTGGAGCTTACAAACCAGGAGGGAAGTAAAGCTTGCGACGGATTCCAAGTAAGTTTCTTTCCCATTCTTCAACTTCTCTAAGGGAACCCCTAAATTCTTTGATTTTTGTTTTTCTATATTAGTCCACTATGTCTAGGGAAGGTACTTTTGTCAACAATCATAAATTTCACATAACAAATTGGTGACTCCACACTTTGACACTTTTGGTGACTGCATGTCACTCAGTCACATTGAGCTTGACTATGAAGCCATTTATTCGGCTTGTGCAGCACATTATACTCTCTCCCCTTTGATCAATTGAGTTGACGTTCTTTAGATTATGGCACATCCTCTGATTCCTTCTCTCATACATTTTCTACTGATGAGAGCATAATGGAGATCATAACCCCAGATGATGTGCCATGGGATGATCACAATCTTCATTTTTCCTTGCCAAATTCCTTTGAGGATAATCTTAGTGAAACATAATAGCCCAATGTCATTGAGATATCTGTAAATTTTGCATGAATCCATTGTATCGATTTTGAGAAGAATTTGTCGAATATTGAAGAGACTATCACTCTCTATATTTCAATCAAACTCGACATTGTTGAGAATGTAAATATAAGTGCTTCTTTCTCTCTCAATGACATCAAGACCTATAAGCCATTTTCTAGGAGTTTCGATATGTTTTCTCCTGGTCTTATGAAGAGATGCTAGGTATCGATCCAAACATTGTTGTACATGAAATTAAGATGTATCCTAATGCTAAGTCAGTTTGGAAACACCTTTGTCCGGTTCATCCCAAGAAGTTTGCTTGTTATTAAACTTGAAGTATAAAAAATTCTACGCACTGGTTTCATCTACCCAGTACCTCTAATTGATAGGGTGTCCAACATTGTTCTTGTCATGAAGAAACAAGGAACAATTCATTTGTGTGTTGATTAGCAGGACATTAATTATGTTTCTCGTAAGGACAATTATCTTACCCCATTAATTGACCAAATTGTGAATTATTATGATGGTTGTGAAATATTTTTGTTTATGGATGGATTTTCCAGCTACAATTAGATCAACATTCTCCCAATGAACCAACATAAAACTGTATTTATTTGTCCATAGGACACATTTTCATATCGAAAAATCCCTTTCGGATTGAAAAATCTTGGACCTACATTTTAGAGGGAAGTGAATTATGGCTTCCATGACATCAAACATATCATAAAACCATATTTGGATGACCTACCCACTCACTCGAAACATCGTGTTGATCATTTGATGCATCTTAGGTCTATCTTTTTATGTTGTCAACACTAGAAAATTAGGCTCAATCCACTCAAGTATGTGTTTTGTGTTAGCTTTGATTGACTTCTCGGTTTCTTTGTATCGAAATGGAATTTGTATTGAATCATTCAAAGTCCAGGAAATCATAGATCAACCTGTTCCTTCTTCCCTTCTTGAGCTTCAATGACTCCATGGGAAGGCTAACTATCTACAAATATACATTCCCAACTGTGTTGAATTGACCAAAGGATTTACTCGCTTGTTAAAGAAAGGGGTTCCCTTCTATTGGGACGATGCTACTCAAAAGGTGTTCCATGCCTTGAAAGATGTTCTGATTCAGGCATCCTTGTTGTATCCCCCATATTACCAATGCGATTAATTCTTGTACCTCACCATTGTAGTTACTACCATTCATATGGTATTGGTCCAAGAAGATGATGAAGGGATCGAACATCCTATTTATTGTTTTATTTGTAACTTGAATGATCCTGAGGTAAAATATACTCACATTGAAAAGTTAGCTTTGGCAGCTGTCTAGGATGTCCAAAGGTTTCACCACTATATCCTGTTCTACAAAAATATGGTTGTTTATGATTTCAGCCTAATGATGTACATCTTATCATGACATTTGTTGGGGGGTAAGTTTGAATTGGAGTTCATGAAATCCAAGTCGAAGAAATCCTTAGTTTTTGCTGAGTTGATTTGTGACCTTCCCACTGCTGAAACTGAAACAACGTATGATGATTCTATTCTAGGCAAGTTGTTGCTCTTAATCGTGTAATTTGACCCATTGTATGGAGACATGATCATATATATCCAAACCTAGACTTTTTAGTCCGATACCTATCGCTCTGACCAGTGACATATCCGATATCAAGCTAAAAGCTATATTATAATTGGTGACACCCTCTATTGTCATGTTACCTATATTATGTTTCTAAGGTGCCTCACTCATGAGGAGGCCGAGAAAGTCCTAAATGAATTCTATGCTAGGGCATGTGGTGGTCATATGTCTGGTTATGCCACTGAATAGAATATTTTGAATGCTAGCTACTTTTTACCTACTATGTTTCGTGATTGCATCCTCAAGGTTCAAAAGTGTCATGCCTACCAAATATATGATTGTAAAACGTGTGTTCCACCTGCTACTTTACACCCTATTGTCACCATTGGACAATTTTCAAAATGGGGGAGTAATTTTATGACATGTAACCTTCACTCTGTCAGGGGGCGTGGTTACATCATTAAGTGGTAAATTATTTTACCAAGTGGGCCAAGGCAATGGCTACATACAATAACACTCATGAAACAACCACTCTCTTCTTTTTCAATCACGTTATTATGAGGTTTGGTGTACTACAGGCTATAGTTACACACCATGGGAAACATTTCCATAACCACATGATATATGAGTTGATTGCTAAGTTATGTCTCTCCCATGAGAGTTAAACTCTCTACTACGCTGAGGAGAATGGGAAAGTTGAGGCCATCAATAAAGTTTTAAAAACAATGATTCAATGCATGATAGGGGTCCATAAATCACACTGGCATATTATCCTTTATGCAACCTTCTTGGCATATTGAACCTCTATTTAGACTAAAAATGAGTTTACACCATTCCAATTGGTATATGGTATGGAAGAAATCCTTCCTATTTAGTGTGAAATGCCATATCTGAAACTTGTTTTCGAACTCGTCCCTACCACTTCTACAAAATAAGAGCATATCTTACATTTGATGTGCTTAGATGAAACCAGACATGATGTCGTGATGGCTAATGAAGCTCACGAGAAACAGACTAAGGTGCAATACAACAAGAATGTCAAGCCTCATGTCTTCTCAGAAGGTGACCTTGTTTTGTTGTATGATCAAGAGTATGAAAATTTGGGATTAGGTAAGTTTGAGTGAATGTGGATAGACCCATACATTGTTAAACGTGTTCTTGCTAAAGGGGCATATAAAATTGCTGATTTTGATGGGGTTCCATTGGTGCAACTCAGAAATAGATTGTACCTTAAAAAATACTATGTTTGAGTGATTTTTGCGTAGTTCACTATACATGCTATATATAGGTATGTTGAGTGTGTTTGCAGTGTGGTTCCCTTCAGAGTTTCTTACAATTTTTTTTAATCATGTTTACATTTGGTTTGCAGATGCCGACATCTATTCAAGCATATCTTGGTCATATTGATGGTGCTAGTTATATTACTTAGAACCTTTCTTCCGTAACATGTGCTATATATGCTCTGAATGGCAATTTAGTGAGTTTACAAGGGATTTGTATAGTTTCTCAACAAATAATATTGCTGAGTATAGTGCAATGATCGAGCTAGTCTGATGTTATTTCCCATGGTATCTGTCGTATAGTTATCAAATTTGACTCACAAATTCTAGTACTATAGCTGACTAATGTCTATTCAGTTAGAAGTCTAACTATGTTGCGTATGTTCTTAAGAGTTCGTCTTCTGGAAATATATTTTGATTATATCCAATATAAACATATTTCTAGAATTCTAAACACAGTGACAAATTCATTAGCAAATCATATTTTAGATAGACATTTGTGACATATGTAAACTAAATACAAGTCACATCACATACATTGAATGAGATAATAGAACATATAAGAAACACCAATAGGTAAATAACTATAACTATATATATCTATATATCTATATATATATATATATATATATATATATATATATATATATATATATATATATATATATATATATATATATATATATATATATATATATATATATATATATATATATATATATATATATATCTATATATATATATGTATATATAAAAGTTTGGTTTTACAAAAACTTGTGCCCGAGACACATATGGCCACACGACCTGTCATATCAAAAATATACATTCAATCAAAATATGGCTATATATAAGCCTCATAATAGACTAATCATGATGCTCATGATAACAAGCAACTGTAGGATCCATATTGAACAATAGTTGGTTGATACAACCACACACGCTAATAGTATGACGTTGCAGTC
Source organism: Pinus tabuliformis (assembly GCA_031772625.1). Classification (NCBI taxonomy): domain Eukaryota; kingdom Viridiplantae; phylum Streptophyta; class Pinopsida; order Pinales; family Pinaceae; genus Pinus; species Pinus tabuliformis. Next base: position 184,051,946 of record CM062816.1, on the reverse strand, counting down.
TCATAGGGATTTGGTTGACCCTACCCTCGATTATGCCCTAGGTTAATCCCCCCATGTGTCGTTCAACCTCTGCAAGAGTTTTAGCCACATTTCAATCCTATAGTACTTCTCATCCCCTTGTAACAACCTATACTCTTACTAGATCCTGTTGTGGTTCTCACGTGCACTGAAGATAGGAAGAACCCATAGGTCAAATGGGTCCAATGTCTGCATGTGAAAAAATAAATAGTTTAGTCTCAAAGACATAGAAAATACAAAAATATGTAAAACTTAAAAATCTCAAAAAATTATCAAAATGTTTCTTGTTTTACCAATGGCACCCCATCGCTGGCCATCAGGAAGCACAATCTCTGGATCTCCATGGAAATCCATCCCAGCATATGGATATTCTTCAATAATTATGAGTCACATGCACAATCCATTAGTGTCAGTATTTTTTTTCCTACCACCAATGATCAAATTTTCTCTTTTAGCATTTACATTATGGTTTAGGATCATGTTTTTTTCATTTTACTACGTCCTCCATTCAAAAACTTTGGTCACTAGTTAGTACATCTAGGGTTATTTTCAAAAAATTTTACATGGCGATCACTTTCATCATTCAGTTAAATGTATCATAATTATGAGAATATCATCATCATGTTAGTCATCACCATCATGATTTCACTCAGTATAGTGTCTCCATTAGGTCATTAGGCTTTCAAGGTCACCAACACTTTCATTTCATGCATAAAATCTGGCATAGGATGAGTTGTGATAAGCAAGTCTTTTCAATAAATCCTAATTTCAGATGTAATTTCATGTTTCTATATGTAATAAGTACTTCATAGCTACAGTTTCAAAGTTCCAAAAAGAAGGTACATTTTTCATAAGAAGATACAAAGTCCAGGTTACAAATGTCTAAGGCTGCCAGGTTCAAAGAATGAAAGTCATGTTTAAAAAGACATGTGGGGCCCTTTATCACTCAAAAGAGTACTATGCTATGTCTATAAAAGGCCAAAGAGATTCATACATATTCCATTTACATTCTTATCTTACCTTTTCATCGAGCTAATTCCTCCACAATTGAGAAAACACGGGTTTTTCAATCAAATTTAAAAATTTTGCTTGGCGCTGCGCTTACAAACAAGGTGTTGCGTTTCTGGAGGTGGATTTACGCACTGGTGAACTGCACTACGAATGGAACAAAGTCTCCTAGAATTGCAACAAATCACTCAAAATAAGCCTCTAAATCCTTTTTTATCCTCTGAGCTTCATAATAGGTAAGTACACTTCCTTTGCATCCACTCTTCCTTTGGAAAAACAAACAAAATAATTGTGAGTTCAATCTTCTAGGGTTTTCTATGAATTTCATGTTTTAAGCTTGCAAATGATTAGTTGGAGCTTTGAAACCCTAAAATCACTATCCCTATACATCTATTTGCATGCATCTCATCATTCACATTCATCGACAAACCATTTCCCTTCATTCCACTTCACCTACATACAAATTGTAGCCCTAATCTATCCAATTGGGTAGTTTCCCTAGCTAGGACTGTGTTCAAATTTCATAGCTCATCTCCCTCATTCATTTCCCTTCATTTAATTTCCTAAGGATTCCTAAAACCCCTGTCCATCTCCCAAAATTTTCCTACTCCCATCTCCCTTCCCTAACTCCCTCATTTCACCACTTCAATCACTTTTCATAATTTTTTTCCCCATTTCCTATCATTTAGGGTATCAAAATGGAGGGAAACTCTTCACCATCATAGAAAAGAAAACATCATAAAGGGGGGAAGATTCTGAGGTATGAGCCCACAAATTGAAATGAGAACAATTCTTCACCATTCATAAGACAATGATTTGAAGATGTCAACTGCCTAGGGTTTTTTCAAAGAGCAGGACAGGTAGGTTTTCATGAACAACTCATTGATTTTATTGCCACCAATCTCAAAGGAGAAAAGGCCACCATTGCAAGGATTGATTTCACATTCTCAATTGATGCCATCCCTCTTGCCACAGGGATACTAAATCATGGGGAGTATTGGTTCAAAGGCATGAGCCTAGACCTTGAGCAATACAAACCCTTCTTGAAATCACCCTATAAAGAGGCTCATTCACACATCATTCCATTTAGATAATTGTTGGAAAAGTATGCACCACTAATGAAGGTTGTGATGATTTTTTTCACTTTTGAGGGGAGGTTTTCTAGGTTGTATCAATATCACATTAGGCTACTCATGCACTTCACAGCTGTGAAACCCCTTAACTTGTGTAACAACTTGTGTAGAAGTGTCATCAAAATGTCTGAAAAGGTGAAAATAAAAAACAAAGAGCATTACCCTAGAAAATAACATAGCATGGACTACCTTTACTGAAGCAGCCTAACAGAGGCATGAGACTACTTCACCAAAGCAACACCAAGACACATGAGAACAGCCTATGGAGGTAAGCTCATCAAATAAATTAGAGGAGGTTCCCAAGGAACATAGATCCGAGGTTGTTATAGATATTTTTGTGCCCTACAACGCCAAGCATGAAATGTCCATAAACCAAGGGCTCCTAAGTCCCTAAAAGTGTTGATCTAACCCCTAAAGGAACAAGTTCAACAAATTACAGCTTCTACCAGAAGTTCTCCACCAGAAACTGCTCAGAATTGGTCAAAACAGGATCATTGCAGCTGCTCCACTGGCTAGGTGCATTGCATCTCACCCAAATACACTGTGAGGGTGCGTTGCATTTCAAAACTCCCTTCTGTGGGGTGCGATGGGTGAGAAATGACAAATGGCAGTGTCATTCCACGAGGTGGAGAGGCAATGGAAGCTTCCAGAATCTTCTCCTGTGACACTTGCCTCACTGAATTCGACCAAGGATGAGTAAGAGGTCCTCAGTCTCCAAGTGGAAGCAAGAACTGACAGAGAGAAGACACTAATCAAATCACAAGCTGACTCATTCCCCTTACAGATATCTATATATGGATCCCTCATCCCAGAGATCCAGAGGCTGGAATTTTTCATATTGTAAGGAATTGTTGTTGGTTTCTAGAGACAAACATCAGATTGTTGGGTGATCTATGCTTTGTTTGAGGTGAAGAGGGGCTTCTTTGCTGGGAGGTTGATGCTGGGTCAGAACTACTGGTTGTAACTCCTCCTGGATATTTTCTTGTTTATCAATAAAAGCTATTTGAGTTTTCCTCCATGCTTTTGTATCATTGATGCTTGTTACATTTGTATGGTCAATTTAAATCTGATCCTAAGTTGTTTATGAATATAGATCCATGTCTTTGTATAGTGCTATGCTTCTGTGATCTTGCAGGTACTTTGTGAAGCTGGGCATGCTAGGGAGCAGGTAGCTGGAGACTATCAAAGAAGAGAGGGATCGGATCAAAGGATTAGCGCAAGATAGAGGTTGGTTCTTTCTATTCCTCTCTACCTATAATTCGTAAAGGAAATACAAAAGTAGCTTTTCTCTGTTTGTTTCTAAGGCAGCTGTCACACCTTAGTGGGATAGAGCAGTTCTATATAGACACTTTTCCCTATAACAAAATGGCGACTCCGCTGGGGATCTAATTAGTTTGTTTGTTTATCATTCTTTGTTGATTGTTTCATAAACTTACAAGTAGCATTCAAACTGCATTTTCCATAACAAATGCAAAGTAGATAACTGCTGCTTCAATCCATTCACTAGATCTATTTATGATTTAAACAACTAATTCACAAACTATCTGATTGCCCTTGTGATAGCTCTTATATCCTCCTTAGATCTACCCCTGATTGTTGCATTACTGATTGCTTTTTACCCAGCCAAAAACCAAGGACTGAACTGCAAACTGTGACCTGGAACCCGGACAGAGTCTCGTTTCTGGCCCAGCGCAGGTACTGTTCAGAGATTCTAAATTTCAGCGCACTTCCCGAAGGGACAACCTGCGCTGTATTTCAGATTCTCTGTGTTACAGGTGCACTGATCAGACTAGCTCTGTGCAGCTATGGTTTCTGTGCTTCATTCTTTCCAGTTCTATCCCTGAATTTTGCTGCCTGTGATCAGTATATGTCTGTTTGAAACCCCTTTTCCTTGCTGTTATTCCGCCTCCTTTGTACAAAAGAACTGTAGATGTTTTTGTGTGTTTGTTGAGTCATTTACAGTTTTCCTTTGCAAAAGTAACATAGTCGTACTGTCGTCCTTTGATTTGAATTTGTCGCAAGTGTCGATTTCGATCATAGGAGAAAGTTTGATTGTTGTTGATGGTTGATTATCCTGTTACTATTGCTTTTGGTCTGAATTTGTAATTTTCTAGTGTCAAAAACAAGTATTCATTTCAAAATCGTAAGGTGTCGTAATCGTCTCTATTTTTTATTTCGAAAAGGAACTTATTTATATTTGTCGCTTGAAAAGAAATTCAGATTTGTACATCAACTTTCTTTTTAAGCATCTATATGTTAAGAAAGTCGAAAAACAAATACATGCATGTGCATTTGCATATAGACAGTCTGTTTGGCTGGATTTAGGAAAGTGCATTTAGAGTGTGCTCTTTGCTCTTTGTGAAAAGATTTTGTCTTTCTTTTCCCTAGTAGCTAGGATTTTCATTGCACAAAAGAGATAAAAAGTTTGTTTATCATCTTTAGATTGCATTTTAGAAATTACATCTACATCTCATGGTGAACCTGAAAGGAAAACTTCATAAGCAAGATCAACTTAAAATAAATTCAATGAATCTAACAACGCTTTGGAACTTAACGCACAACATTTAGAGGTCTAGGCTAGAGACGTATTCCGGCATCGTAAAGCCTGGTAACTATTGTTCTCACTGATGGTTGGGTGATTCCTCCACTTTGAGACGATAAGTGCCAGTACGGACTTGTGCTCCCACGTACCGTCGAGTATATTTTGGGAGACCCCTATAGGCTTAAATCCTTTATCCATAGGAAGCCGTGTCTGCCGCCCTATCGATCGCAATGCACTGAACACAGCATTCGGGAAGATTGACTGTCGTACCGTAAAAAGTATTCTGTAGTTTTGCGATTGGTTTGGTACTCCCTCTACCTAGACTTCCAGAGCAGTCCCTTTTGTTCCTTTTTAGACTCCTTAACGGAAAAGGTCCATCTGAGCACTTGTTACTTCAGGCTCATTAAAAATCGAAGGAGACTAGAGTCATCTTTTGTTTTTTCTCTACTCTTAAAAACTGAAAAAACAAGTTGTGTCAAAGCATCTAAAATTTATTTTAAACGGAATTTCATTACCCTTTCCTGCGTTGATCTTGAGTTGAGAAAATGGAGTCCACCAACCAAGGAATTCCCCTTGGAGGAAATCCTAGTCCCTTCTCCTCTTGGGGAGATGTTGGTGCACCCCATATGGCCACATTGTCGCTTCCAGGACTGACAATTGGTTTGCCTGTATGGCTCTTCTCAACCTCTGTCGTTCAGAACACCATTATTCCTGAACAATCGAATCAGCAATTAGACGAATCCAGAGTTACCCACGAACCTTCCACTTCCTCTAATTCTTCTTCTCCTCCTTCCTCTTCGCTTGATGGGGCTAGTAAAGCCAAAAGTCAAGATCCTAAGGAGAAGAAGGAAAAGAAGAAGAAAGAGAAGAAGAAGAAAGAGCCAAAAGCGAATGGGGGCAAACGAGTGTCGTCTAACAAAAATCCACACACTGTACCAACTAGCCCTAAATCGCCATGTGTCATTTGCAAAGGAGACCACTTTCACAGAGATTGTCCTTGCATCCCTCGGATCTTAAGGGACTGGTCTCCTCGTTTGCACAACCCGATGTCGTCAACCTCTGATGATCATGTTGAAAAGACACCATCAACTAGTGAAAGTGAAGCCCCAGGAAAAAAAGGAAAATATTTATTTCCTTGTAAACTGTGTGAAGGCGATCATGCCATCCATCGTTGTCCCTTCTTAGACGAAGCTAAAAGTGTTTTGGATGATCGTCCGGTTTCACCGTTACGAATTCCTCCTGGATATAAAAGACTCTTGCCGAGTCCGTCACCAATTGAAAATCCGACTGGCCCGCTCAGGTGGTCAGCTAAAGCATCTGACATTGAAGATAAACCATCTGAATCCATACCAGACGAAAGTCAAAAGGTCGAGACGGCAGTTGACCCGGTCTTGCCTTCAGAGGTTCCATCTTCAGATGATACAATCACTGAAGAGAACAAGGATGACACCGTCCAAATTATTTTCATAAGCACAGACTCCAACGAACATGGAGGCAATTTACCCGTTCCTTTACCGCAGGAAGGAAGTTCGTCAGAGTCATACCCGGTCATCTATTCGGTCCCACCTCCAAGCAACCTAGTTGTCTCCTTCGACTGGAATCAACTAGGCAGACCCCGTTTACCAGCTAGTGTACCTTTCCGAATAATTGTTCAAATATATAGAATGGTTATGGCTAGTACCATCTTAGATGAGGGGACTTCTGTGAGTATCCTCTCCTCGACTGCATGGAAAGCACTTGGTTCACCATCGCTTTTGCCTAAGATGAGAAATCTGACAGGCTTTGATAAAGGAACCAGTCGACCATTAGGGATCCTTCCCAATGTGCCCATAACATTGAGGGGGAAAGCAATTCACATGAACGTAATGGTAGTTCAAGGACCCTTGGATTACAATCTACTCCTTGGATGAGACTATATTTATTGCATGAGAGCCATTGTCTCATCACTCTTTAGAGTGATGTGTTTTCCGCAGGAAGGAAGAGTGGTCAAGCTCGTGGACTAGCTTTCATTTCCCGGATCACGCATAGCAAATAGTCATATACCATCCCTAAATGGTCTTTTCACACAAGAAATGTCTCAATCTCCAGTCCATCCTCCCAATGAGCGTGAGTGATTCAGAGGGATATGACTGAAACCCAGGGGGCATGCACCCTGGTCTGCTTCGGCAGGAAGACTTCGGGTATAGGGTAGGTTTCCGCGGGAGAATATGACTAGTCTGTACCCCCGTCCGTGATTGGAAGAGGGGGTTATTCTAGAATAAGATTCTCTTGTCAAAGTTATGTGAGTTGGCGGTCATCGTCACTCACCTTTGTTTATTCCAGTAGACATCGCCAGAGAAGTGTTTTGTTTGCACCGTAAATAGAACTATCTTTGGTAACCTGTAAGAGGTAGGCCTCTCTCGCTAAAACAAATGTTTTATCGGAAAGAAGTAGGGGTAACCTTGAAACTCTGTTTTATACCTAGGGGCATGCAACCTTTTGGAGTGCAAGCGAAGAGCGACTATTTATTTTTTAAATTTATAGGACCTCTAACCCTTTAAACTCGTAGGATTGGTCGTTTCCTAACTTGCATAAAGAAAGGATGTGGGGAAAATCTCTAAAATTTGCCATTTTTATATGAGACATTCTTATCACACGACTGGATTAATCGAGCAGTTTTAGCACATAGTTCAAGCTCGTTAAAAAATAAACATAAGACATGAGCAAATGTTTCCACCCACGTTTAAGCTCGTTAAAAAATGAACTATTCCCCGGTAAATAACCATCGTGACTGTAGTACTTCAGCCATTAAAGCCTTGGTCGTGTTTGCACCGTCACCTCCACTTTTTCATTGGCCGATCATTCACCTCCATTTGATTGTTTTCCCATTTTGAGGAACAGCTGCGAAGAGTGATTTCACTAGACATCCTTGTGACACTGCCATGATTGGAAAATTCCAAACCTTACCTGGAATCAGCTGCTACCCGTTTTATCACTCGTTCCTCAAAAGACGAGTCTCCTTTAAGCTCTTTTCAACTGACTCATAAAATATGAAAAGATTGTCAAGCCATTGGCCTCTCCAGCTCGTTAAAGGGACAGGAAGTGCTATCCCTCCTCTAGATTTTAATCTTTTTGGACTTGAGGGATTATTACACAAAAAGATCGAGCGCTTGTTTTGTTCGGCTCGTTAAAACTATCGAAAATTCATCCCTTCTGTATTGTTTTATACTTTTTCGGACTTAAGGGATTAGATGACGAAAAAGGAATTTTGGAGTTACCTTTACTTTCCTTTTCAGACTCTCTAAAATTGAAAAGGACTGAGTTATCTTTGTTGTTAAACTCGTTAAAAAGATTAATAGTGACAAACTTGTCTTTAGACGAGAACGAGTTTCACTATCACTAGGCTCGTTAAAACATAGTGATGGGTTTGCCTGAAGGGAAAATTATAGAACAAGCATATGTTATCCTTCTCAAGCTTGACAAAAATAAAGAGGTACTGGTCAGCAATGACTGGGGAAAAATTGGGAAGAAAACTCAAAGAAACTTTGTTGGTAGCAAGTCGCTCTTGAACATGACACTTCCGCTCCGTGTCCGAGTCGAGTTGGGTTGTTTCATTCACCGGTCACATCGCCATGGTCACGCCATACCATCCACATTTGGGGTTAATGCTACCAATCCATCACATCAATGTCGCTGATATGTTCAAGACAAGTCATCCAGAGAAGTCACCTGTGTCTCACCCACTACCATACATTATACTCCATTCTTTCATGACCGCCACCCTGAACCTTATATCACCAGATCATTTTCACCTCCATCAAAATCATTTGCTCTGTTGCGTGTCATTGATGTGGGATTCATTAAGGCCCTCCTGTGACGGATCGCTTCTTGTCAACATCAGCTCATTATCCAAGAAGTTGATCTAGGAACACCCCATTCAGTACTTTGAAGCTTGCATGCCTCAATGGCAAGCTTCTCACTTCCGGCGACAGGTATACATCAATGGCCTTCGACCGAAAGATTTTGCGTGGTGTTCGACGCCAAGTCCTTTATTCACACCACGTGAATTTTACTGCAGTACCTTGAGGGTCATTATCATTATCGGTGATTCCTCTCGCGCTTGTTAACAGTTTACATCATTGACTGGTAATCAAGCGATGTCTTTCCATGTTCAACTTCAGAACATTTCTCACATGGATCGACTTGTACTTCGAGTGAAGATCAGACGAGATTGAAGACCCCGGATCTAGTTTCATCCATCCAGGCTGCGATATATATTCAGGAAAATAAAAACATTAAATGTACAACATTGCAGCACAGATAATCATCCTACCAAAAGGATGATGGCTCTATCAGAATCATCAGTCTACACTCAGACGGTTGTCTGTCCTATGTACATGAAAATGAATTTATAAAGTTTAGCATGGGAATGCCCGCCTCAGCTAGATCATGAAAATATTATGAAGATAATGTATTGTATTGTATCTTATTACAGGTCTCCTCCCAGCATTGAAAGAACTTCGGATCCTCATAATAAAGCATTTCACCCGACACCAAAAGGTTAACGGCCTCATACTTTAGGGGGCAACTGTTATAGACATTTTTGTGCCCTACAACACCAAGCATGAAATGTCCATAAACCAAGGGCTTCTAAGTCCCTAAAAGTGTTTCTCTAACCCCTAAAGGAACAAGGTCAACAGATTACAGCTTCTCCCAGAAGTTCTCCACCAGAAACTGCTCAAAATTGGTCAAAACAGGATCATTGCAGCTGCTCTACTGGCTAGGTGCGTTGCATCTCAACCAAATACACTGTGAGGGTGCGTTGCATTTCAAAACTCCCTTCTGTGGGGTGCGATGGGCGAGAAATGACAAATGGTAGTGTCATTCCACGAGGTGGAGAGGCAATGGAAACTTCCAGAATCTTCTCCTGTGACACTTGCCTCACTGAATTCGACCAAGGATGAGTAAGAGGCCCTCAGTCTCCAAGTGGAAGCAAGAACTGACAGAGAGAAGACACTAATCAAATCACAAGTTGACTCATCCCCCTTACAGATATCTATATATGGATCCCTCATCCCAGAGATCCAGAGGATGGAATTTTGCATATTGTAAGGAATTACTGTTGGTTTCTAGAGACAAACATCAGATTGTTGGGTGATCTATGCTTTTTTTGAGGTGAAGAGGGGCTTCTTTGCTGGGAGGTTGATGCTGGGTCGGAACTACTGGTTGTAACTCCTCCTGGATCTTTTCTTGTTTATCAATAAAAGCTATTTGGGTTTTCCTCCATGCTTTTGTATCATTGATGCTTGTTACATTTTTATGGTCAATTTAAATCTGATCCTAAGTTGTTTATGAATATAGATCCATGTCTTTGTATAGTGCTATGCTTCTGTGAACTTGCAGGTACTTTGTGAAGCTGGGCGTGCTAGGGAGCAGGTAGCTGGAGACTATCAAAGAAGAGAGGGATCGGATCAAAGGATTAGCGCAAGACAGAGGTTGGTTCTTTCTATTCCTCTCTACCTATAATTCGTAAAGGAAATACAAAAGTAGCTTTTCTCTGTTTGTTTCTAAGGCAGCTGTCACACCTTAGTGGGATAGAGCAGTTCTATATAGACACTTTTCCCTGTAACAGAGGTGACCAAAACATACCAAAGAGGAAAAATACTTGTGTTTGCTCCTCAATTTGAGGAAAGGACCAAGCTTTCTACATCAACAGAACATGGATCACATTTGCAGGATGAGGACCTAATTGAGCATGATTTTGACCTAGTTGAATTGGAGGCATCAGAAGAGATTTCAACCTTCCAACAAGCTATCAAAGAGAAGGATTCCCAGATCATGGAACTCTAGGACAATTTGGAAAGGGCCAAATTTATCATTTCCTTCCTTGAGAAAGAAAACAGTCAACTCAAGGTCAAACAACTAATGATGGAAAAAGAGAAATTCAAGATGTTGAGGCAAGAGATCAAAGGTAAGTAGTGCTAGATAATGAGAAGAATGATGAATAGGAGAATCAGGTTGGAAGGAAGAGGCCTAGGACAATGGGTCTAAAAAAGTCATTGCAGAAAGAAAGAGACCAAAACCCACTAGTAAAGGATTTGAGCAGTGAAGACAAAATTGCTGTGGAAATCAATGAATATAGGAAATATTGGCTAGAAAAAGTAAATTTTCATCTAGAGAAGCTTCTTGACAAGACTAACATGGATAACCATATTGTGAGGCACATGGTCCACCACTACCAAACCAGAAACAAGATTTGCAATGTCAAGGTCAAATAAATGCAAAAGAAGCTAAAGGAAACCCTAAAAGGAAAATATGAGAAGGAAAAATTGGAGATTCTTCCTAAGGCATCCATGATAGCATAGTACACCTCATTTGGCACTTCTAGACCAATTTCGGGATTTTTTTTGAGCATTTTTAGTTTTTGGTGAAATTTGGTGCAAACTCAAGAAAATGCACTAGTTTTAGAAGGCACTGCACTTTTTCCTCAAAGCTCTAAATGACAAATGGTTTGAACTTTTGGAAAGGTGATGGCCTCCTCTCAAAATCAATTTCCTTATATTTTTCAAACAGGGCTCAAATTTTGAGAAAATGAGAAAAATGGGTCAAAAATCAACATTTTGTCCCTCTTTCTGACAGGTGCTACACTTCTAGCGATACCTTGGGAGAATGCGTGTTTGGAGGCCTTCCCATAGGTAATTTTCAAACATTCAAGATGTTATGGAAACTAGATAGATAAGGCTAGTTTAGAGTTATTTCATATTTCAATTTTGACTTCAAGAAGGCACCTAAAAATGGACTCAAACGTGGCACTATGCTTCCGCAATTGTCTGAGATTTTAATTAAAAATTTTACTCTGTAATTTCTCAAAGTTTCTAGTTCGATCTGGGTAAAGGTAAAATTGGTGAAGTAAATGAATGATAGAGTGAAAGGAAATGTGTTTCTGATGTATTAATGTATGGATAGTCTCTGTTTTGATGTAAATTGAGCTTCATTTGTGAGGGAAGTTGCAGTCAAAGCTAATTGTAGAATTTGTTTCAACCTCCCTAGACATTAGGGTTTGGTTAAAACCACTGATGTAACCACTCCTAGAGTCATGGATTCGACCCATGAGCCTAAGGAGAAGTTTTTTTTGGTATTTATGTATCATTTTCTCAGCCATTTTACTAGTTGGACATTTGAGGAGAGAACCATTGTAGCTTGAATTAGAAATTTTTGGAAATAAAAGGACATAGTTTGCAACTATTATCTAGGAATTCATGTGCAGTAAGTTTGTGGAGTTTTTTTTCCTCTGTTATTACCTTATATGAATTAAATTTATCTTCCCTTTTGATTCATCATCTCTTCAATAGTTTTCCTTACGGTTTATAAACATAATTCTTTTCACTAAGCTCTGTTTTGATGGAAAATTATTATATGTTATTTTCACTCCTGCTTAATGAATTCATGTCATATGATCATTAAGACCTTTATGTTTATTCTGAAAACCATACTACATCAAAAAACATAAAATCCATCACAAAAGTACTGCTACATTGCTCCTTCATATTTTTTCTGTTGTAACCCTTTGACCCTCTCACCTAGCTACCTGGTTTTTCTCCCTTATCCAGCATCAAAAACCCTAAATTTCCCAAAACTCACCTGAGCTTAGCTATCTAGCCTAAAATCCTTTATCATCCAGTCATCTCATGGCTATGATTCCATAGAGAGATCCCTCTCTGTTTTGGTAGGACTAGCTACAAACTGAAAGCTTGGTCTGTGGTTACCTCCATTGATCTCCTCATCAGCCTAGGATATTGTGGGGAATAACACAACCAGCAAAAGAATACTGATGTGAAGCTCATCGATGATGGACCTGCATGTTTGCACATGATATCCAACCATCTCTTCATCTGTGGGATCTCAGATCTGTGAGCTCGAGTGAGATATGCTATGGTCAGAGCAATGGAATCCACTCTAAGGAAAATTAAATCAATATTGAACCATAACAAAAGTTCTTCAACCATCCATCATTTGAATTGGTCAGTTTTTCCTTCATATTTTCCACTACTCCCTCACTCCAGTTGAATAATGCCATCTCTATACACTCTAGAGGACATTGCATACGAAACTTATTAGCCAAATGTAGAGTAGCACTACCAGCAAATCTAGAAATGATAAACAATATCATCCTCAAAGGTAAATGGACCACATCCTTTATCTTGATTTTCCCATCTTTGGTCAATTTGGATTGAGGTCTACAATGTGTGTTGATGTAATCCTTGACTATCTCTCCACCATTCCTAGAACCAGATAATGAGATGGGGGCACCTAGCCTCGATAGATCTGTTAGGAAATATATGTCTTCCACTCGTATCTCAATGATATGTGCTCCAAATCTAAAATTTTGTGCCTGAACATCCCATGCTCAAACAAGATACTCCAAGAAATCCATATGTTGCCTCATCCTAGGAAGCTAGAAGAATTTTAGGAGCCCACAATCTCTCAATGCCTGGATAATGAATAGATCATTAGATGAATTCATATCTTTTTCCTCATGTTCTCTTTATTGCCATATTAGAGTTATTTTGTTCCAATAGAAACTTGAAACACAACAAGAAGAACCATTAGAGTGAGTTTCATGCAAAAATTGGGAGAATTTTGAGTGAAAAAGGAAAAACAAATTTGTGAATTGCACCTATTCGACCCTTCTAAGGGAAAGCAGTGCATTTCAGTGCCCTAGACAGTGAATTTTTTTTCCTACCCAATGCACCTTTCAACATTGTTAGGGTGTTATAGAGCTAGGGTGAGAATTTAAAGCCTTAAGTCCCTCAAAAAAAAAAAACATACATGAAATGACCAAACAAAACCGTAGAAACAAAGAAGAAGTTGATATATCCTACCTGGAAGTGATGACACTCAAAATGATCCACTCGATTGGCAATAATCAGTTGCAAAAGATCAATGAAAAAAATCACTTGGAACTCACTCACTAAGAGGTAAAATGTGAAACGGTAAAAATGAATTACTTTTTTACCTATTTATGGCCATTTTCATAATTTTATTAATATTTTAACCTAATATAACCCAATTTTATAATGGATCAAGTATTTTTAATCTTTTGGTGGTGTTTTGAGTAGGTTAATAGTTGTTTAACAGATTTGATGATGTCTATATCAAAACATATCATTTTGACCAAAGAGCATACTTTTATCACTATTTGGGCTTTGTAAAATTATGAAGAAAGGAACCCCCTAGAGTCCTTTTCAACTCTTTTTAGACTCCCAAAATATGAAAAGATTTCTAAGAATTGTATTTTCGAGCTCGTTAAAGTAAATGAAAAGACGTCTACTCAGTATAAGTTTAACCCTTTTCTAGACTAAGATAGAATATTTACGAAAAATGGATGCCTTGGTCAAACATGGCTAAGAGGTTATCTTGAGTATTGTTTTCTACCTTTTCAGACTCAAGAGAATATTTATGAAAATGAACCTTTGGATTTTTATTTGTTGCCTCTTTTTCAAACTCTCTAAACATGAAACAAGAGTCGAGTTAAGTCTTTGTTAGACTCATAAAAACATCAAACAAAAATGGACTCATTGAACATGATAGGACTGAGCCACTCCTTCTCAAGGTTCATTAAAAATATTCAGAAGGATTCATCTGAAGGATGAAATTATAGATCAAGGATATTTTATCCTCCTCAAGTTTGTTAAAAAATAAAGAGTAATGACCATACATGGTTGGGGAAATTGGGAAAATAGGGCACTCCACGTATTAATTCCAGTGATTCACTCTTCAACATGAAAGTCTTCCACATCATCTCCATTGTTGTTGGGTATGGGAATATTATTGTCTTTTTGTTTCATCACACCATATCAAAGCCTACGCTTTTGGTTTTGGGTCAATGCTTCCAAATCCATTCAGTGCCACCGATATGTTCAAGAGAAGTCAATAAGTTGATATCTGCTACGATACTCTTAAGCCTTCATTCCATTTTTTTGTTCCTAAACTAGTTCCACATCAGCATCATTTTGTCTCAAATTATGATACATGTTTTGTGTCGTTGATCAATCACCATCCATGAACATGTTGTCATCATCCATACATGAAGCCCTAAGCATGACCTTTCTAAATAACTATGTTTTTGGGTTTACCTGCTCCAAATTAGTGCTTTTAAGCCCTAATGCACCTTCCCCTTAAGAGACCTGAATTCAACAGTAGGTTTCTCCTTTTTGCACCAATGATGATTAGCAGCAACATGATCCTTGTTTGGGGTGTGTAGATTCTAGAAATTTGAAAAAATTAAAAAGAATCCCAAAACTTCTGGTGAGCCCTTGTATTTCACCAAGAATGTTGCAACTTGCAAGGGGTCCCCAACTCAAATTATCATCCCGAGGTTCGTACAAACTTAAGGGTGCCATTTTTATATGCACAGTAGATTGGATTCCACTCATGCCACGCCCAATCATGATATTTGATCAAACTGCTCATAAACCATTCCTCCTATTGAACTATAAGGAGAGATTGTTGATGGAAGTGCAATTGAAAATCGATTCTAGCCATGAAAGTGGAAATGCCATTCGCTCAATTTGAGGATGCTAATTAATTAATTCATGAAAGGCCAAGGGCTAATATACTTATAGAAAGAAAACTATTTTATCTTGCAAAATTCATGAAACTACCAAATCTACTTGTATAAAGGAAGCTACTTTATCTTGCATAATTCATCAAACTACCAAAATAATTGCATGTATAATATACCTAGTTCATACTCGCTTGAAAATCATAAGCATACTTGCATCATACTTGTGATGAAAAAAACTAATTCTACTCTATTTTGTGGTGAGGAAAAGGAATGGTTAGAGTGGTGTAGGAGCTTCCCTTGATCATCAAATTATATTTGGGGGTCATTATTCATCTTGAATGAGATAAATTTGAAGTGGAAATGAAAACTGGTGAAGGAAAGTGGTGTTACATGATCGCTACAGGTGGCTGCCACAGGAGGACCTGTAATGATACATGAGGGGCTCTCAGTGGATTTTGAGGGTGAAAATGATGTCTTGAGGGTATGGAATGGTGGATGGAGGTTGAATAAAATGAAGGGAGGTTGGTTTGAGCCCCTTAGGAAATCTCAGGACCTCGCAGAGGTTTGTCTTCCACTAGGATGAATGCTCACGGTGTCCTAAGGTTACTAGGAAAAATGACTTAGGAAACAGAGTTTTGGGATAGAATTGAAGGTGGAAAGAGAATATGGAGGAGTCTAAGATGGAAGTGTAAAAGGTACCCTTTCTTGCATATCAACACAACCTTAAAACCAATCACATGGATACATCCATTGATCATTGAAACAATGATATAACCTAGGATGGAAAAGATGAGTTGAATTTAAATAACATATATTTTATGTCATAACACTAATATAATAACTAAACTGACTTCTAAGCTACATAAAGAAAATTTAAAGCAAAAAAACTAATCCAAGTAATCATAAACACAATATTTTTAGACAGAGGTTGTGAATCCTTCCACTCATTCTCTCATAAGTGTTTTCTTGATGGAGCCTCACCCAGGTTCAACGTTATCTACGCAAACCAACAAAACCCTAACTGCTAGCCCTTTTCGGCAACAATCTGCATAGCGCCGGCTGTAGTCTCACTCGAAGCAGTAACTGGGGATGAAAGAACTAGTTTTTTGCATCCAGAGGCCTGTGTGATGGGTTCCTGTAGTTCTTATAGCTTAGATCCACCTTCACACACCTCTAACACTTCCAAAAATATAATTACTATAATTCTCTTTAAACAACTTCAAAATCTTCATGAAGGATCCTAATTATACTTGCCATGCATAAATATTATGGATGTACTAATTTCATGCAATAAATAAGAATTAATTCATATAAATCATAACATAGAGTGAAGATACATAAAATTTACAGAAGAAATAAATAAGGCACAAATGCATCAAAATTGTCTCAAAACAGTCTTTATAAAGTATAATCGTTCAAATACAAACTTCTTCTCCCTGCGCACTCAGTTACAGGGGCCCACGCACTCAGCCTGTGGACTTACCAAGGTCTTTGTGCACTCAGCTGCAGGAGCCTTCCCCTTTTGCCTAAGTACATGAAACAAGCCTTTCCTTAGCACCTTTCCCTTGCAATGATTCTTCACAAAAAGTTACTTCTTTAGATTCACTATGACTCATCTATATATAGCATTTTTCTTACAATACCATGGTTCACAGACCATGGGTAGGTCTCAAAAACCTCCTATCACCTACACACCTAAGGGACTAAATCCCATTTGACTCATACTAGCTTTGCACTCTGCTACCACATTTCCCCGTGATTTTACACTTTATACAAAAAGATATTAATTTATACTCAAAATTTGACCCCAGGGACCCTATCACAACAACCCCCCAATAAAAATTAGGTGGCTCGTCCTCGAGTCACTCGACTGGGGCTGTAATATTTTCTTGGAGTTCACAGAACTCCACCTTTAGCACGTGCAAATCATTAGTACCCTGCACTACGGTCTACTGTACTTCTTTGATTAGCTTCTCTATAGTAGGGCCTTCCATTGCGAGGCCCATTGTCCTCTGTGTTTGCTGGATAAGCTTCAATTTTACCTAAACTACCAGAGTGAGCTGGCTAGCTTCCTCTGTCCATGGATGTGTCCTAGGCTTCAATATGGCCTCCTTTTGATGGAGCCCCTCAATCTATGTTTGGAACTACTTCCTTTCATCAATCGAGCAAAGAGCTGGACTGGCACCAAAGTGCGTACAATCACCTTGAGTTCGTCAAATTGCTGCTGCTTCTCGTGGATATCTGTACCAAATTTCTACAGAGTTGGGTCCTCTTGTAGGGATGCCCATAGTTCCATTGGCTACTCAAAGAGATATGTGTAGTTCTTTACTGTTGCATCTAAAGTGGCCATTCCCTCTTTGATGGTTGCTACACACTTCTCCTAAACTTTTGGCATAGTGGTTGGCTGCAACTTTGACTGTAATTCGGAGATCTGCATGTGTAACTTAAATTAGACTTAGCTGATTTCCTCCTTTGATTCCCTGACTGCAACAACCAACTTTAGAATCTTTGTTGCTGATGCTGCATCTTTGGGAATGTTGAGTTATTGTAGTGCATTACATGCCTGTGTAATGGCTGCCTCCAAGGTTTGACTGCACATGGCCATTTCTTCATTCTCCTTGACTGCTTGCATTTTTTCAAAGAATATTTTCTCATTGTTAGTGTTCACTTCACTGATTAATAGCAGCGTGGGGCTTCTCTCTGACCTTGAGATCATCAAACACTCCCTGATGTAATTCATGGAAGGTCTGGATAGGCAGTGCTATGATATTGACACCCATATCCTTGATCTGTGTGAGCTGGGTGTTCGCTTCATTTGTCTGTGTGCATAGGGATCCTTCTTGTAATGGTATGAATCTGAGATCCAGAGTTCGATCTATCTCCAGCATAGTCGTACTCACTTTATGCAGGCTCACTTTAATCCCGCTTACCTATCCAACGCTTGCTTGTAACTGTCCTGTCTGAATCTGCAGGTCACGCAGATCCTTCTGCACATTCCCTAGAGCCTGCGGGTACTACTGTTTGAACTGCATCCAAATTCCATTGTGGTGTCGCAAACCTTGTCGCCAATTTCAACCAAGTTCACCTCAGTGAGGACCATTAGGTCAATGTGTGAGTGCTTTTTGGATTTCTGCTTCTTTCTAGCCTCGGAAGTTGTCTCCTTGGTCCACTTTTGTATTTTAAAGGGAGTGCTCTGCTCCTTGCCCCTACCTCCTTCGACATCAGATTTCCCTTTGTCCTCAATTTGCTTAGAAGCAAACTCCTCCACAATGACAGTGGTCTCCTTGGTAGTGCACTCTTTCTTAGAAGCAATCGCCTTAGCCACAACTTCTTTCTTTTGCTGGGAAACTTTCTCCCGAGTTGTAGCCTGCTCAACCTCTTTCTACTTCTGTGCTGCTATGGTCTGCGTGGAGGAAATTTCTCCGGCCTTGCTTGTACCCACACCAAGATTTAATGGATGCAACCAATCTCCTAGTCATTTCCCCATAATCGCCTATCCATCTTCCTCACTCACCAGGTACGACAACTTGTACCATGTCTTGTTTGGGTCCTTCCTCACGTGGATAGACACATTGTGAAAATCCACCTTGAACTTTGCATAGGATTCCAACTTCTCAAAGAGGGTCAGTGATAGCTTCGACCTTTGGTCAATCACCATGCAAAGATCCATCTCAACCAATACCTAGGACATCTTCATCCCCATGACCCTCGCAGGACCATGGTGAAGCAAACTTCACGATTTCTCATAAGTCAACATCCTATGGAGGGAATTGAATGTCTTCTAGCAGCCTCCACGCAACTAGGGAAATAAACAACAGTAGCCTCACATAATGGAATGCCTTGCCCTCATTCTGCACTTTGGAACAATTGAGAAAATATTCTTTGAAAAGGTATTGCACCCAATTGTACTGCACTAACTTAGCACATTGGGCCGTAAGCGAAATTACTAGCATGGAACCTCATCCGCGTGACACTTCCTCATGACCTTACAAGCCAAGATAGACATTGAAAACTAAACCACCTTATCAGTGATAGAGTGGATGGAATATTCACACGACTTATTTGCTAAGCCGAATTCACTTTTCATTTTGTCTGCAAGTTTCTTTTCCTTGGTCTTTCCTCCAAACTCCTTGGCTAGATCCACTCCTTGGTATGGAAACATTGTGATACAATGGATTAGCATATTTATAATGGGGATGGGTTCTCCCAACTAGAGACACCTACCATGTATGAGGGTAAGCAATTGTTTCACATAGACCGTGTTGATGGTTGGTATGCTAAAATGTGGCACATACAACATATTCAGTCATCCTGCCTATTCAACTCCTGTGACCCATTTCTCTAGTCACGTTACTCTGGTCTCCTCATAGTAGATCTTCACCAAATACTTATTTGACACCAACTGGGGGAATTTCAAATGATCCACCAGATCCCAATATTCCATTTTAAGCACAACAATGTGCCCTAAGAGCGCGCCTTCAAATATCACCTTCTCCGATAGTAGTGTTGTAGAAACCATAAACTTGCTAATATCTAAATCTTTCATTACTTTGTTTTGCCTTGTCATGGAGGCACATACTTTGGGAGATGAGTTATAGGCTCACGCCCTTCAGCATCCAACTCCTTAATACCTCCATGAGGCTCTTCGTCATCAAGATCCAAGGATTCATGCAGTTTATTGGACTTATCCATTTTCCCCTTTTGGTGAATCTCATGGGGGTTTTTCATCGGTGATTAGCACACTAGAACTTGGTGCGGTTTCTTTTTTTCTTCTCAGCAGCAGATGAATTAGGCCGAGGTGACCTCGGTGCTGTAGGTATAGAAGGTTTTTCTTCCATTTCTTGTACGACTTCAGGGGTGGCGACTTCAGAGGCAGCAACTTCAGAACTGGCGGCTTCTGCGGGTTTAGTGGTTGTGATTCTCTCCAAGAAAGCCTCACGGAATGCTTCAGGCAGATCAGATAACCTTGGATGCAGGAAAATATCTTCCCAATCAGACTGGTTCATAGAATTAAAGCACGAAATCTCACAAGTGATTTTCAGAGAGTAAAGTGTTCTAATGCAGGGCAATGTGCCAGATTTATATTTGACTTCAAATTCAAATCTGACTGTTCCCTCCAAATTTATATCATAAATGCATCTTTGGCAGTAGATTTCCAAAGATTCACAACATAAATGTAGCCTACCCGCTCCTTCTAACGAAAATTTCACCATCCAATCATCTACAATTCATTCAATAGCTATTTTGTGACCCTACTACACAACACCAACCTCCATGGCACAACTCCTCTTGGCACCCTAGATGCTTCCATCGCGCATCCCCCTACTTTGTTTTTCCACTTCTCGGGTAGTGTAGTTTACAGTTATGTACTTCCTTGCAGCTGTCTAGAGTACTAAGATTATGTAGCCATCATGTAGTCATTACACAGGGGCAGGATCCCCTTTATACAATTTCAATCAGCTTCCACTGAATTTACCTGGAAGCAATTCCCGATTCATCTTCACGAGCTGAACTGCGTCGCCCTATGTAATTTCCTTGACTACATAAGGACCTAGCCAATGCATTTGAAATTTTCCAAGAAATTTCATGAATTTTACGTCATAAAGTAACACTAAAACATTCACCTTGAAGGTGCGCAGCTTAATATGTCGATCGTACCAGGCCTTCTCATTCTCTTTTTTCACCTGTTGGTGAAATCCTACCAAATCAGTCTTCTTCTAATTCCAATAAACTGCGTGAGGTGCTCCTCCATAGTCTTGCGATCCGCCATATCATTCAACGCTACAATCCGCAGACTTAGCACAATATACTCCATAAGCATCACAACTTCTATCTCATAGACCAATCTCGATGGAGTTTGTCCTGTCAACGTTTTACACGTTGTCCTATATGCCCATAGGACTGCTGGTATGCATACATCCCAATCATTCCTTTTCACATTGAAGACCTTCATAAGTGCGTTCTCCAAGATATTGTTGAATGCTCCAACCATAATGTTAGCTTGAGGATGATAGGGAATACTATTTTGATGATAAACCTAGAATTCTTCAAGCATCACATCAATTGTTTCATTTAAGAAAAGTGTACCCCTATCACTCATCAATATCTTAGGACACCCAAACCGAGTCAAGAAAAAATCAAATAGGAAATTTGCAGCTGTAGAAGCACTACAATCTTTGATCATCTATTCTTCCGCCCATCTCGTCAAATACTTCGTCGCAGTAATAATGTATCACATGCCCATGTTTTTCCCTTGTGGCTGTATCAGACTGTGAAGTAGGAAACTATTCCCTCTGCAGATAGAGGCAACCCCTCTAGCCCTAGAGTGGGTCTAATCATAGCAAAAACAAAACAACAATCGATTTCCTTAAATAGTCATCGTTGGAGGCCTACCTCAAAACCGGTGTTCGATGAAGCTTTCGTTGCACCACTCCAGCTTCCATTTCCTTCTCCTTAATGAGCAATCAACCTGAAACAGCATAAGAGAAATACAAAACACATAACTGAGAACAACAATGATCTATTTACTTATAAAGTCAAGAAATCATAAGCTATCAAGTGAATTGTGCACAAGATATAGGAAATCATCATTCATTGTATTAAAATGAATCAAGAGCAAAGCTTACAACCAAGTCTTGACGTCGCAAGCCTTCTCAAAGGGTCCAGCCAGTATGTTCCTTCAAGCATTCACTCTCAAGAATGGGTCTCCCAAATAGATGATATCTCTCTCTCACTCACAAGCTCTAATGCAAGGCTAAGGAACTCCACAACATCTTACCAAACTATCAACAATTCCATAGTTGTCACACTCACACCAAAGCTATCTAATTTGCTTCAATCCAACTAGCAACCAGTAACTAGCAATGCAGAACTAGCTGATCATAGCAATGGTGAGCGTTTTTATAGGGGGAGGAGCCTCCATGAAATGAGGGAGAGGGAGATTATCCTCAAGGGAGGTTTCATAAAAGGTGGAATTGCCATCCCAGAGGAGGAATGGCGACCCAATCTGACCCAACAACCAGCTCTAGAATCACCCAGAAGGCTGAATTTTTGAACTAATTTGCCAAATCTGGATCGTCACAGGTCATAAACTAGGGCTTAGCGATGACATCGCAATGGAGCAATGCGCTCGGACCAATCATCACAATAAACATCTCGAAGACTTGCACCGAGACCTAAAATTTGACCGTCGTAGGAAACACATGTACACCACCGATGGCATCACAACGATATAGTTCATAATAGGGAACCATTGCACTTTTTAAGGGTTTACTTGCGACAATGCAAAAACGTATGCAAAGAGGGTCAATCTTCAACATTAGAAAGCACTTGCTTAATCTTCTTGCATGAGTGGGAAGATATGGACATGTTTATCTGATGTATGACACAGTGAAGGGATTGAGATGAAGTCAATGAAAAATTACTATGTAACAGATGCCCCCTAAAGCGTGAAGCTCGAGAGAGTGGGAGGGGTGAAATGCTTTATGAAATCATAACCGAACAGGAACACCATCACGAAGAACCTATAGGTGCAAGTACAACTGATATCTCTAATAGTGAAATACATGTAGTCTAGGCATGGGCACAGCCATCCAAAAGACATATGAAACTTGGTTTGTGGTATGGACGCAGCCACCCATTTGAGAAGACCATATAAAATGATAAAGGTATGGTCGTAGCCATCCATGAAGACTCAGGTATGGTTGTAGCCATCCAATCAAAGAGTCATGTATGTAATCATGAACCAATCCATGCAAATCGAACATATGTAATCTTTGTCTGGGGTCTTGAAATCTTAACCAATCATAGTACAAGTTCTAGCATGCGAACATATGTGTTGAAGTTGAGCATGATAGAAGATTGCTTGATAACT
Organism: Pinus tabuliformis; assembly: GCA_031772625.1. NCBI lineage: Eukaryota > Viridiplantae > Streptophyta > Pinopsida > Pinales > Pinaceae > Pinus > Pinus tabuliformis. The sequence goes on along the minus strand of CM062816.1, from coordinate 184,028,826 downwards.
GGTCAATGAGGGAAACCATTAAAAAGTGCGAGAGAGACCATCAATAATGCCAATGGTTCTTAAGGTACTGCCAGTACAAGCCACTAAGTTTGAAAATGAGCTGAAGTCAAACACTCATGGAATCACCCAATCGAAGAACAATGATGAAAGTCCATCATCAGGTGTGAAGAACTTCCCATTGAGGCATGCAAGCTCCAAGGTACCGAAAGGAATCTCTAGATTGACTTCCTGGATAATGGGCTGATGTCGACAGGAGGTGATCCATCATAGGAGGGCCATAATGTTTCCCCCATCAACGACATGAGACAAGGAACAAGTGGCAGATGGTGAAATAGAGCTTCAGAGGAGAAGGTAAGGGTATGAACTACAGAAGGATTATACGCTTGAACATATTGGTGACATGACTCCAGAATGCAGCAACATTTTGGTACCAAGGGATCTGAATTTTGATGGAGGCAACACAAATCAGATGGAATGAGGCAATATGGCAACCCAAAACCTCGACAGGCCAATGATGATGTAAGGATATCCCTACTCGACGAGAAGCAAAAGTGTCGATGTTCAAGAGTGACTAGCTATCGTAGATAACCAATGACGATTTCCAAAATTTCCCCCCACCATTGCTGGCAAGTACCCCAATTATTTTTGAAAAAAAAGCTAGAAGGGGATATCATATGCTTGTGATATAAGTTCGACCTTCGGACGAATCCAACCTAGTGATAGTTTAACAAGCCCAAGGGAGGAGAAGCTCAAGTCTCATCATGGTGACGAGTCCAATGTCATCAGAGTTTAACGAGTCCGGCATAGGTAAAACTCAAAGTCTCTTTCATGTTTAGAGAGTTTGAAAAAGACACGGGAAAGAGAACTCCAGGGGGGTCCTTTTTCATAAATTTGTGTGCCTCAAGCCTGAAAAAATAGAAAACAATACTTGAGAGAACTCCTTGATTGTTATGATCAAGGAGTACTTCTCATAATTAGTGTTCCTGATCTGAAAAATTAAAAAAGCGATTGGAGACACGACGTTTCATAACCGAAAATGAGCTTGAAATGAAAAAAGCCCAGCCATCTTTTCGCATTTATATGGTTGGAAAAGAGCTAAAGGTGGACTGCCTTTTTATTCCATTTAACGAGTTAAAAAGGGAAAAACTTGGAAATCTTTTCATCTTTTACGAGTCAAAAAAGAGCTTAAAAGCGACTCGTCCTAGAGGAACGAGTGGTATAAAGGGTAGCAACTGGTTCCAGCAATGGTGGAGCTGCTCAAAACATATAAAGGTCAAGAGGTTGGCTAATAAAACCACTCATCACTACGGTCTGTTATGAAACCAGCTCAAGAAAAGATAGAAAAGAAAGATCAACGCCTTAGAATTCAGCCTCTTCGAGGGGGCAACCTCCTTTACATTACATAAATGAACAATTCTTGGATGATACAAATGAAAATACCTCCTTTCTATATATAGGAGTCTAAGTGGTCCCAATACAATCAAAGCCTACATAACAATAATATTGTAGGGCACAACAATAACAATAGTGGGCTTCTATGTGGCACAATAGTAACAATATGGGGGTAATAGGGGCACAACAATATAAATAAGGGGTATAACTACAATAGTAATGGGGTAATCACTAGTATTATAGGGACCCAACATGCCCCTCTCCTTCAAAAAAGTGTTGTCCTCAACGCTTGAGTAGTTCTGGATACTTCTGCATAAAATTCTCATCCTCCCATGTGGAATCTTCAGTGGATAAGTTCTTCCACTTGATAAGATACTCTGAAATTGATCGATTTCGTAGCTGTCGAGTTCTTGTTTCTGTGACTGCTTCCGGTTCCAATATAATTTTTCCTTCCTCGTCAAGTTCTGGCAATATTGTTTGAATTGGGAGCTTGTCACCTATAACCTTCTTTAAACATGAAACATGGAAAACTGGGTGCAATCGAGAAGCTGCAGGAAGCTCCAATTTGTATGCCATAGTACCAATCTTTTGCAACACCTTGTACGGACCATAATACTTTGGTGATAATTTATTATCCTTCTTAGCTTGCTTTAGGGACATTTGCTTATATGGTTGTAGCCGTAGGAATACCCAATCACCTACATCAAAACTTCTTTCACTGCGATGTTGATCTGCCTGTTGTTTCATTCTATTTTGTGCCAACACGAGGTTATCCTTTAAGAGTTGGAGGACTTGTTGTTGATGTTCGATGTGATGTTCCACTGCCTGAACCTTAGAATTTTCTCTTAAATATGATGTGATGGATGGTGGTTGATACCCATAAAGTGCCATAAATGGGGTCATTTTTGTTGCTGTATGGAAGGAAGTGTTATACCACCATTCAGCCAGAGGCAACCATTTGACCCATTGTGTCTGTTTATCAGATACAAAGCAACGAAGATATCCTTCCAAACATTTGTTTACTATCTCAGTTTGCCCATCAGATTGAGGATGATAAGATGAGCTATGAGCTAACTGAGTACCAAGACAAGAAAATAATTCTGTCCAAAAATTTCCAGTGAAAATGGGATCTCTGTCACTTACAATAATCTTTGGGTTTCCATGTAGCTTTTGAACTGTTTCCATAAATGCAGTAGAAACTGTACTGGCTTTAAATGGATGTGATAATGCACAAAAGTGTGCATACTTGGTAAGTCTGTCAACTACCACCATGATGACACTCTTTCCCTCAGACTTGGGTAAACCTGTGATAAAATCCATTGAAACCTCCTCCCAACGTTGGCTTGGAATGGATAAAGGTTGTAATAGACCCGGTGTCTTAATTGTTTCAACTTTATTTTGCTGGCAAACCAAACATTCCGCCACAAACTTTTGAATATCTGATTTAAGGCCATCCCAAAAAAATTCCTTCTTAACCCTGTGGTAAGTTTTTAAAAATCCTGAGTGCCCTCCTAAGGGAGAAGTGTGCAATTCCATAAGAATCTTTTGTTTTAGCTGGGAATTCTTACAGAGGTATAAGCGATCTTTGTACCATAACGAATCATTTTTCCAGCTAAATGTATCAGAAGTACTGGAATCTTGTTGTAGCTTTCGAATAAGTGCCCACACTTCTTCGTCATTCTTCCATTCCTCCCTTGCTTCGTTTATCCAATCTGGTTGGATAATAGAAATGGCACACAACAATGCTTCCACATCCTCATCCTTTCTTGAGAGTGCATCTGCCACCACATTTTGCTTCCCTTTTTTGTAGATGATTTCAAAGTCATAACCCAACATCTTTGTGACCCACTTTTGTTGCTCTTCAGAGGATAATCTTTGTTCTAAAAAGTATTTAAGGCTATCATGATCCGTTTTTACCTTGAAGTGTCTTCCCATTAGGTAGGGTCGCCATTTCTTAAGTGCATGGAGTATTGCCAACATTTCCTTCTCATAAATAGCTTTGCTTAAAAACTTTCCCTTGATTGGACGACTTTCAAAAGCAATGGGTCTTTCATCTTGCATTAGAACAGCACCAATTCCATTTCCTGAAGCATCACATTCCACAATAAAGGTTTTTGTGAAGTCCGGTGTAGCTAAGACCGGTGCTTGGCACATTGCCTCTTTAAGATGTTCAAAGGCCTTTGTTGCTTCCGGAGTCCATGAAAATGAATCTTTCTTCAATAATGTTGTTAGAGGTGCTGCTATTCTCCCATAATTCTTAACAAACTTGCGATAATACCCTGTCAACCCAAGAAATCCTCGCAGATGCTTTATGGATGTGGGGATTTTCCATTCCTTAATGGCTTTAATTTTGCTAGGGTCTACCTTAACTCCTTCATGAGATACAATATGACCCAAATATTCCACCTCCTGGACTCCAAAGAAACATTTGGATCTTTTTGCATATAATTGTTTCTCCTCCAATAGTTGTAGCACCCTGTCAACATGTTCAACATGATCCTTCCAAGACTTGCTGTAGATTAGTATATCATCAAAAAATACTAACACAAATTTTCTAAGGAATGGTTTGAAAATTGAATTCATCAAACCTTGAAATGTTGAAGGTGCATTGGTAAGGCCAAAAGGCATGACCAAAAATTCATAATGACCCTCATGAGTTCTAAATGCCGTTTTTGGAATGTCTTCAATCTTCATTCTGATTTGATGATATCCCGAACGAAGATCCAACTTGGTGAAGTAAATTGATCCATGCAATTCATCCAGTAATTCATCAATAACAGGAATGGGGAACTTATCTTTAATAGTGAGCTTGTTGAGCTCCCTATAATCTGGACACATGCGCCATGATCCATCCTTCTTGTGCACCAATACTACTGGAGCTGAGAAAGAACTTTGACTCGGTTGAATTATACCAGCCTCTAGCATTTCTGCAACCATACGTTCAATTTCACTTTTTTGGACATAGGGATATCTGTACGGCCTGATGTTTGGAGGAACACTTCCTGGAATCAGATGAATAGCATGATCATGATCACGCATAGGTGGGAGACCCTTGGGAGTCTCAAATACCTTGGAATGATTGTCCAAGACTTTTTGGAGATCTGGAGAAATAGATGATTCCAATGTGGAAACATCTAGCGAACATAATTGTGCAATTACACCTCTTTGCTCCTTTTTTAGAAGCTTTGTCATACCATTAGAGCTGATTATCTTTCCTGGTTTCCCTGCAATACCCCTTAATTCAACTTCCTTTCCTTCCGCAGAAAATTTGATGAAAAGTTCTTGAAAATTAAAAGCTATTGTACCCAAGGATTGTAGCCATTGGACTCCTAGTACAACATCAGCACCTCCCATTGGAATGGAAAGCATTGGGCTAGTCAATACATATTCTCCCATGGATAGCTTGATATTATGGCACTTTCCAGAGCAATTTATTGTTCCTCCATTTGCAATCATCACTTGACACTCTGGTGCTGGATATAGGAAGCAATTCAATTCTTTTGCTACCCTACAATGAATAAAATTGTGGGTGCTTCCTGAATCAATCAACACTATTACCTTTTTCTTCTTGATTTGTCCTTCTATCTTGATGGTTTGAGGAGTGGTAATTCCCGCCAATGCATTACAAGATATGGTCGGATTTATTTGTTCTTCATCTAGGCTTTTTCCTGGAATATATCCTCTTCTTTTGACCTTTCTTGCTCCTTTTCTTCTTCCTCTTCACAATCTATGTAGAATAATTTCTTCTCAGCACACTTATGACCTTTTGTGTATTTGCTATCACAATTGTAACAAAGCCCTTTTGCTCTTTTTTCTTCCAATTGTTGTGGTGTCAACCTTGTAGGTTGTGGAAGACTATGGGCAACACTTCCGTCTTTATAGTTGTGAATGGTATGCTTCCTAGTTGCCATAATTTTGCTTTCCATTTTTCTTGCTAACCTGAATGCCTTCTCTAATGAATCAGGTTCCCAAAGGCGCACATCATGTTGGATATTATCCTTTAAAGACCCTATGAACACATCAATCCTATGCTCCTCTGGAATATCTTTTACCCTTATGTTCAATTTTTGGAACTCCTCAATGTGCTCCATTATTGAACCCTTTTGTTTGAGACTTATCAATTGGCTAAAAAAAGTGTTGCTTTTTGTATCCTCATAATGTGCTATCAATTCTTCCGTAAAAATTGCCCAAGTGATAAATTGTTTACGAGAACAAAGCCATTGATACCATACAAACTGATTTGGTTCCAAATATAAAGTTGCCATACGTACCTTTTGTGTGTTTTGCACATTATTGAGATCGAAGAATTGCTCCATCTGTAATATCCATGTGGCGGGATCCTTGCCATCAAACTTCCTCATATCGATTTTTGGAACATGGTGAGTCTTCGATCCAACATTAGAGTCTATGGAATCATGATTAACATTTCTTTTGTTCTCATCATGAGTTTCCTTTACTACCTTTTCACCATTAGTAAGTATTTCTTGTAGAAAATTTGTCAAATCTGTCTTCAAATCTGCCATGTCTGTCTTCAAATCTGTCTTCAAATCTGTCTTCAAATCTGCTATGTTTGTCTTCAAATCTGTCTTCAAATCATCCATCTTAGCTTCCATTCCCTTCATCTTAGATTCCACGCCATTTATCTTAGATTCCACACCATTTATCTTAGTTTCTGTTAGCTTTTGTGAGCGTGACATTTGTTGCACTTGTTCTTGTAATTTTGATATATCATGTAGCATTTCTTCTTCTTCTTCATGAGTCATGCTAGAGCTTTCAGGTTCCTTACTAGGTGTTTGCATTTTCTTTCCTTGGGGCATCAGTTACCGATAATAATGCTTTACTATGCCCTTTGAATTCCGTTAAACCAAGCTTACACAAAAAATAAAAAAAAAACTACACACCTTTTTTCACTTTATAGAAGCCTGATATTGAATCTGATGTATCTCTGTAATTTCAGATCATCCAATTCTGAGGTTGCAACCTGTAGTAGCCTTCTGCGTCCTCTTTCCAATGCCACAAGTCTGAGCCCAATTGGATTCTCCAATGAAGAGTTATGTGAAATCTCCCACAGTGACTTGCTTTTAGACTGGTTCAGTAGAGCGAACTTGTACGACGTGCCACGAGTCACTGTTTCAACCTTTGAATCTGAAACACATAGAAAAGAAACTACAGTCTGTCCTCTTTCTGTACCTTTTTACAGAATTTCAATCCAATCCTCAGAGAGAGAGTTATGAAGATTTTCCCCAGGTCACCTGTTTTGAATGTAATTCAGTAGTCTGCAAAAAGGCCAACTTCCTCAGATCATATCGCCGAAAATATCGTGCAAAAAGCTCTGAAATTTGGACCCAAGGTTCAGCGCCAATTTTTCTCAAATGGGTTCTTTTTGCGACTTCTGAAACGTCACGGAAAAAAAGTTATAGCGAAAATACCACGATGACCTGTTTGGAGCAGCGAAACCCTAGAATCCAAAGCTCTGATACCAAATGTTATGAAACCAGCTCAAGAAAAGATAGAAAAGAAAGATCAACGCCTTAGAATTCAGCCTCTTCGAGGGGGAAACCTCCTTTACATTACATAAATGAACAATTCTTGGATGATACAAATTAAAATACCTCCTTTCTATATATAGGAGTCTAAGTGGTCCCAATACAATCAAAGCCTACATAACAATAATATTGTAGGGCACAACAATAGCAATAGTGGGCTTCTATGTGGCACAATAGTAACAATATGGGGGTAATAGGGGCACAACAGTATAAATAAGGGGTATAACTACAATAGTAATGGGGTAATCACTAGTATTATAGGGACCCAACACGGTCCCTCAGGAGAGGACAAATAATCAAGTGAAAGCATACGATCGGCCAAAGAGATGGTGGCGATTGAATGAAACAACCAAGGCTCATCTAGTAGAATTTAGCAGATAAAAACAACAATCACGAGATGTAAATCAGGTTTGGGTTCATTTTTACACAAGCTTGAACCATGGAGAACTCTGCGTGGATTCGGTTTTAGGTTTACACAAGCTTGAAGTGAAAAGCTATGCTTGTTATAGGTTCACATGCCCCCAGCATAATGACGCAAATCAAGGTACATGCCCAAAAGCTTCATTGCATTCAATGAGGTGGATGGAATGAAGGTTCACTTTCGAGATCTTGGAAAGACCCAACTAAGGTTTTACGAGATATTAATCAAAGACTTGATTTGGAAAGGGAGTTGTTTCATTTTTTTAATGAGGTTGACACAATAAAAGAACTATCCTCATAACCGTTGTTTCATTTTTTAACGAGGTTGACACAAGATCGAGAACTTTCCTCAAGACTCCTTGTTTCATTTTATAACGAGGTTGACACAAGAAAAGAACTCTCCTCAGGACTCGTTGATTCATCCTTTAACGAGCTTGACACAAGACAAGGAACTATGCTCCATAATCCTTGTGTCATTTTTTAACGAGGTTGACACAAGATCAAACTATCCTCGGACCCTTGTTTCATTTTTTAATGAGGTTGACACAAGAAAAGAAGTATCCTCGGGTTTATGTTCATAGGTCATACGAAAACATGACTCCCAAGAGATCTTCACTGGATGGAAGAACCACACTCTGGGAGGAACGCATGTTATGAGACACCCATGACAGATCGAGTTCCAATGCCCCTAGTACATGATGTACGAGACCATCTGCGTAATCATCAGTAGAGGCAAAGATGAAACGGGTGGCCACATAAATGACCTGTGGCAAGGAAAGTACTTCTTACAAACAAGAACTAAGAGAGGATGATGGTGGTACAGGAGGCACTGGGTGACTAAAGAACTACAATTGATCAATAGTCACCATTCTTCTATCACACGGAAAACAAACCACATAGAAAAGTGAAGAAACAAGAGCCCCATGGCATAAATATAATCACGCCCAACGCGAAAACTGAAATCTAAAGCCTCTTGGACAACCATCATGTCTATATAGATGGTTTTTCCTCCCAAAGTAATAGGGAACTTCGAAAGGATCCCTAAAGGTTGACTAGTTCCCTCGTCAAATGCCAATAGACTTTGAGTGACTAGCACAAGCTATGGGAAGCCCAAAGCTTTCCAAGTAGTGAAAGGCATGAGGCTAACTAACGCACCTTCATCCAAGAGAGTGCCAGGTACTACCTTATTATAGGCATGTAAATAATCTGGAAAGGCACATAGGATGGAAGACTGAAAGCAGTCAAGTGACTCCAGTCAAAGGAAATGGCCGAACTACTTGGTGGGTGTATCATATGATTGCCCCCATGCTCTACAGAAACCGAAGAAGGACTCTCTGAATCAGCTGGGATAGGAGGGTCGTTCTCGGACTCAGGAGAATCTGACAAGATGAGAAGAACATGAGTAGTATAATCACGATGTCCTTTGGGGACAGAGTGTGCCACTGGTGGTAAATCTAAGTTGACACTCTTTTTGACCAATGGTTGGTTAGGAACAGGGTGAGGACAACCAGGTTTGGGAAAAGGAGGATGGAAAAGAGAAGAATCTAAGTTAATCTCTTTGTCAACTAGGAGAGGGTTTGAAGAGAGCCTATGATAACCAACTAGAAGTGGAGTCGAAGAAGCTGTACGACTTTCCAAAACAACGGAAGCTTTATCCATGAGCAAATAAAGGTGAAGGGGATGGTTGCCTTCACCTAGCCTACAGGGGAATCGAATCTTCCCTTTCTTCTTACCACTGCCAATTGAGGATTGAACATTGACATGAGCTTTAAAGGATGATGAGGAACAAGCCAGATCATGAGACCATACTTCTAAGATCCTAGGAATGCCAGGACAATCACGAAGAAGATGGTCACCCTTGCACAATTTATAAGGAAACTTAACCATCCGCGGAGCAGCAGAAGGTGTTTCGACCTAAGATGTACTCGGAGCAATAGTTGCATGGGTGGCCTTGCACTTATCAAACTCCTTGTCCTCCCTCTTCTTAGTCTCCTAGTTACTGAATGTGGAACTTTCACCTGGGGAAGTAGGAGATGAAGATGGAGACACAGGGGAAGAAGGCATAGGCTCAACCTTGGAATCATCGTGTCATGATTCAAACTAGGGAGATGGTGGAACAGGAGTCATGATGCTTGGGACCACTGAGGTTGAAGACAACCAAATGGGTAAACCAATGGTTAACCCAAGCAAGGACAATGTTGCCATATATGGAGCACCGACATTTCCAAAAGGCGAAAACGGACCAGGATTTCCATCTGGGCGAAGACCTTGGCCGGTAGAATCGGGGAATGTTTCCATCAAGGAACAAGCCTAAAAAACACTTGCACTATAGTCGAGAACTCGAACTGTGACCAGGAATATTTCATGGGCAGTAAATTTTATGACACAAGAACAAAACTTGACCTTTTCATGTTTTAAGAGTCAAGAAAAGGACGAAAAGGTGACTCTATCTCTCCGAGGTTTAATGAGCCTGAAAGGACAAGTGCTCAGATGATCCTTTCCTTTTAGGGAGTTGAAAAGGAATGAAAGTGACTACTCTAGAGAACTAGGCAAAAAGGTTTACTAGACAAACCGTAAAACTGCATATACACCTTGGTGATCAAATGACCAAGGACTTTCCGTACGCCAGTCAATCTTCCCTAATGCTGTGTTCGGTGCGTTACGATTCGTAAGGCAGAAAACAAAACTTTCTATGGATGTAGGATGATAACCTAGTTGGGTCTCCCGATATATACTCGACGGTATGGGGAGCACAAGTCCGTACTAGCAGCTATTGAGTCACAGAAGGAGGAATTGCCCGACCTTAAGCAAAAACAATAGTGACTAGGTTTAACGACGGTGGACCACGTCTCTAGCCTAGACCTCTAAATAATGCGCATTAAGTTCCAATGCATTGTTAAGTTCATTCAGTTGATTTTAAAGTTGATCTTGAATTAGGTTTCGGTTTTTAGGCCCTATCATATGTATATCAAAAATCCCTAGGATGCAACTAGAATGAGTAAAGCATCAATCGTTTCGATGAATACCTACTTAAAGGAGGGTAAGGAGTTCATTTCCAAGCGAATGCAAACCAAGACAAGCAAATGCAAGCACTAAGAAACACAATGCATCAATACACTAATCTCACAATGCATCAATACTACTAATGAAAGATTTAAAGTTTGCTTTCCAATTTCTCAAAACATGAAAATTTGTAATGCACATGTACTTTTACCTTGGTATACTATATGAATGCAATCTCTTGATTTTTTTTTTTCAAATTTAAAGAGACAAACAAGCAAGTGTAAATGTGATTGATCCAAACAATTTTGATCTATGCTTGATAGTGAAGAAATCGAATCAATGCGAATAAACTGGTTCAATAGTCGACACTAAATATCAATCAGTAAAAAAAAAAGCAACAAAAAAGCCTCAAGCAGATCAATAAGATGGTTGCGGATGAAGCTTGGATAGAGAAGTAACCCAAGCAAATGGTTTGAAACACTTAAAAGAGCTAGGTCACAGGGTCTAAAAACACAAGATACACTCAAATGAAATCAACAAGATAGTACCTTAACCAAAACTAATGAAAACAAGCTAACGAGAGACAAGAAATAGTAGGGGATAAACAAGACTGATGGATTCAGGAGGTAAAGTTGTAAAAACAACTTCACATGAATCATCGCAGGTGTTACACTGACAACCTGAGACTAGTCGCAAGATTACACCTATTTTCAGAGACGTCATTGCAGGTGTTACACTGACAACCTGAGACTAGTCACAAGAATGCACCTATTTTCAGAGATGGTCCAATTTTAGGAATCGTCGCAGGGATTAAAATAGCAACCTGAGATGAAAGCAAAATCATCGCAGGCATAAAGCTAGAACATTAGTGATGTCATTGCAGCTGTTAGGATATCTTCAACAACGATCTTAGCTAAAGAAAAAGACAAAGTAAAATCACCTATATGACACTAGATTGATATTCCTAACAGTCAGAAGGACTCCCAGATCGACCCAAGTAACCTAGAAAACTGATGGTTTAACCCCAAACATCGGGAGACACTATATAAAAAGACAAACCAAGAGTAAACAAGAAGAAAACACAAGAAGGAATCCCCAGCGGAGTCGCCAACTTGTGAAGTAGGAAAATGTTCCCTCTGCAGATAGAGGCAACCCCTCTAGCCCTAGAGTGGGTCTAGTCACATCAAAAACAAAATAATAATTGATTTCCTTAAATATTCATTTTTGGAGGCCTACCTCAAAACCGGTGTTTGATTAAGCTTTCGTTGCGCCGCTCTAGCTTCCATTTCCTTCTCCTTAATGAGCAGTCAACCCAAAACATCATAAGAGAACAACAGAACACATAACTGAGAACAACAACGGTCTATTTACTTATAAAGTCAAGAAATCGTAAGCTATCAGGTAAATTGTGCACAAGATATAGGACATCATCATTGATTGTATTAAAATGAATCAAGAGCAAAGCTTACAACCAAGTCTTGACGTCGCAAGCCTTCTTAGAGGGTCCAGCCGGTATGTTCCTTCAAGCATTCACTCTCAAGAATGGGTCTCCCAAATAGACGATATCACTCTCTAACTCACAGGCTCTAATGCAAGGCTAAGGCACTCCACAACCTCTTACCAAACTATCAACAATTCCACAGTTGTCACACTCACACCAAAGCTATCTAATTTGCTTCAATCTGTAGAGCTGTAACAAGGGTCTTTTTCACCTCTAGTTGTCTCACATTACAAGTCAATCCGGGAGCGTTTTGTTATTGTAAAGGGTATCTCAATTTGAGGCTATTTGTCAGAGTAATGCTTAGTAGTATAGGTCTAAGAAATACAAGAGTAAACGGATGCTAAGCTATGGCTAAATTACTTTTGCATAAAGAAATCACACGCGGCAACTTTATCAGTCAAGGGTACGGAAATAGTAACCCATCCCTCTAGAAACTGATGAAGGAAAAGGAATTAGAGTATGGATCACGGATCTGGGAGCATAATAGCGTCTGCTGTGTCTCACGACAGCCTTGATCCTCCTCCCACACCAAACCAATGAATGCAAGTAAAAAGGAACAGCAAGAAAGCAGAATGGAACGGCAATTCAGAAATGGAACAGCAGTAAAAGGAACGGCAGTAAAGAAACTAGATCTCGCGAGTTCAACACTCTCAATTCTTGGCATCAACTTACATACAAAGAAAGAGCAATCTTTTGTACAAGTAGACAACTTAATCAAATGGAACAGCAAACCACCATAAACAGGAAACGTCAATCATATGCACACATAATCTGAAATGATCACCAGTAGTCCACACAACGTTAATTCCATCTTCTTATGATCGTTACTCCAACCATATGTAGCTAAAACATTCCACTTATAAATTCTGTAACAGAAGTGAACAACTCAGAACAATGTTATGTGATCAATTCTGGAAATATGATGTAAATTTGTTACAAAGATTTACAAAAGGAAAACTACTGATGAACGAGTATGGAACAGCATGTTAGTGTATCAGATTATTAAGAACAATAAACAAAACACACAAAGCCAAACTGTAATGATACAATCAGCCAGTGTCCGTTGGAGCCGGGCCCTTAGCTTCCAATGGCACACCGCCGTAACTTACTTCAGATGCAGGGAGAAAGTAACACCAAATATATTATATTAATGCATCAATGATAGTACAGCAAAACTAAGTCTCAAAGAGACTCGATAGTCTGAGTTTAACCAACTGTGAAGTCTACAAACAGAAAGTAAAGATACAAAATAATCAAAAGTCCCTGAAGTCTTCAATGCTGCCCCTTTTTATACAAGTAATGGCGGAGTTAACTAAACAACAAAATAATTTAAAGTAACGATCCCTCAGGATCAAAGATCCTGAGGGATCTGTTAAACTGTTAACTCCTCTCTTTTCTCTGCCTAGCCTTCCGAACTGGCAGTCCTTCATCGCGTCCCGGATTGATCTGCCTTGATTTACTCGCCTTGGTCTGGATTTTGTTTGGTTTTGGAGGGACAGCCGTTATCTCCTCATGGAACTCTCGTTTTGCACCGCGCCTTCCTACTTTTGTCTTTTCTTGCATAGAGAAGATAACTATTAGTGATTGGGTCATTCGTGCTCATTCTCATTACATTCTCCTTATTTTATAACAAAGAAAAGGTTACAACTATTGCTTGAAACACCACTAAGTTATCCGTTAAAACATACCTTTCCAATGCTCTACACACCCCCCGGCTTACTCTGTTTCATGGCCTCATGAAAACGTTATAATTAACATGGAGAGCGGTAAGCGAATAGGCAGGAGAGGGCACCTCGTGAGGAGGTCTGCAACCATGGTGAGCAACCAGATTATCAAAGAATTGGTTCAATTGATCTGCAGGCATATTATACAAGGCCTGGTACCCAGGTGCAGGGTGCCAAATAATTGGGCTACGGAACCGGTATCCCAACCAAGACGGCCCAGCTTGCAGAATGCGCTGGCCATAAAGGCTCAACCGTTCAACAGCCAGCTCAAAATTCTCGTATTTGAATGGCTCCCTGAGCTGGATGCTTGGGGTAGAAATCCTATAGCGGAATTTGGCAGCATCTGGGGCAGAATCCTTAATAGCCAGAAAGTATTCCAAGCTATTTTGGATCAAATCCTCATGCATGGGTCCTAGCAGTTCTATGACGCCCGGGGTTCTCATAAGGCTTTTGTGTGATTGCCATAGGTGAACTGGGTCTCTAGGCTCGGCCCTGACCCATAGATCTAGGCTGTTCTCCTGCCTCTGAAAGGCATTGTAAGCCCTGAGCCACTTTAACTGATTGACCCCAAATGAAACAAAGGCTTGTAGCTGTATATCTCCCACGAAAGGGCCAGGGTTTAAATCAGTTTCCTGCTCAAGCACCATATTGTGCAAATAAAATTCACATAGTAACCGTTGGACCTTAACCCCATAATGTTTGCAACAATCAATAAAATCATTAACAGTATTAATCTGAATAGGGGCACCTGCCCTGACAGCTTTTATTTTCAATCTTAAGTATCTTTCAAGGAGAAATAAAGCATAATTCTTTGCAGGGGCCCTGCAAGTCAAAACATCATTATACAACGAACATACAGTGTCCAATTGTTTAATAACAGCATCTAGTCGACGTGTTACCTTGGCAACCTTTTCCTGTTCCTTCTGCCATCCTTCAAAGGCCTGACTCTCTGATTAACTCATGTTCCGCAGTTGCTGCTGCAGTTCTTCATGTTTTTCCCGAGGGATCATTTGTTCCTTTAACTGCTCAGCTTCCTGCTGCAACTCCTCGTATTTTTCCCGAGGGATCATTTGTTCCCTTAGCTGGTCAGCCTCCTGTCGGGCTTGCTTCATCTCGTGGTGCAAGGCCTTGGTTTTTGGATCCTTTTTCCATGATTTCTCAGAGGCAGGGAGTTTTACCTGGACCTTCACGTTTCGCTGCCTGGAATTCGTATCCCGAATTATCCCTAAAGGTGGTGCCTCAGTTTGGACTACTTTGTTTTCCCTTTCTTTCTTAACATGAATAAAGGGGTACGATGGCCCCTCTGTAAATGGAATGTCGTCTTGCAGCTCGGTTTTGATTGGAACGACAGTTGGTCCCAATGGGCTATTTGGAACAGCAGTCTGTTCCTCAGCGTCAATAGGAACGGCATTCTGATGTTCCATATCAGATGGAACGGCATTTTGTTCCTCAATGCTGGTTGGAACAATTGTAGGTCTATCAGCGGAGTATTGACCTACGAGACGCCTATAAGCCCCTTGCCTTCTCATCTGACATGACCCTGCTGCATTTGTCCTTCTTTTTCTCCTTATGGTCCTTCTTATTCTCAGACTGGCTTTCAAACTTCGGATTTTCTGCCGAAGCTGGGCTATAATATTCAGCAGTCTCTGCTATTTCTTTCTCAATTTCTTAATTTCTCTTGCCTCGGCAGTGGGCGCATGAATGGCCCTCAGTTCTGCTCCTCTTTCATCGAGGGTTTCTTCTGGCATTCTGGGAACGAACTGTTCCCGACAAGCATTTTCATTCTCCACGTCATCAGGAGGTGGGTTTTCTTCTGGTGTCTTGGGAACGGATTGTTCCCGGTTGGTATTTACATTTTCTTTGTCAACAACAGGGAGGTTTTCTCCTCCTGCCATTTCTTCATGCAATTCTTCATGCGTCTCTTCCCCAGAGGGTCCTTCAGGAGGGTCTGCTGGACTGGAAGGTGAAGCATAATTTCCCAGGCTGGCCAAGATGGTGGCCAACTCTTCTTCCTCCACGGAGACCTGTGGAGGGTTGTCCCCCAATTGTTCCATCTCCTCCTCCTGAATTGGCTGCTCAGTGGCTGCCTCCGGATAGTCGGCCTCGGCCTTAGAGTCAGAATGTTCATTTCCTTCCTCGGCTTCTGCTTCGTTCTCAATTTGTTCCACATTTTCCCTCAAGGGTTCCTGTTCTGGCACTGGTGGCTCATCTGTTATTTCGATCGGCTGGTCAATGCTTAGCTGGATTTTCTCCAGCCTGCCTTTTATTCTTGCCAACCGAGCTGACTTCCTAGGCCTCTCGGGTTGTTCAGGTGTGCTGGCCACCTGTTCCTCCACCACCACCTTTCTGTGTTTTTCAGATTGTTCTAGCGTGCCAGAGGAATGCCTACGTTTCGAGGCAGCACGCTCTTCTGTGGCCAGTTCCTTATGTTTTTCTACATGTCCAGATGCTCTAGAGGAACGTTTTCGTTTTACTAACTCCGTGCGTTTCTTGGGTTGCTCGGGTGTATCCGAGGGATGCTTGGGTTTTGGTGATTCTCTGGGCTCCTTGGGTGCTTCAGAGGTACTAGCAGGATGCTTAGCCTTTGGGGATGGTGATGCCACTCCTCCTCTAATTGCTGTAATAAGCTCCCCCTAGCTACTCTGCTGCTGAGTGAGACTGTAGCTCACTATCAGGCGGATCAACCCATGGTGGCTAACCACTGCGTCTTCATGGTGTGCCTTTTTCAGGCTCTGCGAGGCATCATGCAGTAATGAATTTAACAATGCATGGAGATTCACAGAACATTTTCCTTTTAACACAGCTAGGAGCTTAAGGTGACGCGGTCTTACCACATCTTTTCGCCCCTCGCAGGTGATGTAGCTCTGCACCACCTTTGCCAATTCGCTCCAGGGTTCTCCTAGTGTTGCCGGCAGCACTCCTTTTCCCTTCACTGTTAGATTCTGTCCTTCGTCTTGGAAAATTTCTATGATCTTTTGCAACCTCTCTTTCTTTATCGTCCATATTGGTCCTGAGGCTGGTAATCCTGTTACTTCCGCAATTATTTCCTTCGTGACCATTATCTGCTTCCCACCCACTACGGAGTGTTCTTCCTGCAAATTCTGCAGGAATTCCATGGCCACAGTTTCATTTGATTCACGCAGGCGGCTAAAATAAGTTAGCCACCCCGCCCTTTCTAGGATCTCCCGAGAAGCTTCAGAGACTACTAGCTCACTAGGCTCGCTTCTAATAGCCTTGCCTCCCATGGTTCTGTTTCGGGATCCTAGATGGAACAACAATTACCTGTCGCAAAGAACGTAATCGCAGCAAGAAAAAAAACACAGAGCATGCATGAAAATTGATTGTAAATAACAACTTTTTTCAAAAATAGCATTGTCATGCCGTTAACCCATACCGTACCTTCGTACCATATCATTTCCGAATGATGTGCTAACACGTGGCCGGCGGAGTAATGAGGTCACCTCCCCCCTCGCAATATGATAGGTTGTCCCAGCCGTCAAATGGAGGAGGAGCCGTCGTCCCGTCACCAAGTCATAAAGGAACAGCATATAGAGTTTTGCCATGTTTCAAATTAGACAAAGAAATACCGAGATCAAGGCAAAAGGTAGATCGCGTTTTGCATAAGCCTGCGTGATGTGATGCAAAACAGGAGGATAGGACGTCTGGCACTCATATAAGGTCTGAGGTAGTCATAGTCAATACCTTTGCCACGATTGGTGGTGATAGATATTCATGCGACGTATCCATCAGAGTGTAAGATATAATTATTACGAGGATAGAAAGAAGTATTTAATATGATCCAAATTGGTGTATATATTACGACTCCGATACCATTAACAGAGCTCTGCTGCCGACAGGTGTTCATAAACTTGGAAGAGTTGTTTATTTCACCCTGGAACCATGGTCCTTTGTGTATTTTTGAAGAGCAATTCTTGTCAAAATGCAGGCCATCATGCTGGCTTGGTAACCAGATAACCATGATGCCATTCACCAGAGAGGCACGAAACGTGGGCAGGCCGGCTCGTAATGAGACCCCCTGTTCCAAGGTTTGTTTATGTAGTGAACCCGTTGGACCATATCCCTGGTGTGGTGGCCATGATGGGAATGCCACTTCGCTTCCAATCTTATGATCATAGTAGGATGGTTCTTTAATGAAACCCCCTATCCTGCATTTGACAAATAATTTCTTTTTATTTTGCTTTTGCCCTTTTTTTTTTTTTTTTTTTTTTGAAACAGACTTTGCTCTTTTGTAATTACACATAAGGGTGGTTCAGCCCTCCTTAAGAGTGGGAATGGCGGAAGAAGTCTTGTCATCCCAATAGGAAGATATAAATCTTCTGTTCTTATTTCCAAGTAATAATAGAGAAAATTGTAGGAACTCAACATGATGAAATTTTCCAACAAGGCAGAGGAGGTGAGATCATGACAGCAAAAATGATGACTGTGTGGATCCTTCCTTTGTTGTTGCATCAATACTAGGGCTGTTAAAGATAGCGATTTATGATATGCTGATCTCGATATATCCTGACTTTTATATTCATTGCATAAATGTATAGCTGCTACTTATGGCCTTGGAAAGAGGATGGACAACACATCCTTTATATGAAAGGGACAAGAGCATACTACTCCTTTTTGAAAGGGAGGGTAAGGAGGAGTTCATCTGATGCATTGCCTTAAAAAAAAGGCAGCAAAAGCACACAAATACTGTTTCCTTTGAAAAAGGAACAGCCAAAAATACTAAAGTGCTGTTCCTTTTGAAAAGGAACAACAAAAACACACAAGTGCTGTTCCTTTTGAAAAGGAACAACAAAAACCCAAAAGTGTTGTTCCTTTTGAAAATGAACAGCAAAACACACAAGTGCTGTTCCTTTTGAAAAGGAACAACAAAAACACACAAGTGATGTTCCTTTTGAAAAGGAACAGCAAAACACACAAGTGATGTTCCTTTTGAAAAGGAACAACAAAAACACTCAAGTGCTGTTCCTTTTGAAAAGGAACAGCAAAAACACACAAGTGCTGTTCCTTTTGAAAAGGAATAGCAAAAACACACAAGGGCTGTTCCTTTGAAAAGGAACAACAAAAACACTCAAGTGATGTTCCTTTTGAAAAGGAACAACAAAAACACACAAGTGCTGTTCCTTTTGAAAAGGAACAACAAAAACACACAAGTGCTGTTCCTTTTGAAAAGGAACAACAAAAACACACAAGTGCTGTTCCTTTGAAAAGGAACAGCAAAAACACTCAAGTGCTGTTCCTTTTGAAAAGGAACAGCAAAAACACACAAGTGTTGTTCCTTTTGAAAAGGAACAGCAAAAACACACAAGTGCTGTTCCTTTTGAAAAAGAACAACAAAAACCCAAAAGTGTTGTTCCTTTTGAAAAGGAACAACAAAAACACACAAGTGTTGTTCCTTTTTTGAAAAGGAACAACAAAAACACACAAGTGTTGTTCCTTTTGAAAAGGAATAGCAAAAACACTCAAGTGTTGTTCCTTTTGAAAAGGAACAACACGCACAAATACTAAAAACATATATACAAAATTTACAATCTTATATACAAGATGTGGTAATAAAAGATGAATTTCTTACTGATCTATAGGTGAGGAAGTTTTTGCTTCCTCGCCCATAATCTCAATGTTAGTATCTTGGCGTAGTTGCTGACAAAAAGATTCCCGAGTGAGCGGTTTGCGGTACAGACGAACTCGGTGGCCGTTTACCTTAAATGTATATCCAGAACCATCGATTGTGATCAGAGTAAGGGTCGCATTGTCATGGACTTTTTGAATCTCGTATGGTCCCAACCAACGAGTCTGAAGCTTCCCCGGGAAATCCTGAAATCTAGAATCATATAACAGAGCCCAGTCTCCTTCATGAAATATCTTGTTTTTGATAAGCGCATCATGCCATTTGGCTCGCTGCTGTTGAATGAGTGCTGTATTCTGTAATGCAGAGAGCCTTATTTCATCTAATTCATTAATTTGCTGTAATCGATTTTTCTGTGCTTCACTTAAATCCAATCCGACTTCTTGGGCCGTTCGCAGCGTTTGGATCTCGAATTCTATAGGAAAAATGGGCTGCTTTCCAAACACTAAGTGATATGGTGAATAGCTGGTGGTGCTTCTCCATGTGGTTCGATAAGCCCACAGTGCCTCGGGTAGTCAGGCGGCCCAATCACGCCGATGTGAGGCAACGGTTTTTGTCAAAATAGACTCTATTACCTTATTGCTGCTCTCCACTTGCCCATTTGCCTGAGGATGGTATGGGGTAGTAATTTTATGCTGGACACGATAGTTATTGAGTGTTGCAGCTAATTTATGCCCCACAAATTGTGGTCCTCCGTCTGTAATTACTTCCCTCGGAAGACCATAACGTACAAACAAATGGAACAAGAACTGTATTACCGAATCTTCTGTAGCTCTAGGCAATGCCTCCGCTTCAACCGATTTGGTAACATATTCAGTTGCCACCAAAATGTAGGTTCTTTGGTTTGATGGCGGGCTGATGGGTCTGACGAAGTCCAGAGCCCAGCGTTCGAAAGGTTCGATCACTAATTGAGGCCGCAAAGGCATTTCGTCGGCTGGACCAGGTCGTCCTGCACGCTGACAGCTATCACAGGCCTGGACAAATTTTTTCGCATCCTTGAAAATTGTAGGCCAGTAATATCCCGTTTGTAATACTTTATGTGTTGTTCTTCGTTCAGCAAAATGTCCTCCACATGGCCCGTCATGGCAGGCTTTCAAGATATCAAAGATTTCGTCCTCTCGAATACATCTTCTGATTTCCATATCTGCTCTTGTGTGAAACAAATAGCCCCCAACCCACGAAAATCGATTGCTTTTCTGAACAATCTGCTTCCGTTCATTGGGGGTTAAATGTTTTGGAAGCTTACCTACTGCAAGATAGTTAGCAACATCAGCGTACCAGGGAGTCTGAACAGCGACAGTAAATAAGTGTTCGTCTGGAAATTGGTCCTCGACTGCTGCTGCTTCAACTGATTTTGGTATTCGTGAGAGGAAATCAGCTACAGGGTTCTCCTTCCCCGGTCGATCTCTGATTGTAATATCAAACTCCTGCAACAGGATCAACCACCTGGTTATTCTTCCATTTGTAACAGGCTTATTTGCTAAATACTTAATAGCAGAATGGTCTGTATACAAAATAACGGGATAGCCTGTAATATAGTGTCTAAATTTATTAACAGCGTGTATCACAGCTAAAAATTCTTTTTCGGTGACAGTGTAATTTAATTCAGCTGGAGCCAAATTTTTGCTGATGTAATAGATGGCGTATGGTCTTTTATCCTCTTCTTGGCCCAGAACTGCACCGATTGCTGTGTCTGAGGCGTCAGTTGAAATTTGGAATGGTAAATTCCAATTAGGTCCTCGGAGAACTGGAGCTGTAGATACCAGCTTCTTTAATTCTTTGAAGGCTCGATCACATTTCTCTGTCCATAAGAAGTCAACATTTCCAGTTAATGCATGTAAAGGTGCGGCAATATGTGAATAATGTTGTATGAATCGTCTATAATACCCAGAAAAACCAAGAAAACTGCGTACCTCTGTTTGATTAGTGGGGGTCGGAATAAGCAAAAGTATTTGAATTTTAGCCGGGTCTACCTGAATACCAGCTGCTGAAATATAGTGTCCCAGAATGAGTCCTTCGGTCATCATCATGTAACACTTTTCGTGACTCAAGCAAAGTCTGGTAGCGATGCAGCGCTGTAGGACTTTTTCGAGAGTATCTAGAGCTGGATCAAAGTCATCTCCATATGGTGTGAAGTCATCCATGTAGACTTCCAATCCATCATTAATTAAATCTGCAAAGATGCTAAGAACAGCCCTTTGGAATGTGGCTGGAGCATTACATAAACCAAAAGGTAAGACTCGATAAGCGAACGTTCCCCAGGGACAAGTAAAGGTAGTCTTATCCTGGTCTTCAGGGGCAATCTGAATCTGATTGTATCCGCTGAAGCCATCCAAGAAAGAAAAGAATTTCTTGCCTGCTAAGGTGTCCAGTACCTGATCTATGAATGGAAGAGGGAAGTGATCTTTTTGTGTGGCTTTGTTTAATTCTCTATAATCCACACAGATCCTCCATTTCCCGTTCTTTTTAGGTACTACCAC
Organism: Pinus tabuliformis; assembly: GCA_031772625.1. NCBI lineage: Eukaryota > Viridiplantae > Streptophyta > Pinopsida > Pinales > Pinaceae > Pinus > Pinus tabuliformis. Next base: position 184,007,119 of record CM062816.1, on the reverse strand, counting down.
AAGTGGAGAGACCCATTTGCTGTCAGAAATAGGATAAATAAAATCAACATCTAAAAGTTTCTGAAGCTCAGCTTTTACAACATCTTTTAAATGGGGGTTGAGTCTTCTTTGCGGTTGACGAACAGGTCTTGCATCTTTTTCGATATAAATATGATGTGTGCATAGCTGGGGATCAATCCCTTTCATATCGGGATAGTCCCATGCAAATGCCTCCTGATACTTTCGTAACAGCTGGATGAGTTTTGTCTCTTGATCTGGTGTCAGATTAGCGTTAATATTTAAAGTTTTCCCCGGTTCAATTTGCACTACTTTGCTATTAGCGATAGAAGTCACAGGTATAATTTGGTCATGTTCGTCTTTCAGAGGATCCTCCTCTAATTCGTTATCAAATGTCGCTTTTATCATAAAACATTGTGTATACGATGTGGATTCTGTTTGATTAATGAATTTATTGATGGCATCGTCTTCCGTTTGATCTTTGAAATCTAGCGCTTCCTGGACTGTTAATGGGGGTCTAATATTATCAGTGATATATGAGGCAGGGCGCAGGTTGGTTCTCATCATCGTGATGCTTGGCTGCGCTGGAGGGTACAAGATTAAATTTTTGATATCCGGCCCTCTGGTTATGGTCATGTTTCCCTGTCGGCAACCAATGTAGGCGTCAGCAGTTGCGAGCCACGGTCTACCTAGAATTAGCGGATGTCCATCTAGTCGGGTTTTCGGATTAATTATCAGGAAATCGGTCGGGTATTCCCAGGAATCCACTGAAACCATGACATCATACAAGGTGCCTTCTGGTCTAATTACTGATCGGTCAGCTAGTTCTAACAAAGTGGAAGTAGGTTCTACCGATGTAATTCCGAGCTTCTGGCAAGTCGATGTTGTCAGGATGTTAATTGCAGCCCCTAGATCAACTAAGACGTTGGTCAAGGTCTGCCCATAGATTTGAACAGTGACAATTGGGTTTCCAGGGTCCTCGTATTTAACTGGTGTTTCTTTTCCTGATAGGAGGTCGGATAAGGTGCCGACTACCTGGACTCTTGGGTTAGAGGTTACATTTCTTTTTGATTTTCTGCTACACAGGTCTTTTATGGTTTTTGCATATATGGGGATATCCTGTATAGCTTGAAGGAATGGAATTCTTATATACAAGTTTTGTAGTTCTCCCAGAATATCAAAATATGGATATTGTGTTGGTCGTGGAATGGCCAATCGTTCTGGGAAAGGTGGAGGAGATGTAATTACTTGCTGATGAGCCTGGTCTTTATTTACATCTTCCTGTTGTGACGGCTGTTCTATAGGTAACTGATCTTCAATGTGAGTTGTTCTATGTCCCTCAGTTTCTATTATTCGCCCAGATCTTAACTGAAGGTCATTGCACTCCCGCAGATCAGATTCAATCTCTGAGGATTCTATAATTTGAAGAGATTGAACTGGTCTATTATTTGGATTGGGGTTGGGTTGGGCTGGGAGCTGCGGTCTCAGATTAGGCTGGGGATTTTGTTGTAAGGCTGGCAGAGTTGGTTGAGGGAGTGGAATTGATCCTGCTAGCTGATATGTCGATTTTGGCCAGCTTGTCTGCCAGGGTGAACCTTGCGAAGTAGAAGGGGTCCACTGCGGAGGATATGAATTATTCTACCAATATGGTAGGGGATAAGGGAAGTTTGGCCAACCAATTGGGTCATCCAAGGATTCGGAGTAGGAAACATTTGAGGTGACCAATTCGAAAACGGGGGCTGAGACTGGTTTTGCCACATATTCTGTTGCTGAGCATTGAACTGCGGGGGTTGAAAAGAAGAGGAGGGGTCTGAAAACATACCAGATTGCCTAGGCTGCCATTGACGACGCTGGTTAATAAAATATGCTGATTCTGGCTCCTCTTCTGCTTCTTTGTATACTGCCTTCAAACCAGGAAGTGAGGGGCAGCTTTCAGTCAGGTGGTCCTTGGTACAGATAGCACATATTTGGACTGTATCCAGCGGGCATTCGTTGTGGCTATGTTTCTTCCTGCATCGAGGGCAGAAAACCGCTAGATTCTGTTCCGCCTCTGCTTGCTTTTGTTTAGCCTGCACAATATCAAGCTGTGTAGTTAATGTCCCCAGGATATCAGTTTTAAAATTTTCTAGCAAATTTCCAAGTTCCACACGTGTTACTCCCTCTGTTGATGTTCTGTTATCTCTGGTAAAGCGATCATATTCTGCTGGTTTTATCCTCGTGCTGCCTCTTGAGCTCCTGATACACAGATCAATGATATCAGCAAAATTTTCCTGATAAATGTCTCCTTTCCCCATAATATTCAACGTTTCAATCCATTGTTCTTTCATACCTCTAATTAATGCGGTTTTCAACACGTTATCAGGCAGAGGTAACGATGCATAGGGAGATCTTTGCAAGTTATATTGGAAACGTTCCACATATTCTTCTAGAGTTTCGTTTGGTCTGGCTGACATTTGAAAATTTTCATCTTTTAGTTCTCTTGACCTACAGTAATCCTGATATTTCTTTAAAAAGGCTTCTTTCATTTGATCCCAATTGTTAATAACCCCACCACCTAAGCCCATAAACCATCTTAAAGCAGCCCCTTTTAATGTGGAGGGGAACAATTTTAATTTCTGGGGATCGGTGGTGTAATCGTATCCTCTACATAATACATCAAATTCGAACAAGAATGCATCCGGATCTTCTGATGTAAGGCCATGAAATGTGGGGATATGCTGGAGAGGGATAGCTTTCATGGGCGCATTTGCTGCAGAATCTACTATAGGATATTGCAATGTGGAGGTCTGGGTGTTTGGCTGATTCTGTGCCATGGGATCGAATATATGCCAGTAATCTTCAGGAATTTCCAAGAGAGTGTTCCTTGGTTGAGAAGGGGTAGTCTTAACAGGGATTGTTTTGACAACACTCCCTTTATCAGGGATAATGATGGTCCCAACTGTCTGAGGTGAATGAATTCCTTCAACGAGGATTTTTGCAGCGCTTCCTTTATCCGGGCTATTTAAAGGCTGGTTTGGTTCAATAGGAGATCTAGGTTCCCCGATTTCCCCTGTTTCTCCTCCTCCTTCGCAAAGGTTACTAAGATTCCCTTCGTGCAATAGTCCAGGAGTCAAATTTTCAATTTCTTGAAAGTCCTGCTCCTCTGTTTGACTGTGCACTTCAGAAAAGGCTTCAGATGGTGATCCCGAGGCCTGAAGGGAACTAGTAGGCTGTTTAGAATTGATTTTCCTATAACCTACTGATGGCTGAGATTCGGCTTTCTTATAGATTTCGTCTATGAAGGTCGTTCGTCCAAGGGTCACCGGCCCCTTGGCTTTGGATGGAGGCTTTTGATCTTTCTCTGGCTTTTTCTGCTTAGTCATGCACTCCAATTAAACTGCTAAATCCTATTTAACCAATCAATTCTGCTAGGAAAGCGGACGGTGGAGCAGGGCTTTTTCATGCTCCGTACGCAGGTTCTTACCTTCCGTTTTTAAAATCCAACTCTCCCCTAGCAGATTCGTACACTACCCTGTTTAAAAGACAAATGGCTATACCCTTTCCCCGGCAACGGCGCCAAAATGTAGAGCTGTAACAAGGGTCTTTTTCACCTCTAGTTGTCTCACATTACAAGTCAATCCGGGAGCGTTTTGTTATTGTAAAGGGTATCTCAATTTGAGGCTATTTGTCAGAGTAATGCTTAGTAGTATAGGTCTAAGAAATACAAGAGTAAACGGATGCTAAGCTATGGCTAAATTACTTTTGCATAAAGAAATCACACGCGACAACTTTATCAGTCAAGGGTACGGAAATAGTAACCCATCCCTCTAGAAACTGATGAAGGAAAAGGAATTAGAGTATGGATCACGGATCTGGGAGCATAATAGCGTCTGCTGTGTCTCACGACAGCCTTGATCCTCCTCCCACACCAAACCAATGAATGCAAGTAAAAAGGAACAACAAGAAAGCAGAATGGAACGGCAATTCAGAAATGGAACAGCAGTAAAAGGAACGGCAGTAAAGAAACTAGATCTCGCGAGTTCAACACTCTCAATTCTTGGCATCAACTTACATACAAAGAAAGAGCAATCTTTTGTACAAGTAGACAGCTTAATCAAATGGAACAGCAAACCACCATAAACAGGAAACGTCAATCATATGTACACATAATCTGAAATGATCACCAGTAGTCCACACACAACGTTAATTCCATCTTCTTATGATCGTTACTCCAACCATATGTAGCTAAAACATTCCACTTATAAATTCTGTAACAGAAGTGAACAACTCAGAACAATGTTATGTGATCAATTCTGGAAATATGATGTAAATTTGTTACAAAGATTTACAAAAGGAAAACTACTGATGAACGAGTATGGAACAGCATGTAAGTGTATCAGATTATTAAGAACAATAAACAAACCACACAAAGCCAAACTGTAATGATACAATCAGCCAGTGTCCGTTGGAGCCAGGCCCTTAGCTTCCAATGGCACACCGCCGTAACTTACTTCAGATGCAGGGAGAAAGTAACACCAAATATATTATATTAATGCATCAATGATAGTACAGCAAAACTAAGTCTCAAAGAGAATCGATAGTCTGAGTTTAACCAACTGTGAAGTCTGCAAATAGAAAGTAAAGATACAAAATAATCAAAAGTCCCTGAAGTCTTCAATGCTGCCCCTTTTTATACAAGTAATGGCGGAGTTAACTAAACAACAAAATAATTGAAAGTAACGATCCCTCAGGATCAAAGATCCTGAGGGATCTGTTAAACTGTTAACTCCTCTCTTTTCTCTGCCTAGCCTTCCGAACTGACAGTCCTTCATCTCGTCCCGGATTGATCTGCCTTGATTTACTCGCCCTGGTCTGGATTTTATTTGGTTTTGGAGGGACAGCCGTTATCTCCTCATGGAACTCTCGTTTTGCACCGCGCCTTCCTACTTTTGTCTTTTCCTGCATAGAGAAGATAACTATTAGTGATTGGGTCATTCATGCTCATTCTCATTACATTCTCCTTATTTTATAACAAAGAAAAGGTTACAACTATTGCTTGAAACACCACTAAGTTATTCGTTAAAACATACCTTTCCAATGCTCTACACAATCCAACTAGCAACCAGTAACTAGCAACCCAGAACTAGCTGATCATAGCAATGGTGAGTGCTTTTATAGGGGGAGGAGCCTCCATGAAATGAGGGAGAGGGAGCTTATCCTCAAGGGAGGTTTCATAAAAGGTGGAATTTTCATCCCAGAGGAGGAAAGGCGACCCAATCTGAACCAACAACCAGCTCTAGAATCACCTAGAAGGCCGAATTTTTGAACTAATTTGCCAAATATGGATCATCACAGGTCATAAATTAGGGTTTAGCGGTGACATCACAATGGAGCAACGTACTCGGACCAATTGTCGCAATAAAAATTTGGAAGACTTGCACCGAGACCTAAAATTCGACCGTCGTAGGAAACACATGTACACCAGCGATGGCATCGCAACGATATAGTTCATAACAGGGAACCGTTGCACTTTTTAAGGGTTTAGTTACGACGATGTAGAAACTTACGCAAAGAGGGTCAATCTTCAGCATTAGAAAGCACTTGCTTAATCTTCTTGCATGAGTGGGAAGATATGGACATGTTTATCTAATGTATGACACAGTAAAGGGACTGAGATGAGGTCAATGAAAAATTACTGTGTAACAGATGCCCCCTAAAGCGTGAAGCCCAGGAGAGTGGGAGGGGTGAAATGCTTTATGAAATCATAACTGAACTAGAACACCATCACGAAGAACCTATAGGCGCAAGTACAACTGATATCTCTGATAGTGAAATACATGTAGTCTAGGCACGGGCACAACCATCCAAAAGACATATGAAACTTGGTCTATGGTATGGATGCAGCCATCCAGTTGAGAAGACCATATAGAATAATAATGGTTTGGTCACAGCCATCCAATCAAAGAGTCATGTATGTAATCACAAACCAATCCATGCAACTCAAACATATGTAATCTTTTTCCAGGGTCTTGAAATCTTAACCAGTCATAGTACAAGTTCTAGCATGATAACATATGTGCTGAAGTTGAGAATGATAGAAGATCGCTTGATTACCAGTCAATGAGGGAAACCGTTAACAAGCACGAGAGAGACCATCAATAATGCCAATGGTTCTCAAGGTACTGCCAATACAAGCCACTAAGTGTGAAAAGTGAGCTGAAGTCAAACACTCATGGAATCACCCAATCAAAGACCCATGATGAAAGTCCGTCGTCAGGTACAAAGAACTTGCCATTGAGGCATGCAAGCTCCAAGGTACTGAAAGGTATCTCTAGAATGACTTCCTGGATAATGGGCTGATGTCGAAAAGAGGTGATCCATCATAGGAGGGCCATACTGTTTCCCACGTCAATGACACTAGACAAGGAACAAGTGGTAGACGGTGAAATAGAGCTTCAGAGGAGGAGGTAAGGGTATGAACTATAGAAGGATTATACTCTTGAACATATTGGTGACATGACTTCAGAATGCAGCAGCATTTTGGTACCAAGGGATCTGAAGTTTGATGGAGGCAACACGGATCAGATGGAATGAGGCAAAATGGAAACCCAAAACCCTAAAAGGCCAACGACGATGTAAGGATATCCCCACCCGACGAGAAGCAAAAGTGTCGATGTTCAAGAGTGACTAGATGTCATAGATAACCAATGACGATTTCCAAAATTTTCCCCCACCATTGTTGGCGAGTACCCCAATTATTTTTGAAAAACAAGCTAGAAGGGGATATCATATGCTTGCGATATAAGTTCGACCTTCAGACGAATCCAACCTAGTGATAGTTTAACGAGCCCTAGGGAGGAGAAGCTCGAGTCTCATCATGGTGACGAGTCCAATGTCGTCAGAGTTTAATGGGTCCGACATAGGTAAAACTCGAAGTCTCTTTCATGTTTAGAGAGTTTGAAAAAGACACAAAAAAGAGAACTCCAGGGGGGTCCTTTTTCATAAATTTGTGTCCCTCAAGCCCGAAAAAGTAGAAAACAATACTTGAGAGAACCGCTTGATCATTACGATTAAGGAGTACTTCTCATAATTAGTGTTCCCGATCTGAAAAAGTAAAAAAGCGATTGGAGACACGATGTTTCATAACCAAAAATGAGCTTGAAATGACAAAAGCCTAACCATCTTTTCGTGTTTATACAGTCGGAAAAGAGCTAAAGGTGGACTGCCTTTTTATTCCGTTTAACGAGTCAAAAAGGGAAAAGCTTTGCAATCTTTTCATCTTTTACGAGTCAAGAAAGAGCTTAAAGGCGACTCGTCCTAGAGGAACGAGTCGTATAAAGGGTAGCAATTTGTTTCGGCAATGGTGGAATTGCTCAAAACATATAAAGGTCAAGAGGTTGGCTAATAAAACCACTCATCACCGCGGACGCTCAGGAAAGGACAAATAATCAAGTGAAAGCATACAATCAGCCAAAGAGATGGTGGCGATGGAACAAAACAACCAAGACTCATCTAGTATAATTTAGCGGATAAAAACAACAATCACGAGATGGAAATCAGGTTTGGGTTCATTTTTACACAAGCTTGAACCGTGGAGAACTCTGCGTGGATTCGGTTTTAGGTTTACACAAGCTTGAATTGAAAAGCTATGCTTGTTATAAGTTCACATGCCCCAAGCATAATGATGCAAATTGAGGTACATGCCCCCCAAGCTTCATTGCATTCAATGAGGTGGATGGAATGAAGGTTCACTTTCGAGATCTTGGAAAGACCTGACTCAGATTTTACGAGATATTAATCAAAGACTTGATTTGGAAAGGGAGTTGTTTCATTTTTTTAATGAGGTTGACACAGTAAAAGAACTATCCTCATAACTGTTGTTTCATTTTTTAATGAGGTTGACACAAGATCGAGGACTTTCCTCAAGACTCCTTGTTTTATTTTATAACGAGGTTGACACAAGAAAAGAACTCTCCTCGGGACTCCTTGATTCATCCTTTAATGAGCTTGACACAAGATAAGGAACTATGCTCCATAATCCCTATGTCATTTTTTAACGAGGTTGACACAAGATCAAACTATCCTCGAACCCTTGTTTCATTTTTTAACGAGGTTGACACAACAAAAGAAGTATCCTCGGTTTCTGTTCATAGGTCATACGAAAACATGACTCCCAAGAGATCTTCGCTGGATGGAAGAACCACACTCTGGGAGGAACGCATGTTATGAGACATGCATGATAGATCAAGTTCCAATGACCCCAGTACATGATGTACGATACCATCTGCGTAATCATTAGTAGAGGCAGAGACGAAATGAGTGGCCACATAATTGGCCTATGGCATGGAAGGTACTACTTACAAAAAAGAAATAAGAGGGGATGATGGTGGTACAGGAGGCACTAGGTGACTAAAGAATGACAATTGATCAATAGTCACCATTCTTCCATCACGCGGAAAACAAACCACACAGAAAAGTGAAGAAACAAGAGCCCCCATGGCATAAATATAATCATGGCAAATGAGAAGACTGAAATCTAAAGCCTCTTGGACAACCATCACGTCTATATAGATTGTTTTGCCTCCCAAAGTAATAGGGAACTTTGAAAGGATCCCTAAAGGTTGACTAGTTCCCCGTCAAATTCCAACAGACCCTGAGTGACTGGCACAAGCTGTGGGGAGCCCAAAGCTTTCGAAGTAGTGAAAGGCATGAGGCTAACCAGCGCACCTTCATCCAAGAGTGTGCCAGGTACTACCTTATTATAGGCATGTAAATAATCTAGAAAGGCACATAGGATGGAAGACGGAAATCAGTCACGTGACCCCAGTCAAAGGAAATGGCCGAACTTCTTGGTGGGGTTATCATATGATTGCCCCCATGCTCTACAGAAACCGAAGAAGGACTCTCCGAATCAACTGGGATAGGAGGGTCGTTCTTGGACTCAAGAGAATCTGACAAGATGAGAAGAACATGAGTAGTATAATCATGATTTCTTCGGGGATAGAGTGGGCCACTGGTGGTGAATCCAAGTTGACACTCTTTCCAACCAATGGTTGGTCAAGAACAGGTTGAGGATAGACAGGTTCGGGAAAAGGAGGATGGAAAAGAGAAGAATCTAAGTTAATCTCTTTGTCAACTGGGAGAGGGTTTGAAGAGAGCCTCTGATAACCAAATGGAAGTCGAGGAAAAGAAGCTGTAAGACTTTCCAAAACAATGGAAGCTTTATCCATTAGCAGACAAAGGTGAAGGGGATGGTTGCCTTCACTTAGCCTACAGGGGAATCGAATCTTCCCTTTCTTCTTACCACTGCCAATTGAGGATTGAACATCGACATGAGCTTCAGAGGACGATGAGGAACAAGCCAGATCATCAGACCATACTTCTAAGATCCTAGGAATGCCGGGACAATCACGAAGAAGATGGTCACCCTTGCACAATTTATAAGGAAACTTAACCTTCCACGGAGGAGCAGAAGGTGTTTCGACCTAAGATGTACTTGGAGAAATAGTTGCATGGGTGGCCTTGCACTTATCGGACTCCTTGTCCTTCTTCTTCTTAGTCTCTTGGTTACTAAATGTGGAACTTTCACCAGGTGAAGTAAGAGATGAAGATGGAGACACAGAGGAAGAAGGCATAGGCTCAACCTTGGAATCATCGTGTCGTGATTCAAACTAGGGAGACAATGGAATAGGAGTCATGATGCTCGAGACCACTGAGCTTGAAAACAACCAAACAGGTAAACCAATGGCTAACCCAGGTAAGGAAAATGTTGCCGTATATGGAGCACCAACATTTCCAAGAGGCAGAAACGGACCAGGATTTCCATCTAGGTGAAGACCTTAGCTGGTAGACTTGGGGAATGTTGCCATCGGGGAACAACCCTGAAAAGCACTTGCACTATAGTCAAGAACTCGAACTGTTACCAGGAATATTTCATGGGCAGTAAATTTTATGACACAAGAACAAAACTTGACCTTTTCATGTTTTAAGAGTCAAGAAAAGGACGAAAAGGTGACTCTATCTCTCCAAGGTTTAATGAGCCTAAAAGGGCAAGTTCTTAGATGATCCTTTTCTTTTAGGGAGTCGAAAAGGAATGAAAGTGACTACTCTAGAGAACTAGGCAAAAAGGTTTACCAGACAAACCGCAAAACTACATATACACCTTGGTGATCAAATGACCAAGGACTTTCCGTACGCCAGTCAATATTCCCTAATGCTGTGTTCAGTGCGTTACGATTCGTAAGGCAGCAGACACAACTTACTATGGATGTAGGATGATAACATAGTGGGGTCTCCCGATATATACTCGACAGTATGGGGAGCACAAGTCTGTATTAGCAGCTATTGAGTCACAGAAGGAGGAATCACCCAACCTTAAGCGAAAACAATAGTGACTAGGTTTAACGACGCCGGAGCACGTCTCTAGCCTAGACCTCTAAATAATGTGTGTTAAGTTCTAATGCGTTGTTAAGTTCATTCAGTTGATTTTAAAGTTGATCTTGAATTAGGTTTCGGTTTTTAGGCCCTATCGTATGTATATCAAAAATCCCTAGGATGCAACTAGAATGAGTAAAGCATCAATCGTTTCGATGAATACCTACTTAAAGGAGGGTAAGGAGTTCATTTCCAAGCGAATGCAAAGCAAGACAAACAAATGCAAGCACTAAGAAACCTAATGCATCAATACACTAATCTCATGATGCATCAATACTACTAATGAAAGATTTAAAGTTTTCTTTCCAATTTCTCAAAACATGAAAATTTGTAATGCACATGTACTTTCAGTTTTGTATACTATATGAATGCAATCTCTTGATTTTTTTTTTTCGAATTTAAAGAGACAAACAAGCAAGTGTAAATGTGATTGATCCAAACAATTTTGATCTATGCTTGATAGTGAAGAAATCGAATCAATGCGAACAAACTGGTTCAATAATTGACACTAAATATCAATCAATAAGAAAACAAGCAACAAAAAAGCCTCAAGCAGATCAATAAGATGGTTGCGGATGAACATTGGATAGAGAAGTAACCCAAGCAAACGGTTTGAAACGCTTAAAAGAGCTAGGTCACAGGGTCTAAAAACACAAGATACACTCAAATGAAATCAACATGATAGTACCTTAACCAAAACTAATGAAAACAAGCTAATGAGAGACAAGAAACAGTAGGGGAGAAACCAGACTGATGGATTCAGGAGGTAAAGTTGTAAAAACAACTTCACAGGAATTGTCGCAGGTGTTACACTGACAACCTGAGACTAGTCGCAAGATTACATCTATTTTCAGAGACATCATCGCAGATGTTACACTGACAACCTGAGACTAGTCGCAAGAATACACGTATTTTTAGAGACGGTCCAATTTCAAGAATCGTCGTAGTGATTAAAATAGCAACCTGAGACGAAATCCAAATCATCATATGCATAAAGCTAGAACATCAACGATGTCGTCGCAGCTATTAGGACATCTTCAACAACGATCTTACTTAAAGCAAAAGACAAAGTAAAATCACCTATATGACACTAGATTGATATTCCAAACAGTCAGAAGGACTCATAGATCGACGCAAGTAACCTATAAAACTGATGGTTTAACCCCAAACATCGGGAGACACTAAATCAAAAGACAGACCAAGAGTAAACAAGAAGAAAAAACAAGAAGGACTCCCCAGCGGAGTCGCCAACTTGTGAAGTAGGAAAATGTTCCCTCTACAGACAGAGGCAACCCCTCTAGCCCTAGAGTGGGTCTAGTCACATCAAAAACAAAATAACAATCGGTTTCCTTAAATATTCATTGTTGGAGGCCTACCTCAAAATCGGTGTCTGATTAAGCTTTCATTGCACCGCTCTAGCTTCCATTTCCTTCTCCTTAATGAGCAATCAACCCGAAACATCATAAGAGAACAACAGAACACATAACTGAGAACAACAATGATCTATTTACTTATAAAGTCAAGAAATCATAAGCTATCAAGTAAATTGTGCACAAGATATAGGACATCATCATTGATTATATTAAAATGAATCAAGAGCAAAGCTTACAACCAAGTCTTGATGTTGCAAGCCTTCTTAGAGGGTCTAGCTGGTATGTTCCTTCAAGCATTCACTCTCAAGAATGGGTCTCCCAAATAGATGATATCTCTCTCTCACTCACAGGCTCTAATGCAAGGCTAAGGCACTCCACAACCTCTTACCAAACTATCAGCAATTACACACTTGTCACACTCACACCAAAGCTATCTAATTTTCTTCAATCCAACTAACAACCAGTAACTAGCAACCAGAACTAGCTGATCATAGCAATGGTGAGTGCTTTTATAGGGGGAGGAGCCTCCATGAAATGAGGGAGAGGGAGCTTATCCTTAAGGGAGGTTTCATAAAAGGCAGAACTACCATCACAGAGGAGGAAAGGCGACCCAATCTGACCCAACAACTAGCTCTAGAATCACCCAGAAGGCCGACTTTTTGAACTAATTCGCCAAATATGGATCATCACATGTCATAAACTAGGGCTTAGTGACAACATCGCAATGGAGCAATGTGCTCAGACCAATCGTTGCAATAAACATCTGGAAGACTTGAATCGAGCCCTAAAATTCAACCGTCGCAGGAAACACATGTACACCTACGATGTCATCGCAACGATACAGTTCATAACAGGGAACCATCACACTTTTTAAGGATTTACTTGCGACGATGCAGAAACTTAGGCAAGGAGGGTCAATCTTCAACATTAGTAATCACTTGCTTAATATTCTTGCATGAGTGGGAAGATATGGACATGTTTATTTCAAGTATGACATAGTGGAGGGACTAAGATGAGGTCAGTGACAAATTACTGTGTAATAGATGCCCCCTAAAGCGTGAAGCTCGAGAGAGTGGGAGGGGTGAAATGCTTTATGAAATCATAATCGAATTGGAACACCATCACGAAGAACCTACAGGTGCAAGTACAACTGATATCTCTGAGAGTGAAATACATGTAGTCTAGGCATGGGCGCAGCCATCAAAAAGATAGATGAAACTTGGTCTGTGGTATGGACATAGCCACCTAGTTTAGAAGACCATATAGAATGATAAAGGTATGGTCGCAGCCATCCATGAAGACTCAAGTATGGTCGCAACCATCCAATCAAAGAGTCATGTATGTAATCACGAACCAATCCACGTAGCCCAAACATATGTAATCTTTGTCTAGGGTCTTGAAACCCTAACCAATCATAGTACAAGTTCTAGCATGCCAACAGATGTGCTGAAGTTGAGCATGATAGAAGATCGCTTGATTACCGATCAATGAGGGAAACCATTAACAAGCACAAGAGATACCATCAATAATGCCAATGGTTCTCAAGGTACTGCCAGTACAAGCCACTAAGTGTGAAAAGTGAGCTGAAGTCAAACACTCATGGAATCACCCAATCGAAGACCAATGATGAAAGTCCGTCGTCAGGTGTGAAGAACTTGCCATTGAAGCATGCAAGCTTCAAGGTACCGAAAGGAATCTCTAGATCAACTTCCTAGATAATGGGCTGATGTCGAGATGAGGAGATCCGTCACAGGAGGGCCATAATGTTTCCCCCATCAACGACACAAGACAAGGAACAAGTGGTAGATGGTGAAACAGAGCATCAGAGGAGGAGGTAAGGGTATGAACTACAGAAGGATTATACTCTTGAACATATTAGTGACACGACTCTGGAATGCGGCAACATTTTGGTACCAGGGGATTTGAAATTTGATGGAGGCAATACGGATCAGATGTAATGAGGAAGAATGGAAACCCAAAACCCCAAACAACCAATGACGATGTAAGGATATCCCTACTCGACGAGAAGCAAAAGTGTCGATGTTCAAGAGTGACTAGTTGCCGTAGATAACCAATGACGACTTCCAAAATTTTCCCTCACCATTGCTGGCGAGTACCCCAATTATTTTTGAAAAACAAGCTTGAAGGGGATAGCATATGCTTGCGATATAAGTTCAACCTTCGGATGAATCCAACTTAGTGATAGTTTAGCGAGCCCTAGGGAGGAGAAGCTCGAGTCTCATCATGGTGATGAGTCCAATGTCATCAGAGTTTAACGAGTCCGACATAGGTAACCTCAGAGTCTTTTGCATGTTTAGAGAGTTTGAAAAAGACATAGAAAAGAGAACTCCAGGGGGGTCCTTTTTCATAAATTTGTGTCCCTCAAGCACGAAAAAGTAGAAAACAATACTTGAGAGAACCGCTTAACCGTTACGATCAAGGAGTACTTTTCTTAATTAGTGCTCTTGATCTGAAATGTAAAAAAGTGATCGGAGACACAATGTTTGATAACCAAAAACGAGCTTGAAATGACAAAAGCCTGGCCATATTTTCACGTTTATACAATCAGAAAAGAGCTAAAAGTTGACCACCTTTTTATTCTATTTAACGAGTCAAAAAGGGAAAAACTTGGCAATTTTTTCATCTTTTACAAGTCAAAAAAGAGCTTAAAAGCGACTTGTCCTAGAGGAACGAGTGGTATAAAGGGTAGCAACTGGTTCCGGGAATGGTGGAACTGCTAAAAACATATAAAGGTCAAGAGGTTGGCTAATAAAACCACTAATCACTGCGGTCCCTCAAGAAAGGACAAACAATCAAGTGAAATCATACAATCGGCCAAAGAGATGATGGTGATGGAATGAAACAACCAAGGCTCATCTAACAGAATTTAGCGGATAAAAATGGCAATCACGAGATGTAAATAGGGTATGGGTTCATTTTTACACAAGCTTGAACCATGGAGAACTCTGCTTAGATTCGGTTTCAGGTTTACACAAGCTTGAAATGAAAACCTATGCTTGTTATAAGTTCGCATGCCCCCAGCATAATGATGCAAATTGAGGTACATGCCCCCCAAGCTTCATTGCATTCATCGAGGTGGATGGAATGAAGGTTCACTTTCAAGATCTTGGAAAGACTCAACTCGAATTTTACGAGATCTTATCAAAGACTCGATTTGGAAAGGGAGTTGTTTCATTTTTTTAATGAGGTTGACACGGTAAAAGAAATATCCTCATAACCATTGTTTCATTTTTTAATGAGGTTGACACAAGATCAAGAACTTTCCTTGAGACTCCTTGTTTCATTTCTTAACGAGGTTGACATAAGAAAAGAACTCTCCTTAGTACTCCTTGATTCATCCTTTAACGAGCTTGACACAAGACAAGGAAATATGCTCCATAATCCTTGTGTCATTTTTTAACGAGGTTGACACAAGACAAGGAAATATGCTCCATAATCCTTGTGTCATTTTTTAACGAGGTTGACACAAGATCAAACTATCCTTGGACCCTTGTTTCATTTTTTAATGAGGTTGACACAAGAAAAGAAGTATCATCAAGTTTCTGTTCATAGGTCATACGAAAACATGACTCCCAAGAGATCTTCACTGGATGGAAGAACCACGCTTTGGGAGGAACACATGTTATGAGACACCAATGACAGATTGGGTTCTAATTCCCCTAGTACATGATGTACGAGACCATCTGCGTAATCATCAGTAGAGGAAGAGATGAAATGGGTGGCCAAGTAATTGACCTATTGCAAGGAAGGTACTGCTTGTGAAAAAGAACTAAGAGGGGATGATGGTGGTACAGGAGGTATTGGGTGACTATAATCATGGCCAAGGAGAAGATTGAAATCTAAAGGTGCTTGGACAACCATCATGTCTATATAGATGGTTTTGCCTCCCAAAGTAACAAGGAAATTTGGAAGGATCCCTAAAGGTTGACTAGTTCCCCCGTCAAATGCCAATAGACTCTGAGTGAATGGAACAAGTTGTGGGGACCGTAAAACTTTCCAAGTAGTGAAAGGCATGAGGCTAACCGATGCACCTTCATCCAAGAGAGTGCCAGGTACTGCCTTATTATCGGCATGTACTGTAATCTGGAAAGGCACATAGGATGGAAGACGGAAAGCACTCAAGTGAATCCAGTCGAAGGAAATGACTGAACTACTTTGTGGGGTATCATATGATTGCCCCCATCCTCTATAGGAACTGAAGAAGGGCTCTCTAAATCAGATGGGATAGGAGGGTCATTCTCGGACTTAGGAGAATCTGACAAGATGAGAAGAACATGAGCAGTATAATCATGATGTTTATCAGGGATAGAGTGGACCATTGGTGGTGAATCCAAGTCGACACTCTTTCCAACCAATGGTTGGTCAGGAACAGGGTGAGGATAGCCAGATTTGGGAAAATGAGGATGGGCAAGAGAAGAATCTAAGTTAATCCCTTTGTCGACTGGGAGAGGGTTTGAATAGAGCCTCTGATAACCAACGTGAACTGGAGGCGAAGAAGCTGTAAGACTTTCCAAAACAACAAAAGCTTTATCCATGAGCGGACAAAGGTGAAGGGGATGGTTGCCTTCACATAGCCTACAGGGGAATCAAATCTTCCCTTTCTTATTACCACTGCCAATTGAGGATTGAACATCTACATGAGCTTCAAAGGATGATGAGGAACGAGCCAAATCGTGAGATCATACTGCTAAGATCCTAGGAATGCCGGGAGAATCACAAAGAAGATGGTCACCCTTGACAATTTACAAGGAAACTTAACCTTCCGTGGAGGAGCAAAAGGTGTTTCAATCTAAGATGTACTCGAAGAAATAGTTGCATGGGTGGCCTTGCGCTTATCAGACTCCTTCTTCTTCTTCTTAGTCTCTTGGTTACTACATGTGGAACTTTCACCAGGTGAAGTAGGAGATGAAGATGGAGACACAGGGGAAGAAGGCATAGGCTCAACCTTGGAATCATCATGTCGTGATTCAAACGAGGGAGGCTGTGGAACAGGAGTCATGATGCTTGGGACCATCGAGGTTGGAAACAACCAAACGAGTAAATTGATGGTTAACCCAGGCAAGAACAATGTTGCCATATACGGAGCACCAACATTTCCAAAAGGCAAAAACGGACTAGGATTTCCATTTGGGGGAAGACCTTGGCCGGTAGACTCGAGGAATGTTGCCATCGGGGAACAAGCCTGAAAAAAACTTGCACTATAATCAAGAACTCGAACTGTTACCAGGGATATTTCGTGGGCAGTAAATTTTATGACACAAGAACAAAACTTGACCTTTTCATGTTTTAAAAGTCGAGAAAAGGACGAAAAGGTGACTCTATCTCTTCGAGCTTTAATGAGCCTGAAAGGACAAATGCTAAAATGATACTTTTCTTTTAGGGAGTCGAAAAGGAATGAAAGTGACTACTCTGGAGAACTAGGCAAAAAGGTTTACTAGACAAACCGTAAAACTGCATATACACCTTGGTGATCAAGTGACCAAGGACTTTCCGTATGGAAATCAATCTTCCCTAATGCTGTGTTCGGTGCGTTACGATTCATAAGGCAGCAAACACAACTTCCTATGGATGTAGGATGATAACCTAGTTGGGTCTCCCGATATATACTCGACGGCACAGGGAGCACAAGTTCGTACTAGCAACTATTGAGTCACAGAAGGAGGAATCACCCAACCTTAAGCGAAAACAATAATGACTAGGTTTAATGACGCCAGAGCACGTCTCTAGCCTAGACCTCTAAATAATGCGCGTTAAGTTCCAATGTGTTGTTAAGTTCATTCAGTTGATTTTAAAGTTGATCTTGAATTGGGTTTTGGTTTTTAGGTCCTATCGTATGTATATCAAAAATCCCTAGGATGCAACTAGAATGAGTAAAGCATCAATCATTTTGATGAATACCTACTTAAAGGAGGGTAAGGAGTTCATTTCCAAACGAATGCAAAGCAAGACAAGCAAATGCAAGCACTAAGAAACACAATGCATCAATACACTAATCTCACGATGCATCGATACTACTAATGAAAGATTTAAAGTTTGCTTTCCAATTTCTCAAAACATGAAAATTTGTAATGCACATGTACTTTCACTTTCATATACCATATGAATGCAATCTCTCGATTTTTTTTTTTAATTTAAAGAGACAAACAAGCAAGTGTAAATCTGATTGATTCAAACAATTGTGATCTATGCTTGATAGTGAAGAAATTGAATCAATGCGAACAAACAGGTTCAATAATCGACACTAAATATCAATCAACAAGAAAAAAAACAACAAAAAAGCCTCAAGCAGATCATGGTTGCGGATGAACCTTGGATAGAGAAGTAAGCCAAGAAAACGGTTTGAAATGCTTAAAAGAGCTAGGTCATAGGGTCTAAAAACACAAGATACAAGCAAATGAAATAAAAAAGACAGTACCTTAACCAAAAGCAATCAAAACAAGCTAATGAGAGACAAGAAATAGTAGGGGATAAACAAGACTGATGGATTCAGGAGGTAAAGTTGTAAAAACAACTTCACAGGAATCGTTGCAGGTGTTACATTAACAACCTGAGACTAGTCACAATATTACACTTGTTTTCAGAGACGTCGTCACAAGTGTTACACTGACAACCTAAGACTAGTCACAAGAATACACTTGTTTTTAGAGATGGTCCAATTTTCAGGAATCGTTGCACGGATTAAACTAGAAACCTGAGACAAAAGCCAAATCATCGTAGGCATAAAGCTAGAATTTCAGTGACGTCATCGTAGTTGTTAGGATATCTTTAGCGAAGATCTTACTTAAAGCAAAAGACAAAGTAAAATCACCTAAATGACACTAGATTGATATTCCAAATAGTTAGAAGGACTCCCAGATCAACCCAGGTAACCCAGAAAATTGATGGTTTAACCCCGAACGTCGGGAGACACTAAATCAAAAGACAAACCAAGAATAAACAAGAAGAAAACATAGGAAGGAATCCCCAGTGGAGTCACCAACTTTTGAAGTAGGAAAGTGTTCCCTCTACGGACAGAGGCAACCCCTCTAGCCCTAGAGTGGATCTAGTCACAACAAAAACAAAACAACAATCGATTTCCTTAAATAGTCATTGTTGGAGGCCTACCTCAAAACCAGTGTTCAATGAAGCTTTTGTTGCACTGCTCTAGCTTCCGTTTCTTTCTCCTTAATGAGTAATCAACCTGAAATAGCATAAGAGAACAACATAACACATAACTGAGAACAAAAATGATCTATTTACTTATAAAGTCAAGAAATCATCAGATATCAAGTAAATTGTGGACAAGATATAGGAAATCATCATTGATTGTATTAAAATGAATCAAGAGCAAAGCTTACAACCAAGTCTTGACATTGCGAGCCTTCTTAGAGGGTCCAACCAGTATGTTCCTTCAAGCATTCACTCTCAAGAATGGGTCTCCCAAATAGATGATATCTCTCTCTCACTCACAAGCTCTAATGCAAGGATAAGGCACTCCACAACCTCTTACCAAACTATCAGCAATTCCACACTTGTCACACTCACACCAAAGCTGTCTAATTTGCTTCAATCCAACTAGAAACCAGTAACTAGCAACCCAGAACTAGCTGATAATAGCAATGGTGAGTGCTTTTATAGGGGGAGGAGCCTCCATGAAATGAGGGAGCAGGAGCTTATCCTCAAGGGAAGTTTCATAAAAGGCGGAACTTCCATCCTAGAGGAGGAAAGGCGACCCAATTTGACCCAACAAGTAGCTCTAGAATCACCCAGAAGGTCGACTTTTTGAACTAATTCACCAAATCTGGATTGTCGCAGGTCATAAACTAGGGCTTAGCAATGACATCGCAAAGGATCAATGCGCTCAGACCAATCATGGCAATAAACATCTGGAAGACTTGCACCGAGCCCTAAAATTCGACCATTGTAGGAAACACGTGTACACTTGTGATGGCATCGCAACAATACAGTTCATAATAGGGAACCGTCGCACTTTTTAAGGGTTTACTTGCGACAATGCAGAAACTTAGGCAAAGAGGGTCAATCTCCAGCATTAGAAAGCACTTGCTTAATCTTCTTGCGTGAGTGCGAAGATATGGACATGTTTATCTGATGTATGACACAGCAGAGGGACTGAGATGAGGTCAGTGACAAATTACTATGTAACACAGACCTGCAAAGTCAATCGCCCATTTGTAAAACACCTACAACGAAATTTTTGGATTGAAGGATAGTTCGTCCCTCCGTGATGGCTTCCCCGTCCTCTGACAAGCATCACATGCCCTCCAATACACCTTAGAATTCTTATGCACCATCGGGCACCACAGTCCTATGCACAGTATCTTCTTCGTGGTTTCTCTACTTGAATAGTGTCCTCCTGCCATTCCTCCATGTGCTTTAGTGAGGATGCTGGATCATTCAAACTCTGAAATATAGTTACACAATATTTCATCAGTGCCCAGCTTATACAAGTGTCCAGCTATTAGAGAGAAATTAGCTACATGGACTGCCAATTTCTTTTTTTTCTATGTCGAATATCCTTCTGGGGCTATGCTAGTAGTTAAAAAATGGATTATATCAGCAAAATTATCATCCGCGACATGTACAACAAAGCATTGCGCATCAAACAACCCTTCTTCCAAACAAGTTGGTTCCTCGTCGATCTCAATTCTAAATAAATGATCCGACCCCACATTTAATCATCTAGGCTTGATAATTACCTTAAAATCATATTCTTGGAACAAAAATAACCACCTACAGATCTTCCCCCCTAACAAAGGCTTGTTGACCAAGAAATTTTGAGCGGAGTGATCCGTATACATCTTGAAGTGTGCGTCCAATAGGTAATGTCAAATTTTTTGTAGTGCATGCACCATCGCCAACCCTTCATGCTCTATAGTTGAGTAGTTCTTCTTGGCCTTGGATAATTTTTTGCTCGTGAAGGCTATAGGATGATCAATTTCGCCTTCTCTTGGTTGGGTCAATACCACACCTAACACAATATAGGAGGCATCCACATGAACATGAAATTATTTCTTCCAATCTGGGAACACCAAAATGGGCAGAGTCACCATATTTTCCTTTAATACATCCAGAGTGTGCTGGCACTCCTCATCCCAGTAGAAAGTCACTTCCTTCTTTAGTAATTTCTCCATTGGTGTAGTTATCTATGTATACACTTTGATAAACTTCCTATAATATTCGGTGTGGCCCAGCGTTGCGCGTAACTGCTTTACATTCTTGGGAGCCTCTAAATTGAAAATAGGAGCTATCTTTGTAGGGTTTACCATTAGCACTTGCTTTCATACCACATGACCTAGAAATATCCCATAAGGAACACAAAATATACATTTCTTCAAATTCAGGGAAATTTGGTATCTACGACAAGTATCCAACATAAGGTGCAGACTTGCAACGTGGCGCTTTACCAACCCAAACACTATCCAGTCATCAAAATATACTTCTAAGAATTTATGGATGAACTCTTTAAATGCTACAATTATGACCCTTGAGAAGATATAGGGCACATTATTTAGCCTGAATGACATCACTGTGTGCCGAAGCATCCCCACACCATCGCGAAGGTATTCTTGGTGCGATCCTCGAGTGCGATCTTAATCTAATGGTACCCCAGGAACCCATAAATGAAAAAATAGGCTTCCCGCCCTCCAACATTATCCAAAAATTCATCTCTAAATGGTGTTGGAAATGCGTGATGAACGCACACATCATTTATATTTCTCATATCTATACATATCTTGATTTCACCCTATTGCTTCTTTTCCTGAACAACCATAGGGCTCACCCAATCAGACTCTTCTACTCACTCAACGATTCTAGTCTCCTGCATTTTGTCCAGTTCTTTGTGCACCTTCTCCTTATACTTTTGATTTAGATGATAGGGTCTCTATTTTACGAACTTCGCATCAGGCTTTAGATTTATCTTCATTACACCCAAATCTCCGACAATGTCCTTCAGATCTGAGAACTTGGTAGGAAACAAGTCCTGATACTCATGCAGTAGCTTTGTAACTTTATCAACTATATCTTCATCCCAATAATCACCTATCTTTGAAAACTTGAGATGCGCTTTGGATCCAAAATTTACTTGCTTGGTCTTTAGAGGTTTTGTTATATCTAGTTTCGCTACTTTGGGGCCTTCAACCTCATGATGTCCCTTGGTCTCTGGAATGTTAATATTTCATGGATCATCTTCTTATATTTCTGTAGTCATGTTGTAGCATTCCAGCGCATGGCGCAGCTGTGTATTCCAGTCTGGTTGAACCCATTCTACCGGCTCCTTAGGCATCCTGAAGATTGTGGCCTTGATTTCCTAGAGCTCTTCATCAATGCACACAAATCCATCCTCAAAACTAAAGGTTAACAAGAAACTTTCCCTCAAGATATCCCACTCAGTTGTCCCATGGTGTAGCTCTGTTTCCAAGTACCAGTTCATCAGAATAGTATCTAGGGTGTGACAAAAGATATGTACCCATTCCAGTTGAGGCTCCTCCCCCCAAGCTCTAGTCCATTGTGCCAATTGCTCGTGTGGATCATCCTTACTTGTGTATTTCTTTGTCAATCGGGTATTCGCATACCTAAACATTAGCTTCATCATTGAATTGTATTCTTTCTAGTCCACAAAGCTATCTTTATGTGTACCCCACTAGTGGGCAAGCGTGGCATGCAACGACAGATCAAGAGCCTGGACCGATGTTCCTCTAGCACCTCCCTTTAAAACTTATCCAAAGAAAAACCAACATCTAAGCCATCACAATGAGGAATATTTCTTACCACCATAGATATGCACCGAAGCGATTTTGTCATCATATTACATCATAGTATAGAGACTTTGTGTAACCTCGAGTTCTTCATCTAAATATAATGTGCATGAACTATCTCTATCCCACGTAATTCACCCATTTGCAGTGGGATTAATTTAATATTCATCATGCAAAGTAATATTGTGTATTTGATCCAAATCGTTGTCCTCTTCATAGTCACAGACTAGGTCAGTGTAATGCACTCCTTCAGTGGGATCTAGTGGCATGATGACTCGCAGGGTCTTCCTCTCAAATTTCATCCTTCACTTCTTCAAGTTAATTACGACATCCATGTCAAAGGCCAAATCAATCCCCAATAGTGCAGGGTAAGGATTTTTGTCATCCACTATTTCAATTACTTCAAAATTGGCTAGAGCACTTGCTCCTTCAATGTCTACTGTTACCCCATATAGGTAACCCATAGGAATGACCTTCTGTTGAATGGCCATACATAGTTGTAAAGGAGACCATTGTTGCACAGGTCTCCCCATCCTTTCCCATGTCTACTTAGGTAGTATGTTCTCATAAGATCTAAGATCCAATATGACTTGATCCATTTCATACTCTCCAATCTGCGCAGTCAACCTCATCTCCTACCCTGCCCACTTCTTATGTTTACCCAGCTTCCTCACAATGCGTTGTTCAAGACGAGTCTTGATTTTACCCTTACAGTTGTCAATTAGCTTCTCGAGTCCTTCCACCACCTTCCTATCCCGCAAAAGCTTCATACATGTCTTCAGAAAAGTGGATAATAGCAAGGGGTCTACGTCCTATGCTTCATTGTTTTCAACTAGTTTCTCTTGACTTCCTAACGTAGAAGCCTCTAAAAAGTTCTTCTTGGCCTCCATAAAAGTTTCCATAGCCCCATTGAGATCAAATCTGACCTCCTTTTTGGTAGCCTTGCATACCCGTCCTTTGGTTTCTGCCTACTTCCCTTTATCTTCTCCCATGGTGATACCACTTTGTGTCACGATATTGATGCTATGGTCCTCTTCGCGAGGCTCCACCCTCATCATTTTTATGTTTTGCATAGGTTGTTGCATCTTTTTCTACTGCATATTGGCTATCAATATTGGGTAATACTTTATCACATGATCAAACTATCTGCAATATTGATAGGATGGATACATGGGGTTCTGAAAATTGCGTGCAAAATATCCTTCTTCACCATAATCATAACAAATGATTTTTCCACAACCTCTACCAGCCCCTCCTCCTCATCCTCTTTCATGGCCCTGAAATCCTTCGCGCGTTGTACCTGCACCCTGATCCTAAGGCTGATTTTCTTGCATTCTGTACGTAGGGGTATGCTCCATCATCAATTAATATCTTCGGTTTTGTTCATCATGCCCACCTGATTTACATAAGGTACAAAAAAGCTGTTGCGGCGTCTGTACAAAATTTGGAAGAGGTGACAATGGTTAGTTGTGTTCGTTCCAGCTATCTGGCAGATAGCTCACCATAAGGGTACTCCTGTGTTTAGTCTCGCAATGTTCTCAGGATTCAAAGGAACATGACCTGCTCCAATCAAGTAATTCTGATAAGTAGGGTAGTGATCGTTATCATGTCCCTTTTCTTTGCATTTTATACAATAGACTTCAGCTTGCACCTCTGGCTGAGCTTCCTTTCCTGTCTTCAAGCTCTGCAATTCCATGTGTAGGCTTTCGAGTAGCAACTGAATCTGTTGTACTCCAATGTTCATATCCTACACAAGCAAGGCTTCCAACCTCATCATGATCTCCACAAATTCTACTTCCATTCCTATCTTCTGTTGTGATAATGGTAATCTTAAATGGGAAAGGGGAGATGCAATATACCAGTTCCTATCCTGAGAATCTATGATAGAGATATTAGGCTATCAGATCAAGCACTTTAACTTCTAATTAAAGTCCCATTCAGACTCATTTACCCTCTATTGTATTTCCTTAAACTCTGTTATAGACTGTGCTTGAGACTTAGGCTTCTTAAACTTACTTTTCGACACCTGCTGAGTCTCTACCATTGTCGCTCTAGGTCTCTCCGTACAAAACTTGATGTACCCAATAAATGCTCTATCCTATAGCATTGTGACTAGCTACACTTTCTTCATATTATCATCTGTAATCTGCTACACTGTCCATACAACATTCGCAACAAACCAAAATTGTTCAGGGTCTTCGCTTCCCACCCCTTTGAAGATTGACATATTCATTGTGTTCACCATGTTGAATGGTTGATGAAAAGGTGGAGGTGCAGGTGGAGGTGTAGGTGTATGTGGAGGAGGTGGAGGTGGTGGTAGAGTGGATGGATGGGGTATCCCCAGGATACCCCGACTTACTATTTTCAGTGTGCTTCGTGGTGTTCTCAGAATAGTTCCTTCGTCATTGCTATGAGAATATCCTAGAAACATAATGTATTCAGATCCTGATTCTTCATTCCCTCTAAAGGCTTTTTCGCTTTGCGTAGTCCTAAACATCAAGGTAGTGGAATAACCCCTTTCTCACACAACAACATCTTAATCCAATTTTTTAGAGAATTTAAGTACTTACCTCTTGGTCCTTTGAAGAATCTACACTTTGCTTCATTATAGATGATAGTCATATCGATCGTAAGCTCAGTGATGAATCCTCCTAAGATACAGTCAATCCAGTGATCAACGATGAGCACGATGCTATTTTCTAAAGATTCCAAGCGCTTCACCAGTTTTGGGGTCCACATAATATTTTTGTCAAGTATCCATGTACCCTAACTATCCGCTAGCTTTGACAACCACTTGTGTAGTTTGCAAGGAAAAAACAGAAGAAGGCTTCTGTCTCATCTGTGTTCAGGTATCCATTCAGCCACTATTCCTTGGATAATGCAGGTTTTTGTTCTCCTGAGCTGCAAATGTGTGAAACTTCCAATCGAGCCAATTTTCAATTTCTTTCTTAGTAGGGAACCACTTATTCAAAATCACACATTCCTCAGACAGATCCTAGTCCCAACAACGAAACCATTTGTTGGCTTAATGGGGCCAGGCCCAGGCTCAATGTTATCTACACCAACCAAAAAAACCCCAACTGATAGCAGTATCACCCGAAGCAGTAATGGGGGATGACAAAACCAGGTTTCTGCATCCAGAGGCATGTGTGATGGGTTCTTGTAATTCTTATGTCTTAGATCTACCTTCGTGCACCTCTAAGCCTTTTGAACATATAATTACTATAATTCTCTTTAAACAACTTCTAGATCTTCGTCAAGGATCCTAATTATAATTATCATGCATAAATATTATAGATGTATTAGTTTCACATAGTAAATAAGAATTAATTCGTATAAATCATAACATAGAGCAAAGATACATAAGATTTATATAAGAAATAAATAAGGCACAGATTCATTAGAATTGGCTCAGAATAGTCTTTATTAAGTATAATGATTCAAATACAGACTTCTTTTCCCTACGCACTCAATTGCAATGGCCCATGCACTCAACCTGCAAACTTACCAAGGTCCCCATGTATTCAGCTGCAGGAGCCTTCCCCTTTCACTTAAGTGGAGGAAACAAGAATTTCTTGCCTTAGCTCCTTGCCCTTGCAATGATTCTTCACAAAAGTTTACTTCTTTAGATTCACTATGACACATATATCTATATCTATCTATCTATCTATCTATCTATATATATATATATATATCATTTTTACTACAATACCATGGTCCACGAACCATGGGCAGGTCTAAAAAACCTCCTATCTCTACTAAAATGAAAGAAACTATGAACTGATTGGAATCAAGAACAAACACAAGTACAAAAAGAGGGGCCAAAGCCTTTGGGTTTGGCCCAAACCCAAGTGTCTTAACACTCTGAAACTAACTCAGATGCAGCTTAAAATCCAACTTCTCATTATCAAAAAGTAAAGGTCTCATATATCGCATAAAATTTCAAAAATATAATTTCAACGTTCAAGCTCAATAGCTACACCTAGATAAATAAAAAATTCAAATCCTAATGAGCTTTTCTTCTTGTTTATTTAGTCGCTGATAGGAGCTTCCTTAAAAATACTAGTGATTCCCTCCTTGAACTCAGAAATGGTGGATCTTATCCCTCTTGAGCTTCAGTTGGACTAGGAGTCACTCAGCTATCAATGAATTCGAACTGGTGAGAGAGGATTCTATGATCCCAAACCAAGTTAGGGAGTTAAGGAGGTGGAAAAACCCTTTGGATTCTTTCATGCGTGTCTCCATCGAGCCCTTGCATAGTAATTGCCTAAAAAATAATTATTTTTCCTACAATTAAAACACATTAAGCACATACTATGAAAAACACCTTTTACTCCTCTTACTAAGCATAATATAACAAAGAATATGAATTAATGTAAGAGAAGGATAGTTTTAATGCTATAGGATGGCATGATGATCTTAAATATATACCTATTGGCGGGACTCATCATCACCCCCCTATTGAAGGTGTTTCTCATTATCTGATCAACTTAGTCATCCATGTGAAGCTCTTTCATGGCCCTAATGGCCTCTTTGACATCCCAAGGCTCCTTAAATGGCGTGTTCTCTTGTGGGTAAAAACCTGCATTTCTTTTTATCTCAGTCCACTCCCTTAGCTCTTCTGTTTCATATCTTCCTTATTGTAAGCCTAAAAGAAAGGGTGGACTAAGTTTTATTCCTATACACCTAATTTTCATTATCTGCATGATTCACTTGTGCAATAGTGTTCTATACGAGGCATGTTGATAAATGGCAACAACAAATTCCAGTTTAATTTTTCCTTGAATTAAACTGAGAATTAAAATCAAATTCTATTCTCATAGCAACTTGTAAATAGTTAATTAAGTTTAATTAACTTAATTATCTTAGGAATTTTGAGGTGGAAGGAAGTCTTTCTAAAGTCATGTATATGTTCTCCCTAATTTTTAGGGGTCCAGTATGAGTTTAAATTAAGTTGTAATTTAGATAACTCAGTTTATTGAGTTATGTTCAGTTAAATTAGTTCCACACTGTTTGTGGAACTAATAGAGAGTTAATAGTCAGTTGGTGCACTAGTGCATCCACAAGTTTCACTCTAGTTAACTGAAGATTCACTCATCAAAAACTCATGCATATTGATTCTGAGAAAGACCTAGTTGAGACTAGAGTGAAGGGACAATGTATTATCAGTTGTATGAGTTACTGATTTGTATAGATAATGCATGTAATCAGAGAAGGACCTATGTTTGGATTGCACAGTTTTGGAAGTGTGAATTCCCTTTAAATACGGGCTATTCATCCTAGGAATTACGTAATTTATTAAGGGCTTGGAGAGCTAAATATTTGGCTAAGTGTTGGCCAAGAGCTTGCTTGTGAGTTGAGAAAGTTGAGCATACTTGTGCAGAATTATTCTAGTGAGAACAAGATTTGTATCTTCACTCATATTTCTGATATATGCAATACAGATGGTGAGGTTTCGAGCAGTGGATTTCGCAATATACATATTGTGTTATGTGCCATTTATTTATCTTCTTCTTGTTCATATTGTTTTCATTGATCTATTTGCTTCTGCTGGTTGAAAGTAGAAGTAGATTCTTGTCTTGTGCTTTAGTACATTGCATGAGCTTGTGAATCTACAGGATTTTCAACATGGTATCAGAGCTGAGAAAAATATAATAGAGGATATTTTGAAGTTTTTAGTTTTGGATAATAGGTGAAATTCGAATTTGCAATACATACTTTAAGATCGATAGATGGAATTCTATGGTTTGCGACTCAGTATGCCTTGGAAGGAAGCTCAAATTTTATAGCTTGGAGGGACAGAATGGAGGTTGTGCTAGAGGATAGTGGATTGAAGGAATTAATTGATCAAGATATTCCTAAGAAAACTACACTAGATGCAATCAATTTGGTTGAATGGAAGAAGTGTGTGGCGAAGGCAGCGCAGATAATCCTTAAGGGAGTTTGAGACCACATTGTCTCAAGTCTCCATGATAAGGAAAATTTGTATGATATGTGGAAAACATTGATGGATTTGTATTCAAAAAAACAATGACCAAAGTAAATTGGCACTAAAGGACAAACTTTGAAACATAAAAAATGGAGAAAGGTGAGACTATTCCAAAAGACTTAACCAAGTTCAGTCAGTGTCATGATGAACTTCGAAGTGTTGGAATTACAATTCCCGAGGATGATATGGTGAGTCTTGCTCTTCTAGGACTCCCACAGAGTTGGCATAGTTATAAGGACTCTGTCAATGGTTAGGAGAAGTTTATAGATTGGGAACGACTATGGTCGGATTTGATGCAAGAGGAGGTTAGGAGGAACATCAAGGATGGCTCTTCATCATAGATTGATGATGAAGAGAAATGTGCCTTAGAGATTAAGGCGAAGAAGGGGAAAGGGAAAGCTTCGCATTGAAAATCAGATTCTTATCATGGAGGTAAGAAGAAAGACATGACAAAAGTTAAGTTCTTTCATTATCATGAGCTAGGCCATTTTTGCTACAAATTTTCCACTCAAGAAATCTAAGAAGAAGCCCTTAGGAGGAGTAGTAGGTGAGGCTTTGGCCTCTCAATTAGAATTGGACATTTCCCTCATAGCATCCATGGTTTCATCAATGATGGAAAGTGTATGCTACTTAGACTATGGAGCTTCATTCCACATGACTGGCAACAAAGAGCTATTCAGTGACCTGGAGGAGAATATCTCTAGATGCATATCGAGATGGGTGACGATGGGAAGTACAATGTTACTAGATTGGCCATGATTAATTTTCAGAGGGAGCATGGGGCTACAATCACCTTGAAGAATGTTATGTATGTGCCCAGTCTGAAGAAGAACTTGGTATCTGTTTCCATGCTTGAGGATAGAGGCTATGATGTGATCTTCTCGAAATGAAAGGCATTCCTTCGACACATACCCATGGGTCAGGTAAAGAAAATAGGGATTTGGGTGAAGAATATCTATAAGATGGAAGTAGAGGAGTGTTCTAATTTGAGCATAAAAATAGAAAGTGTGCATAGCTGAGACATTAGCGAGTTGTGGCAGAGGTGATTAGGCGACTTGCATCATGTGGCTTTGAAGATATTATAGTAGATCTCTAGGCTTTGACACAGGTACACTTGAGAAAGTTGATACATGCTAGGGATTTACTTTGGGAAAATACATCAAGTCTTCCTTTCACAATAGAGATGGTCAAGAAGAGGCTATTCTAGAGAGAGTCCACTCAGATGTGTGTGGACCATTCTCGATAGCATCCATGACCAAACACCAGTATTATGTTATATTTGTTGATGATGTTTCTTGAAAATGTTGGATATTTTTCATGCAGAACAAAGATCAAACCTTCACAAAGTTTTATGAGTTTAAAGCATTGGTGGAGAAAGAGTCGGGAAACAAGGTTAAATATCTACAGAGTGATAATGATGGTGAGTATGCCTCAAATGTGTTTAAGAATGTCTATGCAGTAGAAGGAATTAAACAGGAGTTGACGACACCCCATAACCCTCAATAGAATGGGGTGGATGAGAGGAAGAACAAAATCATAGTAGGGGCAGTGAGGGAGATGTTGCATGATCAGAGCCTACCAATTTACTTATGGGCTGAGGCATGCAACACAATGGTTTATGTTCAAAACTGTAGCCCACATCAGATACTTGAGATGAAGACACTAGAGGAGGCTTATTCCAATAAGAGGCTAGATGTTGGTCACTTCAAGGTTTTTGGGTCATTGGTATATTGCCATGTGACCAAATATGCACATAAGAAGCTTGAGTTGACAACATATTCGGGGATATTTGTGGGTTACAATGATACACCTCACAACTATTGGGTGTACTTGCCAACCAACAAGATGACAATGGTTCACAGGGATGTCAGATTCGATGATGAGAAGGCCATGTGAGTTTCCCTTGAGAGGGAGCTTCAACTACATGCAGATGAGGGGATGTTATCTCCTAAGGCTAAGGAGCCTTAGATTGATGTGGAGCAGTTGATGAGCTCTAGTATTGTAGTAAGAATGCTACAAATCCCAGGGTACCAACTTTACTTCAACAACCCAGGGTTCATACAAACTTGGAGGTGACAGTGTTGTGTACATAGTAGATGCAATGGTCTATTGTTGTCACTTTTCAACTGGGGCGATAGACCACTATGGTTTTTCAAAACAATCTTCTATTGACTAGAAGGAGTCTCACTACAAAATGGCAAAGGGAAAATTGTTGTTAATGTAGAAAGGGAATGCTTCCTACTCTAGGAAATGAAAGTGCTGAATTAGAAGGTGCTATAAAGTGACATGAAATCAAGCTAAGCATCTACACATATTGGTTGCAAAAGAGACCTAACTTAACCTTGCATATAACATATAGTTATCTGGACTAAATGAGCATGGAATTTTATCTAAGAACTACTGTGTTTACCGCATGCATGTGCTAACTATAAATTGCAGAAAAAACCTTTTTGATTTTTCGTTTTATGAATGAAAATGATAATTTAACCAATTTGTTCTTTGGACGGGGAAACAGGTACGGGAAAATAGGTCTAGAATGATGTCGAGGGTATGGAGGCCAAGTGGAGGCCTAACCTAAGCTCATATGACCATTTCTGCTCAATTCGGGCTTAAAACAAGTTGCTACAAGGTTTCTTCTAGTACTACAGGATGTCCTAATTCTACTACAGGAGGCCCTATTTTACTACAAGAAATAAGATGAAACCTTATAGGGAGGTAGGAAAGGTAGAATTAAGTGTGGGGAAGGTGTCTGATGGGGAAATAAGGCATAGAGGAGGTGCACACTACCCAAGGCTCAATCCAAGGCTTCAAGATGGTTGGACTTACTCAAGGAAAATGTCCACTTTGCTACAAAACATGAATTTAGATTAGGGTTTGGTGGCCTTTGGCAGCATAGGTGGAGAAGACTTGGATGAGGTTGGTGAGATGAGGTCTCCCTATAGATCAAAAACTCCTACAACAACATACATTCTCTTCTTCATTTATGCACAATTTCATTTATATATGGAAAAGTTGAGTTGAATTTAGGAAAAATAGAGTTATTAATAGATAATGGCTAAATTTATGAAGGGAAGTGCTTCTAAATAATAACAAACTCAAAAGACAAAAATGAAAATTGAAGGTATTTCTAAGAAATTTGGAAACAATGATCTATGCAACAAGAAATCCTAAGTTATGTAGTGATCAACAATAAATCTGTTTTTGGATTGTATGAATGGAACCCTTAAACCATGATCCCATAAGGGGGATGAGGCAAAGGCCACTACCACAAGCTTTTCTGAAGTGTTTACTATCACTATTGTACCATTGATCTATCTATCCACAAATGGAAGCAACCTAAGTAATCATCCAAATACTTGCATATTTAACCAAAACCAAAATCACTTTAGTAGCTAACTATGAATGTAATCTAAGAATACATGTACAGAAAGAGGAACCTCTGTTACTAGGGTTGGTCCCTAACGCAAGACCTTCATCCAGATGAGTCAAATTAGTGATGGATCAAGGGAATTCTTTTCATTTTTATCAAAATATCAAAAATACATAAGAGTCAGTCACAATGTCTTAGCTTGAAAATGCCTCTTGTCTAAAAAAAAAAATGTCGAATCCTAATGAGGCCCTAGCCTTCTTATTTATACAACTAAATCTACCAACAACTTCCTTAAAATTAGGGAGGCTTGGCTTCCAAATCGAGATCAACTTGTCTTCAACTATCACTGGCTTGGCTGCCAATGACCTCAGTGGGCTTGACTGCTTGTAACTCCGAGATGATGAGATTTGGTGGAGGAATATTTGAGTGATTGAGGAGTTAATGAGGGATATCGAATATCCTAAAATCCCTCTTGCTTGTATAATTCAATTTCCTGCACTTAAATTAGCCAAAATTTCTCCAAATCCTACAATTAATGCACATTAGGCCACATGACATAACATCTCATCTTTAACCTTCTCACTAAGAAAAATATAATAAAATATGTAAAGAAATGTGAGAAAAGTTGATTTTAATAAGCTAGAGAGTGGCATTAAGGTCCATATAATTTACCTATCAATGATACTCATCATCACCCCCTACTAAAGGTGTTTCTCATCCTCTGAGAAGCTTAATCTATGTCCATGTATTTCATTGCTCTTGTGGCCTCTCTGACATCCAAAGATTTTGTTGATGTATTCTCCTCATGTGGATAAAATCATTCATGCTTCTCTATTTCCTCCCACTACTTTCTTTCCTCTTCCTCCCTTCTTCCTTCTAACATACCTAAGAGTAATGGTGTACTGAGTTTCAAGCCATTCTAGTTGATTTTGAGTCTTTGCAGTGCCTTCTTATATAGTGGGGTCCTTTCTAGTGCATCCCTCAATCTTTCAGGGGAATGATACCCCGTGATCCTTATGTTGTATGGTAGGGTGCCCCATCTCCTTTAGCATGCTTGCTGACTTTCATCCCCTAAAAATCTCAAAGTGTCATCAAAATAAGTGACTGCTTGCTCTTATGTAGCTAGGTATCTTAGTGCAAGCTGGGGATCATTGGTGATGAGGTTGTGAGTGCTAATGATAGCCATGGAATTGATTTGTTATGCTCTGATGTAAACAAGCTCTTTTTCTTCTCTTTCCAATACCCTCTTTACTTCCTTAGCCCTGGCCTTCTCATGACTCAACCATGATGCCAAGGCCATTAGTTGTAAGTTCCCCAACTTTGGATTGGGGTCCCTCACATTCAATTCTATTAAGGACAAGTTGTGTAAGTAGAATTCAGATATCTTGGCCCCCTCCTCCAGGGTGCGTTTCTCACAGAGCTAAATGAACTACCTATAGTCTTCGAAAGGAATAGTCCCTTGTTGTGCTAGGGTATTTATCTGAAATTGCATCCATTGATCTTTTAAGTACAACGAATATGATTTTGATGGCATCTTGCACTGGACTTCCTCCATAGAGAGGCTTTCCATAGTGGCGAATTGGCTCTCCTTTTACTGTACCTTCCTCCTCAGCCATGTGTTTTCAGCCTCTAGTTGAGATTTCATAATTCTTTCCCTGTCTATTATCTCACTCAAATATCTACCCATATCTAGTATATTATCTTCCATATGGCACATATTCTCTACATTCTTTGATTTATCAATTTGCATCCAATGATGTGTCCATTCTCTCTCCTTCTTAAGCTCAAAGAAGAGAGGGATGTAAATTTCTTGTGGTACTAATCTACCTCCCTCAATGAATCTGTAATAGTAGATGATATTGGGTTGTAGGATAGGTTCCTATAGCTCTTAGGATTCTCCCTTTAATGTATTTGGAGCATATGTCTCCCCCTGTACTTGTGTTGTTGCTTCCTTGCCTTTCCTTTGTCCTGGTTGTCCTTCCTGCTACATTTTTCTATGTCTCCTGTAGTGTTGATAGATTTTCCTCTAAGACTGCCTCTGTTTCCTGTAGGAGGCTTTTCCCTTTCTGAAATGGGGTCAAAGGTTCTTTGATTTGATTTGTTGAGGTTGACCTGGTGACATGCCTCCTAACATAGGTGATTGGTGACTTTGGCGAAGCCTGTTTTGATGTGCCGTCTTCACATTTCATTTTTGGGGAGACTAGTTTTTCTTGTCCTTTTTGTGAGTCTTCAATGATGATAGGAGTCTTGGTAGGTGTTTGTTTCTACCTTGTTTTATCCTACTTCTCCTCCTTGTTTTGAAATATAGGGGATTCTGCCTCTGCCTTTTTCCTGTTGACTTTATGGGTGTGCTTAGGGCAATTAAGGTAGTAACATCCTCCTTCTCTGTGGGTTTAGGAGACACTCTTGAAGATTCCTCTACTTCCTTCGTATCTGTTTCATGTCTTTCCTCATCCTTCTATGCTTCTTCCCCATTGTTCTTTTCTCCCTCTTTTTTATCTGTCTCTGCCTCCTCTTCTTCTTCTAGTTCTTCCTTTTCTTCTTCTTCAGACTCCTCTTCTTCCTTTTCAAGTTCCTACTCTTCTTCTTGAGGTTCCTCCTCTTCTTCTTCCTCCCCACAATTAGAGGTTGGGTCTCTTTCATACTCAATTGCTTTAATTACAACCTCCTTATCTATGTCCCTAAATGTGGACCATAGAATAGGCACTCTTAATTGGGTTAGGGAATCTTCTAGTATGAGCTTGATTAGTCCATGATGTGCCAGTTACTAATGTTTTACTTCTTGTACCTTTATACTCATTTCTATTATTGATTGCAACAAGAAGTTGGGAACATTAATTCTTCTATTAAGGGGTAGCTCTTCTCCAAATCCCAACTCATGGAGGAGTCTAAACTGGTAACCATAGACTATATTGAGCCTTCCCTCACAAGAAATATACTTGAGAATGTGATAGCATACCTCATCCCAAGGAGAGGGAATGCTCTTGATTCTAATCCCACTTTTGTCCTCAATTGGCTCCTAGTCTCTCAAGAAAAAGTTCTTCTTGGCATAAGTGTTGCTAGCTTTATCCTCCTTTCTCCATTGTAACCCTAGAGAAAGTGTAGTGATTTTACTAATGCTTTCAGGGGTAATTATTACTCACAATCCTCTAACCATAGAAGTAGCACTGACTCTAGCCTGAGGTGTGAGTGACATGGAAAATTCCTGAGCTACATCATCATCATATCCTCTAAGTAGCTCGAAGAATCCCAACCATTGATGCATTCTAAATATCTCTACCATAGGGGGATGAATATGTATTCTAGATGTCCCTGTTAGCTCACTTCTGTTGAAACCTCCTATCATTTTCTCTCTCTTTCAAGCTAACTGTAGGTAGTTTGGTGGCTTTAACTTTAGAGCTTTCCAAGGTGTATGAGGGTTTAGAGTTTAAGAGGGTGATGACTACAATTCTTCCTTTATCCCCACATGATTTATACACACAATTCTGTCTATCCCTTGTGGGTTTTAACCCTGTACAGAAATTACCTACATATGAATTCTAAAACACAGAAAATAAACGATGCGAGAGCATAACACATAAAACACATATACACAGATATTTTTTCGTAGATCCCAAAATCGGGACTTCCAGCTTGATTTTTCATTATGTTCCTTTCAATGTTAAAATACATATTTATACGTGCCGAAGCATCCAATACCATGGACTGAAAACCATCGTGTCCAAAACCATGGACCGAAAACCATCACATCAAAAACCATGTGCGAAAAACATGCACAAAATCATAGGTAGGTCCACCCAACCTAATATAGGGTCCAAAAACAAACCCGCTGTAACTCCCCCGGACCCCATAGAGTAGGGTTACCTGCACCCGTCAAACCCCTTGTGACTCCCCCTGCTACGCAATCAGCGTAGTGAAGGGGGGGCTCCACCCCCCCTCTAACCCCCCGGTTAACTACGTGGGCTAGTCATAGAAAGAATATAACACAATTCAACATCCCCATGTACACTGTAATTACTAGGAAAAAAATGAAAATTTCTTTTCCTTTTCTCTTTTCTAGCTATCAAGCCAAAACAAAGAGGATATGGGCCACCTTCCTTTCGATGTAATTCCATTCATAAATAGCTAGGCCCTAGGCACCCCCTTGTAGAGTTTTTTGACAATTCCCACTATTTCCTGTATTTTTTTTGTGTTTCCTATAGGTGTTCACTATAGGATGCCCAAGACTAGATTTCATCTTCGATGGATCCACCAAGTGGTCCCAGTTCTCTAAATCTCAAAATGAATGATGTGTGCATGAAAGTTAGGGATTTTTTTTATTTATGGTCGATTCCTTGGAGTGGTGTGCTGCCTGGCAGGGTACGTAATTTCTCCTTTTGGACCATTGGCCCACCATTAGTTATCATGCAACTCTTTCTCGTAATCATCACCCACTCATGTACAACCTAACTTGACTACCTTTCCGACTTATTTGATTTGATGTGACCTTGCCACATGGCTTGATGACTAGAAATCCACTTTTTTTTTTAGGGTTGAGGGTGTGTTACAGGTTTGTTTGGGCACATCACTCCTGACATTTAGATCAATACTTTTAGGACTCATCAAACCCTAATTCCGTTGTTACATGCCCTAGGGAAGTCAACTCATTGAATTCCTCCTATGAAAGTTTCATGGCCTGAGGCCTTCCTAAAATGCCTCCTTGGGACACCAGCGCAACCTATGCCTTGAGATTGTGTGTTGCAGAGCAGGCAGGCCCACTGTGGCATGCACTACAATGCACTTAGGCCCTCTTTAGCCCATGTTGGGCGATATTGAGCGAAAGTTTCTTAGGGTTATGGTAATATTCCTTCATTATAGATGATTCTAGAAGGTTCCCATCTCTTATATCATCCTATGAGCTCGAAATTGGATAGGCTAAGGATCCACTAACCTCCTATCCTCTCCTCCCTTGCTCCATGGAAGCTAACTCCAAGTTTGGAAGGCCATTCAATACCATCATTTATGACAAAAACGCCTCCATTTCCTCTAAATTGAGCACTCATCATAGTGATCAAGGGGCTAGAATCTGAAGTTTGTAAGGAAATTCTGTTGGTTTGAGGATTGATTTTATGTTAAGCAATGTTATGATGCTAGAGTGTTGTGCTTTCGATGTGGCGAGGGTTGAACTAAAGCTAGAGGAGTGGCACATGATCAAATTGTATGGGTGATACTCTTCCTTATACATTAATAAAGAGCTTATTCCTTTTCTCATATGATTGTTCATATATATGATGATTATGTGTTTCATTGTTTTATAGTCGATAGATTATGTATTCTTTGATCGTTTCTTGTTCTTGTTTCTCTTGATGTAGGTACCTTTTGAGCGGATTTAGTTCAAGTGGGAGCAATGGGAGTGATTCAAAATATATGAAGGAAGTGAAAGGCAACAAGTAAGTCCCTCTATCTCATCTATCTTCTATAAGAAAAATGTTAAACTACTTTCTTTCCGTTGTTCTCGGTGTAGTCACGCACCCAGGAAAATGTGTTTATCTGTAGATGCAAATTCCATGTAACAAATTGGAAACCATACTGGGGAATGACTGTCATTCTTTGTGGCTTACCCTCATCATATTACAGCCTAGTAGACTTTGCTTGACTTTATTGATCTTATTTCAGTCCTTTCGAAGTGTTTTTAGTCAAAAATTGTGCTTTAATGTCTCTTGAATTGACTCTCTGGCACCAGCGTAGTGCTGATCTTGACACAGTGTGCTACAAAATAGCCCCTGCCTTAGAGATAGTGCATTGCAGTGCACTGTCTTTCTCTCTAGCTTGTGCTCATTCCTTTTAGGCTAAAAAACCCACCTTTGGTTTGATTTTTCCAAAGTTTCTTCTCTTGTTGTTTGCTGAAAGATCAATGATTCTTGTGGTTCTAAAATCAAGTTGTATTTATTTTCCTAGCCCTATTTTGGCCTTGATTGTTTAGTGTTTCTTAAATGATTTCTTTATCATTATCAATTCATTGTCAAAGTTATCTTATAGTCGATTAATCTTTTTTGAAAAGGAAGTGTCATAAAGTCTTCATTTCTTTCGAAAAGGAACTATTGTAAAGTATTCGTTTCTTGCAAAAAGATTGATTAATTATATGTGCATTTAGTTTCCTTTTGTTCATCTAAACATTAAAGGAATTAAAAATAAAAACTTGCATTATGAAATTAGAGGTTTGTGTGTGCTTGTAGGAATAGTATAGGGAAATCACATTAGATGTGCTCTTTTCTCCTTGATTAAACATTCAGAATGCTCTATCCCTTGTAGTTAAGGTTTTCATTGTTCAAAATCAAATGAAAAGAATGTTTCTCTTCATAGTTGCAATCTAGGAATTTCAAAGACATCACGCGGTCAACCTGAAAGACAAACTCTTAATCAAGATCAACTTAAAAGCTATCTCAATTAACCTAAAGGAGCATTTTCACCTAACGAATAACATTTAAAGGTTCTAGACTAGAGACATGTTCTGGCATCGTAAAACATAACAACTTTCATTAATTTTCTGCGATACATTTCGAGTGTGATACCTCATTACATGTATGTAAGTATATCACAGCTCGTCCACGTACCCTCTGGTATATAGGGTGGTGTTATAGTACGAAAAGTATAAAGGAATGGTCTCACTGTGCTATTTTGCATTAGATAGCGCTAACACAGATTGGGCCTTCACATACTTTTGAGTATATATGGGAGGACTACATTAGGTTTCCATCCATCCTTAGGTAACAGAGTCAGCCGCCTTGTACATTGTGATACACCAAACACAACATTCGGGAAGATTGTATTTACATATGTTAAGTCCTCGGTTTACTGAGGCAGTATATTGTAGTTCACAGTTTCTTGGTAATCCTTTTGCCTAGATTACCCTCTTTTTTGTTTATTTATTTTTGTAATAAATCAATCATCAATCCTTACCCTGTCATTCGCAGAGGACAATGATTAAACCACATTTACCCCCTGAAGTGACACCTAACCAGCAAAATCAATCTCGTTTGATTGAATCCAGTAGATCAAAAACTTCTGGTTCTTCATCTGATTTACCAGAGTCACATATACCGGTAATTACTATGACCACAGTTACTCCTATAATTACTGGTACATCTATTTCTTAAGTGTAATCTCCACAATTACCTGAGGACACTAAACGTTAACCTAGTGAAACGGTAACCCAAGTTGTCCAACAAGAAGTTTATTCTCAACCTAAAGTTGTTCAACAAGAAATTACTTCTGAACTTGAATTTGTTCAACTAGAAGTTGACCCTAAACCTATCACTGTTCAATAAGAAGTTTCTTTTGAACCATAAGTTGTTCATGAAGCCCAACCTGAACCTATTGTTATTTTACTAGAACACTTGGATCTTGAAGTTTAACAATTAGAATTGGTTACCATACCGAAAGACGATCGACCGATTCATCCTTAGACATCTGTAACTATTGTGACTTCCCCTTTATCGTAGGAACAAATACTGGAAATCCTCGGTGAAATCCGTCCACCTGGTTTGATTTCGATTGAAGAGGAACCTGAAGAAGAAACACCTAGAACTCTAATTTGCTTTGGACTTGGACTTTATCTCTATCCTCATACTCCTCATTTTGATACTCCTTTTGATCCTGATTACTTTCAGACTCCTGTTGATTCGTTAGGACATTTATTAGGATATTTGACTATGGCAGAATCAACATCCCAAACTGTACCATCTATTACAGCTGTGGAAAAATCTTCTGTCACTACTTCTTCAATGTTTACCACAACACCTGAGTCACATTTGTATGGTGTTCCATCCATCCCACCGGGTTACCAATATTTATCTGGAACCCACTCAGGTGTTGCTTCTAGTCCATGGTCTTCACCCATGTCCTCAACAGGAATTTTACCTAGTTCTTCACTAACGGATACTGAACAACTTGATCCATCAAGTCAATATGAAGCTGGTTCATCTGGTTACCATCCAATGTATCCTTTTTACACTGTACTACCCCCCTAAGGAGAAAAATATGCACAATATCCTTATCCTCCATTTTGTAGGAGGCAACAATATGGTAGTATGCCATCATCTTTAGGTCAGCCTGGAATGACTGTTTGTCAGTGGCAACCAATAATGCCTGTTCAACCAAGGCTTGTGTATCCATCGCAACCTATGCAATATGTCTCATCCATACCTACTATGCCTGTTGTTACAACTTTACCACAGTCACAAGCTCAGTTAGTTGTATCTCAACCTTTGCAGGCTGGTCATTCAACCTCAGACCCCCAAGTTTTAGGTTTACAGATTCAGCCTTCTTAGGTAGTTTTACAACAATCATTTGTGCCTAGAATTCAACAACCTCAGGCCAGTTTACCATTTACTGGAATGATCAGGCTTAAACTATTTTAGTATATTTACGACTTGGTCAAACTTACATTGGTGGGAAAAAACCATTAAATCAACAACCATGGTAGCCACAGTATCAACAACATTAATTCAAGCAATACCAAACTTATCCTGGACTTGGTCAACAAGCCTATGTTGGGTTTGGTCAAAAACAAGTTTACCGAGGTCCTAGTCAACAAGCCTATGCTAGGTTTGGACAACAACAAATTTATCTTGGTGCCCAACAACCACCTTATACTGGATTTTATCAACAAACTTACCCCTATCAAGGTTACTAGTAGTATATGCCTTATGCTGGTATGCAAAGGCCTATCTCCCAGGCAATTCCATCTTACTCTGGTTATGCTCAACTTGACCTCAATATAGAGTTTCCTTTTGTTGCAACACTTGAATTACCAGATTTAAATCGACTTACCAATGACCTAATTATTTATGCACCTTGGTGGCCAGTGATTCCTCATAAATTTCCTTATGATATTCCAAAATTCAATGGAAACCCTAGAGAAGACCCGTCTGTTAGGCCCCTATAATACTAGTGATTCCCCCATTGCTATTGTCATTGTATCCATTATTTTTATTATTGTGCCCCTATTTTCCCCATATTTTTATTAGTATGCCCCATAAAAACCCATTATTTTTATTGTTGTGCCCTTATGTTACTACTGTTATGTCTACTTGATTATATTGTGACCCTTTAGACTCCTATATATAGAAGGGTGGTTTAGTCATTTGTATCATCTAAGAATTGTTCATTTGTGTAACGTAAAGGAGGTTTCCCCCTCGAAGAGGCTTATTTCTAAGGCATTGATCTATATTTTCTATCTTATTGTGAGTTGGTTTCATAACATTTGGTATCAGAGCTTTGGATTCTAGGGTTTCATTGCTCCAAATAGGTCATCTTGGAATTTTCACTATAACTTTGTTTCTGTGACATTTCAGAAGATAAAAAAAAAACCCATTTATGCCAAAATCATTCTGAACTTTGGGTCTGAATTTCAGAGCTTGTGTCACTATATTTGCGGAGATATGATCTGATGAATTTAGGGTTTTTGCAGGCTCCCGAATTACGTTCCAAATAGGTGACTTGGGGAAAATCATCATAACTTTTGTTTTGAGCATTAGATTAAAATTTCGTAAGAATTTTCAAAAATAGGACAGCCTGTAGTTTTCTCTGCATCAGTTTCAGGTACTAAGTTTGAAACAATGACACGTGGCACATTGTACATGTTCACTCTACTGAACTAGTCTATAATTAGGTCACCGTGGGAGTTTGACATAACTCTTCCTTGGAGAATTCAATCTTGATTAGACTTGTGGGGTTAGAAAGAGGATGCAAAGGGTGACCACGAATGAGATTTCATATATTCAAGATATGCAGTTACAGAGATACAACAGATTCAATATCGAGCTCTTACAAATTGAAAAAAATTATGTAGTTTTTTTTTTTTAATTTTGCATAAGATTGGTTTGGAAAATTAGTTTGAAGGAATTCAAAGGGAATAGTGTAGAATTATTAGAATTAATTAATGCCCCAAAGAAAGAAAATGGAAACACCTAGTAAGCAACCTAAAAGCTCTAGCATGACTCATGAAGAAGAGGAAGAAATGCAACATGATATATCAAAATTACAAGACCAAGAACAACAAATTTCACTCTCACTAAAGGTAAATGAAGCCCAGATGAATGGCGTGGAAGCTAATATGAATGAATGCAAATTAATATGAATGGCATGGAAGCTAAGATGAATGGCATGGACGCTAAGATGGAAGCTAAGATGAATGGCACAAATGCTAAGATAAATGGCATGGACGATAAGATGGAAGAATTGAAGATAAATTTGAATAAGTTGCTACAAGAAATGGTCACTAATGGTGAAAGGGTAGTAAAGGAAACTCATGATGAGAACAAAAGAAATGTTAATCATGATTTCATAGACTCTAATGTTGGATTGAAGACCCACCATGTTCTAGAAATTGATATGAGTAATTTTGATGGCAAGGATCCCAGAACATGGATACTACAGATGGAGCAATTTTTTGATCTCCATAATGTGAAAAACACACAAAAGGTACATATTGCAACTTTATATTTGGAACCAAATCAGTTTGTATGGTATCGATGGCTTTCCTCTCATAAACAAATTGTCACTTGGGCAATTTTTATGGAATAAATGATAGCACGTTATGAGGATACAAAAAGCAACACCTTTTTTAGCCAATTGATAAATCTCAAACAAAAGGGTTCAATGATGGAGCACATTGAGGACTTCCAAAAATTGAACATAAGGGTAAAATATATTCCACATAAGCATAGGA
Source organism: Pinus tabuliformis (assembly GCA_031772625.1). Classification (NCBI taxonomy): domain Eukaryota; kingdom Viridiplantae; phylum Streptophyta; class Pinopsida; order Pinales; family Pinaceae; genus Pinus; species Pinus tabuliformis. The sequence goes on along the minus strand of CM062816.1, from coordinate 183,964,488 downwards.
TTGATGTGTTCATAGGGACTTTAAATGATAATATCCTACATGAGGTTTGCATTTGGGAACCTGAATCATTGGAGAAGGCATTCAGGTTAGAAAGAAAAATGGAAAGACAAATTATGGCAACCAGGAAGCCTATCACTCACAACTATAAATATGGAAGTGTTGTTGCCCCTAGCCTTCCAAAACCTACAATTTTGACACCAGAAAAATTGGAATAAAAAAGAGCAAAAGGGCTTTGTTACAGTTGTGATAGCAAATACACTAAAGGTCATAAGTGTGATGAGAAGAAATTATTCTACATAGATTGTGAAGAGGAGGAAGAAAAGGAATAGGAAATGTTAGAAGACAATGATATAATCTAGGAACAAACCCTAGATAAAGAAGAAACGAATCCAACCATATCTTGTAATGCATTGGCTATAATTACCACTCCTCAAACTATCAAGATAGAAGGACATATCAAGAAGAAAAAGGTAATAGTGTTGATTGATTTCGTAATTACCCATAATTTTATCCATTGTAAGATAGCAAAGGAATTGAATTGCTTCCTATATCCAACACCAGAGTGTCTAGTGATGGTTGAAAGTGGAGGAACCATAAATTTCTCTAGAAAGTGCCATAATATCAAGCTATCCATGGGAGAATATGTATTGAATAGACCAATTCTTTCCATTCCAATGGGTGGTGCTGATGTTGTAATAGGAGTCCAATGGCTACAATCCTTGGGTACAATAGCTTTTAATTTTCAAGAAGTTTCATGAAATTTTGTGCGGAAGGAAAGGAAGTTGAATTAAGGGGTATTTTAGGGAAACCGGGAAAGATAATCAACTCTAACGGTATGACAAAGCTTCTAAAGAAGGAACAATGAGGTGTAATTGCACAATTATGTTCGCTAGAGATTCCTACATCGAAATCATCTATTTCCCCATATCTCCAAAATGTATTGGACAATCATTCCAAGGTATTTGAGACTTCTAAAGGTCTCCCACCTATTCGTGATCATGATCATGCTATTCATTTGATTCCAGGAAGTGTTCCTCCAAACATCAGGTTGTACAGATATCCCTATGCCCAAAAGAGTGAAATTGAACGTATGGTTACAGAAATGCTAGAGGCTGGTATAATTCAACCTAGTCAAAGTTCTTTCTCTGCTCCAATAGTATTGGTGCACAAGAAGGATGGATCATGGTGCATGTGTCCAGATTATAGGGAGCTCAACAAGCTCACTATTAAAGATAAATTTCCCATTCCTGTCATTATTGAATTATTGGATGAATTGCATGGATCAATTCACTTCACCAAGTTGGATCTTCATTCAGGATATCATCAAATCAAAATGAAGACTTAAGACATTCCAAAAACAACATTTAGAACTCATGAGGGTCATTATGAATTTTTGGTCATGCCTTTTGGCCTTACCAATGCACCTTCTACATTTCAAGGTTTGATGAATTCAATTATCAAACCCTTCCTTAGAAAATTTGTGTTAGTATTTTTTTATGATATACTAATCTACAACAAGTCTTGGAAGGATGATGTTGAACATGTTGGCAGGGTGCTCAAACTATTGGAGGAGAAACAATTATATGTAAAATGCTCCAAGTGTTTCTTTGGAGTACAAGAGGTGGAATATATGGGTCATATTGTATCTCATGAAGTTGTTAAGGTAGACCCTATCAAAATTAAAGCCATCAAGAAATGGAAAATCCCCACATCCCTAAAGCATCTACAAGGATTTCTCAGGTTGACAGGGTATTATCGCAAGTTTGTTAAGAATTATGGGAGAATAGCAGCACCTCTAACAACATTATTGAAGAAAGATGAATTTTCATGGACTCCAAAAGCAACAAAGGCCTTTGAACATCTTAAAGAGGCAATGTGCCAAGCACCGGTCTTAACTACAATGGACTTCACAAAAACCTTTACTGTGGAATGCGATGCTTTAAGAAATGGAATTGGAGCTGTGTTAATGCAAGATGAAAGACCCATTGCTTTCCAATCAAGGGAAATTATTTACACAAAACTATTTATGAGAAGGAAATGTTGGAAATACTACATGCACCTAAGAAATGAGGACCCTACCTAATGGGAAGACACTTCAAGGTAAAAACGGATCATGATAGTCTTAAATATTTTTTAGAAAAAAGATTATCCTTTGAAGAGCAACAAAAATGGGTCACAAAGATGTTGGGTTATGACTTTGAAATCATCTACAAAAGAGGGAAGTAAAATGTTGTGGCAGGTGCACTCTCAAGAAAGGATGAGGATGTGGAAGCATTGTTGTGTGCCATTTCTATTATCCAACCAGATTGGATAAATGAAGCGAGGGAGGAATGGAAGAATGACAAAAAAGTTTGGGCACTCATTCAAAAGTTACAACAAGCTCCCAATACATCTGATACATTTAGCTGGAAAAATGATTCGTTATGGTACAAAGATTGCTTATACCTATGTAAGAATTCCCAACTCAGACAAAATATTCTTATGGAATTGCACACTTCTCCCTTAGGAAGGAACTCGAGAATTTTAAAAACTTACCATAGGGTTAAGAAGGAATTTTTTTGGGATGGCCTTAAATCAGATATTCAAAAGTTTGTGGCAGAATGTTTGGTTTGCCAACAAAATAAAGTTGAAGCAATTAAGACCCCAGGTCTATTACAACCTTTATCCATTCCAAGCCAATGTTGGGAGGAGGTTTCAATGGATTTTATCACAGGTTTACCCAAGTCTAAAGGAAAGAGTGTCATCATGGTGGTAGTTGACAGACTTACCAAGTATGAACACTTTTGTGCATTATCACATCCATTTAAAGCTAGTACAGTTTCTACTACATTTATGGAAACAATTCAAAATCTATGTGGAAACCCAAAGATTATTGTAAGCAACAGAGATCCCATTTTCACTGGAAAATTTGGACAGAATTCATTTCTTGTCTCGGTACGTAGTTAGCTCATATCTCATCTTATCATCCTCAATCTGATGGGCAAACTGAGATAGTAAATAAATGTTTGGAAGGATATCTTCGTTTCTTTGTTATGATAAACATACAAAATGGGTCAAATGGTTTCCTCTGGCTAAATGGTGGTATAACACTTCCTTCCATATGCAGCAAAAATGACCCCATTTATGGCACTTTATGGACATCATCCACCATCCATCACATCATATTTAAGAGAAAATTTTGAGGTTCAAGCAGTGGAACATCACATTGAGCATCAACAATAAGTTCTTCAACTCCTAAATGATAACCTCACGTTGGCACATAATAGAATGAAACAACATGTAGATCAACATCGCAGCGAAACAAGTTTTGATGTAGGTGACTAGGTATTCCTACGGCTACAACCATATAAACAAATGTCCCTCAAGCAAGCTAAGAAGGATAATAAATTATCACCAAAGTATTATGGTCCATACAAGGTGTTGCAAAATATTGGTACTATGGCATACAAATTGGAGCTTCCTGCAGTTTCTCAAGTGCACCCAGTTTTCCATGTTTCATGTTTAAAGAAGGTTATAGGTGACAAGCTCCTAGTTCAAACAATATTGCTAGAACTTGACGACGAAGGAAAAATTATATTAGAACCAGAAGAAGTCAGAGAGACTAGAACTTGACAGCTACGAAATTGATCAATTTCAAAGTATCTGATCAAGTGGAAGAACTTGTCTGCTAAAGATTCCACATGGGAGGATGAGAATTTTATACAGAAGCATCCAAAACTACTCAAGCGTTGAGGACAATGCTTTTCAGAAGGAGAGGGGAATGTTAGGCCCCTATAATACTAGTGATTCCCCCATTACTATTGTCATTGTATCCTTTATTGTTATTATTGTGGCCCTATTGTCCCCATATTGTTATTAGTATGCCCCATAGAAACCCATTATTCTTATTTTTGTGCCCTTATGTTATTACTCTTATGTCGGCTTGATTATATTATGACCCCTTAGACTCTTATATATAGAAGGGAGGTTTATTCTTTGTATCATCTAAGAATTGTTCATTTGTGTAATGTAAAGGAGGTTTCCCCCTAGAAGAGGCTTATTTATAAGGCATTGATCTATCTTTTCTATCTTTTTGTGAGCTGGTTTCATAACACTGTCCAACCATGTTATGAATTTTCATTTATGGTGTTCATCAAACTCCCTGAATGATGATTCAGTTAGACTACTTCTTTTCTAGGAACACTTACTGGTCCAGCTACAAAGTGGTATATTAAGTTACCACGAGCTTCCTTTGATAAATTTAGATCCTTAGCCACCACATTTTTAACCCACTTCTACTTACCCATATGGTATGAAACTAGAACAGAACTATTGACCAACTTTAAATAGACTACTACTGCTCACATCTCTGATCATATTCATGAGTGGCGTCATCATCGTCGAATGGTCAAAATTTATGTTCCTGATCATCTTTTAGCTAAGTGGTTTATAAAATCCTTGTTGCCATCTATCACCGAGAATGTGGCTAAAGGAGGAGTTTTCACTGAAGAGAAAGTAATTTCTCATGCCCAATACTTAGACTTGATTTACACTCAGTCTGGCACACTCTATGACAAAATTCCAAATGCACCCAGACTAGCTTTTATTGTTCCTCCACCCCCATCGAGTACGTACTGTCATGATGGTGATGGTGTGATTGGTTCTTCAAGCACAGAAACAACAGATAGACCATTTGGTCAAGCACTTGCTATTCCCAATCAAACTTCTACTGCATATGATAATACTCCTGCTTCTGAAGGAAATGTCATGTCATTTGACAAAAGCAAGAATGAAAAGCAATCTAGAAGCAAGAAGAGGGGGAAAGCTAAAAAGAAACAAAACCCTTCCTCTAAATAGAAATCATTTGTTTTATCTTCTCCAACTAGGAAACCTCATTATCCATGTTTGATCTATAATGAAGATCATTTTACATGAGACTGTCCTCACCGTTCTGAAGTCTCAAAACTTCTTAAGACTTCTAGTGCATCCGCGGTATTGATAGATCCTTTTCCAAATCCAGAGACTCATTTGGTTGCTACAGATCATGCTTCTAGTTCAAAAGTGCTTATTTTATCCACCTCTAAGCCTAAAATTGATGTTTTGGTGTCTACGTGAAGTAAAGATTATGGTAATCCATCGTTGTCGTCAAATAACCAGGCTTCAGATCAATCAAATCCTTCGACTTGGACTTGGTCTGAGCCTATTCCACCACCTATTACACTAGAGTTAACAATAAAACAACCTAAAGGAGTTGTACATAAGTCTACATTCAACCCTCGAGCTCAAGTAGTGCAAACTATAACATAGTAGAAGATCTGGCTCAGTCACCTTCTACTATGTCGATGCTTGAGGTGCTTCAAAAATATCCTTCCCAAAAGCAGGCTTTATTGTTAGAAATTGGTGGAATTGATCCAATGGATTCTAATCTTGTGGTTTTCAACCATGCAGGATATACACCACAATTACCAGCTCAATTATATTTCCTGATCCAAGTAAAGGCTTTGAATAAACTCATTCACAAAACCATAATTGACGAGCATGCATCTACTTATATCATGTTGATGAGTTACTGGAAAACACTTGCCTCCCCACCTTTGTCACAGTCTCGTACAACTTTAAAAGCTCTTGATGGTCGCATATATATGCCTTGTGGAATTTTAAGTAACCTACAGATAGAACTAGGGGAAAAAATGTAACTGTTGAAGTTGAGGTCGTTGACGGGCTCCTTGACTAAAACATTTTTCTAGGAATACCTTGGGTTTGTGCTATGGCTGCTGTGGTTTCTACATACTTTTGTATGATCGCTTTCCCTCAATAATTCACGAAAAATTCAAAATATCATGATGTTATGTATTATAATTGATGCAGGTCACCATATGCTTTAGTTCCTCTCTGTCACATCGTAAATCATATCACTCGACATTATCATTTTGGACTTCATGTTTTAGGGGGAAACTGTTATAGGTCTATTTGGGCACATCACTCCCGACATTCAAATCAGTACTTTTGAGGCTCATCAAACCCTAATTCAGTTGTTACATGCCCGCGAGAAGTCAACTCATTGAATGCTTCCTTCTATGAAAGTTTCATGGCCCGAAGCCTTCCTAAAATGCCTCCTTGGGACACCAGCTTAGTCTATTCCTCGAGACAGTGCGCTGCAGAGCAAGCAGGCCCACTATGGCCTACACTGCAATGCACTTAGGCCCTCTTTAGCCTGCACTGGGCAAGATTGAGAAAAATTTTCATAGGCTTATAAGAACATTCCTTCATTCTAGATGATTCTAGAAGGTTACCATCTCTTATCTCCTCCTATGAGCTCAAAATTGGATAGGCTAAGGATCCATTAACCTCCTATCCTATCATCCCTTGCTCCATGGAAACTAACTCCAAGTTTGGAAGGCCATTCAATACCATCATTTATGACAAAACCACCTCCATTTCCTATAAATTGAGCACTCCTCATAGTGATCAAGGGGCTAGAATCTGAAGTTTGTAAGGAAATTATATTGGTTTCAAGATTGAGTGCATGTTAAGTAATGTTATGCTGCTGGAGTGTTGTGCTTTTGATGTGGAAAGGGTTGAATTGAAGCTAGAAGAGTGGCACGGGATCGAACTGTATTGGGTGATACTCTTCCTTCTACATTAATAAAGAGATTATTCCTTTTCTCATATGACTGTTCATATCTGTGATGATTATGTGTTTCAATCTCTTCGATTCCATTGTTTTATAGTCAATAGATTATGTATGTTTTGATCATTTCTTGTTTTTGTTTCTCTTGATGCATGTATCTTTTGAGCAGATTTAGTTTAAGTGGGAGTGATAGAAGAAATTTAAAACAGATCAAGGAAGTGAAAGGCAACAAGTAAGTTCCTCCATCTCATCTATCTTCTATAAGAAAAGGTTAAACTACTTTCTTTCTGTTGTTATAGGTGTAGTCACCCACCTAGGGAAAATGTGTTTATCTGTAGATGCAAATTCCATGTAACAGGGTGTCCAAGTTAACTGGCCACCTTCAGCTTATAAAATCAACTTTTTTCATATTCTTACACTTTTATCATATTCATACTTAGGAGAGAGTGTGATGAGGTTCCATATCTATGGCTTGCTTCGCTCGGTTGATGGATGTTGGAGGGTGGCTTTGCTACGTTTCTTCTTGTTCAGGTACATGTTCTCCTTTGCTCTTGTTTTGATGATTTCACCTAGCATATATGTTTGTCTTCTTTGTTGTGATGTGCAGGTGCTAGCCTCTTTTGCTGCTGCTGAGCTCTGGATAGGTGCCATAGTTCCTGCGTGGGTGCTGATACTCTTTCTCTACATGGATAATGAAGGAGGAGCATGGAGACTGTTTCTATCATAATACAGGCTGCTACAGGGTTTCCTATAGTACTACAGAAAATATTGTCGCTACCTCTTTCTTAAAAAAGAAATATCTTGAAGGAGGAATAGGTGTTGAAGTAGGATTGGAAGGGGTGGCAATAGGGCAGAGGGAGTGGTAGGTGAGGTAGGCCACTAATGTTATGGCCCTTGGACTTTTCTTTGTTTTTTTTATTTTTCCCTCTTTTTTGTATTTTTTATTTTGAGTTGTTTCTTTGATGGACACAGAGGGTGGCATGGTCATGAATTGGTGGTGGGTGAGATGTGGTAAGGTCAATGGCCTGCTATTTCAACGCAAAAAATGCCTGGATCATTATGTCTCAACCAAGATTCCATTCTTGTAGAATTTCAGGACATCTTGTAGTACTACAGGAAACTCCTGTAGTAGCTATAGGAAATCCTATAGAAGTCATAAAATTGCCTACAAATTGGTTTTTGTGGTGTTTGGAGATGAGAATGGATGCTGGAGACATGGTGGGCATAGAATATATGAAATTAATGAAGTAATAATGGGGTGTTGCTTCGCTTGATTCCCTCTAAACTGGGTGTCCTTTGTTGCCTTGAAAACCTGCAAAAATCACATACTTTTATTAATGGGTAGGTTTGAGGTCCCTACCATAGAATTTTTCACCCATGGATCTTTTAATTTTCCTTTTTTTCACTCTTGGGATGTCTGGTTTTCAACCTGTTGAAGCCCCGAAAATCGGGTCGACAACAAGGGGGATACCTACCCGGTCCGGACCTTGGTTAGCAGCTCCTTATCCGTTTGGTATAGCGGGTCCGACTGGGGATAATGGGACCAGTTTCCCAATCTATGAGTGTGTGCGTGTAGAATTTGATGTTGTTGATCTAACAGTTCCTACCTAAGCTATTCTAATTCAAACTTTAATCTAATTCCATGCTATTGTAATTTAATAAACTGCGCATCTAAATCTATGCTAACCTAGGATGTAATTCTTCTATTATGCGATCTAAAGAGATTTCAAATAACAATTGGTAATAAAGATCATTCAGCGATTATAAGAAAGGAGATCAATTAAGATGAACCACTTCGCATAAAAAGTTAGACGAAACAGTTGTGAACAACATATCGCATAATGAGCTATTCATACATTAAACATAAATAAATAGCTACCACCGTACAAAAGTGACAAATGATAACTCAAGCATTCATGCAATAATACATAAACAACTAAAAACTATATATCACTTTAACATATAAGCAGAAATGGTCAAGAGATAAAAGTACCATTTATGACTAGTCCTACTCATAAGCTTCAAGCAACAATGATTTAGCTCTCCTTGCTCTAACATCTACTAAGAGTACAGAAGTGCAACATCAGTAGCGGATATCAAATGCAAACATCAACAAATCTTGATCCATTCATTCACCAAAACCTCCTCTGAGGGTGCAAAAGTGCATGTTTTGAGGACAAGTTTTTGATAAATTTCTGGACCCTTCTCTAAATGCATGAGAAGGGTTTAAATACTACTTACTAAATAACTTAATTACACAGATTCAGGATACGGTTTAAATGACCGCCCTTTTTCTAAGAAAAATTATTTCTAAAAATTAAATCTAAGATCTAACTATTTCTGCATTTGCTCCTTAATGTTGCGAGCATTCAATATTTGCCTGGGTAGAGTCGGCTGACTATCTTCCGCTTTTGGTTGAGCTAAGAAAACATAAATGGTAAGAGCTGGCACCATTTTTTCAGCAAAATAGATGATATACTCGAGAGTCATCTTCTGGCTATGTTGATTTACTGTGTATGCCCAGTAATAATCCAAGTTCCACTTGGTTAATCTTCGAATTGCTTCTGCCTTTGCTTTCTTGCGTTTCCCGGGCTTACGAGTGACTGAGCAGTTAGAGACTTTGCTTTTTGAGCAATTTTCTCAGCGATGCACGATTAGCGCTAGGCGCTAATCGCACATCGGAAAATGCCTCCGTTCTTTGATCCGGGCCTTTCTGATGCGTTTTTCGCCTTTAGTGCCTTTTCCTTCACCGAGTATAAGCTTCAAAATTTTGTAAACATACTGCTTTCATGAGCTTCTAACCTTGAGCATTAAATTGCCTGTTGATATCAACATTGTTCAACTACTCATTCAACCATGGCTGTGACTGAAAGATCTGTAATGGATAGCTCAGCAGCGTTCTACGAATCTGTGGCTCTATTACACGCGGTATCCACTTATGAGGGCATCTTTTCTCTGTCTCTGAGCATTGGAGCTTTACCCTTTTCCTTTATTGCTTCCTACACATTGCTTCATGTTGTTTCTGTTTTTCGTTCTTGCAATTCACACATGAGGAGAGAGTAATGATAATAAAGATCGAAAAGAAAGCTCTAAGCTCTACAGATGTACAAAACATGCCACCTGACGTGAATTGAAAAACACAAAACCGTCTTTCATCAACACTTGGCGCATCATTCATTAATTATCATTAAAGCACGTATCCAATTTTTGGTTTATGGACAACTTTTCTTCAATGTTGAGCCGGGGAAAATCTGCGATGGAATGTTTCTGCGATTCGCATCGCAACATCGCAGTATCACATTTTTCATTAATATGTGTTATCACAGGGTTGGTCGATTCCGCGCTTATCGCAGAATCGCAGATTGCAGTATCGCGTGATCACAAAATCGCAGATCGCTGTAATCGTTAAATGGTTATGTTTTTTTTTATTATGCGACATTGCGATATGTGATATCGCATATTGGATATCGGCGATTTTTTAAAGTTTTCCAATGTGAGTGTTTCTTAATGTATGCGATGCGATGGAATTCGCGTCGCACTCTCGCAGTTTATCATTTTACTCATAAGGAAATGTCCTATCATTCTTCGCGCGATGCGATGTTTTCTTAAGGAGTAAAATACATGAGCCTTAATTGAATTTTTTGAATTTTGTACTAAGGGTCCCCACTTACCTAGTGTTATTGCTAATACTAAATAAGGAGGGGGGTTTTTGGTGGCCACAACAATTGGCGATTCACTTGGAAGAACCAGTTATCTCTGTTTTTCTATTGAATTTTTCAAACTTCCAAAACAGAAATTTTTTCAGAAAATTAAACTTTGTTATGGAAAGATAGAGTACATTATGCTCCAAACTGTCAATGATATTTTGTTTCAACCACTTTCTTCTCTAATTATTTGCTTCCTCAGGCTAGTCCTTGTATTTACATCAGCCATTACTTGGTCTTGTAAAGATAAAACAAAGTCTGCTCTGTAAACTAGTTTTAAATATGCTCATTTGTCGTAGGTAGAGCCTCTGCTGCCAGCACGCGTTTATAGCCTCGACAGGGTTACCTGTTACCCAGCAATGATCCTGTATCCTACTTAAGGTGACCTACAACTTTCAAAGAAAAAATCCATATCCACACTTATTGCTTTGATTTTTTTTTTTTTTTTGTAAAGAACAATGTCTTGGTTTGGTAGCCAAATTATGACACAGTCATTCACTTGATTTATAACTTTGTTGAACAAGTTGGCTCGTGATGAGACCTCTTGTCTTTTGATTGCAACAATCTTGAGTCATTGCCCTGTTGTGGTGTACAGTATTGGCAAAGTCAACAAGTTATAATATCTGTGATAATGATAAGCCGGCTCGTGATGAGACCTCTCATTCTTCAAGATAAAGTGTATCCTTGGATTATTCCTCCGAAAGCTGCGATTTCCTTAGCAGGGAGGAAGTCATTGTTTCCTTAAGATAGCTCTGGAAGACAATAATAGAGTTTTTGGAAACAACTGTTCTACAGAGAATCTTTATTTTGTTATTAATACCTTTCATTGTATTGAGATAAAACAATTTCTTCATTAAAGGTTGCTTTCATCAAATTCTTTGAAGCTGAAACTAGTATCATATCTAGGCTAAAGTTTTTTAACTGTATCTGTCAATAATAAAGATCAGTTTTCCAAAATATTTGCTATTTATACAAGCGAAAAGTTCAAAATTTGAAAGAGAATTGGTGTCTTTTTCGTAAATGCCTAATGTAACCATTCACAACGGGTTTTATTATGAAAAATAAAAACTATTATACAAAAATAGAAGAATAATCTTCTATGGAAAATATTTCTTGAGAATTTTTCCATTAACAGGCAAAGGATCCCTCTTACCTGCTAAATCCTATAACAAAAATGTTGATGGACCTACAACTTCAACAATCTGAAAAGGACCAAGCCACATCCTTTGAAATTTTGTATGTTTGCCCTTTCCTTCATGAGCCTTGTCCCACTTTAAAACTAAATCTCCCATCTGAAAATCTTTTCTGGTCATTATGTTTGAACCAAAAGAGGATTTTACTAGTGCTTGATGATGAGCATGCATTTTCTTAGCTTGTTCTCGTTGTTCTTCTAATTTAATTATTTCCATTTGTCTTAGCTGTAAGGAGGAAGCGGGTACTTCATCAATGTATTGTACTAAAGACAAAGAGGGAATGGCTAAGTGAGTTGGAAGAACCACTTCTTTCCCATAAACTAAATTAAAGGGAGAAGTGCCGATAGAAGCTTTTTGTGTTATCCGATCTGCCCATAAATCATATATCAAAGCCTTGTGCCAATTCTTTTGATTCTGGTCAACTGTTCTTTTAATAATCCTGATTAGGTTTTTGTTTGTTGACTCAGCTAACCCATTACCTTGCAGGTAGTAATTGGCCAAATATTTAAGTTTGAATCCTCTTTTAAGTGCAAATTCAGTCATTGCATTTCCAGAAAAGTATGATGCATTATCAAACATTAAAGCGGATGGCAATCCAAACCTGGTGATTATAAATTGATCTATGAACTCAATGTTATTTTCAGAATTAGTTGTCTTGAGTGGAATTGCTTCTACCCACTTAGTAAAATAATCTGTTGCCGTGAGGATGTATCTATGCTGCTTAGATGAGTGAGGAACGATCTCACCTATTATGTCCAAGCCCCACTGACTAAAAGGTTGCTCGATGTTTACCGACTGTAGTGGCAGGGACAGCTTCTTTTGTCTTCCAGCAGTAGTTTGGCAGACTTGACATCTTCTCACGTAACTTTGTGAGTCTTTAAACAGCATGGGCCAGTAGTATCTTGCGCGTAAGATTTTATGTGCAGTAGCATCTCCAGCATAGTGTCTGCCTGCTGGTCCATTGTGGAGTTCCTGCAAAACTTTTTCAGCTTCATCTTTCTCAAGGCACCTAAGAAGAACAGAATCATAATTTTTTCTAAAAAGAACATCATTTATGAGCTGATATTGTTTAGCTTTCAACCTTAGGGCTCTTTTCTTAGTATGATCAAGGTGTGAAGGAGCATACCTGTTCTTAAGATAATAAATGACATCATCATATAATGATTCTGCATCGTTTAGGCTTACCTCACACATTTGTACCTCTTCAGATGGAATTTCAGAAATTTGCGATGCTTCGACCAGCATTTTGCAGAAGCCTTGACCTCTTACAATGTTTTCTGGTTTGATCTCAATGTCATATTCCTATAAGGAAGTAACCCAATTGGCCCTTTTCTCACCCACATCTTTCTATACTAGAAGATTCCTTACCGCTGGAAACGGTACTATGATCTTAGTATGGGTTTTAAGTAAGAAAGGTCTAAAGTATTTGACCTCTTTGAAAACATCATAAGCATGTTTCTCCATGTCTAAATAATTTAGTTCAGCACCCTGTAAATTTGAGCTAAAAAACGCAATTGGAGCTTCCGCTTTTTCTTTATTTGCTTGAGTTAGAATCGTAGCATATGACTTATCTAAGGCAAATGTGTATAAAATAAAAGGCTCTGAAAAATTCGGAGTCGCTAAAGATGGAGCATTAATAATAGCTTGCTTGATCAGGTTGAATGCTTCATGTTGATCTTGACCCCATTTAAAATTTGAATTCTTTTTAATCATGGTTTGCGAAGGAGACACGACTCGTGAAAAATCTGGAACGAATCTCTTTACAAAATTGATTTGACCAAGGAAAGATTGCATGGCTTTTTTGTTATGAGGTAGGGATATTTCAGAAATTTCTTTGATTCTGTTGGGATCAATGTGAATACCGGATTTTGACACTGTGAATCCTAGAAGTTTCCCTTCACTTAGTGCGAAAAAGGATTTCTTTGGGTTAAGTGAAATTCCATACCTTAAACACCGTTGAAAGATTTGTTTCAGGTCTTTGAGATGGTCGTTTCGCTTCTTCGAGTACACTGTTATATCATCCAAATAAATTACTATAGATTTATTGACTAAACCTTTGAATACGATATCCATGGCTCTCTGAAATGTGGCACCAGCATTAATCAAACCAAATGGCATCTTTCGATATGCGTACGTGCCCCATTTAATTCTGAATGTGGTTTTCAACTAATCATCGGGATGTACCAACACTTGATTGTATCCTGAAAATCCATCCAAGAAAGACATTAGTTCTGAGCCCGCCACTGCCTGCAGTATCTGTTCCATAGGTGGTAGAGGAAAATTATCTTTTTGACAGGCTTTGTTAAGGTTCCGAAAGTCAATACAAATCCTAATATCTTCGTTTTTCTTTCTAATGGGTACCATATTGGAGACCCATTTGGAATGTCTGACGGGGAAGATTATCCTGGCTTTCAGTAACTTATTGAGCTCAGTTTTTATCTGATTTTCTAAATTGGGGTGGATTTTTCTCAGCTTTTGTTGGATAGGTTTTTCATTATCGATCATGGGAATAGTATGCTGGATGATGGAAGTGTCGTATGTTTTCAGCTCATCATAATTCCAGGAAAAAACATTTTTATATTGTCTCAAAAGACGAATATACGCGAGTTTTTCTTCAGGGGCTAGGCCAAGGCCTAGATTAATGTTTTGTGGTTTAGCATCGGTCCCTAGGTTTACTAATTCGTAGTTCTAAGTTGAACTTTGGAGTTTTGAATTGGTAGACCTCTTAAACCGATCTTTCAAATCGTACAAGTCTTCTAACTTGACCACCGACTTGGGTATAGCATTATTAGTGCTATTTTGTTGCAATTGTTGATCGTGCTGGTCTTCGTCAATTATTTGATTGGAGTAGGATCCTTCAGACGTGAGTAAATTTACGATATCAGGATCGTCATTGAATAATCTCCAATTTGTGATGTTGTCAGGAATGGACGGTCTAAAGATTAATTCTATTGAGAATCTATTTGGACTAAAATCTTCGAATGGAATAAGCTTAGAAGCTACGTTAGCCAAAAGGTCTGCACTTGTGTTTTGGAGTCTGGGGATTGAAGAAATATTAAACGCTATGAAATGCTCAGTCAGATCTTGTACTAAGGATTGATAGTGTTTTAAATGACCTGATAAGCAATGTATAGTGTTACGTACCTGTTTAACCACAATCTCAAAGTCTCCAAAAACCTGAAGATACTTGACGTCTAACCTGATTGCTTTGTACAGGCCTTGAAGCAAATCCTTGTACTCTATTGTGTTGTTTGTGCAATCAAATTCGAGTCTGCATGTGAGCATGTTTTTATCTCCTTCTGGACTAATCAGAACGCATCCTGCTCATGCTCCTTCGTTAGATCTAGAGCCATCAAAAAATAATTTCCAAAACAAAGATTTATTTACAGGTTTATCTAAAAAATTGATACATTTCGAACTATCGGTTCGAGAAAAATTTTCAACTTGGGACAAAACAGAGTGTTCTAAATAGGGTGACGCATGAGCATTGAAATTGCCGAGGAAAGAATCTACTGAGTAATTTCCAATAATGCTGTTGTTATACACTACTGGTTCATTTTCTCCCTCTAACTCCATTACTATGTACTTCTAGTGTAGCTCTCGTTCAACTTTTATTTGATTTGGTTTACTGTTGTAGGGCAGCCACATGTGCGACTAGTCGGTTGTGAAGTATCGATGGAGTTTCTCTGACCAATCCCTGCTAAGAATTAAGCCATATAATTCTGGGATATCGGCAACTAGAATGTCAATAACCTGACATACCTTCGGGTTGGATGACAATATTATGGTTACTTGATCTAGTTTGCCAATCACTTCGACTTGAGATCGATCTAGCTGAACTATGCGCATTGCGGATTTCTGTGGTTGAACATTTAACTTAGCACATATAGATTTGGGTAAAATATTCGATGAAGCACTGGAATCTACCAAACAATTGTGCACATTTTTATTGAAGATTTCATAAGTCAAGAGAAACAGGGGAATGTGAGATCTTGATCTTCCTCCAATTAGGGCGATGTCATTTGGATCAATCTTATTGATCGCATTAGTTGGAGGTCTTCCCATGTTATGGGAAGCTTGAGAAAGTACAGTGGCAGGCAAAGGTGCAACTGGCATGGCATGTAATTCTTTCATCATTATCTTCTGTTGATGTTTCAACTTGCTCAGTTCGTAAAGGGTGATATTAGCCCTAGTCTTCTTCATGTCATCAATAATATTGTACTCCATTTCATCTGACACTATCAGTGTTTTAGATGGAGTCATTTCATCTATTTGGACTGGGCTAGTTTGAGTCGCTTTAGATGTCGTTTTCTTTGTTGCGAATTTATCCTTTGTTGCAGAGCTTGCGCTCTTTGGCTTAGGGGTAGTTTGGGGAGGATCAAGCTGATTTTTGCTTCGTGTGCTAACTGGAAATACTTCTTGATCTTCTTCTTGTGGGAGGATTAAATCCCACATTCCTTGTAATTCCACAACTTCTTCGTCATCAGTCTGCCCTTCAGTGGCAATTTCCTCTTCCTCTTCCTCGGATTCAGCATTTGAAATGGAATTGGGTGGCTTTGCATCCATTGAAGGACCTCTTTTAAAAGCTCTGTAGGGCTTTTTTGAAGAAGTTTTTGCTACTTGCTTTTTTATGTCAACCATCTCATTGGACATGGTCTTTAGAACTTTCTGCAATCCTTCCAAATCAGAAGGATCTTTTGCTTGTTTCTTCTTGGAGTCTTCCTTGAAGGTGACTTTTTTGGACTTACGTTCCTCTATCGCAGATCTCTTTTCCAGGGCTATTATTCATTTCTCTACTGCTATCGCCTCTTTCATGTTATCAACTAAGGTTATTTTATTTGCCCTGTCCACGAAGATTGTTATGTTCGATGGTAGAGTGATGATATACCATTCACATCGTACTTCTTCGCTGGGCTGGGAAGCAGTAGGAATTTTGTTGAACCATAAATTGAAATCCTTGATAGGCTCTCTAGTTTCGGCTTTAAGATTGGATAGGTCATTGATTAACATTTCCATCGACCTGTCATCACCAAACTTGGTTAGGAATTGGTCCTGGAAGATGTCCCAACTTGTGATGGATCCAGAGGGTAATGAAAAGTACCATGACCCGGCTGTTCCTTGCAGTGTATAGGGAAAAAGCCGAACAACAGCATCTTCGTTAGTAACTCCATTGAGATTAATGGAAAGCATGAAGTTGTTTATGTGCTCTTCTGCTAGCATGCCTGCCTCGGGATTGAATTTAGGCAGCCATTTCTCAGGATGGGCCGGTATTTGACTGAAGGGTGCAAGCATTAATACTGCCCTAGGGTTATTCCATGGAGACTAGGCCATTGTTGAACTGCTAACAGAGGAAAGTGCAGAAGATGATCCCCGCGGCTGGGAGGATGAGGATACTACGATTGTAGATGATTGAAGAGGGGTTGTGGGGGTTCCAGTGGATGGATGGACGATGATCTGGAGTGGAGGTGTGGATGGTTGACTTCGCGGTGAAGTAGTTGAGATGGATGATGCTGACGAAAGAGTCTCACTGTCAGACTCTTGCGGTGATTTCCTCACTCTTTTCCTGGTGGGAAGAGGTAATTCGGTTGGCTGGACGCCAAACTTTTCACTCTTTAGCCTAGTGAGGGGATGAGCAGGGTTGTACTGTGAAGTCACGCTGCCTTGAGATTTATCAGACTTCTGAGGAGAAATGGAAAATCGCTGAAGTTTGTGAATTAGGGATTCGACTTCAAGAAGTTCAATGGTAGATTGTTCTGAAATATCAGGGTGTGCAGCAGCGGTTGATACTCGAGCGACTTTTGACTCTGGATTTAAATGTAATGGGGAAGTCGGGGGAGATGATGAGGGAGATTTACTCTCAGAATGGTATTCGGATTTGGATTTACTTGCCATTCATAGTTCAGGCCCTCCTTCTAGCGCCAAATATGTTGAAGCCCTGAAAATCGGGTCGACAACAAGGGGGATACCCGCCCGGTCTGGACCTTGGTTGGCAGCTCCCTATCCGTTTGGTATAGCGGGTCCGACTGGGGATAATGGGACCAGTTTCCCAATCTATGAGTGTGTGCGTGTAGAATTGGATGTTGCTGATCTAACAGTTGCTACCTAAGCTATTATAATTCAAACTTTAATCTAATTCTATGCTATTGAAATCTAATAAACAACACATCTAAATCTATGCTAACCCGGGATGTAATTCTTCTATTATGCGATCTAAAGAGATTTCAAATAACAACTGGTAATAAAGATCATTCAGCGATTATAAGAAAGGAGATCAATTAAGATGAACCACTTCACATAAAAATTTAGATCAAACAGTTGTGAACAACATATCGCATAATGAGCTATTCATACATTAAACATAAATAAATAGCTACCACCATACAAAAGTGACAAATGATAACTCAAGCATTCATGCAATAATACATAAACAACTAAAAACTGTATATCACTTTAACATATAAGCAGAAATGGTCAAGAGATAAAAGTACCATTTATGACTAGTCCTACTCATAAGCTTCAAGCAACAATGATTTATCTCTCCTTTCTCTAACATCTACTAAGAGTACAGAAGTGTAACATCAGTAGCAGATATCAAATGCAAACATCAACAAATCTTGATCCATTCATTCACCAAAACCTCCTCTGAGGGTGCAAAAGTGCATGTTCTGAGGACAAGTTTTTGATAAATTTCTGGACCCTTCTCTAAATGCATGAGAAGGGTTTAAATACTACTAACTAAATAACTTAATTACACAGAATCAGGATACGGTTTAAATGACCGCTCTTTTTCTAAGGAAAATTATTTCTAAAAATTAAATCTAAGATCTAACTATTTCTGCATTTGCTCCTTAATGTTGTGAGCATTCAATATTTTCTTGGGTAGAGTCGGCTGACTGTCTTCCGCTTTTGGTTGAGCTAAGCAAATAGAAATGGTAAGAGCTGGCACCATTTTTTAAGCAAAATATATGATATACTCGAGAGTCATCCTCTGGCTATGTGGATTTACTGTGTATGCCCAGTAATAATCCAAGTTCCACTTGGTTAATCTTCGAATTGCTTCTGCCTTTGCTTTCTTGCATTTCCTGGGCTTACGAGTGACTGAGCAGTTAGAGACTTTGTTTTTTGAGCAATTTTCTCAGCGATGTGAGATTAGTGCTAGGCACTAGGCACGATTAGCGCTAGGCGCTAATCGTGCATCGGAAACTGCCTCCGTTCTTTGATCCAGGCCTTTTTGATGCGTTTTTCGCCTTTAGCGCCTTTTCCTTTAGTGGGTATAAGCTTCAAAATTTTGTAAACATACTGCTTTTGTGAGCTTCTGACCTTGAGCGTTAAATTTCCTGTTGATATCAGCATTGTTCAACTACTCATTCAACCATGGCTGTGACTGAAAGATCTGTAATGGATAGCTCAGCAGCGTTCTGCGAATCTGTGGTTCTGTTACACGCGGTATCCGCTTATGAGCGCATCTTTTTTCTGTCTCTGAGCATTGGAGCTTTACCCTTTTCCTTTATTGCTTCTTGCACATTGCTTCTTGTTGTTTCTGTTTTTCGTTCCTGTAGTTCAGACATGAGGAGAGAGTAATGATAATAAAGATCGACAAGAAAGCTCTAAGCTCTATGGATGTACAAAACATGCCACCTGACATGAACTGAAAAACACAAAACTGTCTTTCATCAACACTTGGCGCATCATTCATTAATTATAATTAAAGCGCGTATCCAATTTTTGGTTTATGGACAACTTTTCTTGAATGTTGAGCCGGGGAAAATCTACGATGGAATGTTTCTGCGATTCGCATCGTAGCATCACAACATCGCAGCATCGCATTTTTCATTAAGATGTGTTATCGCAGGGTTGGTAGATTTCGCGCTTATCGCAGAATCACAGATCGTATTATCGCGCGATCGCAAAATCGTAGATCGCAGTATCACGCGATCGCAAAATCATAGATCGCTATAATCGTTAAATGGTTATGTGTTTTTTTTTTATACAACATTGCGATATGTGATATCGCATATTGGATATCGGCGATCTTTTAAAGTTTTCCAATGTGAGTGTTTCTTAATGTATGCGATGTGATGGAATTTGCATCGCACTCTCGCAGTTTATCATTTTACTCATAAGGAAATGCCATATCATTCTTCGCGCGATGCGATGTTTTCTTAAGGAGTAAAATACATGAGCCTTAATTGAATTTTTTGAATTTTGACTAAGGGTCCTCACTTACCTAGTGTTATTGCTAATACTAAATAAGGAGGGGGGTTGTTGGTGGCCACAACACAACCCAAAATTTTGCTTTAGGTGCCTCATGGAGGTTTTCACCTAGGTCTTTTAATGTGTTTCTCTCTTCTTTTCATTTAAAAAAAAGTATTCTTCAAGAATTCGATGAGGTGGAAGCCGAGACAGGGATGTCAAATTTGATGAGGAGAAGGCCATGTGATTTTACCTTTAGAGGGAGCTTCAACTACATGCAGATGAGGAGATTTTAGCTCCTAAGGTTGAGGAGACTCAGATTGATGTGGAGCCACTGATGAGCTCTAATATTGCATCAAGAATGTTGCAACTCCTAGGGCTACCAGCTTTACTTCATCAACCCAGGGTTCATACAAACTTGGAGGTGACAGTGTTGTATACATAGTAGATGCAATGGTATACTCTTGTCACTTTTCAACTAGGGTGATAGACCACTAGGGATTTTTAAACCAATCTTCTATTAACTAGAAGAATTCTGACTACCAAAAGGAAAAGGGAAAATTACTCTTAATGCAAAAAGGAAATGTTGCCTACTCTAGAAAATGAAAGTGCTAAATTGGAAGGTGCTATAAAGTGACATGAAATCATCTAGCTAAGAATCTACACATATTCCTTGTAAAAGAGACCTAACTTAACCTTGCATATAACGTCTAGTTATCTGGACTAAATTAGCATGGAATTTTATCTAAGAACTACTGTGAATGTTGCATGCATGTGCTGACTAGAAATTGCAGAAAAAAGCCTTTTTGATTTTCAGTTTTATGAATGAAAATACACATTAACCAATTTTTTCTTTAGCAGGGGAGACAGGTATGGGGAAATAGGTCTGGAATGATGTCGAGGATATGGAGGCCAAGTGGAGGCCTAACTTAAGATCATATGACCATTTATTCACAATTCGGGCTTAAAACAGGCTAATACAGGGTTTCCTGTAGTACTATAGGATGCCCGCGTTTTACTACAAGATGCCCTATTTTACTACAGGAAATAAGACGAAAGCTTATAGGAAGGTAGGTGTTGGGCACGGGATCCCCCAAGGGCACTTTTGGGGCTTAAATCCCATATTTTGGTCCAATTTTTGTAATCCTAATGTAAAGACTCCACATTTTGTGGTCGCAGAGCATGTACTTTTTAAAGAGTCATAGGGTTGTCTACCCTTATTTTGATAATGTAATGTTAGCTGTAAAATATCTACCCATGGTCCACAGACCATGTGATTGTATAAATAAGATAAAATATCTAGGTAGTCACGAGGAATAAGATCAATTAATAAAATCAATGATTAAGAATCGAGTCATATTTGTGGAGTAGAAGACTAAGTTTGGGTCGTAGCATAGGTAGAAGCTCTATAGCTGAGCGCACAGTGGCCTAGAAGTCCATAGCTGAGTGCGCGGATCTCTGCAGCTGAGTGTGCAGGGCGAGTTGAGTTTGTAATCATATGGAAGTTTTAATAAAAAAAAAATTCTATCAATTATGCGTAATTATTTCCTGTTTATGCATCTGTTATATCAGGTAATTTCACTTCTAATGCTTATATGATGCGTGAATGTGTATAATTTTATTGGTTAAGTAAACGCAAGTAAGAACATATGGTTACGCGAAGCTAACTAAGATACGTTAATAAGATAAGTAAGATACTTAGCATAGTTTGGGAAATATCATAGTTCACTACCCTAGCAACGTGAAAGCATATTAGCCCCTGGTTAGGGCTGCACAGAAGCTGATTGTATAGTTCATGAGGGTATTGAAGGGTAGAACAGAGGGATAAGCAACCTCTACAAAGGCAGGTATAGCTAGAATAAACCGACATCACATCCATCTCAAGGGTGTGGAAACTTGGTTCCAGCATCCCCCCATACTGCTTCGGGTGAGACTTCAGTCTGTGCTCCACAGGTTGATGCCGAAAGGGCCAGTAGTGTAGGGATTTTTTTGGCTAACTAGCGTTGAACTTGGGTCAGGCCTCTGTAAGCCAACAAATGATTTCATTGTTGGGACTAGAATCTGCATGATATATGTGTGATGTCGTATCACTGGAATCCAACTAAGAAAGAAATCAAAGGCTGGTTAGACAAAATAATTCACGAGTTTGCAGCGCAGGAGAATAGAAACCCGCAACTATCTAAATAAAAATGGCTAGAAAACTACTTGTATATGGAGATCCACAAAATTTTTTCTGTGTCCTTCCCTATTGAGCTATATGAGTGGATCGCAAAGCTAGTAGATAGCCAAGGAAGGTGGAAGCTTGATGGTCCTATTGTGTGGACCCCAAAGCTAGTGCAAAGGTTGGAAGCATGAGAGGATAAGATCATGTCGATCATTGGCTCGATCACATTATAGGAGTATTTGTTACTGAGTTCGCAGTCGACACCTCAGTTAGCTATAGTGAGGCAGAGTGATGCTTTATCTAAGGACCATGAGGTAAGTGCATAAAATATTTGAATACTTTGATTAAGATGTTGTTGTGCGAAAAATGGGTTATGCAGCTACCCTGATGTTAGGGTCTATGCGAAGCAGATAAATTTACAGAAACGAAGGAAATAAGGGTCGAGAGCATATCCCCTTGATTTCACCTCCGCAATGAGACAAAGAAGGAATCACAAAGGCCTCTCCACGAAGTGCTATTCAGTTGATAAGACATGTATTTCCATGAATACCACCTCCTCCCACACCACCTCCACCTTCACCACCATCACCTCCAACTTCACCCGTACGAACTCCACCACCACTGCGATTCATTATGGCAAACATAGTGAATTTGCCTGTGTTCAAAGGTTTGGGAAATGAGGATCCAGACCAATTATGGTTCGTTGTAAGGGTTGTATGGGAAGCACAAGGTGTTACAGATGACCATATAAATAAATAGACACTAGTTAGCGCTCTGCAGGATCATGCACTGACCTGGCATATTAAGTACTCCAACGATAACCCGAATGTGAGAATCGTGAATATCCAAACAATGCTAAATAGAGAATTTAACAGGTCTAAATCTGAAGCATAGTCGATTTTGGCATTCAAAGAGATCACGATGCTACCAGGTGAGATGCCTTGGGAACTAGATCAGAGGCTAAAATGTACAATTTGTGAAGCCAACATGAATTTGACAGATGGACAACATCTCGAGTGGTTTGTAGCTTTGCTACTACCACATTTAAGGAGTGTGCTATCGTAGCAGAGGATAACAACTCAGGCAGAGGCCTTAGAGATTTCTATGAGGCTACATGAGACCCTGATGCAACATCCTAACCTAAGAGTTCAGCAGATCCATGCACAACTGAACAATCTGTGCCTTGAGATGCAAAGCTTGAAGCAGGATAGGATGGTTTGACAAGAGGTATGCGAAGAAGTATGGTGCATAAAATGCAAGAGTCAGGGTCATGACAAAGACCATTGCCTAATCTTTACAAATTACCTTGCAGGAGGAGGACTGATGCCTTTAAGGCTAGAAGCTCAAGTAGGACCTAGCATGGCACATACTTTATGGTGCATTATCTGTCAAATAGTAGGAAAACATGCCACAGATAATTGGCACTTGTTACAGAAGTATACGCAAACTATGCAACAGTTTTTTTGCAACTTTTGTAGGTTGGTGGGACATGATGAGCATACTTGCAGAAGCTATGAATTGATGATGGATAGAACACCCACCTACAGGGTTCAGGCTGAAACGTAGACCCTTGACCAGAATGCAGGGATGGTGCGGACAAGATTTTAGGGGTGCAGATGAGGCCGAGGCGGAGGAGGACTTGGTAGAGGTCATAGACAGTTGATTTGCTACAATTGTGGAGGGCCAGGACACTATGCCTGTGATTGCACTAATCCAATGCATCCATCGTGCAAGTATTACACGTTATTTGATCATGAGACAAAATATTGTCCTACACTAATAGCTAGGATACGTGACAAAGGAGCACTACCACCTCCCCCGACTCAGAACCTGCAAATGATGAGGTCTGAACCGCATGAGGAAGACCCCAACGTAAACATGGTGCTCCGAAGTGAAATCTCGATCAGAGATGACAAAGGAAAATAGTTGGAAGACAGTACATGGGTTCGCAAAGCCTCAGTGAAGGTGGCTAAGTTTGATTTGGAGTGTGCTCGGGAAACCTTCATGGAAGCTAAGAAGAGCTTCACTGAGGCCTCCAATTCAGGAAGCAAAGATACGCCTAAGCCAGAGATGGACCCATCCATGTTCACAACTTTCCTGGAAACCTATATGAAGTTATTGCACGACAGTAAAGCTGTGAAAGGGTTACAAGAACTTATCAATAGGTGTACTGGGACCATGCCAGGTGAACCACGTGTAGTCTACAAGATCGGAAAGCATAAAACAAGGATGGGGTGTGAAATGAGACTCATTGTAGAGATCAGAGAATATGAAATGGATCAAGTCATTATGGATTTGGGATCATATGCAAATGTTCTACCAAAATAGACATGGGATTGAATGGGGAGACATGTGATGCAATGGTCTCCAATTCTGTTAAGGATGACAAATCACTAGAAAATAATACCAATGGGGTAGTTGTAGGGAGTAAACGTGGATATTGAAGGAGCGAGTGCATTAGCAGACTTTGAAGTCATAGAGATTGTTGATGATAGCAATCCCTACCTTGTGCTCTTGGGAATTGACTGGGCTACTACTATGAACATGGTAATCAATTTGAAGAAGTGAAAGATGACTTTTGAGAAGAAGTCACTACACGTAATAACACCCCTCGATCCTGCTTAAGGATCATGCTATACGGAGCCAGTCCGTGACAATGAGAGTGATGATGATTTGGACTGCATCTACAAGATAATAGTACGAGACCAAGACTAGGTGAATCCCACTGTGGATGGGCGGATTACATGGGAGCGCGAGAGCTCCTGCACTTCGAACTCTAACGAGGAACTAGAACACTGGCAGAATCAGTTACACAAAGTAACTACGCTGAATTGCAATATGATGACCAGGTCATTGCACTGTGTATTATCAGAGCAAAGAAATATGCCTACTTATGATCATCTAAATGAGGTAGATGTCTTTTTGGATGCATTTGAAAGGGAAATTCTAGAAAAACAACATTCCTAGGCCTTGGACTAGGTACTATGCACTACACCTACAAGATGGTGTGGTACACACAAGGGGAGTTTCGATGACTGGCATGAATGTAGGAAAATGATGTGAACATGATTTGGGAAGCCTAAGATGCAACTGAAAGACAAGCACGATGGGAAGAATGATTCATGCGCACATCTGGCCAAGTGGAAACAGGCTTATGGAGAAAAGGCACAACCTGAGTGGGTTCACCTATTCTGTCATAACCTGAATGTTATCCCAATGAGTTGGTATGTAGAAACAGAGCTTCGCCATGGGACAAGTGAATGGGATGTCCTACACGAAGAGTTCATAATGACAATTTAGTTTTGAGGATGGGTTTGACCGTATTGAGGAAGTGCTACAAGAGGTGAAAGCAGCTTATATTTAGGATCCCGCGGGATCCTTTAAACCTGACACAGCCTGAATGGTCTACTCAGCTGAGTCATGCACTAGAATGTTATAATGTAACTTCTGAAGAAGAGGATGAAGATCCACAGAATATTAAAATTCTAGAGATAGAAGGCCACCACAAGGTTCAAGGACTGCAGATAGAGAACACTGATATAACTGCGCCAGTGAAAACTAGACTGGTGAACATTGGTACAGAGGCAGAGCCCAAATTTGAAAAAATTGGAGACTACTGGGATGACATGACGGTGGATAAGGTCATTGAATCAATCCATGAACATCAGGACTTCCCCACCAAGCTTCCTAATTTGGAAGGAATAATCAGAGATCTAGGAGTAATGAAGATCATGTTAAAACCTGGCGCGAAGCCAGTTAAGTAGAGGCCTTATTGCCTAAACCAAAAATACAAGGAGAAGGTCTGCTTAGAGCTAGAAAAAATGCTAGCAGCAGGCATCATTGAGCCTATGGAAGAGTCCTATTGGGTAAGCCCCATGGTGGTACAAGAGATGAAGTATTGGACATTGTAGGTGGCCAAGAAGCATACTCCTTCACTAATGGGTTCTTTAGGTACCACCAAATCAAAATCGCGTCGGAGGATAGGAGAAAGACAATCATCATGACTGAGTGGGGTTGTTTTCAGTACAGTATAATGACATTTGGGCTAAAGAATGCACTAGCTATATTTTCGTGCATGGTTGTTGCAGCATTCAAGGAATATATTCATAAGTTCCTAGAAGTTTATTTTGATGACTAGATTGTATTTGGACTAGTTAAGCACCATGTAGCAAGCTTGTGCTTGATTCTTTATACCTGTTGAAGATACCAATCATGATCAACCTTAAGAAGTGTCTATTTTTCGTTCCTTTTGGGAACCTATTGGGACATGTGGTTTGTAGACAAGGACTGATGGTAGATCCTTCAAAGATCACAGTAATTATGAATTTGAAGTGCCATAGAGTGTGAAATAGCTACACGGTACCCTGGGACATACGGGATATTACAGGAAGTTTATCAAAGGCTATGCCCAGATCACTGTGTTGATGGAAAAATTGTTGAAAAGGGATGTCTCGTTCTGCTGCAACAATGACTGTAAAAAAATCTTGGATATATTAAAGGAAAATATGGTTACCGTACCAATTCTAGTCTTCCCTGAATGGAAGAAAGAATTTCATGTACATGTTGATGCGTCATGTATAGCACTGGGGGCAGTACTAACATAGGATGGTAGAGAAGGCTTGGACCACCCGATCATGTTCACAAGTTGCATACTATCCAAAGTAGAGAAAAATTATTCCACCATTGAATGCAAGGGACTAGCTATGGTGTATGCGCTCCAGAAGTATCAACACTACTTGCTAGGAGGTCACTTTAAGATGTATACGGATCAATCCGCGCTAAAGTACTTGGTCAAAAAGCCTATGTTAGGGGGGGCACATCTACAGATGGCTTTCATTGTTCCAAGTATATGATTTTGAATTTGTTGTGAAGCCTGGACGATTGAACATGGGACCAAATCACCTATTGCACATTGAGACTGGGGAGGAACCTACTAATTTGGTGGAAGGATTATCTGATGCATAGCTTTTTTCTGTGCGCGTCATGGATGGACATTTCAAGGACATAATACATTTCCTAACAACAGGAACAATGCCAGAAGGATACTCTATCCAGCAAAAGAAGGAATTAGTGGTGCATGTGACATATTTCTCTGTCATTGCTGGGCATCTATACAAGATGAGGAATGATGAGATACTATGAAGGTATGTACCTGAATTTGAACGAAGAATCATCCTCGCAGATGCTCATGGAGGTGCTATGGGAGGACATTATGTAGGAAGAGAAACCATGTAGAATAATCTACATGGAGGGTTGTGGTGGCCAACCCTTCATCAGGATTCAAAAGCATATTACAAGACGTGCGACGTATGTCAAAGAACAGGTAGGTCATCACGGAGGGATGAGATGACTTTGAATCCAAAAATGATATTGCAACCTTTCAAAAAGTGGGAAATAGATTTTGTAGGACCTATTCAGCCTCAAGGAAAGACAGGTGTGAGGTACATTATCACTGCGACGGAGTACTTGACTCATTAGGCAGAAGTGTAGCCGGTGAAGGATTGCATGGGCATGACTACCACGAAGTTTCTCTTTGAGCATGTGCTAACACAATTTGGATGCCCAAATATTTTGATGAGTGGTTGGGGCACACACTTTTTGAATGAAACGATCAACACACTGATGAAAGAATTTCAGGTGTATCGTCAAAAGAGCACACCTTATCATCCATAGGCTAATGGACCAGTGGAGGCGTTCAACAAAGTTCTTGAAAATGCACTGACCAAGGTATGTAATGCTCAGCGAAGTGATTGGGACCTGCGCATACCTCTAGTATTATGGGCCTATTGGAGAATATGCAAGAAGCTGATGGGACAGACACCTTTTAGGATTGTCTATGGAGTGCAAGCCATAATTCCTATGGAATAAATCATGCCAAGTCTATGCATAACAATGCTCACAGATATGACGGATCATAGATCCCTAGAAGAGAGGCTCGTGCACTTAGATGAGCTCGAAGAAGAAAGATTTTTGGCTGGATTTCACCAGAAAGTCCAAAAGTAGTGTGAAAAAGCATGGCATGACTGACATATTAAGTTGCACACCTTTAAGGTGAATGACTTAGTGTTGCTGTATGACAGTAAGTTTGATAAATTTCTAGGGAAACTCAGAATGCATTGGCTAGGGCCATATGTTATTAAGGAGATTACCGAGAGTGGCGCATTATAGCTAGTTAAGTTAAATGGAGATCCCTTCCCATGAAAAGTGAATGGCAATCATTTTAAGCCATACAAAGGTGGCCCGACCATCTGACTAGCCAACAGAAGCATAATCTTAGTGCTCCAGGCAGCTGAAAGGAGGCGCGAGACTATAAACTACACTACTTGAGAGCTGCGTGATTTTAGGACTGCATGAAGCAGTGAAGTGTCACAGGGTCCGCGACAGTGTGAAGACAGTTGCGCTAGTACAAAGGTCTGCTGGAAAGTGACCGTTAAAGTTACTATTCACGATTTGATGGTTGGTTTGAGGCCAAATGAAGTGGGAAGAAGGCATTTAAGGTGAACTTTATGGGCTATATTCTTTAAAACCTAATGCCAATATAGCATTAATGGACTAAAAGTGGGGGGAATGGTCAAATTCAAATTCAAAAGACCTTATAAATTACAAGTGGTTGTCCAATGAAAAACAATTGGCATTTTGAGAACTGAGTTGTTGCACTATCAGCTGTGTATGGAACTTTTGAACTTTGAGGCTTTGAGAGCAAGTTCAGTGTTTGAAACATTGCTGAAGGAGACGTAGGACCTCTTGACTAGAATAATGTCGACACCCACGGAAGTCACACAGGAAATTGTGGAAGTGGAAGCCCCAGACAGTGCCAGAATATTCGTTGAGGTCCCTAAATCACCGTGAACACTGAGACCTAAGAAGGATAAGCAGACCATGATACCAGTGTGTATCTCGCCAAGAAATCCACTAAGGACCAAGCTCACCCTATAGGAAAAGGGTAAGGCCATTAATCTAGAGGCCGATGAGGAGGGGTTTGAAGAAATCTTGGTGGAGGAGGAGGATGTAGAGATGCAAGTCGAAACCAAGGGTGTATACCCTATTACCCAGCTGCCAGAATATGTTCCTCCACATAAGGGTAAAGCCAAGGTGCTAAAGTGATCCGGATTTAGAAAGGAACGCAACAAATTACAGAGATAACCATATACACAAAGATGCGATAACCATAAATACAGAGATGCAGTGGAAATAATACTTCATTTCATTAATGGAAAATACTGAAATATGCTTACAACCAGAAATGGAAATAAACCAACTAGGGCGATGGTAGCTTATCTCTGAGAAGAGATGTGGTGGCTACATGCCTCTGAACTATTCCGAACTGTGTTACAATGAGGCTCGAAGGCCTATTTATTGTTGAGAAACAATGGAAAACCCTTCACATCCCGAAATCTAACCCTAGAAGATGAAACACCAAATTGTGGGCCCTGTTTGGGTAAATTGGTACATCAATTTCCCAAGGTTGTAACTTTGGCATACGATCTCCGTTTGACGCGTACGATAGCTCGTTAGAAAGATCTATCCGAGTACTACCACTTTGGGAGGCAACATTGATCCATGGACCCATGTTGCCCTAGATTCCAAAAAACGTCGTTTAAGGCCTCAAAACGGCTCCGGAAGTTCAGGACCTGAAAAACTGCTAAAAATAGTAAACTGTGCTACAATTTAGGAAACTCAAAAGACTGAAAGGGACAATTGTGGGGGTCCAAATGGGATAGGTGAGTGGCCACCAACATCCACTTGGATCATTCCTCCCCCCTTAGGAAGCAATGGTCCCCATTGCGTTGAGTTCCTCCCTGACATGAGGAAGCTTCTGCTGAGCTGGGTCTCTGGTGAGCTGTTCTGCAATCTCTGCTGTGACCAGAAATGGTGGGAAGCATGGTCGGCGATGGTCCACATTGAGCACTCGGTGCAAGCGAAGGAATGGAGGAATGTTGTGCTTCAAAGCATTATTTCCCGTAGCCTTGGTACTGGTGTAAGGACCATGTCGGAGTGGTCGGAGCTTTTGATGGGCTCTTGTAAGGCGTTCTTTCTGCAGATGTAACCAAACTTTGTTGCCCACCTGAAACTTGTGTGGTATCTCTGTGGGTGAGGAGAAGTTGTTCCTGTGTTCTGTCATGACCGTATCCCTTTGCTGCTGCTGCTGCATGGAGGAACCCTTTGCAGGGGTCATGGAGGTAGCAACGATCTTCCCCTTACTTTGGGATTTAACCAGACAGATAAATTTCCTGGTCTGTGAGATGAGCTTGCTGCCATTCTTAGCAGTGATCAAAGATGTGGCAGTAGGTGGGGCTACCTTTGGTATCCTGTATAATGAATTACTCAAAGAAATAATGACAGCACGAGGCCTTGACTCATACACAGCATGTCGCCTCCACAAGTATGGCTGGCCTAATAATACATCACAAACATCCAGAGGTGTAACATCACACAATACCTCATCTGTGAAGGGCTTGATGCTATATGGAAGGCAGCACTGCTGGCGAACTTTCAGATCTCGTCCTTCGTGAAGCCACCCGATATTGTACGGTTGCGGGTGTGGTGTAGTCGGTAGGCCCAACCGCTTCACAACCTCTGCTGAAATGAGGTTCTTTTGGCTACCACTGTCGATAATGAATTGTAGCAGCAAACCATTCACCCACATCTGTGAGTGGAAAAGACACTCCCCCTCTTCTGAATCTGCAGGTTCATTCTTCTAGATCTTGGCAGTGGCAACAGTGGCGCTGGGATCCGTATCAATGATCTGCTTCCCTTTGCCATTCCCTGTGTGAGGTTCTGGCTCAGGGTCAGAGCATGCCTCTGATTCGGAAGCCTTCAACTCGGCCACCAGCGACTGCTTGGTTCGACACTCACTTGTGTTATGAGTGGGACTCTTGTGGAACTCACACCACTTCCCTGTGTCCTTCTTCGGCTTCATGGTGTTGTTCTTTTCTTGCGGCTTCGACGGGTTGTCTTGGGTCACCCCGCCTTGGCTTTGTCCTTTGGGCTTCGGATTTGCAGATCCAAAGTCTCGCTTCTTCTGCTTGAACTTTTGCTCGATTTTGACAGCGTATCGGTATGCTGTGCCGAGTGAGGAGATGTTCAAGAACACCATCTCTTCCTGGATGTATATGTGCAAGCAACCACGGTATTTGAGCACAAGATGCAGCTCAGAATCTTTGATACCCAACTGTGTGCGAAGGGTATGAAAAATGTTTGTGAACTCCGACACATCTTGGTCTCGTCCCTGCCGCAGTGTGGTCCATTTGATGTATTTGTCCTCATAGCTTCCGACAGGGTAGTACTGCTCCTTGATGGCATCCTGGAAGTCATTCCAAGTGGGTGCGGCTGAAAATAGTGAGCCTGTACTTTCATCCTTCTGCTCGCAGTAGGTTTCCCACCAGTCCTTGACGTGGGGGGCTGCTTTGAGAAGAGCGAAAACAATCTTTTCCCGACTTGAAAATTCATGAACAGAATAATACCCATCTAGCAGATTTAACCATTTACTACGGCATCTGCATCTATTTGACCCTCGAAGATGGGGATTTCAAAATTAACTTGTACCTTAAACAGTGTGGCATTTCCAGAGTCGCTGTTGGAAGCCGATGCGTCGCCTCTGGGTAGCTGCTGAAGGATCTGCGCAAAGCTATCCATCATCGCGTTCCTTTGCCGCTCGAGGGCTTCTTCAAGCAAGATTCTGATAGGATCTCCTGCCCCCTCGTCTTTCTTCTCATCCGCCATGGGAGGCCGTCGGGATTTGCGAGGCTGGTCTTGCAAAGGTTCGACCAGTTCAAGCCCTAACTCCTTATATCCTGACCTCGTTGGGGACATGCAAAGAAAAACAGAGAAAAAAGCAGACCGCTCTGATACCACTGATCCGGATTTAGACAGGAACGCAACAAATTACAGAGATAACCATATACACAAATATGCGATAACCATAAATGCAGAGATGTAGCGGAAATAATACTTCATTTCATTAATGGAAAATACTGAAATATGCTTACAACCAGAAATGGAAATAAACCAACTAGGGCGATGGTAGCTTATCTCTGAGAAGAGATGTGGTGGCTACATGCCTCTGAACTGTTCCGAACTGTGTTACAATGAGGCTTGAAGGCCTATTTATTGTTGAGAAACAATGGAAAACCCTTCACATCCTGAAATCTAACCCTAGAAGATGAAACGCCAAATTGTGGGCCCCGTTTGGGTAAATTGGTACATCAATTTCCCGGGGTCGTAACTTTGGCATACGATCTCCGTTTGACGCGTACGATAGCTCGTTAGAAAGATCTATCCGAGTACTACCACTTTGGGAGGCAACATCTGTCCATGGACCCATGTTGCCCCAGATTCCCAAAAAAATGTCGTTTAGGGCCTCAAAACGGCTCCGGAAGTTCAGGACCTGAAAAACTGCTAAAAATAGTAAATTGTGCTACAATTTAGGAAACTCAAAAGACTGAAAGGGACAATTGTGGGGGTCCAAATGGGATAGGTGGGTGGCCACCAACATCCACCTGGATCATGAAGGATATAGATGAGAGCAAGAGCTCTCTGTAATCTCCGCTACTCCCAGACGATATTGTGTTTGAGCGACCACAATTGGGGCAGGTTCCCATGTTGAAATTTGAATATTGGGACCTTGCAGACCATGAGAAGTTCCCTCATTTAGTGACCGCAAAACTAATGGGCTAGAGGATTGGCGAGATTGCTATAATAATTTGATTGGAGTTGTGCACATGGCCCAGAGGTGTAGAGAAGGCATGATTGCTAAACCTTCTCTTGGTGGCGCATTACCACCTCTCCCTAGTGACCGTCTTCATTATCAGGTAGCTGCTCTACTTGGTTCATGATGGGTGCTTGTGGCTGGAGGAGCCCATCCCCATCACAAACCATCTGATTCACCAAATTACATGGCTTCCCTTCTCACGAGAGGATCCCTCTAATGTTTCAGAAGGAAAAGGTGGTGAGTTAGCTCTTGCGGAAGAAATGAAGAAGAGGTTCAAGTTGGAGAAAAAGAAGCGATGATACGCCATCTCTAACGTTAACAACTTTGCCGTCAAGGTCACGACACAAATCCTAGTAGGGAAGGTAATGTGGAAGTGCTACGCAGAAGAGGTGCCCATGCCCGTAGTTGCACTAGTGGCCCAATGTGTAGAAGGAGTCCAGTTCAACTGGGTGAACTATCTAAGTGGTGAGTTCCTTGCGAATTGCCGCAAGGCATAGGATTAGGGCAAAATATTTCATTACACATGGCTCCTGTTGTCGATAGTGCTGGTGGCATGGGAGTTGCCCGAAGATAACCAGTTCCTGTCAGTCACATAGGACCTTCCAAAGGCAGCAAAGTACACTTTTCTATGGGCGACTAGGGATGCACAACGGATAAACGAGAGCAAGATATTTTGGATACTAATGGAGATGAATATCCGGATGGGGATCAATCTCAAGCTGTGGTTGTCACCCATAATATACAATAGTTTACAGAGCTTTGCAAAGTTCAAAGCATATTTCCACCATGTCTTCATCAGGGCATGGAAGGAACCTATGAAGATGTGGCATGATTTACCATACCTGGCGACCGATGATGTAATATTCATAGTCCTTGAGTCTTGGATGCCAGAGTGGTTCTCTCCAGCTGACTCCACGGTGGAAGCGGATAAGTTCGTGCGTAGCACAAGAAGGAACAGACAAAGCTTCGAATGGCACAACTGGCAGAAAAGCGCAGAAAAGGGGAAGCAACGGCTAAGGCCCAAGCAGCGCATGAAAATGCGAAGCTAGCAGAATAATAGAAAGTAGGAGAAGAAGAAAGCGAAGGACAGAAGTCACCTTTGCCCGATCCAAAGATAGACACATAACAAGGTGGCGGGACCCGCAGACGATGTCCACCCAGCTCAAGAGTCCATGACCATGAGAAAAGATAGTGCTACTGAAGAAAACTAAGGCATCCAAAACGTCTTTTGACCCAATCACCCTCACTCAAGGGGATTTGCATAACATCAGCAAAACGGTGAGGGATGTCACCACGGAGGCCCTCCAACAATTTGAAGAACAACAGGAGCTGGTATTGGGGGCTCTTAGGGCAGAGTTGCAAGAATTTTAGGTACGCACTCTAGAGGTTGGAAGAGTGTCCACCAGCCTTGCGATAGGCACTGTAACTACCGAAGAGATGTTGCACACAAGCGTGACCAACGTGGTACTGCTACCTGAAGGGGCGCTCACTATGGAAAATGAGGTCATTAGGCCTATGGTTAGCAATCTAAAAGGGGTAGGATTAAACATGGTCACACTCCCTTGGGAGACGCTCTACCTCTTATAGGATGGAGTCACCATAGAACTTTGAGCCAGGGAGAGTCGCGCAATACATGTGATGAGTGAGAAGTGCATCAACATTGAGCAGTTGGGTCTGCAGCACAATGAGGCAGTGGAGCAGAACAGGCAGATAATGCAGGTTGTGGAGGAAGTCTGCCAGAGGGTCCCAGAGTTGGACATCTAGGTAGACGAACTGGTGGAGGCGTGCATCCACAAATTGGCCACAGGGGTGCGCGACGCTAGAGCAAAGATGGCCAAGATTTAGCTAGAGCCGATATTGCAGATCGCACAACTATAGTTCAAGGTTTAGACTTCAACTCCGCCAGAAATCAGGGAACAATGAACCACTGTTGCTACAACAACAACAATGGTGGTTGACAGCACAGTGGCAGACTGCATGCAGTTGTTTGAACAATCATTCAAGGTCCTAACCACCTTACAGGAGGACCCAAATATAGAGCCCCTAGAGACATAGGCACGTGAGCTACAATAGAAGTACGATGAGGTAAAAGGGACCACGCAGACGGTTGTCCTTACACAGAGGCTTGCAAGGATGTAGGAGGCAAAGGCACTCAAGGAATAGGTGGATGCCACTCGGAATAAGGAAACAATCTCAAAAGCACACCTATAGCCATGGATTGATGAGGCTTATACAATTACCACCTCCATTGAAGCAAAGTTCGCATAACTGCAGGAAACTTAGCAGAGGATACAGGGTAGCAATTCAGCAATAGCGGTCACTGAACAACACATCGAGGATGTTCAACGGGCAACCGCTCAGTGCGCTACGGAAGTTGCAATGATCCAAAGAGATCTGGGAGGTATTCACACTAAGATCTCCGCACCTTCAGAGTGACTCAATGGCAAGTCATGATGTTTGTGTTGGAGGCCTGTTTGGCGCGGAATCCCCAAAGGAAGTTTTGGGGCTTAAAGCCCATATTTTGGTCCAATTTTTGTAATCGTAATGTAAAGACTCCGCATTTTGTGGTTGAGGAGGTCATAGTTGTTAAAGATTCATAGGGTTTTCCACCCTTATTTTGATAATGTTGTAGGTTTTAACCCTGGACAGAATTTACGTGCATATGAATTCTAAAACATAGAAAATAAAAAATGTGAGAGGATAACACATAAAAGACATATACACATAGATTTTCCCTTCGATCCCAAAACAGGGACTACTAGCTTGATTTTTCATTATGTTCCTTTCAATGTTACAATACATATTTATACATGTCAAAGCATCCAATACCATGGACTGAAAACATCATTTCCAAAATCGTGGACTGAAAACCATCGCATCTAAAACCATGTGCAAAAATCATGCACAAAACCATAGGTGGGTCCACCCAACCTAACATAGGGTCCAAAACCAAAATTTTCTGGGGAAATGCCCCAGACCCCATAGAGTGGGGTTACCTACACTCCTCAAACCTCTTGTGACTCCCCCGCTACGCAATCGGTGCAATGAAGGGGGGGCTCCGCCCCCTTTCTAACCCCCTGGTTAACTATGTGGGCTAGTTGTGGAAAGAATATAACACAACCCAACATTCTCCCACTTGGTTTTTTCTTTCCACAAGGGGCCACAAGAGAGCTTAGTCATTTATCCATCCTTGCAATGCCCATTGTTTCTCTACACCAAGACAACTTCTCAGAGCTCATAGATTTTGTCAATGCATCTACAGTATTCTTAAAAGTGTCCACCTTTACCAGCAACACCTTTTTGTCTTCTATCATATCCCTCAAAAAGTGATACTGAACATCAATGTGCTTTGTCTTTGAATGATATGTCGGGTTCTTTGCCAAGAAAATTTCACTTTGGCTATCACAATTTATCCTTATAGCTCCCTGTACTAACCCCATACTTGAACACAATCTCTGCAACCAAACTGCTTCCTTGCTTGGATGAGTGGCTGCCATGTATTCTGCCTCTTTAGTTGCTAGTGCCACTACAAATTATTCCTTATCCAAATGACTGCACCTCCAAATAGGTTAAACACATACCCACTTGTAGATTTTCTCTAATCCAGATCTCCAACCCAATCTGCATCAACAAAGCCACGAATATCCAACACTCTATCCAATCCTGGTCTTCCTTGGTAGCACAAACCATAATCACTAGTGCCATGCAAATACCTGAAAACCTGCTTCACTATTGTCCAATTCTCCTTTCCTAGTTTTGACATAAACCTGCTCAATACTTCCACTGCATGTGCAATGTTTGGTCTAGTACAAACCACTGCATACATCAGGCTACCAACTACACTTGCATCTAGAACACACGACATGTCCTCTTCCTCTTCTTGTGTCTTGGGACACTGTTCAGTAGATAACTTTACACCTACAGGAATAGGAACCTTCACCAGTTTACTATCCCTCATATTAAAGCTCCGCAATATTGTCTCAACATACTTCATCTAGTTTAACCAGAGCTTTCTCTTTGCCCGATATCTTTTAATTTCCATGCCCAAAATATAGTTTGCAGCACCAAGATCTTTCATGTCGACTTTGGAGGACAATTGGGTCTTCAAATCCTGGATAATTTCTTTGTCATTTCCAACCAGCAACATATCATCCACATATAAGACCAGATAAATAACACGATCACCAATTAATTTAAAATACACATAGTGATCTACTTTTCTTCTAGTGAATCCAAGTCCCCATATAAATGTATCAAATTTCTAATACCACATCCTTGGTGACTATTTTAACCCATACAGAGACTTCTTTAACTTGCATACCAGTTCTTTCTTACCCTTCACCGCAAATCCTTCAGGTTGCTTAAAGTAGATCTCCTCTTCCAGATCCCCGTGAAGAAATGTTGTCTTCACATCAATCTGTTCTACTTCAAAATCAAAAGTAGCAGCAACATATAAAAGTAATCTAATAGAAGCTACCTTGGAAACAAGAGAAAAAATATCACCAAAGTCAATTCCTGACACCTGGGAATAACCTATTGCTAACAAACAAGATTTGTATTTCTCCACCTTTCCTTCTGCATTTGTCTTCTTCTTGAACACCCATTTTCTACCATTGGGTTTCCTTCCAGCCGACAACTCCATGTTATCAGGAAAACTAGTGTCTATTAAGAGATGCTAGTCCCACTAAGACTGGTAGCTATCTTAGAAACAAACAGATTAAAGTTGCTTGTGTTTTCCTTTATGAGAGATAGATGAGAGAGACGCAGAGAGCACCAACCTCAGTCTTTCGCTTGGCTCCTTGCTTGTTTCCTCCCTCCTTTGACAGAGATTCACTACTCCTTCCTTACTTGTCCTGCTTCAAAGAACACCTGTAGAGTCAAAGCAGCATAATACCATCAAAGCATAGAGATCTATAACCATAAACAATATAGGATCAGATGTATATTAACCATACAAATGCATATATCAATACAAGATTTATAGATATACAAGAATATGGAGGAAAAATCAAATAGGTTTATTGATAGAACTAGTATAAGAGAGGATTACAACCCATTGGTCTGACCCAGTGCCATCCTCCCTGCATGAAAGCCCTCTTCACCTCATACAAAGCAAGATCACCCAACAATGTCTTCAAAGAGAAACCAATAACACTTCCTTGCAAATTACAAAATTCCAGCCTTCGGATCTCTTGGATGAGGGATCCATATAGAGATGTTTACATGAGAGTGAGTCAGCTTCTGAGATTTTGATTAGTGCCATTTCACTAATATTTCTTGGTTCCACTTGGAGATTTCAGATCTCTTACTCATCCTTGGGCAAATTCAGAGAGGCAAGTTTCATATGAGCAGTTTCTAGAAGATTCTCTGGGTTTCCACCTAGCAAATTGCTTCTGCCATTTGTCTGCTCTTGCTCATCGCACCCTACAGAAGGTCTTTCCAGCATGCATCACACCCCCCGTGTGTAATAGGTGAGATGCATCGCACCCTAAGCATGGAGCAATCTATATGGTCTTGTTTTGACCGGTTCTGAGTATTTTTTCATGGAGAACTTTTGGGAGATGATGTAATTAGCAAACCTTGTTCCTTTAGGGTATGAAACAACACTTTTAGGGGTTTAGAAGCCCTTGGTTTATGGACATATGTGATTGTGGTTGTAGTGCACAAATATGTCTATAACAGTTGCCCCCTAAAGCATGAGGTCGTAAATCCTTTTGATGTCGGGTGAAATGCTTTATAATGAGGATCTGAGGTTTTTCGAATTGGAAGGT
This sequence comes from Pinus tabuliformis, assembly GCA_031772625.1. Taxonomy (NCBI): domain Eukaryota; kingdom Viridiplantae; phylum Streptophyta; class Pinopsida; order Pinales; family Pinaceae; genus Pinus; species Pinus tabuliformis. The sequence goes on along the minus strand of CM062816.1, from coordinate 183,926,142 downwards.
GACCTGTAATAAGATACAATACAATACGTTATCTTCACAATATTTTCATGATCTAGCTAAGGTGGGCATTCCCATGCTCAGCTTTATAAATTCATATTCATGTACATAAGACACACAATCATCTGTGTGGTAGACTGATGATTCTGATAGAGCCATCATCCTTTAGTTTGGATGATTATCTATGTACCAATGATGCATATTTGATGTCTTTATTTTCCTGAATATATCATAGCTCAGATGGATGAAACTAGATCTAGGGTCTTCACACTCATTCAATCTTCGCTTGAAGTACAAATCGATCCATGTGAGAAGATGTTCTGATGTCTAACATGGAAAGACATCGCTTGATTACCAGCTAATGATGTAAGCTATTAACAGGTGCAAGAGGAATCACTGATAATGATGATGACCCTCAAGGTACTGTAGTACAATTCACGCAGTGTGAATACATGAGTTGATGTCGAACACCACGTAAAATCTTTCGGTCGAAGACCATTGGTGTAAACCTGTCACCGGAAGTGAGAACCTTGCCATTGAGGCATGCAAGCTTCAAAGTACTGAAAGGGGTGTCCCTAAGTCAACTTCTTGGATACTGAGTTGATGTCAACAAGAAGTGACCCGTCGTAGAAGGGCGTTAATGAATCCCACATCTACAACATGGAACGGAGCAAATGATTTTGTGGAGGTGAAAATGATCTGATGATACAAGGTTCAAGGTCGTGGTCATGAAAAATGGAGAGTGAAGTTATTGTAGCGGATGAGACATTGGCTAGGTTGGTGAATTATCTGAGCGAATTCTCTTGAACATACCAGCGACACTGAAATGGATTGGTAGCTTTAACCCCAAGGTGGATGGTACGGTGGAACAATGGTCATATGACTGGTGAACGGAATAACCCAACCCAACTCAATCATGGTGACAGAGTGAAAGTGTCATGTTCAAGAGCGACCTACTGCCAATGAAGCTATTCAAGTTTTCTTTCCTTTTTCCCTAGTCATTGCTGACTAGTACCTCTTTATTTTTGTCAAGCTTGAGGAGGATAACATATGCTTGTTCTATAATTTTCCCTTCGGGCAAACCTGTTGCTATGTTTTAACGAGCCTAGCAACCATGAAACTCAATCTTGTCTGCATGGACAAGTTTGTCATTATTGTTTTAATGAGTTTAATGACAGTGAAACTCGATCTTGTCTGCATGGACAAGTTTGTCGTTATTGTTTTAACAAGTTTAACAACAAAGATAACTTGGTCCTTTGAAATTTTATAGAGTCTAAAAAGGGACGTAAAGGCAACTCCAGTGGTCCTTTTTTGTAATGTAATCCCTTAAGTCTGAAAAAGTGCAAAATAATATGAAAGGGATGACTTTTCGATAGTTTTAACGAGCCGAAAAAGACAAGTGCTTGATCTTTTTGTGTAATAATCCCTCAGGTCCAAAAAGATTAAAATCTAGAGGAGGGATAGCTTTCGGTCATTTTAATGATATAGAGAGGCCAATTGCTTGGCAATTTTTTCATATTTTACGAATCAGATGAAAAAAGCTTAAAGTAGACTTGTTTTTTGAGGAACGAGTGATGTTTTTGGATAGCAACTGGTTCTAGGAAAGGCTTGGAACTTTCCAATCGTGGCAGTGGAAAGAGGGTGGTTAATAAAATCACTCGTCATAGCTATTCCTCAAAAGGGAAAACAATCAAATGGAGGTGTATGATTGGCTAAAAAAGAGTGGAGGTGATGGTAAGAACATGACCAAGGTTCAAAAGTTGATAGTCATGTGAATGGTTATTTACCGAAGGTGGGGTTCATTTTTTAATGAGCTTGAACTCTATGGAAACATTTTCTCATTGCTAGGTTTATTTTTTGACGAGATTGAACTTCGCGTAAAGCTGCTCATGGCAAGGTTTATTTTTTAATGAGCTTGATCTTTGCATAAAACTGCTCGTGCCAGTTGTATAATAAGGATGTCTCATCAGTAGGTTCATTTTTTAGGGAGTTTGCCCCATGCGCAACTTTGCTTCAGAGCCTTTTGTATGCAAGCTAGGAATGACCAACTATTGTCCTAGGGGTTAATGAACTATTGAGGTTAGGTAGGATAGTTTCTCGGTGGGGAACATCTCCTTTTCTTTGCCATTTCTTTTGGTCCCGACAAAGGCGAATGGTTGATCAGACCAATCACCTAACTTAAGCAGTTGAAGTTAGTAAAACTATGGGGTTAGAGTTACGCTGGTCACTTTTCACTTGCGTACGGAAAGGTTTGCATGCCCCCAGGTATAAATTAGAGTTTCCAGGTCACCATATGGAAGTTCTCACATTAACGATATTGTTCCATCCGCGTCGCAGACAAAACCTTCCTTGGTGATGTCCATTGAAATGGACAAAGGTGATTGTTGTTAGTCCCAATCACATACCTTTGACGGGGGCATATTTTTCCAATCCAAATCCATTTTCCTAAATGGACAGTGGTATCAGACTAGTCATATTCCTACGTGGAAATCTATCTTATATCTGGGGTTTTCCTGCTGAAGCAGACCGGGGCGCATGCCTCCTGGGTTTTAGTCACAATCACCGAATCACTCGCGATCATCAGGTGGACGGACTGGAGATTGATGAGACATTCCTTGTGTGCAAAGACTAGTTAGGGATGGCATTTTACTAATAGCTATGTGTGAACCGGAAATGAAAGCTGGTCAACTAGGTGGACCACTCTGCCTTCATGTGGAAAACACATCACTCGGAAGAGTGAGGAAATGATAGCTCCCATACTATAAATGTAGTCACACCCAAGGAGTAGATTGTAATAAAGAGGTTCTTGGACTACCATCATGTTCAGATAAACAGTTTTCCTTCTCAAAGTTATAAGTAAATTTGGAAGGATCCCTAATGGTCGACCGGTTCCTTTGTTGAAGCCTGTTAGATTTCAAATCTCAGGCAGAAGTGATGGCGAACCAAGCGCTTTCCAAGCAGTTGAGGAAAGGATACTCACATAAGCCCCTTCATCTATAATAGTACCAACCATGATCATTCTGTAAGCTTGTACTATGATTTGGAATAGTACATTAGATGGTAGGTGGGGTCTACCTAGAAGATACCAATCGAAGGAAATGACTAGATTGCTTGGAGGTGGGACCGAATAAATGGCTAGATACATCTCTGATGAACTTCCTTCCTACGGTAAAGGAATGGGTAGATTGCCCCCATGTTCATCAGAGTCTGTGTTTATGAAAAGAATTTGAACAGTGTCGTTCTCATTCTCTTTAGTGATAGTATCATCTGAACGTAGACCCTCTGAAGGCAAGATTGGGTTGACTGTCGTCTCGACCTGTTGAATTTGGTCCAGTGTGGACTGAGAGGGTTTATCTTCAATGATAGGTGCTTCGACCGACAACAATGGTGTGTCAGTCGGATTTTCAACTGGTGATGGACTCGGCAAGAATTTCTTATATCTAGGAGGAAGTCGCTGCAATGATGCAGGACAGTTATCCAAGACTCTTTTAGCTTCGTCTAGGAAGGGATAATGGTGGAGTGCATCATCGCCTTCACATAGTCTACAAGGAAATTTGGATCTTCCTTTTTGTCCATTGACTTCACTTTCACTAGTTGACGATGTACTCTCAACATGATCGTCAACGGTTGAAGACACTGGATTGTGCAAGCGGGGAGACCAGTCCCTTAAGATCCATGGGATGCAAGGACAATCTCGATGATAGTGGTCTCCCTTGCAAATGACACATGGAGATTTAGGTTTGGAAGGTGTTGTGTGTGGATTTTTTCCAGATGATGCACGGTTGCCCCCTTTCATGGTTGGATTCTTCTTCTTCTTCTCCTTCCCTTTCTTCTTCTTCTCAGTTACTTGGTTTTTAGTGTTACTAGCTTCACCAAGCGAAGAGGAAGAAGGAGAGGGAGAAACAAACGAAGTAGAAGGTGGGGGAGAAACTTCAGTATCATCTGGTTGCTGATTTGATTGCTGAGGAATTGCAGTGTTTTGAATGATAGAGGTTGAGAAAAGCCATACGAGCAGGCCAATTGTGAGTCCTGGAAGGGACAATGTGGCCATGTGTGGAGCACCAACATCCCCCCAAGAGGAGAAGGGACTAGGATTTCCCCCAAGGGGAAATCCTTGATTGGTAGACTCCATTTCTCAACCTAAAGACCAACGAGGGAACAATGACATTATTCCGATTAAAATAAATTTTATGACACTTTGACACAACTTGCTTTTTCAATTTTTAAGAGTCGAGAAAAAGATAAAGATGACTCTAGTTGCCTTCAATTTTTAATGAGCCTGAAGTGACAAGTGCTCAGATGGACCTTTTCTTTTAAGGAGTCTGCAAAGGAATGAAAGTGACTACTCTAGAAATCTAGACAGAGGGATTACCAAACCAATCACAAAACTGCAGAATACTTTTTACAGTATGGTAGTTAGTCTTCCCGAATGCTGTGTTTAGTGCATTATGATCAATAGGGCGGCAGACACGGCTTCCTAAGGATAAAGGATGTAGCCTATTGTGGTCTTCCAATATATACTCAACAGTACGTGGGAGCACAAGTCTGTACTGGCACTTGTCATCCCAAAGAGGAGGAATCACCCAACCTATGATGAAAGCGATAGTTACCAAGCTTTACGACGCTGGAATACGTCTCTAGCCTAGACTTCAGATGTTTTTTGTTAGGTTCCAAAGCATTTTATGTTCATTGAAGTTTATTTTACAGTTGATCTTTCTTAAGAAGTTTTCCTTTAAGGTTCACCGCGTAATGTAGATATACAATTCCTAAATATGCAATCTAAGATGATAAATAGTTGTTTACTTTCCTTTTGCAATGAAAATCCTAGCTACTAAGGAAAGAGAAATGAAATTCTTTCAACATAGAGTAGAGAGCACACACTAGATGCACTTTTCCTAAATTAATTTCAGCATGCAGTCTTAATGCAAATGTACATGCATGTATTTTTTTTTTTTTTAGTTTTCCTTAATGTGAGAATGACAAAAAAGAAAACAAAGTATAGATCTAAACTATTCTCTTTCAAAGCGATAGTACTAACAATGTTATTTTCAAAAGCAAAAGGAAGACGAAGATGACACTTTGCGATTTCAAATTCAAAAAATGAAATGAAGACTAAGACAATACTTTGTGATTTAGAATTCAAAAAAAGAAAGGAAGACTACTTCGCGATTTCGAATTCAAAAATGAAAGCAAGGCTAAGATGATACTTTGTGCTTTCGAATTTGAAAAATGAAAGGGATACTAAGAGCTACACTTTCAATTTCAACTTGAAAACTGCTTTCGACACTTCAAAGAATTAATGATTCAAATAAAAAACAATGGCAAAAGTGTAATCAACTATTGGAAAGAGGAAGAATATTTTCGTTGACTGAAAACGACACCTGCGACACTTTCAAATCAAAAGATGACAATTTGATTAAGCTACTATTTGCCAAAAGAGAACTGTAAATGGAAAAAATTACATAAAAACATCCACAATTCTTTATACAATGGATGTTGAATAATGCAAAGGAAGGGAGTTTCAACAGTGATATACTGATCACAGAAAGCAAAATCCTTGAATAAAGCTGAAGACAATGAAGAAAAATCCAAAATCTAGAGGCAGAAACAGTCTTATCTGATCATCGCACCTGTAACACAGGGAAATATGGATGCATCTCACCTACAACACATGAGAGGTGTCATGCATCCAGACTGTCAAAGGGAGAAAGTGCGATGATCAAGGGACGAGACTGGGGTTGGTTTTTTCTCACATTTTGAAGCTTATTTTAGGGATTTAAGCTGAGTTAATGATAGTCAGTAAATACAAAGTACAGGGGCTGATCTAATGAGGTTATTTGAGCTACCACCAGGGCACTTAGGATGTTTGCAAGTCAATTGTTCATTTCATAAACAAACCTGGAGATTGACTGAAGCAGCGTTGATCTACTTTGCACTTGCATAGAAAATGCAGTTCGAAGGCTAGCTGGCTTAAATTCAGGCTCCATCTGTAGTTTATGAAGCAAAAAAATATAGACAAGCAATCAAACTATTCACTCCCTAGCGGAGTTTCCATTTTGTTATCAGGAAAACTAGTGTCTATTCAGAGCTACTAGTCCCATTAAGATGGGTGGCTATCTTAGAAACAAACAGATTAAAGTTACTTGTGTTTTCCTTTATGAGAGATAGATGAGAGAGAAGTAGAAAGTACCAACCTCAGTCTTTCGCTTGGCTCCTTGCTTGTTTCCTCCCTCCTCTGACAGAGATTCACTACTCCTTCCTTACTTGTCCTGCTTCAAAGAACACCTATAGAGTCAAAGCAGCATAATACCATCAAAGCATAGAGATCTATAACCATAAAAAATATAGGATCAGATGTATATTAAACATACAAATGCATATATCAATACACGATTTAGAGATATACAAGAATATGGAGGAAAACTCAAATAGCTTTATTGATAAAACTAGTAGAAGAGATGATTACAACCCATTGGTCTAACCCAGCGCCATCCTCCCAGCATGAAAGCCCTCTTCACCTCATACAAAGCAAGATCACCCAACAATGTCTTCAAAGAGAAACCAATAGCACTTCCTTGCAAATTACAAAATTCCAGCCTTCGAATCTCTTGGATGAGGGATCCACATACAGATGTTTAAAGGAGAGTGAGTTAGCTTCTGGGATTTTGATTAGTGTCATTTCACTAATAGTTCTTGGTTCCACTTGGATATTTCAGATCTCTTACTCATCCCTGGGTGAATTCAGAGAGGCAAGTGTCATATGAGCAGTTTCTAGAAGATTCTCTGGTTTTCCACCTAGCAAACTACTTCTACCATTTGTCTGCTCTCGCTCATCACACCCTACAGAAGGGATTTCCAGTATGCATCGCACCCCCCGTGTGTAATAGGTGAGATGTATTGCACCCTATGCATGGAGCAGTCTATATGGTCCTGTTTTGACTAGTTCTGAGTAGTTTTTCATGGAGAAGTTCTGGGAGATGATGTAATCAGCAGACCTTGTTCCTTTAGGGTATGAAACAACACTTTTAGGGGTTTAGAAGCCCTTGGTTTATGGACATATGTGATTGGGGATGCAGTGCCCAAATATATCTATAACATTCCACCAGATCCCAAGCCTTATTTTTGTGCAAAGATGTTATTTCATCAACCATGGCCTCTTTCTAGAGTTTTGCATCCTCTGAATCTACTACTTCCTTCTTTCTCGAACTGATCTTCTAACACCCGGAGTTTGTGGCTCTTCATATTTTGATTCCTCCTCTGTTGTAGAGTCTGATTATTCCTCCTTAAGCTCAAACTCTATCATCTTAGGTTCCTTTGGTTGGACTTCATGTTTAATAACATATTTCACTTCTCTGAACACCACATCTCGGTTGTACACAACCTTACTTGTTACTAGGTTACAAAGATTATAACCCTTTAAACCATCCTTATACCCAATAAATATGCACTTTTTAGATTTACTATCCAACTTCGTTCGTTTCTCCTTTGGAACATGTACATATTCATCACATGCAAATACCCTCAAATGTGAAAGAGAGGGTTTCTTACGAGCCCATACCTCTTATGGAGTCTTATCCTCCAATGCTGATGAAGGTGATCTGTTGACCAGGTAACATGCTGTCTCCACCGCCTCTACCCAGAATTCCTGTCCTAACCCGACACCACTGAGCATGCTCCTTGCCCTTTCCATCAACATCTTGTTCATTCTTTCTGCAACTCCATTTTGCTAAGGTGTATATGGAGTAGTCTTCTACTGTGCTATACCAAACTTCTTATAGAATTCTTCAAATTCCTTACTACAAAACTCTCCACCATTATCTGTCCTCAGCACCTTTATCTTCTTCTCTGTCTGGTTTTCCACTAGAGCCTTAAATTCTTTAAACCTATCAAAGACTTCAAATTTCTTCTTAAGGAAATATATCCATGTATTCCTTGAGAATTCATCTATAAATGATACATAATACATAAACTTACGCAGTGATGGGACCTTCACAGGTCCAAACACATCACTATGCACAAGCTCTAATATCTATTTTGTGTTCTTACCACCAGAGGGGAAACTCACCCGATTCTTCTTCCCATATACACAATTTTCACAGAAATCAAAATCCAGAGAGCTATTACTCATACCTTCTACCATACCATTACCATGAAGTATTCGAAGGCCCTTCTCTCCAATATATCCAAGCCTTTGATGCCACAACATGGTCTTCTCTCCAAAGACCACTAGATCTTCTACTCCAATTTCAGGAACCACAGAACTGTTGCCTCCATCAACAATAGTTCTACCTTGCAGCTTGTATAGAGTTCTAGTCTGAACTCCCCGCATCAATACCAGTGCTTCCTGAACCATCTTGCAGGTATCGTTCTCAAACACTATTTTTACACCTGCATCATCGAACTTGCTTACAGAAATCAGATGTCTGGCCAATGCAAGAATATGTAGAACACCCGAAAGTGTTCTAACCATTCCACCTTGAAACTTCAACTTTACTTTTCCGCGACCAACGATTCTAGCCTTCCTATCATCTTGTAAGAAGACATCACCATCATCATATTTCTCATAGTTGTAGAACCACTCTCTATGGGGAGTGAAGTGAAAGGATGCACCTCAGTCAATCAACCATGCGTCATGATCTACCTGTGTACTTGAAGAAGCCAAGTACTCATCCCCACCTTCATCTGAGGTGGTTTTTGCCTCTACGGAAGGAGCATCATCAGATCCCTTTCCTTTATCAGGAGCTTTAGATTTATAGTCCCTTTTGCAATGCCCTTCCTTTTCGCATTTCCAGCACACCACCTTTACAGATTTTCCTAGAGATTTAGATCTCCCTCTAGATTTAGATCTCCCACTCGATGACTTATTTTTGTTTCTGTTCTGGGACAGTCCTCGTACAGACAAGGCATCACCATTTTCACTCTCCATATTTTTCCATCTCATCTCCTCCGAAAATAAGGATGAGACTATTTCATCAAACTGCAAGGTAGTTGCATTGCTACCTATTGCAATAACCAGACTATCCCACGAATCCGGTAGAGAACACAACAAACTAATGCACTTATCTTCATTTTAAATTTTAATATCAAGAGATGCTAATTGATTTACCACAGTATTAAATGTGTTCATATGCTCTGTCACCGAGTCTCCATCTTTCATCCTCAGGTTATACAACATTTTCCGCAGGAACAATTTATTCACCAGACTTAGATTGGTACAAAGTCCCTAACTTGTCCCACAAAGACTTCACCGTAGCTTCCCCTGATACATTCAGCAATACTGAATCTGAGACACACAATTGTATTGTGCTCTTTGCCTTTCGATCCAACTTCTTCCGTTCTTCATCTGTCACTCATGTTGGTTTAGTACCTAGATCTACCATGATCCACTGATATTTATCCACCAACAGATCCTCCATCTTCAGTTTCAACAACTCAAAACTCTGACCGTTAAATTTCTCGATCTCTATATTTCCACTGCTCACCATCTTCTTATACCACTAGAATCGATCTCATAGATCTCCCACTGAATAAGGTGTACCACAAGCCCGAGCAAAACCCCTCAGCAAAAAAGGCATCCCCTTGAAGCCAAAATAGCTCTGATACCAAATGTAGGTTTTAACCTCATACAAAAATTACCTGCATATGAATTCTAAAACACAGAAAGTAAACAATGCAAGAGCATAACACATAAAACACATATACACAGAGATTTTCCCCTGGATCCCAAAACAGGGACTACTAGATTGATTTTTCATTATGTTCCTTTCAATGTTACATTATATATTTATACATTTCGAAGCATCCAATACCATGGACTGAAAACATCGCATCCAAAACCATGGGCCAAAAACCATCGCGTCCAAAACAATGTGCAAAAGTCATGCACAAAACCATAGGTGGGTCTGCCCAACCGAACGTAGGGTCCAAAACCAAAATTTTTCAGGGCGCTGCCCTAGACCCGATAGAGTGGGATTGCATGCACCCCTCAAACCCCCTGTGACTCCCCCTGCTACGCAATCGGTGCAACGAACGATGGGGCTCCGCCTCCGTTCTAACCCGCCGATAAACTACGTGGGCTAATCATGGAAAGAATATATCACAACCCAACAAATGTAATGTTGGCTTTAAAAGATCTACCCATGGTCCATGGACCATGTGATTGTGTAAAGAAGAGAAAAGATCTAAGTAGTCAGGGTGAATAAGATCAATCAATAAAATCAATGATGAAGAATTGAGTCATATCTGTGGAGTAGAAGTCTAAGTTTGAGTTGTAGCATAGGTAGAGGCTCTGCAGCTAAGTGCGCAGAGGGCTAGAAGTCTGTAGCTGAGTGTGCAGACCCCTGCAGCTAAGTGTGCAGGGTGAGTCAAGCCTCTAATCATTTGGAATTATTAATAAAGAGAAGTTTTCTATCAATTCTGCATAATTATTTCATGTTTATGCATCTGTTATATTGGGTATGATTTTCACTTCTAATGCTTATATGATGCGCGAATGTGTATAATTGTATTGGTTAAGTGAATGAAAGTAAGAACATCTAGTTACGCGAAGCTAACTAAGATTTTTTAATAAGATAAGTAAGATACTTAGCATAGTTTTGGAAATATCACAGTTTGTTTCCCTAGTAGTGTGAAAGCATATCAACCCCTAGTTAGGGCTGCACGAAAGCCGATTGTACAGTTCGCGACGTAACTGAAGGGTATAATAGAGGGATAAGAAACCAACACAAAGGCATGTATAGTTGGAATAAACAGACATCACATCCATCTCAAGGGTGCAGAAACTTGGTTCCAACACCCCCCCATACTGCTTCGAGTGAAACTTCAGTCCGCGCTCCCTGGGCCGATTTCGAAAGGGCTAGTAGTGTAGGGATTTATTTGGCTAACTAACACTGAACCTGGATCAGGCCCCCATAAGCCAACAATAGGAAAGGTAGAATTAAGTGTGGGGAAGGTGTTTGATGGGGAAATAAGGCTCAAAGGAGGTGCACACTCTCCAAGGCTCAGTCCAAGGCTTCAAGATGGTTGGACTTGCTGAAGGAAAATGTCTAGTTTGCTATAAAACAGGAATTCAAATTAGGGTTTAGTGGAACTTAGCAGTGTACGTGGAGAATAGTTTGATGAGGTTGGTGAGATGAGGTCTCCCTGAAGATTAGAAACTCCTGCAGCAACATACATTCTCTTCTTCATTTATGCACAACTTCATTTATATATGGAAAAGATGAGTTGAATTTAGGAAAAATAGAGTTATTAATAACTAATGGCTAAATTTATGGAGGTAAGTGCTTCTAAACCATAGAAAACTCAAAAGACCAAAATGAAAATTGCATGTACTTCTAAGAAGTTTGGAAATAGTGATCTACGCAGCAAGAAATCCTGATGTATGTAGTGATCAACAATAAATATGTTTTTGGGTTGTGCGAATGGAACCCTCAAACCATGATCCCATAAGGGAGATGAGGCAGAGGCCTCTACCACAAGATTTTCTAAAGTGTTTATTGTCACTATTGTACCACTGATCTATCTATCCACAAATGGAAACAAACTAAGTAATCATCCAAATAATTATAGATTTAACCAAAACCAAAATTACTTCAACAACTAACTATGAATGTAATCTAAGCATACATGTACATAAACAGGAAACTCTGTTGGTAGGTTTGGGCCCTAACCCAAGAGTTTCAACCCTGTAAGTCAACTCAGTGTTGGATCAAGGGAATGCTTTTCATTTTTATCAAAATATAAAAAATGCATAAGAATTATCAGTCACAATATCTTAGCTTGAAAATGCCTCTTGGCTACAACAAAAAAAGTCAAATCCTAATGAGGCCTTTAGCCTTCTTATTTATACAACTAAAGCTACCAACATAATCCTTAAAATTAAGGAGGCTTGGCTTCCAACTTGAGAACAACTTGTCTTCAAATATCACTGACTTGGCTGCCAGTGACCTCGGTGGGCATGATTGTTTGTAACTCCGAGTTGATGAGATTTTGTGGATGAATCTTCGAGTGATTGAGGAGTTAAGGAGGGAGATCCAATCTGCTAAAATCCCTCTTTCTTGTATACTTTGAGTTATTGCACTTAATTTAGCCAAAATTGCTCCAAATCCCGCAATTAATGCACATTAGGCCACATGACATAACATCTCATCATTACTCTTCTCACTAAGAAAAATATAATAAAATATGTAAAGAAATGCGAGAAAAGTTTATTTTAATAAGCTGGAGAGTGGCATTAAGGTCCATATAATTTACCTATTGATGAGGCTCATTAAGAGCCACATGAAGAGGATCTGGGAGTGGAGACATCCACTCAGGGAAAGTCTTCCAGAGAGGGAAAAAAGTACACAATAGAGGCTGACGATTTATTTGATGATGCACAGGAGAATGTGCGAGCACTGACTTCTTAGCACGGGTAGAGGAGGTCACTTGAGAGGTACACAAGATACATGTCTCTTATGGGCGAATTTGATGTGACAGATCCATCTTCCTTTAAGGAAGTAGTGTAGTAGATGGTTTGGGTTGATGCCATGGCGGATTATTATGATTCCATAGTTCATAACAGTGTTTGGAATGTGGTCTCGAGACCGAAGGACAAGTCAACAGTGAGCTCCTGTTGGATTTACAAGGTAAAGCAAGCTATAGATGGTAGTGTGGAGAAGCATAAGGCTATATTTGTGGCCGTGGATTTTCATAGGTAGAGGGGATTGACTATGATGAGATGTTTGATCTTGTTGCAAGGTAATAATCAATCAGATCTATATTGGAATTATCATCACATATGGATGTAAAGACAACCTTCATTAATGGCATGATTGTTGGGATGGGGTCCCTTGGGTTAGTTTGGGGTTGAGATAACCCAAATTTTGGTACAATTTTGTAAATAATGTAAAGTCTCCGCGATTTGTGAATGCAGATCGCGTAGATGAATAGGAGTCAATGGGGCTTAGCGCCTTGTTTTATGTAAATTTTTGAGTCAGTTTTGAGATTCACCCATGGTCCGTAGACCATAGCATTGTATGAAAAAGTCTAGAAATAGTGATTCTTAGTGAAAGGAAGAAAAGACAAGAAGAAGTGGATCTGAGAAAAGGAATTAGGTTGATTGAAGGAGTTAAGGCAGGAAGACTCTACTTGCTATGCTTAGATAGAGAAAGAAAGGCTCCGCAGCTAAGTGCGTGGAGGCCTAGGTAGAGTCTGCAACTGCGTGCGAGGACCTTTGCAGCTGTGTGCACAAGAGAGTTTTGATTCTGTAATCTATGATTTGAGATAAATATAGACAAGTTTCTAAAGAATTATTGTGTATATTTGTTCATGTTTATTTATGTTATGTGTCATTGATGGGTGACTTGATTTATGAAATATTGATTGAATGCTACACGATTCTCTTGAATAAGTCTTAATAATGTACGCAATGCACGTTTAAATACGTTCGCGAAGACTCTGGTAATTCCTTTTATGTTTATTAATAACTAAAGTAGATCTGCATGAAAACCAATTGATAGTTCTTTCTAATGCGTGTAAGTAGCTAAATCGACTGATAAAGGTTCAAAAGGGCCAATCGTAGACTTTCGCAAAGGTCTAAAGGCTGTCTGACAATGTTGCAGTAAGGTGCCTAAGGGTTTACTAGTTTTCATGGAGGTAGATCTAGGGCGTTGGAAGACATCACACTAGTCTCTAGATGTAGAATATTGCTTCTTGCATCCCCCATACTGCTTCAAGTGAGACTGTAGCCTACACTACGTAGTTTGTTTCTCAAAAGAACCAGTAGTGTAGGGTTTTGTTGGTTGGTGCAACTAAATTTGAACCTGGGTCAAGACCCCCTAAGCCAACAAATGGTTTTGTTGCCAGGACCAAGATCTGCTTGAAAGAGATGTTTGATTTCACATCATTGGAATCTAACCAAGAATGAAATTGAAAAGTGGTTGGATTGGAAGATTCATGAGTTCGCGATGCAGGAAAATAGGAATCCACGCCTATCAAAGGAAGAGTGTTTGAATAGGTATCTATATACAGAGATACACGAGATATTCTTCTGCACCTTCCCAATCAAACTATATGAGTGGTTAGCCAAATTGATGGAAAATCAAGGAATTTGGAAGCTCGATAGTCCTATAGTGTGGACTCCAAAATTAGTGCGATGACTAGAAGCCTCTGAAAACAAAATGGTGTGGGTTGTCGATCATTGGCTCAATCAAATTCTAGGAGGATTTGTTACAAAATTTGCAGTTGATACCTCAGTTAGCTATAGTGAATATTCTTTAAGGGATGGCGAGGTAAGTATTTAATATCATTGACTACTTGGATTTAGATGTTGTTATGTGAAAAATGGGTGATGCCATTACCTTGATGTTCGGAGCTACGTGAAGTGGGAGATTCTTTAGAAAACGTGAAGGATCAGGATTAGACTATAGTCCCCTGATTGGACCCCCTTGAAGTGACGATGAAGCAACATGGAAGACTATGCCCCACAATGTGATTTAGCTAATCACTCAAGGGATTCCTAGAAAAAACCATCCATCAACTCCTTCGCCACCTCCACCTCCACCTCCATTGCATACACCTTCACCCACACCCCGACCTCCACCTCCACCTTTCGATATGGAAAACACTATGAAAATTATAATCTTAAGGGCATATGGAGAGAAGACACAGAACAGTTCTAGTTTGTTACAAACGTCATATAGACATCACAACAAATTACTGATGATAATATAAAGAAGGCACAATTAGTTATCACTTTGCAGGATCTCGCACTAACTTAGTACATTAAGTATTGTTTAGATAATCCGCTTGCATCGCTAGCAGAGACAGAAAACATTAAAAAAAGAGTTTAGTAAGCCTAAGTTTGACTCCAAGTCAGTAATTGTATTTAAATAGATCATGATGAGAATCAATGAGATGGCTTGGGAATTTGATCAAAGGTTGAAGTGTCAGATCAAAGATAGCTAGCATCACAAATGGTTTATTCTGTCTCTTTTTCCCCACTTGAGAAATGCTCTGTCATAACAGAAGATAGAAACACAGGAAGAGACCTTTGAGATCACAATGAGGCTGTAGGCATCACCTATTCAGGATACGAACCTAGGAGTACAACAGATCCACTCATGATTGGCAAGCTTGCACCTATAATTACAAAGTTTGAAGAAAGACAAGGAAACTAAATCAGAATTATGTGCATAAGTCTAGTGTTTGAAGTGCAAGGGTCATGGGCACGACAAAGATGATTGTCCCATGTACACGAATTGTATTACAGGAGGGGGGGAATTCCCCTTAAACCTGAAGCCCTAGCATGGCCGAGCATGGGGGTTGCACTGTGGTGTGCTATTTGTCAGGTTACTAGGAAACATGCGATAGACAATTTCCATTTACTTTAGAAGTTTGTTAAGACACCCTAGTAGTTGTTCTATAACTTCTGCAAATATTTGGGCCACGAAGAGTGCCACTATCGAAGCTATGAACTAATGATAGAAATAACACCTACATACCATATGTAAGTAGAAACTTAGCTCCAGTTTAAGGTGTCGGAGCAATGCATGGGTGTTATTAGGGTCGAGGATGAGGCCACAGAGGAGGAGGACTTGGTAGAGGTTGCAGTCAGATTATCTACTACAGCCACAGACAGCCAAGGTACTATGCACGAGAGTGCCAAAATTTGACACACCCATCATGTCAATATTGTAGACAGTTTGACCATACTACAGAAGAATGCCCAATGCTAATAGCTAAGGTGCAAGAGAAGAAAATGCAGCCTCAATAGCCTACGTAGAATTTATAGATGATGAGGGTTGAACCCTGTGAAGAAGATCAAAGAATTAATATTGTGCTAATAAGTGGAATGACAACTAGCACTGACAAAGGTAAATAGCCTGAAGAAAAGGATGGTCTGCAAAGCACTAGAGAAAGAAGTTGGCTTTGATTTGAATCATGCCAAGGAAACATTTATGGAAGCTAAGAAGAGCTTCGTTGAGGCCTCCACCTTAGGAAGCCAAGACAAGGTGCAAGAGATCAACGTGCCTATAGAGGTTGATCCTTTTATACTCAATACATTTTTGGAAACTTACATGAAGCTTCTGCGCGATAGTAAAGATATGGAAGGCATACAAGAATTAATAAATAAATGCGCTAGCAAAGAGAAAGTCCCTGATGGACATTGCGCGGTCAGAAAAATTGACAAGCATAAGGTGCGAACAGGGTGAGAAATGAGGCTAACCACACAAATAGGAGACTATGAAATGGATCAGGTTATCTTGAATTTAAGGTCTGATGTGAACTTCTTACAGAAACATACATGGGAAAGAATGGGGAGACTTGCACTACAGTGGTCTCCAATTCAGCTCAGAATGGTGAACCAGTAGGAAATCATCCCCATGGGACAGCTATATGGAGTAAAAATTGATATTGAAGGCATGAGTGCAATAGCCAACTTTGAAGTTATAAAAATTGTTGATGAGAATAATCCCTATCCCATGCTCCTGGGAATTTACTAGGCTATTGATATGAACAGAGTCATTAATTTAAAAGAACGATGTCGTTTGAAAGAAAGTCGCTTTGGGTTATAGTGCCTCTGGACCCTGTAGAAGGGCCACGCTATACTAAACTAGTCTACGATTATGAGGAAAGTGATGATGAGCTAGATCAAATATACAAGATAACAATGTGAGATTAGGACTAGATCAATCCAACAGTAGATGGACAGATTGCATGGGACTAGGAGAGTTCTTGTACCTCTGATTCAAACGAAGAATTAGAGTATTGGCAGAATCACTTACATGAACTTTCCACATTGCGATGCAATATGATGATGAAGTTGTTGCGCCGTGTTTCGTTAGAGGTAAGGAAATTACCCTATTATGATGGTTTAACTGACGTAGATCTATTTTTGGATGAATTTGAGTGCGAAGTCCATGAGGATCACTACTTCCAAGCATTAGAGTTGGCACTGCGCACTACACCTGCACGATGGTGGGGTGTACATAAGGATAGTTTTGATGGCTGGCGAGATTACAGAAGAATGACGAAGCTACGATTCGAGTGGGTTAACACCAGAATTAACAAAAAGTATAATGGAAGATATGATCCACGCAATCACCTAGCAAAGTCGACTAAAGCATGGGGAATAGAAATGTAGCTAGAATGGGTACACGTATTTTTTCATACCTTGGATACCAATCCCATGAACTGGTATCTTGAAATAGAGCTCTACCATGGCACTGTGAAATGGGATGTATTGAAGAAAGGCTTCTTATTGACGTTCAGTTTTGAGGATGGGCTTGTAAGCATTGATGAAGCGTTGCAGTATATTAAAGCGGTTATCTTCAGAATGCCAGTGGAACCCATGGAATGGACCCAACCAGACTGGAGAACCCAATTGTGACACACACTCAAATGCTATAATGTAACCACTAAAGAAGAAGAAGAAGACCCAATGAACATCAATATTCATGAAGTAGAAGAATATCGCAAAGTCAGAAGCCCACAAATAGAAAACCCAAACATCTCCGCACCTTTTAAGACAAAAAAAGTAAACATTGGCACTGAGGAAGACCCAAAGTTCACAAATTAGAGATTACTGGGATGATGCTATAGTCAACAAAGTTGCTGAATTACTCCATGAATACTAAGACCTTTTTTCAACTAAGTTTTCAAATTTAAAGGGCATAATTGTGACTTGGGTATTATGAAGATCACACTAAAACTAGACACAAGGCCTATTAAATAGAGGCCTTATCGCCTTAATCCTAAGTATAAGGAAAAGGTTCAACGGGAGTTGGATAAGATGCTTGAGGCAGGCATCATAGAACCTATTGAAGAATCTGGGTAGGTGAGCCCAATGGTGGTTTAAGAAAAGAAACAAAAGGGCGAGACAAGGATCTGCGTAGATCTACAGAAGCTTAATGATGCATGTGTTCACAATCCCTTTCCAATGCCATTCATAGATGAAGTGCTAGACAATGTTGGAGTGCTAGAGGTATATTCCTTTACTGACTTGTTTTCACGGTATCATCAAATCAAGATCGCACTAGAAGATAGAAGGAAAACAACTTTTGCAACGGAGTGGGGTTTTTCTCAGCACATTGTGATGCCATTTGGACTAAAGAATGTGCCTGCAATTTTTTCCCTCGTAGTCATCGTCGTGTTCAAGGAGTTCATTCACAAGTTTGTGGAGGTATAATTTGATGATTGGATGATGTTTGAACTAGTGAAGCACCGTGTAGAAAGTCCGCGCTTGATCTTGGATACATGTCGCAGGTACCAGATCACGTTGAATTTGAAAAATGCATATTTTGTGTTCTGTTTGGTATCTTGTTGGGTCATGTTGTGTGCAAGAAAGGCTAGATGGTGGACCCTACAAAGATTGTAGTGATTGTGAACTTGGAGGCCCCTAGGAAAGTTAAATAGTTGCATGCAACACTGGGACATATGAGATACTATAAGAAATTTATTAAAGCATATGCTCAAATTACTGCACCCATGTAGAAACTGTTGAAAAAGAACACGACATTCTGTTGGGACAAAGAATGTTAGTGCAACTTAGAAGTGCTGAAAGAAAAGATGGTTACTGTGCCAATCTTAGTATTTCCCAATTGGAAAAAGGAGTTTCAAGTGCATGTGGATGCTTCCTGCATTGCGTTGGGTGTAGTACTAACACAAGCCGATGAAGGAGAAATGGACCACCCTATAGCCGTCGCTAGTAGGATGTTATCAAAGGGCAAGACGAACTATTCAATAATTGAGTGCAAAGGGTTGGCCATCGTGTACGCGCTGCAAAATTTCAGGCATTATCTGTTAGGAGGAAATTTCAAGAAGTATACAAATCATTCTGCCTTGAAGTACCTAGTCAACAAGCCTGTGTTTGGGGGGGAAGATGTGATATGCTTTCTATTATTTCAGGAATATGACTTTAAAGTCATTGTGAATCCATGGAGGTTAAATGTGAGACCTGACCATCTGTCACGAATCGAAACCAGAGAAGAACCTAATAATTTGGAGGAGGGGTTGCCAGATGAGTAGCTCTTTGTGGTGCGCGTACAAGATGACCACTTTGTTGAGATTATTCACTTCTTAACTACGAGGATGGCACCAGAAGGATATACAAGTCAGCAGAAGAAGGAGTTAGTAGTATGTGCGACTGATCTTTCAGTAATTGTGGGACATTTGTATAAAATGAGTGCAGATGAAATATTGTGAAGATATGTGTCATACTTTAAATGAGACAACATCTTCGCTGAAGCTCATGGAGGAGCTGTGGGAGGCCATTATGCAGGTAAGGCAACCGCACAGAATACCTTGTGCACAGGTCTATGGTGGCCAATGTTGTAGAGGGATTCCAAAGCATACTGTAAGGTGTGTGATGCATGCCAAAGAACAGGCAGACCATCGCGTAGGGATGAGTTACCACAACATATTTAGGTGTCCTCGCAGGCATTTGAGAAGTGGGCTATTGATTTTGTTGGGCCAATTCAACCCCCTGGGACGAAAATGGGTGCACGCTATATTATCACTGTGACAGAATATCTGACCAGATGGGTGGAAGCATAAACAGTTAAAGATTTTATAGGGAATATGGTTGCAAAATTCCTCTTCGAGTATGTCTTAACTAGATTTGGATGCCCGAAAGTGTTGATGAGTGATAGGGGTACGCACTTTCGCAATGAAATGATTAGCATGTTGACTGTACAAATTTCAAGTCCACCATCAGAAGAGTGTGCCCTATCATGTATAGGCGAATGGAACTATTGAAGCCTTTAACAAGATTTTGGAGAATGCGATGACGAATATCTGCAACGCTCATCAGAATGATTGGGATGTGTGCATACCTGCAGTACTCTGGGCTTATAGAACTACTTGTAAGAAGCTGATGGCCAAACACCATTCAGATTAGTATATGGGGTGGAAGCCATAATGCCGATGGAGTACATTGTGCCTAGTCTACGCATTGAGGCTTTAATAGATATGTTGAATCACAACACCTTGGAGAAACGACTTACGCAGCTAGTGGAGCTCGAAGAGGATTGATTCTTAGCAGGATTCCATCAACAAGTACAGAAGGAATGCGAAAAAGCATGGCATGATCACCACATCAAGCTTCGCACATTCAAGGTAAATGATCTAGGCTTGTTTTATGATAGTAAATTTCCAGGTAAATTACAGATGCATTGGTTAGGGACATACATTGTCAAAGAGATTATAGATGGGGGTGTAGTTCATCTCGCAAAGCTGAATGAGGATCCCTTCCTGAGAAGGGTGAATGGGAGCCGATTGAAGTTGTCAACATGACAAGGATCCTGTGCAATGACTATATGACAACAGGACAGTCTTAGTGCTTTAGGCAATTGCAAGAGAGCGCGTGACTATAAACGACACTGCCTAGTGTGTAGGACAATCCAGTGAGGAGGTTGCACAAAGCATGACAAAGATGCAACTAATAAAGCCGCACTCAGGATGCTACACCATTATGGAAGGAAATGTGCAACATAGAAGGAAATTGACCATTAGAGTTACTGTTTATGACTTGACGACTTGAAGCTGGGTAAGTGGAGTAGGGTGGTGGTAATTAAGGTAGAAATCTTTGAAGATATACCGCCAAAACAACATTTATTACCAGAGTTTGGGGGGAATGGTTGGATTTTAATTCCAAACCCCCTATAAATTACATGTGCCTATCCAACAGAGAACAATTTGCACTCTAAGATTTGTTGAATTTCACCATCTATCGCCTATGAGCCGAGCGTTCTGGTAAGAATTTTTGTCATGAGAAAATGTCTCTCTTGTAGTTCGTGAATTAATTATGGATACAATGACTTCCACTAACCCAGCCAAAACCCTGAGTTCAGAAGCAGCTGTGTCCGATGCCCTAGGACCAGAAGTGTCGAGTGTCATAGCCACACCTGTGGTGCCCACGGCACAAAGGTCGCCTAGGCCGAAATAGACCGGGATGAAAGACAAACTGCCTGCAATGGAAGAAATGCCACCAAAAACAAAAGAAAAGCAGAAGAAACCGATGCTGGTGCACGCATCACTAAGGAAGCATACCAAAACATAAGAAAAACAAAATAAAGATAAGCAACAAGAGATAGTAGTTGGACCTGGAGGTAGAAGAATCCCCTTGAATGGAGGATATTGATGCTGAATGAGTGGAACCCATGACAAGGCTACCTAAGTATATCCCTCCGCAGAAGGGAAAATCAAAGGTCATGAAGGAGCCTGATACCAAGAAGTTTACGATATCCACACCCCTCCTGTGAAGGGGTCTTTTTTTTTGTGATATTTTGCAGAGAAAGAGGCTAGTGAAAAGTGGCGGAAACGACCATTGGGAAGTTGTGGAATTGAAAACAGAGGAAAAGCAAGAGACTGAAGAAATATTGGAAGTTGCGAAGGAGTGGTGGGAAGTAGCATAGATAGTCGAGCGAGGAAAGAGTAGGAGCAGCCGAGGATGAAGACAGTCGAGCAGGGGAGAAGGAACTGGCTATTCAAGTTGGCGTACATGCAAATATTTAAGAATATAAAACAGGAGAACTGATAAGGGGTTGGTTAGATTTGTTCTTGGTAATTTTATTCGTCCTGAGTTGCGAAGCTATGAGAACAACTTTGTGACAATACTTGTATCAGTTTGTATCCTGTCTATAGGAGTTCTAATGTTGAGGAACAAGTTGTGAAAATTATTTAATGTACCTATTTTGATAGAATGAAGAAGACTATTATGGGATCATAGTGCGTTCACTATGTGTTATTTTGGTTATTCAAAAATTTTAAATATGCATTTGTTTAGGTAGTCTCTTTTTTATATCATGTATAGACTGTTGCGATCTAGTTTCTTTTAATGCTAAGCTTTTATTACTTGCTCTCTATATTTTGATATCATTTCCTTAGTATCATATTCCAACCCTCTACTAACTTAGGTTGCAGCATGCCTCAAGTGAGCCTCCTTACTATTCTAACATTGTGCTATACTACAATGGAGCCT
This sequence comes from Pinus tabuliformis, assembly GCA_031772625.1. Taxonomy (NCBI): domain Eukaryota; kingdom Viridiplantae; phylum Streptophyta; class Pinopsida; order Pinales; family Pinaceae; genus Pinus; species Pinus tabuliformis. The sequence continues at coordinate 183,904,184 of CM062816.1, read as the reverse complement.
TGTTGACCCATGTTCACGAACTCGAGGTCTTAAGCATGTTGTTATTTCTATGCCAGCACTCTCACAATATGTTATACCTGGATCTTATAATAAAAACATCATCTCAATAAAAATCAAATGAAAATGTGGAAAAAATGCCTCTTATACCTCTAAGTCTAGGGACAACTTGAAAATCAACAACTCGGATGAAGTAACATCTTGCACCATCGTGTTCCTTGTGAAAACTTGTGAAATATGATTGTAAAATTGACCCCTTCTTGACTCAGTCAAATATGGTCTCCCCAAGAATCTCAAAGATTCCGCAAAGATTCTCTTCTGTGGGTTGACAAAAATTCAGCTACTTAAATGAAGAAACTAATCATGCCATCACATTCCTTGTGGAAAATTGGTTCAAATGAGTATAAACTCAACATATTTTTGACACCTTCAAAATTATGCCACTAGGGAATCTTAAAGATTCCTCAAATATTCCTCATAGAGAATATTCTTTGATATATTCCCTAAAATATGCTCTAACAATATTCTTAGAGTCTTCTTCAGATTCATGTCTTCATTGGCCTCCTATGCCCTCATCTCTCATTTATTCGCCATGGTTCCCTTTAAACCATTTGAATGAAATTTTATAACAAAGTGTGAGGATGAATAAGACAAAGTGTGTCGTTGGAACAATGGTTGGAATAGTTATATTAAATCAGTTTTTGTTGTGGAGGTTTTGGTTTCAAAACCCATGGACTCCCAATTTTGCTTTAATATGGTTTTAAAGTCCAATTTTCGTTTCAATATAGTTTTCAAACCATGTAATTTATGGTATACATATGTCCATATTGTAACGACTCCCCAAATGATGCAAGAGCATTCGACTCAAAAATATAATTGTATTTTAGAAGACATAGGGGGTCTTGTCTTTCAAGGAAATTGATTTCCTATGCATCAAATTAATGTAACTCTAATTTTTTTGAGTGATTTTATGAGAGTAGGATCTAATTAAGTATTGAGAGGCATATTGTAAATGTTATCGAATGAATGGGAACATGAGAGAATTAGGATAGTTGAGAGTTCATAGGGATTGATAGATTTGGAAATTAATTGTAGATCTTAAATTAGGAATTAGTTCATGATTTACGAGATTGAGAGGATTCTTAGGGTTTAGTTGAAATTATTAAGGATCTAAACCAGAATGGGTTACAAAACCTTTTGTATAAATGTAATCCTAAAAGGCATAGAGATATTTAGTTAGTTAGTTAGTTAGAGAGTTAGGAATTAGAGGAGTTTGATTGTAAGCCTACGAAAGATTGGGAAACAAAGGCCACTGGTATTAGAAATCAGGCCTGAGAGAAGAAACTATGTAAATACTTGTTTACGAATATAGAAATTCAATTTCAAACTTGTGTGGAGTACATATGTGATTAAATTGTAATTATTTATAAACGAAGGGCTTTTGCATAAGATATGTGTGTACAAACGAAATCAAGAAGAATAGAGTGCCGAGATAGCGTACATAGAAAATTAGAGGTTAAACAGTTCCAATGATGGATTGTAATTAAGCTCAGGAAGGAGTCAAATGGAAGATCAATGATGTAGAAAGTATCAAACAGAAAAGCATGAAAACCGTCGAATTGGCCAGATCGATAGATAACAATGACGGAAAAGGAATGGTGAAGAGTAAACTACATGTTAGCATTAAGGGTTAATACTAAGATTAAGCGCTAAACCTTTGGTTAAGCGTCTTCCTTAAAGTGTTTAACTTTAGCACATGGGAAGTTTTCCAAAGGCAAAAGTGGTATCTCACGCGGACTAAGGGCTATAAGTGGTAATTCAAAATTCTACGTGATAAAATGTGGAGGTGCCACATAGCACATAAAAACAAATTTTCTCGCGTGCTTCCAAAATTTTATCGGTCGTGCTAGTTGGAGGGCGAGATTGCGCAATATCCATTAGATCAAGAAGGATTGATATATGATGGAGATTTGGCTGCACAAAAGTTGAGTGGGTGACGCAATAGCCGTTGGATTGGATGGAGCAGATCAATGGTAGAGATCGTCTGAGTTAGTTGATGAGCGAACGACGCGATAGACGTTGGATCTAAAGGAAGAAATCAATGGTGCAGATTTGAAGCGTAGGTTGAGCATCAGTAAATGTGCAAAGTCATGTGAATCGACAGAATGGTAAAGTAATGAAGGGTTAAATGGTTTATGTATAATTTCAATTATACAAGAGTTATAATATAAATAAAGCGGAATAAATATATTATGGGTTATGTTAAGTTTAACCAAAGTCTAAAGACCATGGTGTGGTTAATAAGTGCAGGTAATAAGAGTTAACCAAAGATATTGAAGGTTGTATAAGGTTCCTCTTAAAGGGTTATTAAATTTTATACCTTGGATAGTTAAATCAAACGTTTCCAGATAGAGTTAGTGAAGGAACATTAAACCTTGATTTAAGAGAGTTTTCCCTATGTATATGATTGAAATTCATGGGACACGAATATGGCATGCATTTGTATGCATACTATGGATATTTGCAGCTAAGGCTGCATCATTTGGTATTAGAGCATGGTAAAATCTCTTTTTAATTAAAGAAGAATTATGTAGAATGCAAGTGTGATTGTGAAAGAAAAAGGAGATCGGGTTATTTGAATCTAATTAGTGGAAGGCATGACATAAGATGAGAGTAAGTGATACTCTTAAGAAGATATTGTAGAAGCATTAAGAAAGCACAACGATGTTTGTTTTCTTGAGCAAAATGGAGATTCACTTGAATGTGAAGAGTGGATGGAGATTGCTTGTAAAATCATACAGGTATTGTTTTATTTAACTCTGGTTTGAGTTTTGCATGTTAAAGATAGAGTAAAGATTGATAGAAGGATACAAACAAGGAAAGATGTATGTGTTCTAAAGAACAAAGTGAATGAAATATTGGAAAGAAAAAGTGGCAGTGAACTTGAAGAATCCGACTAAAGATTGGACAAAGAGGAAAAGAGTGTTCTCATAAGGAAGCTGAGCAGAAGCATTTTAAAGTGGCCATAGAAATTTGGTAGCAACAAGCTTTTGAAAGCTTGGAATGATCTTTGTTTTAGATATCATTGATATGCAGGTAACAGTAATTAGTGAATCATCTCAGCAAGAAGATCATAATCTGAAGAGCAGTGATGAAGGAAGTCAGTAAGGGTTTCTAAGAGAGAGTGGCCAGAACCTAGTATTTCATTTGTGTTTGAAATACAAGAGGACATTTGTGTTCTAAAAAGTGCAGATGAGTTGAAGTCTAGAGCATGGAGTGCTCATATGGTTCCAGAGGAGAGAACCAAAGAGATGCCAAAAGACTAAGCTCAGAGGAGAGAAGCTTAGTGAGGTATCATGCAACAGGGAGGACTTGCTATTGTAGAGACTTGTGCAACTCATAGTGAGTGATGAACTCATCGAGTGAGATAAGAATATGACTATTGATAGTCATTGAAGAGGTTCAGAGAAAAGCCATAAAGTGAAGAAAGAAGATGCCAAAGCAAATGGCATATGGAGATTGATGAATGATGGAGAATATGAGAGGGAGAAGGCTGACATAATGGTCCATCCTGAAGTACTAATGGAACTGTTACAGAGGAATGAGAAAGACCGGAGGTGTGGCTTTCTTATGAGAATAAAGATAAGGTGGCATAAACTACAAAAGAGGAAAGAGAAAATGATGAGTGCTTGACTGAAGGAAGAATTAGTCAGAATAAATGAGTATTTGGAGGAAGACTTGAAGACTGAAGTTTCCAGTGAGGCCAAAAGGTCACATGATTTTAAATCTGATAACTTGTGTATGTTTGTAAGTGAAACATGTGGAAAAGGAAAATTTACTGATATTGTCGTGAAGGAGGAAGAAGATAGGCAAAATCTAAATTCTGTTTTGAAAGAAGATGAGATAGATAGGTCTCATGTAAATGCCAGTACAAAGTTGGAAATTTTTTTTACTTTTCAACATATTGCAAAGACTGGAAGCAGAGGAAGTTTGACTCACGATGATGGCCAAAAGCAGGAAGAAGTAGGGAAGGATATCAAGCAACCAAGTGAAGGAATTGAGGAGATTGAAGAGGACCATCGAAATATTTCTGAGTCATGTAGAGGACTTGGAACCGCAAGAGGACTTGATGATTGAAGCATCAAGTGAGATCATGAGGTCTTGTGGTTTTAAAACTGACAAATTGTGTTTGAATGCAGGTATTGCAGAAGACAAACCATCCTATGGAACTATCTTGAGTGAAGCTGAAAGTTTCCAAGCAAAGTATTATGATTACTGTCTTTCAAATGAAGATCAAGTTGAGTTATTACAGTAGAAGGAGTTCATAAATTCCTTGCTTAGTGAAGGAAATATCTTCAGTAGAGATGAGACAGTTATATCTTACGATAAGGAATTTGTTATTGGTAAGGACAAATAGAAATTGACTTTCTTAAATGGCCAAAGGAAGAGTGATGGACAGACATCTAAAACTATGACAAAGATGGAGGATCAAAATTTTATTTTGATCGAGAATGAATTAGTGTCACCAAGAAATTATACTTGTGACAAAGAAGAAGAAGATAGTGAGGATTGTATGGATATTTCAGGAGAATTCCCAAGTGATATGGAAAATTTATGGCATGAGATAAATCTTTTAGAGAAAAGGCTAGAAAACCAAAGAGTAAGTGTTAAGGTTGTAAAATCAGAGCTGAATGAGAATGAATAAATTCACTATAGTGGACAAGAGCAAGAAGACATCATTGAAGTAGATGGTGTGGAAGAGAGACTAGCTGACAGTCTCATGAATTCTTTTGAGAATTTAAATCAACATACTTATGTACTAGTAAAGGAGTTAGAGAAAAAATTAGAACATCAAATTGAGATGTTTCCAGAGAAGGAAAAGGCAATGAGGTCGTATTATTGTAGGTTGTGATGAAGATAATGTTTCAAAGACAAAAAAATATTTGGCATAGGAGAAAAGTCAAATTAAGGAGGAAAAGGAAGATTCCATGATAGTACTTAGCCCATGGAACGAAAACATTAAATCATTGGAAATTAAATGTGCAGACAAGGAGAAGAAATTAGATGTTGCAAAAGGAGATATCTTCAAGTATATTCAGGAAGTTTGGGTTGAAGCAATATCTACAACAGTATCTAGAGCAATCTCAAGAGTAATAGTATAAGTTGAAGTAGAAAAATCTGAAGGAAGAAATCAGCAATTTAAATATGAATGGACAACGTGCAGTGAGATGCAGAATGTGAAGGTGTCAAAGTTAGTGGACAGCAACAACAACCTGAAGTAGAGAGAAAGAGATAGCAGTTAATGGCAGAGTATGTACCAGCCCGAGGATGTGCTAGAGATGGAGATTAAAAAAATATGGCAGTTGATGATGAAACAATCCAGATTGAGGAAAATGACAACAGGAGGAGTGATCAATCAAAATTTGAAACTGATTGAAGAGAGGAAGATGAACTAGAAGACAATAGATATACAACAACAACAAAGGTGCAAGGCATTTGGGTAGCTATAAACTAAGGTTTGGGACCCTGGAGGTTTTTCTATCAACATATGAGAACACATGATTTGGAGATCATGAATGTTTTCAACCTTAGGAGCCTGATGGAGGAGCATTCGACTCAGAAATATTATTGTATTTTAGTAGACATAAGGGGTGTTGGTTTCAAGGAATTTGGTTTCCTATGTATCAAATTAATGTAATTCTAATGTTTTTGAGTGATTTTATGAGAGTAGGATCTAATAAAGTATTGAGAGGCATATTGTAAATGTTCTCGAATGAAGGGGAACATGAGAGAATCAGGATAGTTGAGTGTTCATAGGGATTGATAGATTTGGAAATTAATTGCGGATCTTAAATTAGGAATTAGTTCATGATTTATGGGATTGAGAGGATTCTTAGGGTTTAGTTGAAATTATTAAGGATCTAAACCGAAATGGGTTATAGAACCTTTTGTATAAATGTAAGCCTAAAATGCATAGAGAGAGTTAGGAATTAGAGGAGTTTGATTGTAAACCTACAACATATTGGGAAATAGAGGCCACTGATATTGGAAATCAGGCCTGAGAGAAGAAACTATGTAAATACTTGTTTACGAATATAGAAATTCGATTTCAAACTTGTGTGGAGTACATATGTGATTAAATTGTAATTATTTATAAACGAAGTGTTTTTTCAGAAGATATGTGTGTGCAAATGAAATTGAGAAGGACAGAGTGATGAGACAACATACATAAAAAATTGGAGGTTAAACAGTTCCAATGATGGATTGTAATTAAGCTCAAGAAGGAGTCAAATGGAAGATCAACGATGTAGAAAGTATCAAACAACAAAGCACGGAAACTATCGTATCGGCCAGATCGATAGATAACAACGATGGAAGAGGAATGGCAGAGAGTAAACTATGTGTTAGAATTAAGGGTTAATATTGAGATTAAGCACTAAACCTTTGGTTAAGCATCTTCCTTAAAGGGTTTGATTTGAGCACGTGGGAATTTTTTCAAAGGCAGAAGTGGTATCTCGTGCAGCCTAAAGGTTGTAAGTTGTAATTCAAAATTCTACACGATAATACATGGAGGTGCCATGTATCACAGAAAAACAAATTTTCTCATGTGCTTCTGAAATTTTATCGGTCGTGCTAGTTGGAGCACGAGATTGCGCGATATCCATTAGATCAAGCAAGATTGATCTATGGTGGAGATTTGGCCACACAAAAATTGAGTGGGTGACGCGATAACCATTGTATCGGATGGGGAAAATCAATGGTAGAGATCATCCAGGTTAGTTGATGAACAGGTGATGCAATAATAGTTGGATTTGAAGGAAGAAATCAATGGTGCAGATTTGATGCGTAGGTTGAGAATCGGTAATTGTGTAAAGTCATGTGAATTGGCAGAATGGTAAAGTAATGAAGGGTTAAATGGTTTATGTATGATTTCTATTATACAAGAGTTATAATAGAAACAAATCGGAATAAATATATTATGGGTTAATTTAAGTTTAACCAAAGTCTAAAGACCATGGTGCAGTTGATAAGCATGGGTAATAAGAGTTAACCAAAGGTATTGAAGGTCATATTTAAGGTTCTACTTAAAGGGTTATTAAAGTTTAGATCTTGGATAGTGAAATCAAATTTTTATGCATAGAGTTAGTGAAGGAAAATTAAACCTTGATTTAAGAGAGTTTTCCTAAGTATATGATTGAAACTCCTAGGACATGAATATGACATGCATTTGTATGCATACTGTGGCTATTTGCGGCTAAGGCTACATCATGAAACCATGAGAATAAGACAAAAATGAAGGTTGCACCATGTTAACGCCACTTGGGCCTAATTTGAGGTGCCATGTGGCACCATACGATTGGGCCATCTGGAAACTGGTCCACATCATATGCCACTTATGTCACCTGCTTGCCATGTATTGACTTGTGGTGTTGCCATATCACCTACTTTTGGGTCCACCTAGTTTTCTGACTAGCCTACCACATTAGCTCTATGAGTCCCACTAGGCCTTCTAAATTTTCTAGCATGTGTCATTCGTACGACCTACCACGTGACAGAATGTTGACTTTGACTTTTACTTTTGCCTAATTTTACCATAACTTTGACTGTCCATAACTTTTGCATACGAACTCGATTTGAGGTGTCGTTTGCACCATTGGAAGATATTTTATTTGATCTTGATTCCATTGCAATACAAGGACTATGCATTTTGAGCTTTTATGGAGCTACCTAGATCTTTCCTCCCCATTAAGGAGCTTTTTCTCCTTCAAAAGCATGAACACTATCTAAAACCTATTGCACTCTCTCACCTGCACAACAAGTTCCCTAATAGGCCACACGTCCTTCTCCTTCACTTTGTCCTTCAGATCCATAAGTGATGAACTCACACCTGCTTTTTATGCAAACCTGCAATACATATTGCAAAATACATGTTCAATTACATGACCAAAGCAAACCCCATAGTTGCTAATAGTTTATAACACACTCTTGGGTCAAGTTTACATCAAAATCATAAGAGAAACCAATACCCCAATTTTGAACAAAAAAGCCAAAAACATTTTCATGTTTCTTTTCATAAGTGATGGAAAACACTTCATCACTTTTATAATTATTTCACAACATGTGATTTACAAAATGTGGCCATGCTCAACTACTTAAAAATGCTACCAATCCCTTACCCAACTAGGTTGATGGGTTGTCTTCCTGTAGCTGGATTTTTTATTGATTTTCTTTAGTGATAGGTTCATTTTCAAGTTCTTTCTCATCTTTCAATCACTGCTCTAAGCAGAGGTCCCAACATTTGGCTCTTTGATGTCTACGCATGTTACAATGGCTGCAAAAATTCTTCTTCCTCCAAATATGCTTAAACTTCTTCCTTCCCTAATGTGGAGAAGGTATTTCATGTTTTATCCTATTTCTTGTTGCCATTATGTTCCAACACTCAGCAACATGGTTATACAAGCCATAAAAAGTACATGGTCTTCTATGCCACAAATTGTGTTCACAATTACCAATATGTTTGTAATCAAAATACACATTAACATAATGAGACATCTTATATCTTCCTTGGTTGTTTCTGGTGCGATCTTGGTGATGAGAGATTGCCTTAGCTCTTCTCCTATAATGTTCATTGTCAGAGAAAGATTTTTATGTACTTTCAACATCCTTTTTCTTCAATGGCTTCAACAATGGCTTGGAAGCTTATTCTATCTTCAAACACTCTCTTTCAATGTATCTCAATCCTACAAATTGAGGTCTTTGTATAACCTCCAATGGTTGAGTCATTCCTTAGCCATTAACACCAAGTCCTCCTTCTTTATACCCCATCTTCGTAGGGAGTCTCATGCTCATTCCTGAAATGGGTACCTCAATGCTTCCAACATAAATAGCATCATGTGAAAAGGAATTTGATGAATTACCAATATTGTTTACCTCAGTTGTTGATTCTGAAGCAGGGGATGATGGCTTTGTTAAGCCTCTGTTTCACTTCAACTTTTCAAATGCCTATTTCGTGGCTCATAATTGAAGCTACAATCTCTTCTTCTCCCCTTCTGCTTCTTGTAAAAGTCTCCTCAATTCCACATTCTCCACTTGAAAGCTTTTGTTGATCTCTTCATTTGAATGATGAGAAGAATATGAAGAAGAAGAATATTCACCAGAAGATGGAGATGGAGCATCATCCTCTGCTCTCTCTTTCTCCCTTTCCTCTTTTGTCATTTTCTCCTCATAATTTTCATACATTATATCTACCATGCTTGCCATCCTGTAGAATGCCTCATAGAGATCTTTGTGATCCTCCATTTTCCTTCTTGTTACACTCTCAATTCACAATCACTGGAAAAAAGGTCAGACCGCTCTGATGCCACTTGATTTGGGAAATTTTTGTGAATTCTTTCAAACTAAAATCCCCATTATACAGGACCTTTTATTGACGCTTACATTTTCTTTGTGAAATCACGATCAATGCATATTCTAACAACACTTTGGAAAACCATCAACATGAAATAAGGAACAAATAAGAAGCCATAATTATGAAAAACCATAACTCAACGATATGATTGATGATTCTCATCAATAAGTAAACTATATGGGTTGCAATGTCACTCTCCAACTTATTAAATTGACTTTTCTCACATTTATTTACATATTTTGTTATATTTTGCTTAGTCAGAAGGGTAAAAGTGAGTTACTATGTCATGTGGTCTAATGTGGGTTAAATGCATTAATTGGAGAAGTTTTGGGTTGAATTAAGTGCAAGAACTCGGAGTAGGCAAGAAAGAGATATTTTAGGATTTTGTCTCCCTCCTTAACTCCTCAAATCATTCGAAGATTCCTCCACAATATCTCATCATCTCGGTGTCACTGGAGCTAAGCAAACCGAGTCCATTGGAATCCAAGTTAGTGACAGTGAAGGGAAACGTATTCTCGAGTTAGGGAGACAAGCCTCCCTATTTTCTAGGGATCTATTGGTAGCTCGAGTTTTGTATAAATAAGAAAGTCAAGGGACTCATTAAAATTCGATTTTTTGTTGTAACCAAGAGGCCATTTTGAGCTAAGACATTTTGACTGTTATTGTAATGATGTACTTGAAAATTTTATGATAATGAGAAATTTTGTTTTGATCCAGCACTGAGTTGACTTAGAGGACTGAAGCTCTTGGGGTAGGGCCCAACCCTTGCAACATAAGTTCCTCTTTTTGTAGTTGCATTCTTAACTTAGAATGATAGTTAGCTACTAAATTTTATTTATGTTTTTGTTTTTGTTTATTTATTTATTTATTTATTTTTCTGATTAGCTTAACAAGTATTGTTGCTCAACGTTGTTTCCATTATATTGAAGAGACATATTAGTGTTGCATTTTAGTGGAGAAATTATACTAGAAAATCTGGTGACAGTGGCCCCTACATCATCTCCCTCATGGGATCATGACTCAATAACACCACTCTCACAGCCCCAAAAATAGAGTTGTCTTTTGATCATTGCATAGGTTAGGTTTCATTCTTAGCTATATCACTGTTTATGATTTCTTGGAAGCACCTACAGTTGTTATCTTGTTTTCTTAAGTTTTTTGTAGCTTAAAAAGAAGTCCATATCATAGATCTAGTCCTTAACAATAGATAGATCAACTTCCTCAAATTCAGTTCATATTTTCCATGTGGACATGTAGTGATGCATAAATGAAAAGAGAAACTGGTTTTGCCGCAGGGAATATCGATATCCAGGAAGGGACTCATCCAACCAGCTTCACCTAAGTCTTCTCCACCTTCTGCCAAGGCATACCAGCCCATAGTCTGAACCTCTGTTTTCCAGCCATCGTGAGCAACCACCTTAGGCAAATCCAACCTCCTTGGAGTGATGGGATTAGCCTTGGGTAATGTGCACCTTCCCTACACCTTATACAATTGTCATACACCCATCCAACACCTCATCTCACTGTTCTTTCTCTCCAAAACCCTTCAACTAATTTCTTGTAGTAGTTGAAGACATCCTGTAGCAGATTAGGACAACTTATAACAGCTACAAGATCTTCTATAGTAGCCCATTTTGACCCTATTTTGACAAGAAATGATAGGATAGCCTAGTACAGGAGTAGGTTAACCACTCAAATTGGATTCCATGCCCATGAATGCCACCTAGACCAGTCTTTCCATTCCTTTCCTTCCTGCAAGAAAAGATAACCTTGGCATTTATATTTCTGAAATTAGCACTTAAATACTCCTCTTCTTTGCAAATGTAAATGAGCTAGATAATGCATTCATGTGTGAATTCTGAGATGATAGAGTAGCTTTCCATTTCTATGAAGTCCTAATAGTTAGCTAATAAATTTCTTAGCATAGTTTCATTTTTGCAAAGTGATTTGTGTCATTCCATGGCTAGATGATTTATGGCATTATATAACATTTACCATTTGGTAGCTTTCATTTCCTGAATAGACAAACATTTACTTTCCTGCATTAGAACTAGATTTACATTCACGGCTAGTATTCAAACTCCTTTTAGTCAATAGAGGACTGGTGTGGAATCCCGATTGTGAAGTGCCATAGTTGAGAAGTGGCATGAGTAGAATGATGCATCTATTGTGTATATAGCACTATCACCTCAAATTTTGTATGAAACCTCGGGTTGATAAAGTAATGTTGGTAGCCCTAAGAGTTGCAACATCCTTGCTACAATACTGAGGCTCATCACTTTTTTGCACCATTTCTGGGGAGGTGTCTAGGTAGATGTAATTTCTTCTTTTGTTTCTAGTTTGCATTCAGTAGGAAGATTTTGTTATACTTTCCTTTCTATTTTGCAATTAATTCTGAAAAACACATAAAAAGAAAAAAATTATTTCATGCCTCATAGGAGTAGAGAAAATTTAGGGAAATTCTTTCCAAATACCCCCACACCATCAAATAGTCAGCTTCAGCTTACCTCTTTGACTGCAGGGGAACTAGAGGACCCATTAGGCGAACAACCAGAGATCTTTCAAAAACCTATTGGGGAAGAAGAAGAAGAAACCATTCAACAAACTTACACCATGGCTAAAAACAGAAATGAGGGTGCTTTTCCCATTAGAGAGACTAATGGAGATGTTAGGCTGAAAAAAAATAAGTCCTTCTCCCCTTCCTCACATCCATGGCTTAATCTCAGAGGAACCTGATACCTTCTCGTTTGAGTTTACTGTCATCTACAGAAGTTATGATTATACCTCTAACAACCAGAAGTTTAAGTTGTTCCCACCCACCCTTAAGGATGCAACCTTACACATGTTCATGGGTTTACTGGGGACAACATCACTACCTAGGCTCAAATGTAGCAAGCCTTCAACAACAAGTACATAGACTATTATAGATCCAAACACACCAAAGAGGAAATATTTAGAATTACCTTGGGACATGACAAATCCTTGGAATATTATGAGGAAAGGTTCCAACTCAATTACAAAAGGGCCAGATGCACTCTTGATCTTGAATCACTCAAGTTAATGCTTCTTACAGGAATCATAGAGGGCATTCTAGAAAACCTAAACATGATGTCTGGTAAAGGACATTTATCATCTATCTTATGATGATACCAATATAGTTTTCAAAAACCATTCTAGGGATTCTAGAAAGAAGGGTAGGGCTAGTCAAGCTTTGGCTAGCTCCTCTTCCTCCAACATGACTATCAAGAGTGAAATTGGAAACATGTTGGAAGATTTTACAATTGAAATGTTGCACACCCTTACTTTGTAAATGAACACCATGTAGATCAAGAGGAAGCAAGAGGATGCAGAGAGAGCCTTAGCTATATTTTTCCCTAGAAGCATTAGAAGGCACCCTAGAAATGAATGTCCATTGAATGTTATAGAGGTATGCTTAGTTTGTGCAAAAAGCCATTCCACAGATAAGTGTCCTTCTCTACCTAGATTGAAGGTTGTATACCAAAGGGTTTAAGGTGGGGTTGAACAGATCTATTATATCAATCAAATGAGGCCTCAAGGACCTTGACCATACTAGCAGGGAATTCAAGGTGCATCCTATTCCTATTACAATCCCAATCAGAATTCACCTCTTCCCCCTTAGTGTTCTCTTGCTCATCCTTCATGGTCCACACCTTCTACTTGGTCTTATGCACCTCAATTCCTTTCCTAACCTACCAATTAGTCATTTCAGCAAAATTCTCCCTCAAATTCTCAGGGAATACCCCACCACAAGATTGGAGGCCTCCATTCAACCAACTGCCAGCCTTACTGCCTCCGCCTCAATCTCAACCAAAACTCCTTCATCCTTCTCCACCTAAGAAACCTCAGATTCCTACTCAACCAAATTTGTACCCGAACAACAAATAGACAAAACAAATCTATAGCCGAGATACATCCTACCCTGCATATGTGGGGGAAATTCAAGAAATCAACCTTAGGTTTGGAATAGTGCTTCCAGATAACCAATCTCCATCTCCACCTGAGGAGATTGAAGAGGAAAAGGAAGAGATTGTTCCTAAATCCACTCTACCTCATTTTCCTAAGAGATTGATCCATCCTAGTCATCACAGCCCAGAAGAGACTGAAATTCTAGGAGAATTGAAAAACTTGTGTGTTAAAATCCCACTCCTCCAATCCATCAATGATGTCCTCATCTACAACAAGCTAATCAAGGAGAAATTATTCAAACATCCTGGGAGGAGAGAGAAAGACACCCCTACCATTAATGTCATTAGATAGTTGTCTGACTTCATGTTGGGGAGAGTGATTTGCCCAAAGTATGTAGACCCTTGAAGTCCTATGGTAGATGTGCACATTGATGGTATCATTGTCCCCCACACCCCGATTGATATTGGGGCTTCCATCAATGTGATGAATAAGGATACCATGCTCAAACTGAATCTCCAAGGGTCCTTAAGAAATACCACAACAATATTACAACTTGCAGACAAATCTAGAGTAGCTACCGAGGGAGCTATTGAGGATGTGATGGTCTATATTGATTCCTGGGAGTACCTTCTTGACTTATTAGCTCTCCAACCCAAGAGAAAATTAAATATTTATCCTCTCATCGTTGGAAGGCCATAGCTAGCCACTGCTAATGCTTACATAAGTTGCAGAGCTGGGAACATGACCATTGAGAATGGGCATTTTCCAAAAGAGTTGGTCTTGTACCCTCCTACTCAACCACCCCTATATCATGAATTACCCTTATCGTTGGAAGAGGAGGAGGAAGATGAAGTATACCATACCACATCCTACCAAATATGTACCCTAGATGCTATTATAGGAGGGGGAAACCTGATGAAGATGAACTCATTGATCAAATCATCCAGAACTAATCCCCCAACACCATGCCTCTTGATGAGCTAGTGAAGAAATCTAAAGATAACCCTTGGACTTATTTGTGCCCAATTGACTCAACTCCTACTCATATCAAAATGGTAGAATTTGTTCCATCTAAAAAATTGAAAATCAACCCCTCTCTCTCAGCCCATAAATAGAGAAGGTGTGCAACATGCTGAGAGAGAACTTGGATGCTTTTGTCTAGAGCTATAAGGAAATGAAGGGAGTGCATCCTTTGGTTTGTATTCAACACATCTACATTAAGGAAGGATGCAAACCAATTCGCCAACCTCAGAGGAGAATGAACCGAGCCCTCAAAGAGATATGATGAGCCTCATAAATGGGTAATTATATGGGCTCATTTTACCTCCTAACCTAGTCAAAGCAACCATTCTCTTAGCTTATTGTATGATTTTCTGGTTATACTTATGCTTATAGGATGAGTTGATTTAGTTATTATGTCATGTGGTCTAACATGTATTTAATGCAGATTATTGATGGATTTCGAGGACAAAGTCAAGGATCTAGTGGTCAAACTGCACCAATAACTCGAAGTACACAGAGGAGAGGACTTATAGGAGAGAATCCCCCTCATTTATTTCTCCTCACTTCGAATTCCCCTTCATTCAGCTCGGAGTACAAGCAGCCGAATCATGCACTAAAAGGTAGTCGAGCAAGCAGAAGATGATTGTTAGTTATCTTGAGTTTTGGGAGCAAACCCTCCCTTATTTTAAAGAATTTGTTGGTAAATTCAAATGTATAAGTAGAGAGGCCTAGAGCCTCACTTGGGTCAACTTTTTATTGCTTGTGTAAACTCTGCTCAAATTTCGAGCTTACTATTGTATGAAAGTTTTATGTAATCTTGCTATTTTTTTATAATGAAGATGGAATCCTTTTGAAGCTAGAATTGAGTTACCTCAAAGGGCTGAAGCTCTTGGGTTAGGGCCCAATCCAAGCAGTGAAGCTTCTCTTTACTTGTATTTGTATGCCTTACTTAAGTTTGTAGCTTAGTTTGCTGTTAGATATATTTCTTTTATGGTTAAGAATAGGTTGCTTTTGATGATTTAGTAATTTGCTTCCATTTTTGTTTTCCAGAGCAGGTTAAGCAGTGATTAGATAAGATTCAAAAGGATAGAAATAGTGCCTTGGCCTCTCTTCCTCTCTCTGGGACCATGATTTGAGGCAAAGACTCTCTTGTTGCCCCAAAAGCACAGATTTTCCTCATTCCTAGGACTTCTAGTGTTTGCAGCTCTCTAGTAGGTTGATAGTCTAGTTTTGCTTTACTTTAGATCTTATTTGTCATGTTCACTTCCTGATTTGCAATAGTCCTTTTGCATGCTTTCCTTTCTTACATCATTTCCCAACGTTTCCTTCTGTACATCATAGTTTTGGCCATTTTAATGAAAAACACTGTTTTTCCTAGCATGCACTCATTCCATTGGTTGCTTGATTTCCTTGGTTGACTGTTAGTTTCTATGCCAATAGATCTCTTCTAGCAGTATTCTAGCTTATCAGAAATAATACCCTCCATCTGATCCATTACCAATAGGTCTCCCAAACCTCACCTCAATCCTGCCCTATTTTCCTTCATTTTCCTTAGAGTTTCTTCCTCTCCCCTTGAGCAAGCCTAATCATCTTTCTCTCTCCTGGTTATTCATGGTAGACCTTAGGAACCCTAACACCTCCTTCCAACCTTCATCCACCTCTTCCACCCACTCTCACACCCTCAAAACAGCAAAAATTGCTCTCGGCCTCCTCCTGTAGGCCTCCTGTAGTTTCCCTGTTTTCCTCCTGTAGTTTTCTTGTGTCCTCCTATAGTTTTCCCTGTAGGCTTTCTTTTGAAGGCTGAGTGTGAGAAAATCCTCCAGAAGGCCATCTAAGACCTCCTAGGACCCATCCACACCATCCTACATCCTCCCAAGCTCCAAAACCACCCTCTAATGCCACCTGTTCGTTGCCATACTCACACACAATAAATTAGATGCATGTTAAATTCACATAAAAATCCAAAAATACGATTTTTGCTTATTTACTTTCAGGAATAGCATGGTTAGATGTTGCTTAATTCCTTGAGTAGGTAATGGCATTCCTTTCATGGTTTTCATAATGTTTTTGGAAAAAGTAGAATTAGCTTGTTAATTAGGGTTTACTAGGTTTTGTTTTACATTCCAGTCTTTCTCCTTTCTGCAGTTAGAATAGCATCTATAGAGTAATATTTCTTTCCTTTCATCACACATAGAGCTTCTTCTAAAATATATAGAAGTTAGCTTGAGCTCCTAGTGATCTCGCATTGGCTGACCAAGTGACAACTTGCAGTGAGAACTAGTACTTGTGCATATAGCACCGACGCTTCCAAGTTTGTTACGAACTACCGAGTTGTTAAAAGTAAAGTTGGAAGCCTAGGAGTTACGACATTCTTTCTGCAATACTGGCGCTCACCACTTTTTGGCACCGTTGCTAGGGAAGCATTAGAGTATTATGTTATTACTGCTTTCTTCTATTTCCTATTACAACATTCTACTAATAGTTTATTTCGGCAAAAGTAGACTGGTCAGTTCTTTTCTTTCAGTTTTGCATTTCCTTGCTTTCCTTTTCAATTCTGCAAATTTCCGTTCAGCAAGTTCATTTCAGCTACTTGCAATTTGTTTTGATTAGTTCACAATTTTAGTTTCTGCAGGTACTTTCAATGTGGGGGAAAAGAAACAAAAACCAACCAAAAATATTTCATTTCATGCCTCGTAGGAATAGATATAACTTCGAAAAAAATTTCTCAACACCCCCACTACTTCACAAAACCAACCTTCTCTCTTCTTCAATGACTGCAATCAAGAAGAACCCTTAGGTGAACAACTAGACATATTTAAAGAACCTATAGGGGAAGAAGAAGAAGAAGAAAACATTCCTCCGGAGCTAATGGTTGAAAACAAAAATGCTAGGGGACATGGAGAGAGAATAGAGGGTACCTTCCCCATTCAGGAAACCAATGGGGACACCAAAATGAAGAATATAAGTCCTTCAACCATACCTCACTTCCATGGTCTGCCTATAGAATATCTTGACACCTTCTTGTTTGAGTTTGTTTTCATCTATCGAACTTATGACTATGCAGAACACGAGCAAAAGTTGAGACTATTCCCTTCTACTCTCAAGGATGTAACATTGCGCTGGTTCATTGGATTACCTAGCAATAGCATCACAACTTGAGCTCAGATGCAGTAGGCCTTTAACAACAAGTATCGAGACTATTGTAGGTCAAAATATACGAAAGAAGAAATCTTTCGAATGACCATAGGAAGTGATGAGTCCTTGGAAGACTATGAAGAGAGGTTCCAACTCAGTTACAGAAGGGCTAGGTGTACACTTGACCCTGAGTCTCTGAAGTTGGTCCTGGTCAGGGGAATTCGGGAAGACCTTTTAGATGTCGTCCATCTACTCGCTGGGGGAGACATCTACCAACTATCCTATGAGGACATAAAGATTGTTTTTAGAAACCATTCTAGGGCAACCAGAAAGAAAGGTGGGGGAGTCAACCCATAGCCAAAACCTCTTCTTCCAATTCATCCATTAAAGGTGAAATTGGAAACATGCTGTAAGACTTCAAGAGTGAGATGCTGTAGACTCTTGCCATGCAAATGGATACTTTACATATCAAAAGAAAACAAGAGGAAGTGGAGAGGGCTTTGGCCATTTTTTCCCTAGATGCACTAGGAGGCATCCTAGGAATGAATGCCTATTGAACTCTATAGAGGTTTCTTCAGTCCGTGAAGAAGATCATTCTATAGATAAGTGCCCTTCCTTGCCTGGACTTAAAGCTGTATACCAAGGGGCTGAAGGAGTCACTAAACAGATCTATTACATAAACCAAAGGAGGTTGCATGGACCTAGACCATACTAGCAGGGGATGCAAGGGCCATCACAGGCATACTACAACCGCAACCAAGTCACCTCCATACCTTCTTAGGGTCCCCCTGCTCATCCTTGCTGGTCCACGCCTCCTCCTTGGTCCTTCACATCTCAATATCATGCCCAACTAGCCACCCATTCATTTCAATACTATGCTTAGCTGCAACCTCAGTGGAATGCATGTCATCAGGGGTGGAGGCCCCAATACAACTCTCTTCCCACTCTTCTACCTCTGCCACTTGCCCAACCACAACTGTTACCTTCTGCTCCACCAAGGAAACCCCAAATGCCTGCCCAACCAAATCCGAACCCGAACAACAGATAGACAAGTGTATAGTGGGGAACCATCATGCCCAACTTATGTTGTGGAGATTCAAGAAATTAACTTGCGATTCGGGAAATTTCTCCCAGATGGCCAGCCTCCACCCAGGGAGGTTGAGGATGATAACAAGGAAAGTGAACCTAAAGCAAATCCACCCTTTCCTGAGACACTGTCCATGACAATCCAGCCTACCCCAGAAGAGACTGAGCTCCTGGGATAATTGAAACATTAATCTGTGAAGATACCACTTCTCCAAGCCATAAAAGATGTGCCTATCTACAATAGGTTGATCAAAGAGAAATGCTATAGGAATCCAAGAAGGTGCAAGACAGATGCCCCAACCATCAATGTCATAGGACAACTATCCTACCTGATGTTGGGGTAGACAATCTATCCAAAATATTTGGACCTTGGAAGTCCAGTAGATGATGTCCACATCAATGGCACAATGGTACCACATACCTTGATTGATCTGGGAGCTACATTAATGTGATGAAAAAGGACACAATGCTCAAACTTAACCTCCAGGGCTCCTTGAGGAAGACCACAACAGTGCTCCAACTAGCAAACTGCTCCACGGTGACCCCTGAGGGGATTGTGGAAGATGTGATGGTCTCCATTAATTCTTGGGAGTACCCTGCTGATTTCTTAGTTCTCCAGCCAAAGGAAAAGCTCACTGGGTATCCTCTCATTCTGGGAATACCTTTGTTGGCTACAGGCGATGCCTACATCAGCTACCGAGCTAGGAACATGACCATAAAGAACGGGCACATGTCCAAGCAGTTAACCCTATATCCTCCTACCCAACCCTTGCTAGAACATGATCTGCCTCTTGGGTTGGAGGAGGAAGATGAGGATGGAGTTTATTCTGCACCACTTTGTACATTAGAAATCGCCATGGGGGGAAACCGCAAGATGAGGATGATATGACTGAAAATTTGATTCAGAATCCACCTCCTAGTATGTCACCATTAGAAGATATAATAAGAGAAACCAAAAACAACCCATCAACTGATCTCTATGTGGCCAACCCCACTTCTCCCCATGTTAAAAATATAGAGTTCGGCCTAGAAAGAACATTGAAAATCAATCCATCCCTATCTACTTCCTAGGAGAAAGAGTTATGCTGCATATTGAGAAAACATCTAGATGCCTCCGCCTGGAGTTATAAGGAGATGAAGGGGGTGCACCCTTCAGTATGTACTCATCATATATACATCAAGGAAGATTGCAAGCCAGTCAGGCAACCTCAAAGGAGGATGAACCTAGCACTTAAAGATATTGTTAAGGAAGAACTGGAGAAATTGCTTGATGCAGGATTCATCTATCCCATCTCTGATAGTGAATGGGTCTCTCCTTTGGTGTTAGTGCCAAAGAAAAATGGCAAGTGGAGAATCTATGTCGTCTATCAGGAATTGAACAAGGCCACTAAAAAGGACCACCCTTTACCTTTCATGGATCAAGTGTTAGACAGTCTGGCAAGGAAAAAGCTTTTCTCCTTCTAGATGGGTTTAGCAGGTACAATCAGATTCAAATCAACCCAGAAGACCAAGATAATACCACTTTCACTTGTCCTTGGGGTACCTTTGCATATCGGGTCCTTCCTTTTGGTTTTTGCAATGCTCCAACCACTTTCCAAAGAGCGGCATTGAGTATATTTTCCAAACCGGTTCATGATGCAGTAGAAATATACATGGATGATTTTACTCCTTATGGCTCTGACTTTCAGGAAGCTTTATCTAACCTAGGAAAAGTTCTAGATAAGTGTATTGAGATGAACCTCTCCCTCAGTTCGGAAAAATGTGAACTTTTAATGACTGAAGGGACCGTGCTAGGTCATGCAATATCTCAACAAGGACTGCAGGTGGAACCCAACAAAATTGCCATCATCCAAAGGGTCCCACCTCCTCAAAAGGTGAGAGATGTTAAAAGCTTCCTAAGCTTAGTTGGATATTATAGGAGATTCATTAAAGACTTTAGCAAGTTAGCCTCTCGTTTGTTTGGCCTCCTAGGAAAATATGTTGAGTTCATATGATCATAAAACTGTCAAGAAGCCCTAGATACCTTGAAGAGCAAGCTAGTGATTGCCCCAATTCTCAGAGGCCCAAAATGGGACTTACCCTTTCACATTCCAACAGATGCCTCGAACAAAGCAATAGGAGCAACCTTAGGAAAAATTGATGAAAAGTTACCTTATGCCATATACTTTATAAGAAAAAACTTCTCAATCAAAGGTAGAGATAAGCTATACAGTGACCGAGAAGGAACGCCTAGCTGTTGTGCATTCCTTAAACAAATTTACACATTATATCATGGGCTATCAAACCTTTGTACACACTGATCATGCTGCAATTAGATATTTAATGAACAAACCAGATGTAAATGCTCACATTATTAGATGGCTTCTTTTACTGCAGCAGTTTGATCTGACCATTATTGATAAGCCTAGTAAAGAGAATGTTGTTGTTGACTTTTTGTCTAGAGTAAATTTGCCCATAGGTGAAGAAGGAATTGTGGATGACCAAATGCCAGATGAACACCTATTTGCTATATCAGTACTTTCTCCATGGTTTACTAATATCGGAAACTACTTGGTTTTAGTACAGTTACCACCACACCTATCCTCAAAAGAGAAGAGCAAGATAGTAAGGAAAAGCACCCCTTTCACCTGGATTGAAGGTAATCTCTTCAAACTTGGCCTAGATCAAATATTGAGAAGATGTGTCAGGGAGGAGGAAGTCTTTGACATCCTCCTGACCTGTCATGACGAGCCTTGTGGAGGTAATTTTGCAACAAAAAGAACTGCCTTCAAGATATTCCAAGCAGGCTACTACTAGCCCACTCTTCATTAGGATGTGAGGAGATACATGAGCCAATGTGATCAGTGTTAGAGGATGGGAAAACCCACTCCAAAGGATGAAATGCCCATGCAACCTCAAGTGAGCTTTGAGCCATTTGAGAAGTGGGGCATAGAATTTGTGGGGCCTATCAACCCCCCTTTAAAGCAGAAGAAATACATCATTATGTGCACTAACTATCTGACAAAGTGGGTTGAGACAAAAGAAATCATAGCAGCGATAGAGGAAAAGGTAGCTAAGTTTTTGAGGGAAAACATATTCTACAAGTTTGAGTATCTAAGAGAGTTGGTCACAGACCAAGGCAGTCAGTTCACATCCAGCCTGATTGAAGACCCACTCACACATCATAAGATCAAGCACAAGACTTCCACCCCTTACCCTCCACAAGCCAATGGGCAAGTGGAGGTCACTAACAGAGCATTGGAAGGGATTCTAACCAAGGCAGTGAGCAGCAGCAAAAAACATTAGGCGGACAGATTATTTGAGGCCACTTGGGCCTACAACACAACATGGAAGACCACCATTGGGTTCACACCCTATGAACTGGTCTATGGGAAGAAGGCTTTGCTGTCAATAGAGTTTGAATTCAATACCCTAATGATGGTAGCTCAGCTGGACCTAGACCTCAGCCATGCACAGAAGGAGAGATTACTTCAACTCAATGGATTGGATGAATAGCGATTGCAAGCCCTTCTCCATACAGAGGTAGTTCAGATTTAGAGAAAGATATGGCATGACATAAATATTAGGGAGAAGCAATTCCAAGAGGGAGATTGGGCACTACTCTATGATTCAAGATATAAGGATTTCAAAGGCAAGCTGAGGACAAAATGGCTAGGACCCTACGCTATGGAGAAATGCAATGACAATGGTTTAGTTCTGATCAGAACCATTGATGATGAAGCCATCCCAATGCTTGTCAATAGACATTGGTTGAAAGTCTACAAGAAACCCCTCTCCAAGCAAGAGTTTATTGAAGATTTGTATAAAAAAGTGATGGTAGTGGAGCATGTCTTAGCTTCCACTTTACCCACTCATTGAAGAAGAAAAAGGAAAAAATAAGGACTCAAGTGAAAACCTTCATGAGGCCCTTGAGTCCCATCATTGGGTTGAAAACCTCTTCTGAGGCCGCCCAGTGATGTAAAAAAAAAGGGGGGAAAATAAGATCCTTGGGCCAAAACCTCCCTTGGAGGTGCCTAGGGCAGGCAATTAAAGTGAAAACCTCTCTGAGGTGCCCTAGTTGTTTTCAAAAGAAAGAAAAAAAATGAGGAAGAAAAATGAATTTTTATTGCATTGCAGGTTTGCAGGAGGACTACAGGGAGCAGGAGAAGGTGCCAAGGGGACCTTGACATTCATACCAGCATCCATCTCATCTTCTCCACACCTTCCTCCATCATTTTTGGCATCTCTTTCACCCCACTGTACCTCTTCTTCCAAAACTGTGTTTTCTACAAGAGGTTCCTATAGGGATTACAGAGAGCTAAAAGTGTCTACAGGAGGTAGTTTGAGGGACAAGAAAAGCTTCATGAGGAACCTATAGTACCTCTTACCATCTTCAAACCTCCTTGCCATCATTTACAAGCCTGCATCACACTCCAAGCATCATTATCATTTTTTTTCCTTTCCAAGAAAAACATAGAAAAACAGTTTTACAATTTTGAAAAAAAAACAAAAAAAAAGAAGAAGAAAGGGCACCATTAACTTTAACTAAAGCTTACCTACTATCCCTCCATCATTCATCTCAACCTCTGGCATCATTCTTGAGCTCCAAGCATAGGGAAATAGTTGAAGTTTCAAGGGGACAAGCAGCTACAGGATCTCCTATAGGAATTCCTATAGCAGCTGATCCCATAGAAGTCCAGCACCAGCAGCAAGGGACAACACATCTAAAGGTTGAAAAGGCACATGCAGCTCAGCTCTAGCAAAAGAAGAACCTGCAAAAACACACAACAACCCATCAGCAAGTAGAGATAGCATGCATGAAGGAAAATGAAGGCATGCAGCAGAGAAAGCTGAAGCACCTCATAGTCGATGGTAGCAAATACACTTGGATTACTGGTAAGTAGCTAGGTCACTCCTCTATCTGCATTTGTATAATTGGGAATCATACGAAGGAAATGAGATGGTTGAAATCCAAAGAGTGAAAGGTGGCTAGTTAACTTGGCCACCTTCAGTTAGTTGACTCTACTTAACCAAAATACCACCCACACGTGTGCACAGTCAACTCAAGAAAAAGATGCAAAGGACAGGTAGTGGGGAGGAAGAGTTAACTCCGATGTAGTAATGAGGTGATGATTATGAGGGGGGTCATGATGACCAAGTAGGTGGGGACCAACGATCCTAATCTGGGCAACATACACCTTGCTAGCTAAACACTCATAACCAAAAACAACCATAAAAAGTAATGAGCACTCCTCCCCACGCATTCTTACCACTTTTTCTTCCATTTCTCCTTGTAACTCAGCCACATAGTAGTATTCTTATGCTCCCATAGCCTCATGTCCACCATCCTCCATCGATTTCCTCCATATTTTTTATTTCTGCATTTTCTATAGGAGCACCTACAGGAAATCGATGGAGGATGGTGGATACGGGGCTATGGGAGCATAGGAAGACTACTATGTGGCTGAGTTACGAGGAGAAATGGAAGAAAAATATTCTTATGCTACCATAGCCTCATATCCACCATCCTCCATCGATTTCCTCCATATTTTTTATTTCAGCATTTTCTACAGGAGGGACAATGGGCTTCTACAGGAGGGGCAGTGAGTCATTTTGAAGGGAGGAAACATAATTTTTGGCACAAATATCTGTGTAAAGAGGTAGGGTTCATGATTTCCCTCTGTTGAATATCAAAATATGAGAGAATTAGGTTCAAATTGAAGATTAAATGAGTCTTTGAGAGGGTAAAAAAAAAAAAAAAATTGTTTTAAAGAAAAGAACACAGTCCCCTCTGTTTTCCTATTTCACTCAAATTATTTGTCTCCACCTCCATATCTAGTTTTTCAAAAGGAGAACAGGTAATATGATAGATGGGGTTTATGAGAAAAGAGCCCACTAACTCCACTAGACTCCATGCACATCCTCAAGTGGTGGAAATATTTACAAGGGAAAACTAGATGAATTTCATTGAGAAGTTTAGAAGGTTTGATGATGAAATTGCCCATGAATTTGTTCTCTCTCTAGTCCCTCACACAAGCACCCATGCTACTGTAACCATTAGAGGCCTCTCCATTGAAATAACCCTTGAATTCATCAGTAGGGTCACTACCCTTCCTCTTGGGCTACCTTGCAGTAAAGATGAGAAACCAATTAACCAGGCTGCCAAGAAGAAATTTTTCCAAGATAATGAAACCCCTATTGAAGACAAAAATGGAATTAGGAGGGCTAGTATACCATATCCCTGGGATGAGGTTAGCTACGAAGTAATCAAATACATTTCCTGTGAGGGGAGGTACATCATTTTTTATGGATATCATTTTAGAATCCTCCAAGAATTGAGATATGGCATGGATACCCCAGCACATCAAAAGCTCAGTATCCCTTACTTTCTCCTTCAGTCTCTCATTGACTCCAGCACCAAGGTACAAGAAAGAAATTCACAATAGCTCACTCACCATTGCCTAATCAAAATCCTAGTAGAGGAAGCCCTCCGTACCCTTACAATCCCTATAGCATGGGAAGTTTTCAGAAATATGACAGTTGAGGATGACATCAAGTCATTAACCTATGATGTCAGTCCTGCTATCAGTGAGGAGGGAGAACAACAAGTTGGAGAAGATGAAGCTAGTGGTGACATAGCAGAGCAAGAGAGAAAGCAGGAAAGAAGAGGAATAGAGGAGGGAAGAGTTGAAGAGATGGACTAGGAGGTAGAAAAAGAGACAGAGCAGGAGGAGGAAAAAGAGACAGAAGAGGGAGAAAAGGAGGCATAGAGGACAGAGAAAAGAGAAGAGTCCCTTGAAACTTTGGAAAGAGAAGCAGCAGCTGCCCTCACTGCCCTAGCTACACCAGTCAAGTAGAAGCAGAAGAGGAAAAGAAAATCCTCCATGTATTTCAGGGCAAGGAAGAGTACTAGAATTAAAATAGGCAAACCTCAGCCCTCATCAAAAACTCCCATTAACATTGAAGATTCGCCATCTACCCAGGTGAAAGAATCTCCTTCCAAGACACCGATAACCTATGAAAGGAGGACTACAATATCTTTTACATGGAAGGGGAAGGAAATTCTACAGGACCCTAAAACAGTCCTACATGAGACACTGTCCAAACTACAAGAGACACAAAAACTTGAGGAAAATACAGGAGAACAGCTAGAAGTGAAAGACGAAGCACAAGAGCTACAAAAACCTAACCCCTAGCCTAATCTTGACTCCTATTACAGAATACTTGTGGGAGGCAAGATAATCCCACAGAAATTTGCAATTCCAATGTTTTTTGAATTGGAAAAGGAGAGAGTAAGAACACATAGGTGGATGAAAATAGCCAAGTCCAAATGAGTTGAGGATATTGGCCACATGGAAGACAAACTCAAGGAAATGGGCAGGGAATTGAGTGCTCTCAGAGACAAAGAAGCCATTACAAGAAGCCACCTTGTGAATGAAAATGAATTACTAAGGAGGAAGCTACAGGAGAAAGAGACTCATTTGTCATACATGGCCAACTTATCCATAGAAGCATTACAATGCAGAACACCAGCCAAATATTATGGCCTCTATCTGAAAGATCAATGGCTTCAATTCCAAATAAAAACTTTGGCACAAAGAGGAACAATGCCTTTCCAAGACTATAGTCAGTGCATGGATTTGTGTGACCAAAGCACCTCCAAGGACAAAACAAAGATGGTAGAGTTCTATCTACACAACATGGCCCTCACAGACCTGAGTGTGTGGGACCCCAATGCCAATTTAGGGGATATGCAATTAATGGCCATGGCATCATGGATGAATCATGAAGAATTGAGGGTAGCAGAAATGAAAAGATTGTTAATAAAAGAGTAGAATGAACCATTGATGATAAGAGTTGAGCCATCAGATCCTATGGCACTCATCAGAACACACAACCTACTTGCCAATGACCCTTAGATCACCCCTACTTGCCAATTTAATTTATCGCCCCTTTTTTCTTCATGTCCTCCCATGATTGGATGCAATTCCCACCTAGGCTCATGAACCATCGGAGAGCTGCTCCTTTTAGAGCAAGAGGAAACACTTTCAATCTTTGATCATTAGTACAATAATCATATCCCTTACAAAGTATTTCAAACTCAAACATAAATGTATGTGAATCTTCATTTGCTAAACCATGAAAATTTGGTAAAGATGGGAATTATGTGCATTTGTGTCACTCCTAGATCTTTGATAGGAAATTCAAAGTAGAACGTGAGTCATTTCTTACCATAATATAGATGTTTTCATGTGTTTCTTCAAGGCTCCTTCTTCAAATGTTCCTGTCAATCGGTTAGTGAAATGGGTGGTGCTTACATCACCACTTGCATGAGATCATGTGATTCATTTTTTAAAAATTTCTATCTTTTCCTAATCATTCACACAAAAATTCAAACATCTATTTCTACCCTAGGTTCTTTAACAGTCCTGCTGGAAAGCGGAGGAGGAGCAGGGCTTTACATGCTCCGTACGCAGGTTCTTACCTTCCGTTTTTAAGATCCAACTCTTCCCTAGAGGCACTCATCAGATTCACACTACTCTTTAGAAATGGCTACACTCTCCCGGCAACGGTGCCAAAATGTGGAGCGATATAAAAGGTGCTTTTGAACCCCTAATTACCTTCACATTAATTATCAACCCAGGGACGACTTTTTATTTCAAGAGTGTACTCTGTCTGAGGCGGCTATTTACTCCAGAGTAATGTTTTGCAGTATAGTGCTTAGAATGCAAAAGTAAATGAAAGCTGGAAACAAAATCTAATTTGAAAACAAGAAACCAAATCATTCATTCAAATAACCACCAATCGAGGATGCAGTAACAATAACTCATTCCTCTAGAAATTGATGAAGGAAAAGGAATTAGAGTATGGATCATGGATCTGGGAGATAATAGCGTCTGCTGTGTCTCACGACAGCCTTGATCCTCCTCCCACACTAAAACAGTAAATGCAAGTAAATGAATGGAAATTAGAGCATGGACCAAAGATCTGGAGCTAAGCAGCGACTTGCTGACTCACTACAGCTTTAGACCTTCTCTCACACCAAAGCAATAAATACAAGTAAATGGACAGCAGAAAATAAAGGAACAGCAGTCTAAATGGAACGGCGTGAATGGAATCAACAAACTAGAATTAAGGAATCTGAACAGCAAACTTTAGTTAATGGAAATCAGCAAAGCCCAAGTAATAGCAATCTTTATTCTAAGAATAAATCGAACATCACAAGGAAATAGAACGGCAGTAAATGAACAGCAATAATAAAATGAAACAGCAGTATAATGGAACAACAATCCTCAATGAATCTTGGAACAACAATTCATCCATATGTACATATTCTATACTACTATAGCAATCTGAGAATAACGAATGATATGATTACGTTTCTGAACGAAGTAATATTGCTTTCAAGTCTCGCAAATACTATTTCATATGAATCTAATGATGATAACATTCATACCAATGTCCTGCTATGGAAATAGATGTAATTCGAATAGATTCACTGTGCGTATACAGAGACATGAGATAAGGAACTCATTCAGATTCAGATATCAATTATGAGCATAATCTATCATATAAAATATATATTAGATTGCTGAAACAATAGAAATAAGCAAACCAAACACAATTTACCGT
The DNA here is from genome assembly GCA_031772625.1 of Pinus tabuliformis. NCBI lineage: Eukaryota > Viridiplantae > Streptophyta > Pinopsida > Pinales > Pinaceae > Pinus > Pinus tabuliformis. The sequence continues at coordinate 183,876,016 of CM062816.1, read as the reverse complement.
ATAACATACAACGGCAAGTGTCCGTTGGAGCCGGGCCGTAGCTTCCAATGGCACTGCCGTAACTTACTTCAGATGCAGGGATGAATTGAACACCAAGTCCTTTATATTGATTGCATTAACAAAAGTATACAAAATCAGGTCTCAACAAGACTCCATGATCAAAGTTGTTCTGAAACTTTTAATTACAAAATATAATCGTCCCCCTCCAATCCTCCTCTCTCTGATCTTTGTTCTCATTTAAATAGAGAAAGATCAGAGAGCATAGATAATTACAACATGATTCTTTTACAAATTTAGGTTGATTCTAACTTCATCTCTTCAACAAAAACAAGACGAATTTGGGTTTGCAGCTGAGATTGGAGACGGCCGCAACTGAAATCTGAGAAAATCGTGCTCAAAGAACCCGCGTTTCTCCCTGTACAAGCCGATTTGGGCAATCTGTTCTTCATGAAGATAATTGGGCCCGTTCTGGACAAAACCCATGTTCGGATTTTCCAAATTCGTCTTCATTGCTCAGAATCTTAACCGCAAAACTGTCACTCCTTAACCAACGAATTTCTGAGTTGGCTGATTTAAAAATCAAATCTTCAATCTGGAAGTTACTTTGGAGGCTAAAATGGTAAATAAGGTTACAACCAACTTATTAGAAATCATTGGTAAAATAATGCATAATAATCAATTTATTAGAAATAAGGAGAATAAATAATATTTATTCATGAGAGCATAAATAATTAATAAAATGGATTTAAATGATAAATTATAATAAATGTCATGATGAAGATGGTAGAATGGGTGAAATAAACGTTCAAAGTGACAATAATAATGGCATATTATCGACTCTACAGTATATAGAGGAGAGGACTTATAGGAGGGAATCCCCCTCATTTATTTCTCCTCACTTCGAATTCCCCTTCATTTAGCTCAGAGTACAAGCAGCCGAATCATGCATTAGAAAGCAACTGAGCAAGTGGAAGACGATTGTTAGTTATCTCGCGTTTTGGGAGCCAAGCTTCCCTCATTTTAAGGAAGCTATTGGTAGCTTCAGATGTATAAGTAGAGAGGCCTAAGGACTCACTAAGGTCGACTTTTTTTCTTGTGTAAACTCTGCTCAAATTTCAAGCTTACTCTTGTATGACAGTTTTATGTAATCTTGCTATTTTTGATAATGAAGATGGAATCCTTTTTGAACTAGCACTGAGTTACCTCAGAGTGCTGAAGCTCTGTTAGGGCCCAATCCAAGCAAACAAGCTTCTCTTTACTTGTATTTGTATGCCTTACTTCAATTTTTAGCTTAGTTTGTTGTTAGATATATTTCTCTTATGGTTAAGAATAGGTTGCTTTTGTTGATTTAGTAGTTTGCTTCCATTTTTGTTTTCTGTAGCAGGTTAAGCAGTGATTGGAGAAGATTCAAAAGGCTAGCAATAGCTCCTTGGCCTCTCTTCCTCCATTTGGGACCATGATTTGAGGCAAATACTCACTTGCTACCCCAAAAGCACAAATTTTCCTCATTCCTAGGACTTCTAGTGTTTGCAGGTCTCTAGTAGGTTGATTGTCCAGTTTTGCTTTGCTTTAGATCTTATTTGTCATGTTCACTTCCTGATTTGCAATAGTCATTTTGCATGCTTTCCTTTCTTACATCATTTCCTAGCATTTCCTTCTTTACATCATAGTTTAGTCCATTTTGATGCAAAACTTTGTTTTTCCTAGTATGCACACATTCCATTGGTTGCTTGATTTCCTTGGTTGACTGTCCATTTCTATGTAGCAGATCTCTTCCAGTAGTAGGCCGGCTTACCAGCAATCACACCCTCCATCTGATCCATGACCTATAGGTCTCCCAAACCTCACCTCAATCCTGCCCTAGTTTCCTTCAATTTCCACAGAACTTCTTCATCTCCCCTTGAGCAAACCTAATCATCTTTCTCTCTCCTAGTGATTCATGGTAGACCTTAGGCACCCTACCACCTCCTTCCAACCTTCATCCACCTATTCCACCCACTCTCACACCCTCAAAACAACGAAAATTTCTCTCGGCCTCCTCCTGTAGGCCTCCTGTAATTTCCCTGTTTTCCTCCTGTAGTTTTCCTATTGTTAAGGGAATAACTCTCCTAGGGCTTTGGGTCAGAACACTATCAAAGCAAGAGTAATCTACAATAACAAACACGCATACAACTCAGGCAACATGCTTAAATAAACTAACTATCCGAGGATGAACTTACTTGGATGTCCTTTGTTTGGGCAGTTCCAGCCAGGGTTCAAACCCTCTGCAACTCCTAATGATCTTCGAACCTACCAATCAACGAATTTGAATACACATAGCAGCATATAGATAAACCATTTTAGTGAAATCAACTTTATATCATATAAGTAGATGATTAGTTATACATCAAAATAGCCTTTCATATATAAACCATAACAATAACATCTGATGCATAAACAAAGTCGATCTCAGGAACAAGACAACATTTCTTTTTATTGTAGAAAAATATAGTAAACATGGAAAGAGTTCACCTGAGTCTTCCTCTTCCAGCTCCAAGTGGAACCGTCCTCCAGGTCCGTCCAGTCCTAGGCTTCAACAGCCTCCTTCCATAACCAATACCATGATATCTCCAATAAGTGAAAGAATATCAACACTCAAGGAAACAAGGGTTTCCTGAACTTGGGGAAGTGCTTGAAGCACATGGATACTTCGGACTTGATCAGGGGATAATATCAATATAATAATTCTATCATTTCTCTCCTCCTTAAGGCCTTCCCATTGAAGTCATTTTATACTTCTCCCAAATTAGTTTTTTAGTTGGGAAACAATTGGGAACAGTTGGGCCATGGGCACTAGGAGGTAATCAACAGGTAAAACCCATGATCTCTGCACATAATTAAGGAATTTCTTTTTTAAGTTTTTTAACACATATACGTGGGTTGGGTATAGACTGACCCACGTGTACACGCTTTTATCACAAAACAAAGTAGTGTATAGGGAGTAAAACACTATTTTTAAAATATTTGGACCAATTCTGGAAGGAGGGGTTGCCCTAGGCCATAAACCAAGCATCACAAATACCAAGGGTGATATTTGGAGCTATAATAGATGCCCCCTGATATATGAGTTCAGAAGGGGTACATGATGGCCAAAATGTATTAAGTATATGGAAAGGAAACTTGTCAAAAACTGAGAAGGAATTCACCATATTTCAACTGTCTGAGGCGGGCATACCCATGCTCAGAGAAAGTAAAGCATGTTTGCATATCAAGTACAAGCGGATCCACTATGTCTACAAGTATAAATAACTAAAAGTACATAATGGATCATTTGATCATGATCGAACAACTACATGTCTGAATATCACATATAAGAAGATGATCAATGAAGCTGGAAGATGAAACTGATCACTGATGTCAAAAACTGATCCCAATAGAACCAAATGAACATGATGGAATAAGATGATACTACAACGCAACTTGGATGCCATCATATACGATGCCGATGTGAAGGACTGAAACATATAAGGTGGAATGGTATCGACTAGCAGCAATGGGAGCAACTGATAAGTGAACCATAGAATGCTGATGCAACCCCAGTTCTTCACCGACCACTATGGTACATTTCTACACAATGGGAATAAATGATCTAAAGTCGACCATGTGAGAAATCATCTGATTACCGATCATTGATGTATACCATTAACAAATGCGATACTACTCACCAATAATGATAATGAGAGTCAAGGTACCCAGTGCAATCTAATAAGTGCGAATAGTTGAGCTAATGTCGAACACTTGGAAGAATATATCAATCAGGGTGTTATCACTATAAAAAAAATTGGACAACTTGTATGGTTTCAAAGTTGTAAGTTATTCTTGGTCAAGTCATTTCTCAAACTACTCAAGGTCTACTTGATCAGCAGGTTGTCAGGGTTAGGTTTTATGATAACACAGGGGACAATGACGGTTTCCCACTATCAAAAGTGAAGGATCTACCACTAATGACTGCAAACAGCAAGGTACTGCCAAATGGACTCTAGATCTTTTCCCTAGAGCAATGAGTCGTAGTCAATAGGAAAAGATCCACTAGAAGGAAGGCATTAAGGCATCCTTCATCAATCTAGCACGAGTGTAACCCATAAGCCAGTAATGTGGAAGGAATCAGACAAAAAAAGATGTAGTAACTCGACTGAAGCACGTTTCTAGCGTACATAAGATGTAATTAGTGCACGATAGAAACCCTCTGAACCAACCAATAATGAAATCTAACACAGAGGCGAGGTATCCACCAATAGGGTCAAATGGAAACGAAGGAACTACATAAATCCCAATGTGTGATAATGAAAGCTGATGTCAAACACAAGGGAAACCACTCAGTCAAAAACCCATGATACTAATCGATGTTGATCATAAGGTGACCTATCAATAATGAAAATAGGGCTAGGGTGTGGCTCTAGGCCTATCCTCAGAGCAATATGTCGTCGTCGATAAGGACAAGACCTGCCAACAAGAAGTCAATGGAGACCTTGTCAAACCGGCACGAGTAAAGGACCAATATAACTGATGTGATGACAAATAAGACACTGAAAACCAGGGATGGCCGACTGAAAAATAGGTCAAGAGACGACGCAGAGAGGTTGACTCAAGCTTACTTCCCTTGAACAAAAGCACAACTCAATGATGACTATGTGGCAGCATATGATAACTTTGTATAAGTTCGTCATGCAGGAGGCACAAATGAACTTTCCATATGATGGAGACTTGACTCAATAACAAGGTTAAGGTGTACCTAAGTCAAACTAAATCCCGCCCAAATGGAGGAGAGACTTGCTTTTGAGTGCTTTGTTCAAGGGAAACACAAATGACTCTAGCTGCCAACAATATATGGAAATGTTGTCCCATTCCCGCTCTTTTTGGAATATATATTTTTTTTGTCTTTTTATTTAAGCTGGAAAAAGAATAAAAGAATGCTCTAATACAGTGGAAAGAACGAGTGTCAGTGAAACAAATGATCTAGTTCCTAGGATGGGAACATTCCTATGCTGCAGGGAGGAGAAGCTGGTCAAGGACACTCAAAGGGATGTTCCTTCCATAGGTCTGAGGGTTTGTCAAGTTGTAGAAGCTAACAGATTGCAAGTTTGAGTTTGCAGAAGATATGGTCACAAAGTGGCTTAAAAACGAGTCCAAGTGAAGCTGGCTCAAGGCCAAAAGGTGCAAATGGTCAAAATGCAATGCAGTAGTACAACTCAACGCAAAGGATCCTCTAGGGTATAAGGCCAAAACAAAGTGAGGAAGCAAAGAGGAATGAGTCTTCAATGCACAAGTCATGGCGGGACTAGAGAGGACTCCTAAGCCTACTCAATAAAAAAGCATGGGTAACCTATGTCAGTGAGGTGCTAACTATGATGCCCATGTAAAGGATGGCTCTACCATCATGTTGTCATTTAAAAATTGCTGAGTGAACATGGTTTATTAACCATAACATGATGGGATAGATCCTATGTTAAGTGTATCGACAAATGGAGGCTAGTATGCAAAATGCAACGGAAAAAATGGTTTCCCTAACCTATATGCCAGTGTGATCCGAATTGGATCCATAAAGAACTGTCATAGAACCATGACTGTATTAGGTCAGGACAAACTTCTAAGAAATTCCAAAACAGCAATCAAAACACCCTGAACCAATGGAAATGGCAGCCAACATGGAACGACGAGGACCTCGGTCAAAGCGCACTGACCGAGGCCCATGGAGACTGCGCAGGAGGTCAAAGTAGCCCCTAGGAGCCCTGGATCGAGAAAATAAGGAGGTTTTTTATGCACAATTAGCATGGGAAAACAGGGCTAAAATGGGGGAAGCCTGAGCACTTGGATGTATGGGGAGCTGGATAACTGCGAGCGAAAGGGAAAAGGCGATAAAAGGACAAAGGCGGGACCCACGCTCTATAAACCAACAGTTTTGATCGGGGCGCCCTCAAACGGTAAGTGGTTTTGGACAACAGAGGAGCGATTCCATTTGTTGATCAACACATGGCAAGTGGAGGTGAGAGAAAATTTTCGTTGATTGTGCACTAACAGTCGAGCAAGTCATCTGTGTGAAACGCGCATATGGCATCAGATTTGGAGGCCCCAAATCAGACGTCTGAGATTGTGCTCGATGGAGGAAGCGGAATCGACGAAGGATTATGCCATGTTTTAGAAGGGATTTGAAATCCGTTTGACCGCCACGGTGGAGGAAAGGATTCATCCACGACGTAACTGAAGAAATGAACCGACGAAAGTAGGCTAGCGTCGTTTAGAGGAGGACATGTGGCCACTCCCTGAGCATTGAGGATGACGCCGAACAGGCAACTCCAAGCGCAGCTGCAGAAGGTGTTACACTAAAATTTGTCACCATGACTATTTGCAGTCAGTATGGCTCCATCAATAACCATACTGTCCTCCTTGGCAAGTCTTATACCTCTGCTCTTCATGTCAAACTCCAAAAAGGAGAGAAAGCCTTTAAAAAATCAATATGACTCTGTTTACACAGTTTCTCTTACTCTTACCTGCAGGCACGCACCTCAAGTACATAATACCTACGTACTTGTACGCTCTGTCTGTAAAGGGGTGGGTGCGTACCCCTGTAAAAGTCAAAAGGCGCAAGTTTTACTTCAAAAAACTTACTTGCGGTCGATTCTAGAGCATTCTAGAAGATGGCTTGACGTGGATTGAGCGCCTCCAGATGGTTCATGCATCCCAATGAAAGAGGAACTTATCCCATGAAGAGGGGAGCTATCCCTTTGAAAGAGGGGCTTATCCATTGATGGTGGACCTGTTTAACTTCCTCCAAAGCATTATAAATACAGGCATTGGGCCAGAGGGAGGAGAGGTTGAAAGCTGAACATTCCTAAGGGTATATGCTGCTGAAATTAGGACTCCCTTATAGAGCTTGAGAGGATAGATCCCAATCCTTTCTTAGCTTCATTTGGAAGTGGGTGAGCTGATCAAAGTAGAGGAGAACTCTTGCTGGACCCTGGGAGAGACCTGCACAACACCAAGGCACTGGTTGTAAGGTTTCCTTTGTTTCCAATTAATACAATTAAGTTCATTTTTCTCAACAAGTTGTTATATATAATTTGTTTCATAAACTCCTATTCAGGTGCTATGTAATCGTTTGCTTGTTAGTGAATGTAGTCTTCAAGGAGAAGGAGCTCATCTGGATCGGAGAGGCTTGGCTGCTACAAACAACGTTGGACTAGAGGTAAGCCTTAAACACCTGGTTCCTTTTATTTTAAATGCATATTTAGGGAAAGATAGTGCTTGATTGTTTTGTTTGTCACTAGAAAAGCCTTGTTTTCTAGGGAGGTCGGTTTTGTCCGCAAAATTGACTCTTTCCGCATGACAAAATGGCGACTCCGCTGGGGAATCCATGGATTTGATTGATTTCTCTTTTGATTGATACTTTGACTAGAGAAACTGTATTTTATGTTT